>CM022533.1:10889207-11526824 GCA_012273795.1 Dendrolimus punctatus | reverse complement strand
AGTCACGGAAGATGATTTTCACTATCGGCGATTTTAATACCAATTACCAATCCTGCACAAATACGTTCACCGATGTTAGGATACGGACTGTTGAAGCCTGGGCGCTTCAATCTGGCCGCTAAACATCTACGCAGCCAGATGCGGGAACTGTTCGACACCTGCTCAGGCCAGGTCAATTCCCGGTGCAATAGAAGGAGGGCCGGTTTTGTGATGTTCGTCTGCTTACCGGCTTATATTGTTGCTCAACGAGGTACCCAAGGTCTTGGAGAAGATCTTAATAGAACGTCTCGTCAAGCACCTAAACACGCTGACGCCAGGGCTTACTGAAAACCGAACTGAGTTTTCAGCGGGGGCGTTCCACCTTGGACGCCTTCGACGCACTCCGGAGAGCCATAGACAAAGCCATCTAAGGGAAGGATAATGTCCTAGTAGTATCGCTCGACGTAGCCAATGCTTTTAACAACCTCCCTCATGATACGATCAGAGCAAGGCTCCGTCACATGGAGTACCCCCATACCTCACGAGGCTGTTGGGCACGTATCACGAGACTGTTGGGCACGTATCCAGCCAGACTGGTCAAGATTTAGGTAGGAATCGCGTTGCGTGCGGCGTTCCGCAAGGATCGGTCCTCGGTCGGTTCCGTGGAACATTTGTTACGACTGCATCCTTCGGGAGCCGGTCATACCATTGGGATAGGGTTAATATGTTTAGCGGACGACACTATTTGCAGCAGGTGCCGCGTCGTAAGCGGATTCGGTGGACCTAGCCCACCCCGGGTTGGCAACTGTGGTCAAGCGTATTGGTAGGCTGGGCGTATATTTCATAGGCGTTTCCAGAACCCCCCTTCAGCCTTGTCCGACAGTCCAGGAATATTGTTGACACTTTCACGAAGTGGGTGCAGGTTTAAGAAATATGTGTGTCTGCTACTTCTATGAGCGTGCTAAAGTAAGTAACATGATTTTATTGCTCGTTTTGGTGTCTGACGATGATACAGATTTTACATCATCCGAATTCAATCAATTTTGTATTTTAACCAGAATTTCTCGAATTACCTCACCAGCATATTATCTCTAGATAGATATGGGCAGGCAGAAAAATTTGTAAAGGTAATTAAGAAAGGAATTAAAACTAGCATTCTTTTTGCTGGAGACGGAGCGGAAAAAAGTATTAGGCTACCGAGATATATTTTTAACAAAAGAAACTCTGTTCACTGTGTGTGGACAAAAAACTACTTGTCCAATTTTTCATCCAAAAATGTAGGTAGGTACGATAAGGTTCTATAATAGGTAGGTTCTATAATTTGGGGACATTTTTTTACGGATATGGGGAATATTCGAATCGAATTCGAATATTATCCTATTTTTATCACCTGGCTTTTCTGTTCACACGACATTGGCAAAATCAATGCATAAATGGCATTGCAGACATAATCTAAAAAAAAAGTAGTTTAGAGTTTAGTGATCTGTGCTCTAAACTTTACTACAGTGTCATAACAGTTAGTACAATTATTTTTTCTTAGAGATTTTTTGCGTTCTATTAGTAGGTACGTATTGCAGTAGATGTCACTGTTCTCAAATTGAACACCAAATGAAAGAAAATAATATGTTTCGTTATACGCAGTTGTTTTATTACTTGTTTAAGAAATATTTGATATGTTTTTATGTTTTTGCAAGCCATATCAGCTAATAAATATATTTTAAAGTGTGTAAATTCTATTCCTCACCTATTTAAAATTATAAAGCTCTTTTTAACTTTAATTACTGGATTTTTGATGAATTGTCGATTTACCAAAAACTTATTTCAAAGATGTCAATCATGTCAAAACCAAAATGACATTCCGATCAATACGAGTTAGATTCGTGAATGTATGTACTTTGTTTGTGTTTTGATTATTTTTCGACAACTTTGTTTGATTCCTGGACTCCGAAGACTTCGCTTATCATGTTTACTAGTGTTCTGTGATCACGTTGGACTTACGCATGTACCTTGAACACCGATTTGCCTAAAGATTTGTTCTCTGATAACTTGGATTATGGCTTCTTCTGAAAGAGGTTGTTGTGTGCCCAGATGCGGTAAAACTTGTAAGTAAATCATCGTAACGGCACCAGATTAGATGTGGATACATATGATGTTATGAAAATGTATGCATTTGAATATTTTAATAAAAGGAAACATAATAAATCACGCTACCGCTAAATTGTTGTTTTATTTACTAACAAATAAACATTTTTTGGAAAGGCTTTTGGGAATTGCAGGAGTTAAATTATTAACTCCCGCAATTTCCAAAAGTCTAATATAAAAATCAAAATAATACTAGACCCCTGGACGGTTTTTGCCGTTGAATAGTGCCGTATACCGATAGAGTGCGTTAGTATATACATTACGACTGTTGACTCTATATCAGTATATATAAAGTACTCTGTGCTTTACTACAGTTTGTAGAATAGACTATCAGAAATTTACTTCGTTTTTCTGAACAATGGCAAAACCGATAGATTTGCAATTAAAGAAAGCGTTTATAGAATTACAAGTCAAAATGGTTGAAACGAGTAAAAAAATTGAAAGTATAGATACGCAGATTGGGGTTTTGAAACGGCTTTTGCAACATGTAGACATTACTCAACGCGAGATAGGTAATTTGCCATCTGATACAAAAACCTACGAGTCTGTGGGAAGGATGTTCGTATTGAAAGAATTAGATCAGGTGAAACTAAACCTCAGAAATAGACAGACCCAACTAAACACACGTACTACAGAGTTAGAAAACAATAAACAATATCTAGAAAGAAATTTGAAAGAGAGTGAAGACAACATCAGAGAAATGGTCCAGCAAAAAAAGGATCAAAGTGAAAGGAAATCCAATTAAGTCTTTTCTCATTTTCTTCAATAAATTATTTGCTTACTTTAAAGGCAATAGAAACATCCAGTTTCAGTGCTAACAATCTTTTACTTCATCATCCTTAAAAATATAATGTATTAATTGTATCAATAATATACTCTCCTCTCCTTATTAATGGACAACCTGATTTTGTATGAAAACATAGTAAATGTTTTCATACAAAATCAGGAATTGTTTTAACTGTTTATTGTTATTAGCAACCTTAATTTAATCACAGCCTGTAGTACATAGTAATAATGTTTTAGTATTTGATTCTGGTTGAATGTCGGTAATTTAGATTAGGGGTTACTAAATTTTAAGCAGCAGAAGGGGAGGGGTACTTCTCCCATCTGCAACCCCCATGTCTAGGAGACATGTAGTTCTTGACATATTCATTTTTTTCATTTGTTCATTTCATTATATTGCGATGATGATGACCAGTCTGTTCTGGCACTTGGCGGCTGCTACTGTGGCACGCTCGCTCTACTTGTACGCTTTGGTTTAAAGTCTAACCTAAATCACCATTCTAGTCAATGCTCGTTTGTGACTTTCAACTATAGCCCACAAGCCAAGCGAGCGAGCAAGGGTTACAGTCAGTGAGTATCGTATCATCACAATGTATAAGAAACAAACAAAAACTATCTGCATATTTAAAAATCAATAACCAAATTCAAAACTTGTTTACCTACTAAAGTCAAAAACGGTTTTTGTGTTTACATATTAAGCATAAGTGTATTTCTAAATACAAACCACACTTTGTTATTGACAAAAGTGGTGTAACCTTGGTTATCAAATCTATATTTGTTTTTCCCAATATTCATTCAAAACTAGTTTGTGGACCCTAAAAACTTGTTTCTTAACCCAAATGACAGGTCTAGTGGTTATATATAAGGTGTAGCTTACCCTTAACTCAAATTACCCTCAATCTCATGCCATTCTATGTAAAAGCGCAGCCGATATAATAGTTAAAAATTAATATATATATATAAAGCCAAATATCTAGTCAAAAACCATAATATTAATTTATGTTATAACTATGTGGTCTACTTGATGGAAAGTAGTTACTGTTGTTGATCCACTTTTGTAACAACAGAAGTGTTACCAATGTAAATCCACTATATTACAAGTATAATATAGTAACCCAGGCAGGCAGGACACTCGCAACACTAGTGGGTCATAGGTAGAGCATAGTGTATCTGTGTAATTAAAAACTGTGCATTTAAATAAACATAGCAAGGCAGGAAATGGTTTGGAACATTGTTGTTTTATTATTTGCATGGTATTGTAATAATTAAACCACTTCAGTGAAGCTGTATGTAAATTCTGATAACATACCACTGAAATTGTTGTCTTGTAACTTTTCTAAATTTAAGTTTTAATAAATTTGTTTGGTTATCTTTCCGTCTTTATATATCATCTACTTATTCATACAACATAATATCAGTCTTGTAAGTGTTGGTAAGCCTCAAAGGCCATCCTAACAATGATAACTGTGAGCATAATTTTATTACTGTTTACTTCATTCTTAGTTTCAACAATGGTAGGTCTGGCTCAAAATAATGGCAGTATCTTAAACATACAAGACAATATTTTTGTTTAGTTTACTATTGTGGATATTTAGATGAAACCATGATTTGGGACTTCATGCTTCCCAACTTGCACATATTTAAAATAACTATATAATTTATATAAGTTTACCTCTCGAGTTACTATTATTATAACTTACCTATTATAATGTTTATTCATTATCAATTAAGTTTCCTATTTTGAAGCGTCAGGTCCGCATTGCTACTTCTTTTTCTCCACTTTGTTTTTGCACTTTGCAATTTTGTATGCATATTCTTTTTTTGGCCTACCCCCTTTAGTCCTACTGAATCTGGTTGAGGCGACATGACTATATATTAAAACAAGGCCATAGCAAGTCAGGGTCTCGAAGATTGCTTCATAAGCAGGGAGTTCTGTACAGGATCATACAAAGTGACTTTATACATCCACTACACTACACTCTAACATAATTGGCTATACAAATAGACAGGCCCAATAAAGCCATATTAATCATTATGATGTAATCTCGATTATTATCCTTCAGGTAAGAATAATAGGTTGGATGGTTCAGTAACCTAGGGCCTAATTCTGGTATATAAATATATTTGCGCTGCGAAGATATTCAAGGTACTATATAAAGTTTAAACATTTACATCCGCGAGTTTTCGTTTATAAATATTTATAAGGAGAGTGGCGTACCACGGGCTCGCCATTGGAATTAGCAGAATACCAAAATCAGGGACCACTACGATTGAGTCGATAGTGACCGGCGATTTTGACGAGAGTAATAGCACATTTGGGCCCCAGGTCGAAAACCATATTGACACTGCCCAGACAATATAAGTCTGCAAGATACTCTATCCACCTTAGGTGTTTAATGGTGTGGGAATCCTAACCTGATGGCTGGTTTGCTTTTGACGATTAGAGTGATAAAAATCAGCTTTTACTGACTACGGACTTTTGTTGAAGGTAATGTGTTTTGCAAAAGTTAGGTAAAAGGTCACACTATGAAGACACATTGCTTCTCAGGTTGATGACGGCCCACTCTTCATGTGGTTGCAGCCCCACAGATGTCGAGGGCTAGTGGTAGAGTTAACGCATGGAGAGCTCGAAGGGCTCTTGCCTATCATCCGGAAGGCAATGCGAAAGCATTCAAAGCAACCATAGAGGTTGCTCATGAGCATCTCTAATGCTGTTTGATCGTTCGTTTAATATCACGCTGAACAGAAACGGGCTAAGGACAGATCCCTGGTGCACTCTTACCGTTATGGGGAAGCGCGTAGTGTCACCAACAGCGGTCCTAACTAGGTTCAACACGGTACATGTCCCGAATAATGTCAATATAGGTTTCTAGCACCCTTTGGACCTCAGTGCCCACCAGATCATCAGGAACGCAGGTGAAGGACTTCGCCAGATACGAAAACGGGAAATGCAGAGACGTATTCTTCGTCTTTTGTTTCACCATGATAATCTTTAGGGCAAAAACAAGGTCCATGGTTCGATGTCCAGAGCGAAAACTATATTTTCATTTCGAGACAAAGCACTCCTGCCGGATCCGAGAGTCGACTATGAACTCAAAGAGCTTCATGGTGTGGGAGACATTACCTTTATACAGCGGTAGCTTTTGCACTCCTGCACTGATCCCTTACCTTTGAAGACTGGAGCATATATTCTCCATATATTCAATATACTCTTTGAACTGGAGTGATAACATGTACTCTTTGGATAACACTCAGTCTCCATTGGCTCGGAATGTAATAGAAACGGAAAGCGCCTATCAACGTCATTGGCAGAGTAGTTGAATGCCGCGTCAACCGTGACATATACAAAGGACCAAAGAGTAGTACATTGTATATTGAATTGACAAAGGACACCTGTGTGGTCGTACAGGGAGCCTCACCAAGTAGACAATATAAATTAAATTAAGATACCTTGATTCTTTATATTATTCAATGTACTCTTTGCCTTGATTGTAGTTTAAAATAAACGCCACAGAAGACTAAAATATATTTATTAAAAAAACTACACGTGTCCGGTAAGGAGAATGCGGTTAAAAAAGTTTATTTAAATGTCCACATCACGCGGTCCCATCGCCTTCTAGGCTTCGATGGGAACTCCGTCGGCTCCGACAGCTTTCCGATTTCTCATGCGACGAAGAGCACTGGATTTTTTCAGGCGTTATCAGTGGTACTAGTCCTTGATTCGGAGGGAGGTTCGGTGGCTGTACTTCTTATGCTGCTTATTAAGCAGCAGTAGCGGTCAGGATTTTTAACACAGCGGTACTTGGAAATATCCCGTGCCGCTTTGATCCTGAAACGCGCCAACTTTCTTACAAAGGTCGTAAGTAGTCTCGTCTGTCCCTGGCTACAGCTCTGTTAGTGGCACGTTTTGCGGCCCTGTATGCGTCGCGATCTGCAGGGGATCTGAACGCTTGCCACTTTTTAAAGAGGGCTTTCTTCACCCTCGTCTCCCTCTGGGCTGTGTCGCTCCACCACCAAGTTTCCTTATCACACTTACACACCTAGCACTACTTTTGCCGCCTGGATCCTGTCCCAGTGGCTCTGAACTAGTTCATCATCAGCGCCGACACACATCTCAACGGAAGCCGAAGCGAACTCCTGGGATTTGCCTTCATCAAGCAGCCACTATCTTATTTGGCGTCGGCAGTGCTCAACGGGTTCTCTTTGCGTTCGGCGTAGAGGTCTATGACAAGGAGACGGTATTGTGCAGTGAGACTCTCTCTGGGTATGACCTTGCAGTTGGCTACTTTCCTGAAGTGGGTCTCCTGGTGAGTAGGAAGTTGTTCTGGGTAGCATACCTTCCACTCTTGTAGGTGATCAAGTGTTCGGATATCTTTTTAAAATACGCCATGACCGTTTAGCACTACCACCCAAAACGACCCCTGTGATAACGGGATGCCACGCAGCATATGGATTTCATTCCAAAATCTCATTCTATTTGAGTCGCTACAACCAGCTTGTGGCGCGTAGACACTTGTCAAATGGATCACGACCCCTACGATAAAGACCGTTACGGCTATAAGCTGTAGCTTAAGCGCTGAAGCGTCCACCTCCAAAATGTTGTTTTGGAACTCCTCGGCAAACACAATGGCAACCCCACCAAGACCACCCGTGTATATCATCAGCTAGTGGCCATTCCCAGTGAACCGGGATCCGCTGCCTCTCCATCGAGTCTCCTGCAAGAACGCCACGGCTACTCTCCTTCTGGAGAGTACTTCGGCCAGCTCGTTAGCCGTGTCCGCCCCTAACACGGTAGCCCTTGCCGACTTATCGCAGGTGTAGGGCGATGTGACTGCGCGTCATTTTGCTAGCTATACCCAGCTTACGTACAAATAGATCCACATTGGATTTGGCTAGTTTTGATATTACCTGAAGCGGCTGCCGCCCGACCTTCCATGCCCATATAGGGAAACCAGGAGTGTGGTAGTGGTATGTAGGGAGGAATTAAAATGGACGCATTACGAAGAAAAGGAGGAAACATCGCTGTCATAGAGCAAAGGGAGTGACAGTGGCAGCGTGGAGGACCTGGGGCTTACGTACCTGTGAGCGCTATAAAATACCGGATAGGCATTGAATAAGAGGCACCCCTCTGAGTAACTCAATATTAATAATGAACGATGGAAATAAGTGTAAGAAGTCCCAGTTAACATAAAAAAAAGAAATACGAATAAAATATGTCGAAAATCTTTATTTTTACACAAGAAGAAATATTTTCAATATTCATATACATATAAGTTTCTTATATTAATGTATTATTATTTAATTAAAAGAACATATTATACCAAAATGTAAATAGCTAAAAATCACTACTCGTAAATAAAATAGTGTAATATTTACACAACAATCTAAATTAAGTAAAATAACAAAACATAAATGTTAATCATAACAATATTTTTGTATTATTTCATGAAAATGTTCCCAGTTGTATTAAAAAGCTAGTTGCACTATTCTGTTATTGTTATGGCCAAACTTTGAAACTCATTGAATATCCAGAAACGCGATTTAGTTATTAGTAGCAGATTTCAAGAACAAAGTCCTCAACGTTAATGTAAATTAAATATTTTAATTTGTCCATAACAGTATTTCACAATGCTTAACAAAAGAAACAAAAATACTTATTTGTTAGATTTAAATATAAAAAAAAATTATGACGAGTCGAAACCGGCGATGAATTTAGCCTTAGGCCCGTGTGTGGACTTACGAGATTTTAGATATTTTATTATAATCTTTAGTATTAAATTAATGGCCGTGTGCGTGTTGTCTTCGCAAATAAAGAGTTCATCCATAAAACAATACAAATATGAAAACGTTCAATCTAATTTTAAAGGGAAATAAAAATTTGTTTTACATTTTTAGGTATTGATAAATCACCATGGAAGGATTCTAAGAATGACCACTAGCACTTAAATACGCAACCTTGATAAAGTCCTAAAATAGTAATTTTATAGAAGGAATTTTCACACACACTAGTATTTTTTTGCATTTTGCTATAGGAAAATGACACTAGACTTCAATAATTATTTTAGTATTTAAACCATGCGTATGTTCATGTATGCGGATTTTCAATAATTTATTTTCTTTTCATTATCAGATTTAAACAGTGGAACATAATTTAGATTTAGAACATAAATTAGTTTTAAAGATGTTACGTGCTTAAAATAACGATAGATCAATATTATCCCCGCAAATTGCTAATGCGCTGGAACCTTATCAAATTAACATTCACGTGACGTCATCCGCAACTCGATATATATATATGCGTACTCGCCGGCCAGTGATGTCGGCGGTACTGAGTGTTCGGCTACGGTTACGTCACCAAAATGGCGGCCAGGCGCAATAGCAATTTGCGGGGATAATACCACTGTTGTCTAGTAGACACTGAAACTACCCGTGAAAGTAATACATTAAAGCACTTGGATTGTAGTTTTTTGTAATCTACCTCCATGATAATCACACAATTTATAATTCATCAGTATTTAGTAGGTATTTATGTGCTCGCCGGTTATAATTTAAAATCGAAATTTTCATAAGCTTTTCAATGAAATGACTATATTTATTGAAAATCTTACAAAAATATTAATAATACATCTGGAATTAGCCTGCTTAAAGCGGTATAAAATTAAATACATCAATGTAGTTTTCTTAAAAATTATAAATATATGAAAAATATAATTTTTTGTTCCAAATATAGATCAAGCAAGATTACTTCTGATTTTTGAGAATACCTGAGATCATCAAACTGCGGCATATGGATACGGAAAAGGTATCGTTCTTGGTATCGGAACTTCGGAATCCTAATAATTCATACAAGCTAGCACAAAATCGAAGCGGCAATCTAAAAGTTGTCAGCAAATTCCGTCACATCTTCATTACGTAACGCACATATTTCTACAAAGATTAAAAAAAATCCGCGCCCGTTTGCTCGCGATCAGATAACCAATAGGCTTGGATGTCACCCAAGCCCTTACTACGCGAATCATTGCGCGCATTTTTCATCACACCTAATCACCTGGTAACTAAACTGAAAAGCGTGCGAACTTCGTTTCAATTGTGAAAAGTTGCCGCTTCGCTGTTCTGCGACTCTGCGCTAGCTTAAACGGACCACTGACTGATATAAACAGGTACCAAGTTCCTTTTGGAGTATTATGCTAATTATTCGTGGGGTCTTAATTACTAAATTAACATTTAAGGAGCTACCTAAATGGAAATGATTAGCTCGCTTGCGTATTACCACAATTTTAAGATGAATTAACAGAATTTACTTATGACAAATATGTATTACACAAATATTATCAATAAAATTACGAATGTTTCACTAAAAAAAATCTTAGATTCCAAACGATGTTTCATATATATTTTTATGGTAATGCACGAGCGAGATAGTGAACTCTATTTTAATAACCCCTTAAAAAATATTAATGACGATGGAGCCTTTAGTGCCGATTTATCATAAGCGATATTTGTATCTAAATAGTAGGTATTTTTGTTGTAAATGAACTATTGTTTTAAGGCTATCAATTTTTGCTAAATCGGACACTAGTGAAACAAAAATTGAGTCATACAATAGAATAATAGTTTTAAATGAATATCATTTGCAACAAACAAAATCATTAGGCTCAAATGTTTTTTGTTCATATATGTTGCTTACGATAAACTGGGTAATTACTAGAATTACATATAGCATTATTCATAAAACACACACTATCTATATCGCCACATTCTGCCTAGAAGAGATCGCTTTTAGCTTTACTCTTAAGACTGGCCGTTGCTTTGCGAAGAGTATGCATTTTTGTAATTGTTTATTTTGGTGAGAAAAAAGGGATATGTGCATATTAGTCCACTCAGAGCGAGCGGCCTGGGAACAAATTCAGTTATCACCATCTCGTCATACAGCCAGACATTATCATCTCAATCAAAGGTTTGCCTGTTTTCTGTATTCTGTTAATTTCGATGGCGTGCCCGCGGCACGTGACTATATAAATATTTATAAGCGAAAACACGTTTTTGAGTTCCATAACTAAATGATAATAATCAACACTGTCCTCGACGAAACTTTTCATTCATTGTACAGGGACTGAAATATTATATTGGCTCATTTATTGAATATGCTCCAAAACAAGAAGTGATGTGTTTTTCACTTTAACAAAACAAAGCTTGTTTCAATTATAAAGATTTAAACTCCTAATGACTACCGACGGGAGTATGCTGATCAATGATCATTATTGACAACTTTTTAATAAATAAACTCGATTCTAAATCAATATCTCAGCTAATAATATTGCGTTTAGTGCTGGCGTATAATTTACAATATTTTTTTTAAATAAAAATACTATTTGAAAATTTGGATGTCCCCAGTATTAGTGCTGCCATCTTTACATATATAATATAGTATTAACCTGGTTCCATTTATGTTGATATTTCAAGAAAATATATATATATATATATATATATATATATATATATATATATATATATATATAGTGTCAGCCGACAGTAGAAAGTTATAATGGATTTTAAATATTAAACAACATGCATTTTAAAAAGGAATAAACAATTTAATAACTTTAAGAATTTTTATTACTCCAAAAATCTTAAAAGCAACTGAAATGACTAACTACTGCCAGCTACTGGAATATTGCCTATTTGGGTGGAAAATTCTACATGAGGGGCGGTTTTTATGAAATTTAGTACAACAGGGTAAATAAATAGACATTCTGTGAATATCAGTTTAGCCATATGAGCCAAATCCATCTTTGAAGTAAGAATTCGAAAATAAGAATCAGGCTACCCATTCTGGTAACTTAATCATTCACAATACATATGACAAAATTCTCGGATGAAAATAACTTTTTGTTTTCGAAATGCATATCTTGTTTTAAATATTAATTTGGTGAATCCTCATTTGAATTATTTAAATAAATCGGCAGACTTACTTACTAAAGAGTGAGTTTATAAATCTTATTTTAAGAGAATCATAACAACATTTTTTCTTATCAGTAAAACGAAATTCGCTTGTGTATATTATTTTATTCCGTTACTGATATTATGGTTTCTAGCTTATATGGCCATACTAAAATGACTAAGACACCATAAATTAAATACTGCCATTTGTACATTTTCAAATTTCACACGATATCGGCAACATTGGGCCTTACTATAGTTTGTTGGGTGTTCCAACTAGCATTTTAAATTTCAGAATATGCGTTTAAATACATGTCAAATTTGCTATGTAAAACAGTATGTCCATTCAGTACTATACAGATAACTACAGTAAAATTGCACAAGTATTATTTATGGACGCAAATATCAGAAGTAGTCTATTAACAGCGGTCACTGGCTAGACTATAAAAATTATAAATACTTTTCCAAGAACTAATTGTCATGTCCAAACAACTAAACTAGTTGTTAACTAAAATCATGAAAAAATTTCTCCATAAAAGCTATATCTATAATCTACAAACAATATAAATTACATTTTCCTACAACAATTGTCACATTTATGTTTATATTATTATATAAGGTATCACCGTCTAGTCAATTTCAGAGCCACGAAGGTCGGTTGATCGAGTCGTAGGGCTGCCTCACACCGAGACCCGCGGGATACCCGGAAGGGTATAGGCTCATGATCTGCGCGCCGGTCTGCCGGAACAGCTCCTCCTGTTGCCGCTGGATGTACTGTTGGTAGAGGGGCGAGGTGGGGTCCGCGCCCACGAACGGGTACCCAGCGCGTACTTGCGAATGCCCTATAAAAGGGAACGACCCGGCCGCGTGACTCGAATTCTGATGCGCTGGCTTCACTAATTTCTCAGTATTCACATCTACGCTATTCCTTTGTTGATGCGCAACTGCAGCCACCATATAGTTTGCTGCCATCAACTGATTAGCCGTATTATTTCGAAAATCTTCAATTGTGAAACCGGCATTATCTGCATAGAGGGCGCCACTGAGCGCCATGTTTGCCGAAGTACCAAAATTGAATGCACTTGCAGGTATCATATTCGACTTCACGGACGATAGCACGTCTGTCGCATGATAGGTCTGACCTGCGGCTGCCGATCCTTGTTTTGTATCAGAGGTTCGTTTGCGTTTAGCTTTATACCTTACTTCTGGTGGAATACATGAAATACTAGAAGTTTCATATACAATACTGTCTTTGTTTATAGATGCGGAAGGTTGCGCGTATTTGTTGACAGGTGCACTAGTCGTATGTGCATCAGTAGGCATACTCTTGTTAAAAATCTGTGCCATTTGAAATGACTTGTCATGATAAATTGAGGAAGCACTGCTTGAAAAACTCGTTAAATACCTTTCTTCGTTCGAAAACCGTTCCAACATCTGAGGAATATTTGGCAAATTTCTTAAAGTATCAATGGGAAGTGTAGAATGATTACTGTAAGGAGCTTTATAAGGGTTTGAGCTGACCAATGGATGGTTCTGTATGACCTTATCAGACTTCTGAGACTTGTGGCTTGTGGTATGCGCATCTATGGTTTTAGATGTCAAATCTGTATCTATTAAAGTTGGTTGAACATTTAAGTGATCATTTTTCAATAAACTGCGAGGGTTCGGTATTCTTAGTTCTGCTGAAAGATTTTGTTGTAGCTCTTGAGTCCTTTGAAGGGTTGTTCTTGGCATATTATATGCACTATATTGCTGATGTGCTGTACTTTTGTTATAATTTATTACATTAGCATTTGTTGAACTTATGTCAGCCATTAATTTCTCTGAGTTATTAGTATACGAAGAAGGGTAAACAGATGCTAAAGCTTCTTGTTTACGCATTGCTACTTTCCAATTACTATAAGAAATAGAAGCGCCTGACGGAGTGGCGCTACTAGCATAGAAATTTTTATTCGCCATATCTATATCATTTATAGAGAAATTACTAACAGACTGCCCACTTGATGGCGGTTCATATTGATTATGATGCGCGTGGGGTATGTTTTGATTCAGGCTTGCATCCCTGAGAGATTGTTCTTGAGTATGGGCTAAAGGTATATTACTGGGAATATTTGTAGATTTGGTAATGGACTTTTGCATTGCATGATTATTTATACCGAGATTAATAGCGATTGCCTCAACTTCATACCCTTTTTGCTGAGTATGATTGGTATTATTTTTAGGGATATCTTTTTCGATAGAGAAGTTAGTACGTGACTCAGCATTTGCAGCATTTCTTCGATCAGCTTCTGTGTTGAAATAAGCCATATTTAACATATCAATGTTGTCTTTTATTACTCCCACAGGCTTATTTATTTCAATGCAAGTATTTTCACTTTTGTTATGTATAGGGTCATTGTTTTCAAACTTAACAGGATCTCTGTTTTCCACACATCGCTCTGTATATTCTCTGACAGTTTTATCACGTAGATTATTAAGTTTAGTTATTTCCGATTTCTCGCTTAATGCCAATGCAATTTCATCCACAGAAGGTGTGGTAGAAGGTAATGATGACATTGAATGTAATGATTGAGCAATTTTCTGAATTTCATTTTTGTTCTGCATTACTTCACCAGTATCTTTATTCTCAGTTAATTTAGTTGTATTACTAGAAGTTTCAGGTTCATTATACATGCGTTTTTTAACAGGAAACAAACTAGTTTTATTATCAACGGTAGCTTGAGTCGAATTTGTAGAAGTCGTATTGGTTATTGTCTGAGGAGGCGATTGTTCAGCTTGTGAATAATTAGAAGATGTTTGCGTATAAGGGGAGTAAGCTGAAAACGGACCTGTGTATTGATTATGTGGATAAGAATCTTGACCCAAAGATGTGTACTCTTCTTGTGCTCGGCCATGTTTGTTTACAGCTGGAACTTTTGATGTGTCATAGAACGCAGGTGGATTTTGTGTGTATGTGGGCAAAGGACTTCTGTTATGATCAACGAAATAGTTTGGAGTCGAGCCTCCACCTACATTATTTGATGCATATACATGTTGAGAATATGGAGAATATGGCGACAATGGAGATTCTCGAGGACTGCAACTTTTTTCTGGGCTACTTTTCATAGATGTTGTATCTTGATAAAATCCAGCTCTGACAGTCCCATTTATAATGGGATATGTAATTTTTTGAAAATCATCAGTTCTTGGAGAAGCTGGTGAACGTAACAAAGGCGAAGTGTGCGACATTTGATGTCTAGGCGAATCCAAGTCTTGACTAAAGGAAGACCGTTCCGACACAGAGCTACCCGTGCTGGTTTTTCTTTGTCGAGGTGTAGTGATTACATTCGGTAATGGACTATCGCCACCGTCAGGATTAGGAGTTTCTATATCAGTAGGCGAGTCAAATTTCGGATTATTTTTAGGACTTTTTATTTTTTGTTCAGTATTAACTGTTTCTAAAATCTTTTCCTCTGTTTCCGTATCTTCTGCTTTTCTTTTCGTAGCTACTGATGAAGTTGTATTTGTGGTATTTTTAGGAGCACCAAATGCTTTAAACCATGCACTCAAATTTGGTGTGGCTTTTTCTTGATTGGGCTTTGTTACAACTGGTGGTTCTGTTTCTACCTGAACATCTTTTTTATCAGGTTGTACTGACTCATCTTCCGGTTTCTTTTCCGTTTCTTCTTTTTCTTCCTTGTCCACAACACTCGTTTTTGTCTCTTTCAATATTTCGGTTTTCGTATCTTCATTATTTCCAAAGTTATGGTCACTACCGAGAGCAAACTCGACAATGGGCAAAACAGAGCCAAGGCTTAATTTTGGACTTGATTCTTCTGTTTTATTAGAATCACGAACTTTATTCAAGGGCCCGAGAGGTAAAGTTTCTTCTAGTTTTTCTTGATTTTTATTGTTCATATTTGTAAGTAAATTTCCTTTACTTTTTCCTGGTTGAAGCCTATCTATAGTCCTTTGAATCTCTCTTCTTTTTACTAGTTTTGGTTCTCGCGACGAAGGTCTTTTACGGTTAATATCTTTTCTCACCAGCAAAGTTTTATCTCCAGGACAAAGCTCATCGTCTAATCGACTATTCTCATGATCTTCAGTAGATATAGTTTGTGCCGGACTATCACATGGTGAGCTTACTGCTGAAGTTTTTGGAGCATCATCCAACCATTTACTTATATCTTTAACTACTTGTTCCAAAGCTTCTGATGCACATTCATTTTTTGTTGTGTTTTTCTTGTAACCTTTTTTGGCATTTGACTTAATTTTGTTATTATCTACACCTTCACAGTCTGAATCACCATCCTTATTAGAAGACTCTTTTACATTACTAAATTCACCAGTTTTATTAACATTACTCTGTCCAGGAGTGAAAAGATTGTTGTAAATTGAGCTGTCTTTGTATTTTTCATTTTTGGCCTTTAATTTTTCAATAGTTTCTCTTAGTTTCTGGTTTTTCTCTTTTTCTGGTATAGCTAAGTTTTGTTTTTGTTTATCTGCTGTTTTATGCTTATAATCAAATAACGATTCCCATGCATCTTTAGCCGCATGCCGCCTTCGCTCTTTAATTTTATCATATTTATCTTTGAAAAAGTCTGGGTCTTGTTCCGATTGTTCTGGCTCGGAGGGTGAAGGACTTGGTGTATGTATTGAAGGTAGTGGGCTTGCACTTCGACTCCTATTTGAACTCTCTATAGATTCTACATCCGCTCCACGCGTTACAACTTCCGGTGACTCCAGTTCGTGGCGTTTACTTTTCTTTTTTTTCTGCTTAGATTTTTTACTGTCTTTATCTTTACTTTTGGCGTGTTTCTGTTTCTTACGTTGTTTAGTCTTCGAGTATTCTGAATGATCAGACTTACGAGAATCTTTTTTATGGTTTTTGGAATGTTTTCCATGACGATGGTGTCCTTTCCGCTTTTTCTTTACTTTACCTTCTTTACTCTTGTGAGATTCCTTGGATTTCTTAACGTCCAATGTAGGTGGCTCCTCCTCTTGTTTCTCTTCGAGTACTACATCTGATGAAACTGGTTTTGGTTCCCCTGTAAAATAAAATTGATCTATATTTACGCAACACCATTCGTCTGCAATAAGTGACATACAGTTAAGATATAGTTAATAGATAAAATTGCATACGACCAGATGGGGGCGCGTAAATATTCCACGCCCACCCTTAATAACTTATACAAACGGAGCATCGAGCCCCTGGGTAATTGATAAGCTTGCCTATTATAAATAGTGGATGTGACTTTCAGAACTTTTTTAGCAGTTGGCCACTTAGCAAGAATTGTGGTGGGTTATGTTTGGTAATAACTTTTAAGTAGTATAGGCATTCAACATCATTTCATGCACCATCTTATTAATTGAATATCCCTATTAATATTATAAATGCGAGAGTAACTCTGTCTGTCACGGAAAAACTAAGAGACCAATTTGTCTGAAACTCAGTATATATGTTAAGCCGAGGATGAACATAGGATACATTTTATCCAGCGAAAAATGGGATAGTTTCCGGCATAACAATATATTTGTCTATTCGTTTGTTTGCTTTTACGGCAAAACTTTTTGACCGATTGGGTTGAAATTTGGTATTTATGTAATTTCAGTACCGAGGGTGGGTAAGAGATACCCGAATCGCCATCTATCGCTTACCAATTATCAATCTAAAGCATGTGGAGACCTACTCGGAACTAAATGTGAAACCACTGTGAGTCTAAACTATCCAATGACCCAATCAAATACAGAAAAACATATCATCAAAATCGGTCCTCCTGGACCCAGGATCCTAGAACCCGATCCCAGCACCACCTACTGGTTCCAATTATGAGTTTAAAGCATCTGGTGACTCACTCAAACAGACATTAAATATTTCATCAAAATCAACTGCTTCTCAAGTCATGTGCGTACATAAATTTCTAATACTTATTTTCATTTACATGTATTATTGAAAATTATTTTATATTAAGTAATGTAAAAAGTACCTGAATCAGAGTGAGATTTTCTCTTTTTTCTTTTATGCATATTAGGAGATTCACTAGATTTTAACTTGTGCTTTCTAGATGGTGTTGGTAACTGGTATTCCACAGCAATCTCTTCATCAGATGAGGACAGCCTGTGCATATATTTTTCTGTTAATCTGTCAAATGCTGCCTGAAGATTGTCAACCATAGTTGTATACTCTGAAACACAAATTAAAAGGAAGAATATTAGACATAATATTTGAGCTGGCAAATGTATTTTGCTATCTGTGTTGTACAGCTGATTATCTCAAGAACTACTAAGGCTAGAGATAGTAAATTTGACATACAATATGTAGAAGTGTCTAAAAATAGATTGTGTATGTAGTATGCGGATTTTTTTAAAAATTTGACAGAGGGTGTCCCCAAAGACAAAATTGATCTAAATGTTGAACTAGAGCACAGACCAGTCAGGTGATGTAAAAGAAAAGGCTTTGCTAGCACATTTTCACAAGTTTCACGGTACACTTAAGGATATAATGTGAACATAAAATTTTATAGCCTTAAAAGTTTTGAGAAAACTAGGTTACACACAGTGAAACATATTCAACAAGTAAAGAATTTATTCGAAACCATTAACATAGTGTACAGTAACAATTTGGTGTTGCAAACAACTGCTGTAGTATATTACTGTATTGCAGTTTTTAGCGCCCACTTCCAGGCAACTCGTTGGTTATACAATTTAAAAAAAAAAAATTTTAAAGTTTATATATTTGGAAATTTTCAGTTTATTTCAATAATAATAATTCTGTCTGCTAACTATTGGTACCCTATAAAACATGTATGAAATATAATTATATGAATACCATGCCAAACTAGGAGTTGTAACAGTTAAAAACACTGATAAAGCAGAATAAACTATAATATCCATGGATAATGTTCCACCGGCAGGCTCAGGTATGTACCATTAATTGCAGTGGAATAGATGAATGGAATGAAATTCACGTTCACTTAATATGAAGTGAATGAGTTTATATATCGTCATCTCTCTCTCTCTTTCTAAATGGCGACCGGTCAGGATTGACGAAAGAAGTGAAATGCTCCTCCATCTCAAAGGCATGTCTTTTGCCGAGCTATTAGTTGTGCATCATAGGCTTGTACACTACTGTATGAATCATAACATATGTTTTTAAAAAAATGTCAAACTAATAAAACCATTGACCTCCTGAAAAGACCCTTTGAATTTTGTATGAGCCAATATTGCTCATACAGCATAGCTTACATATAAATACGTAACAAACAATATACAAAAAAAAAAGTATTAACATTACGATCACATGTGCCACTTGTGCACTGCAAGTTGTGCATCTCAGGTGTTCAAACAAATTTTATAAACAACACACAACAACTCAACATGGTTTGGCTTGGCAACACCTTTCAAACTGGGGTCCATTGTTATTTAATCTTCATTACATATCCGATGTGGACAAAGACGCGGGCATATCTTCTGACAAATATTCCTGAAAACTAGTTATTATATAGATGAAAATAAAACAAAATTAATTACCATTATCTTGGCCATTGTATAACCGGCAATTATTCACAATTAGCTTGAAATCCGCTTTGAACATTGAGAAATCTGTGTAATATCCACTATCAAGTCTTTCTTCCATTTTTCGTAAGTCCATAGGTCGCCTAATAACCGCATAGTAATTTGGGGCATATTCTTCCTCCACGGGATCCATAAAGGGCCAGGCATCTTCATGTGCTGTTAGCTGTTCAAGTACTTTGTACATGTCAGTTTGTATATCTTCCTCTGTTTGGCTGAATCTAAAAAAATATATATGATAAAATACAAAGAATATTACTAATTTTGTTTGTAAAATGGCAACTCATATTGTTTTATATAATCATTATATCATGATCACCCTAACATTAAATCTCAGCTGCATTTGTAGTGTCTGCCTCGAAGCCTGGGTTCCGTTTTCCTAATATTTTTTTTTCTCAACTTCGCACACTTTATTGCATCCCTAATTCTGAAACCATTGGTATGCATATAGCCCCTTACGACAACATGACAGTATTTCTTGTGCCTGCCCTATTTACCAGTATCTAGTGGAGGTGGCATGTTTAGACATTAATTGTGTCTATTCAGACAGAATACGCCAATCCAACATTGGCGTATTCTGTCTTGGCTCCAAGACCTTTGGCCTTGTGGATACTTGCCGTCGACAATTATCCATACGTAAACGTCACTTCACGAACTTCAAGACTCTACGAACTTCACTTCATTACTAGACATTTAATATTTTACCAGCATTAATGAATTTTGTAAAAACGAAATATACGAATTTATATGAAACTCTCTTCATTTTGGATATCCTCCTTTCCTGTGTCTTCTTTCTTATATAAGAAGCCGACTTCTGTAAAGTGTAGCCATTATGTCACTTTAATAGCTGACAAAGAACTGGACTTTATATAAATGAGTGGTTAGATTTTTCGTGTAATTATATTTTTATAGCTTAACTTACATTTGCGATGTTTTCAGTTTTTTCCTAGTACTGCTGACTGGTTCATCATTGTCTGGTATTAAGATTTGTCCAGTGGCGGATGCTAAGGAATTATTAGTTTTTCGTCCTGCCTTTATGAGTGGTTCCAGAGGTGGTTCGCCTTTACTTGTAGCTAATGAGGTTTTTCCTTTTTTGTCTTTGGGCCGCTTTGACACTTTCTGAGGCATCTCTTCTTTAGCAATGGAAGTACTTTCAGAACTGTCTGAAGATGTTGATTTCGATCTGGAAATGAAAGATAATGTGTAAAATTAGCCATTTTGTGTCCGAAAATTTGTTGTATCATCGACATTATGTGAGTATCTTGGAAAAAGTTGTTCATACGAAAATAAAAGTCTTATCCCATACTAATTATGATTTATCCTATATCCTTATATAGGATATAAAAATGTGTTTATATATTTGTTACAGTTGTATAGCATAATGTACCACAATATTTTTCGTAAAAACACTAATTAAGGTATAAAAACTACATATTACACTAGCTGTACCCGGCAGACGTTGTCCTGCCCTTGGATATAAAAATCTAGAACCCGATTGCAGCGACATTTACCGGGACCAATAGCTAATTTAAACCATGCTCGAATCCACTTCAATAAAAACAAAAAAATCATCAAAATAAGTCCACGCGTTTAGGAAGACTTTATCGGTGCCACCTACCGGTAGATCTATAATCTTAAACATTCTGGGACCCACTTGAACACACACAAAAATAATTTCACCTAATAATTGGAACCTGATTACAGCGTCATCTACTTGCTTCAAATTTGAATCTATACCATCCCGGGACCCACTTGAACACACAAAAATAATTTCACCTAAAGTAGAATTATTTTCTCCGTGCAGTTTGGGTCATGAATTAAACTCGGCCTCAGCCCGGCTAGGGCGGTGAGCATGTTGCACGTGCGCAACGCCATTAACGATAAAAACAAATTCTTATCAAAGAAAGATTATCATTCTTATAAAAATCATTATTATCTTTTTTGCTGTTAATTTTAAACTTAGATATAAGTATTTATATTTATTTTTAATATATAAGAATGTATATTTATTTTTAATATAACTTGTTACATTCTAAACTTTTAAACTTATAGTTTTTTAATACATAGATACCTAATTAATAATTTATTTTAAATTATTATTATTCTTATTTTAATAAATACGTTGTTTTGTCTATTTTTTTTTCATTTATATCACAAACCCACAGAATGACAAAACTAAATACACTATCGATAACGCTTATCGACAACAATAACGCCTGCCCATAAAGCCCGTGAGTGGAAGAGAGAGCGAAATACTCGCTTCACTGCTCCGATTATTTATGACCCAAACTGCACGGAGAAAATAATTCTACTATAAGCCTTGGAAACCGATTGCAGCGCCATCTACTTGGTTCAAATTTGAATCTATACCATCCCGGGACCCACTTGAACAGAGAATAAAAATTTCAAAAAGAAGAAACGTACTCTAACAATTAATTACTAAGCCAAAAGATACAATTTTCTACAACATTTTGAGGTCGGTGCCAAGTAAAGCACAAAAATGACTATGCTTTGCAATATTTGTTTGTTGTAATAATGTGTATGATCTTTATGTCTGGCTTGGCACCGACTTCAAGATGTTGTGGAAAATGTTTATTTTACACTTTTAAGCTACATACATTCTGACAAAAAAGTATCGGGAATGGATGATTTGTTTATGGTTCCAAATACAATGTTTTGTTGTTATTAGATTGTACAACGTTTTTCATTTTGGCGCGCAGTTAAATTTGCATCGGTCATTTAGATTAAATTCAGTGCTGTTTGTAGTTAGATCATATATACTGTGTATTACGAATTTCTTAATGGACAAAATAATCGAAAAAAGAGTTCGCCTTAAATTTTACATCACCAATGAAATTTCGTGTTCGGAGACACTGATAATGTTACAGAAGGCTTACAGTGAATCGACTTTATCAAAAACAAGTGCCTATGAGTGGTAAAAAGCGGTTGAGATATGATGGAAGATTTGCCTCGCTTACTTCACTTTTGCGACTACCAGGTAGTCGCAAAAGTGAAGTAAATAGTGACTGAAAATCTTCATTAAGTTTGAAAGAAATATCCGCTGATCTTTCTGTGTCTCACGACTCAATCCGTATCATTTTAAATAACCACTTGGGTATGAATCATGTCGTTGAAAATTTTTGTTGCTCTCCAAAAATTCAATTGCACAAGGGTAGACATGCTAGAACGAGTCAATTCGAACCCAAAATTCATGTAACGCATTATTACTGGTGACGACGTGGGTTACGAGTTCAATAAGCTTCGGAATATATTATTTGAGCCTTATGCGGCGTTTAAGAGAGTAATTTCGACAAAAAAGGCCAGATTGGTGAACGAATTTTTGACCAAAATCTCAACAAATACTATCGATTCGACATTATTCAGCAGACATGTCTCCAGTCGACTTCTTTCTTTTTCCTAAACTCAAATTACCCCTTCGTGGCGCCCGTTTTCATTCGGTAGAAGACATAAAGAAGAATTCGTGACGAGAACTAAACTTAATTCCGGAAAAAACGTTAAAAAAATATTTTGATGATTGGATTATTCATTGGCGTAAGTGTATGGTTTCTGAAGGGGCATACTTTGAAGGTGATAAAATAAATTTCTATGAATTTTTTCCTGTATCTTCGGAACTCAAGGTTTGATAACAATGAAATTTATATCAGACCACTATGAAGGTACACTGAATCCAAAGCAAAAAATGATCAAAATTGGTTCAGAGACAAAAAAAGTTCCGGACGTCAATCACTACAACGTTTTCTACTTGATTTTAAGGAACTTCTTTTATACGTTCACAGCCCCACTTCCAACACCAATGAAATTTTTATGAAACCATTCTGAAGCTATACTTAACCGAACGCAAAAAAAATACTAAAATCGGTTCAAAAAATAAATATAGCTAAAAAACCGGAAACATATTTCTGACTGCTTTAAAGATATTTTTTTGCTATATCTTCGAAACCTATATATAGTTCGATGAAAATACAATATATACGGCACCCATTTCGAACCTTCGCTGAATCCAGCGTAAAAGAATCTTCAAAATCAACAATAAAGTAATTGCTGAAAATAGTTACATCTTCATCTTTTTGCAAGTCTTAAAATGTATGAAAATACATTGTTAAAGTGTTGTTCTCTTTCATAATTCTAGGTACCTATCTAATTTAGACAAGTCTATTACTAATTAATACCAAGTGACAAAGTTTTTAAATAAAGTCTGAAAAATACACTTGAATTCTATGAACATTAACTTAAAAAATAGAGTTATTATTTTGTTTCTAGTAGTCATTCTAGTAGTAGAAAATATCTACTCAAAATACTTAGTAAATCATTGTCACTAATCAAATAGTAGTGACTGTGAAGTTGTGACGGTGCCACAGTAATTAATGATTTTGGGAGTAAACAGTGTCTGTCGTTCGCATCAATTTTTGGCATAACAACAGAGGATATCTTCGGTATCTTCGAGAATATGATAATTGTTAAAATCCCAACCCAAGAACCAAAATTCAAAGATCATTTGTGATATCGGAAACATTTCATGAAATCGTTAGGAATTATATGAAACTTTGCCTAACTATATGAAAACGAATAACTTTTTAATGAATACAACAAAGACAATTTTGAATAGGGAAGGGATGCGGACACATGTTACAATAGTTTTAATATGATAATATATATATATATATATATATATATATATATATATATATATATATGGTACGTTTGTATAACATTCATATAGTCTCATGACGAGACGTTCTGTAATTTTTAAAAAAATATTGCGTAGTTGATTGTCTCCCACACGAGTTGCGCCCAGCTCAGCTGCGCTTCGGTCGTCAATCGATCGATTTGTTGTTGTCGCCCACATTGTCCCGTCGTAAACCAATTTAATTTTGAATATAATTACTAGAGCATTCCAATTGGCTTAGCACAGTGAGCTTCGAATTCGGATTTCATGAAAACTATCCGATTCTTTGGCATAATAATAATCTTATGTTCTTAACCATTACTTAAAGTACACACATAACGAATTTCATAAATATCTGTACGTTGCTTTAGTCACGTAAACTTTTGCTACGTATACAGCGAATAATCCCATTTTTCGGAATAAAAAGTATCCTATGTTCCCATTCCTGTTCTCAAGAAAAAAGAACTTCATATAACTCATTTTTATTTAATTTTCTCATCAATCTCAACCACGATTATTTAAGTTCCTTTCATGTACTAGTATCTTATTATATTTTATTGCAACAGCACACATCCGTCGTAACTATTCCATAATTCGTTTTTTAAACTTTGCTTTTAATATTCAAACAAAATCAGCATAGGTAATAATTGTTTACTCTAACCTTATTAAATTCCTCCTCTTGGCTCTATTCTCACGTGCCAGGTCTGGTGTAACTTTCCTTTCTCCTCCCTCTTTACTATCATGCATAGTATGTTTACGTTCCTCCTCCTTTTGCTTAATCTTTTGTAACACACGGCTCGATGTACGCCGTGGAGCTTCTAACAATCTTAAAGAGAAATTGCAACATTGAGACCTTCATTCAAGATCACTATGTTAAATTAACCACTAAAATGAAAATTAATTTAATAAAACTACAAATGTTTTTCCAGTTATAGAGATTGATTTCATAGATGTAATAAATAACCACAGTTTTTGTCATAAAGCTATGGAACTCTATAAAATTTAAGATTCTTGAAATATTCAGATTTTTATGTTTAGTATAAGTTTAAAAACGGGTAAAGGGGACACTTCACAAATAAAATATAGTCATTGATGAACATGAGAATGATTTTAAACACTTGTTTAATATTTAATAAAACAATTCCACAAAATAGTTGCAATCTTATTTTCACCAGTGTCATATTACCATTTTCACCAGTGTTAAAAAAAATCCTGTTCCTGTTGTTCGTGCCTACCCCGCAAGGGACCTGGCGTGATGTTATGTATGTATGTATGTTAAAAATTTCCACTAAAACTATATTTATAAAATATCATAAAAAAAGTTGTACATTATAAAGCGCAAGCTGTACTTAATTTTACACAAAAGGTGTATTATGATCATTTGAATAACTGCCTGTTTACCAAGAGGTGTAATAATGTCATGGGTAGTGGAAAATATAAGAATTTCAAATTCGATTGACTCGGGTTAGAATAGAAACATGTTTTACATGATAAAATGCCAAATAGCGCTTGAATAACAACTTATGGCATTATGTAGTCAATATCATTCACATGTAATTTACAATTGTCTTCTGACTTCAATATTTTCAGAGTTAGAGAGACTTATTTTCAGATAAATTTTAAAGACTTTTATAACTTTCTAGTTAGGTATTTTTAATGAGGACATTCCTAATAAATAAAATTCTTGAAAATATAGCAGAGTAGCTGAGCTGTGCAATTTCAAAGCATAGCAACTGGTATTGTTTTACAATGTTTGTGGAAACATTTTTTTGCTAGACATGCATTACTTTTATACATACGACACTTACAAATTATTTATGTAAAAACCGTATCAATATATAGTGTCACTCCCAATAAGCTTGATAAATAGTTTTGAAATAGTTATATCTTTAAAGTTCTTAACATATATAGAATCACTGGGTAGGTTTTAAAAATTGCAGAGCTGAATGATTAAATAGTACCACATTTAACCGAAAACGCTAACAAGCCGTGGCAGCTAATTGGTTAGCGCATTCGCGTCCCAAACACAATGGGCGCGGCTTCGAATCCTAGCATAAAATCGTTAAGCATGAACAAATTAGTCAGTTCTCTAATGTGCAAATTGTCACATTTACCACATGCTAGCAATAAAGGAAAACATCGTGATAAGACCTGCATATCAGGATAACCGTTTTGTAAAACCCACCAATCCATGTCCAAGTTGGACAAGTGTGGCAGGTATACTGTCTGTTCCCTTATAAAATTGAGAGACCGAAACCTCAATTTGACTTTTTAAAATTACTGATATGATATGAATGTAGGACAATTTCGACAATACTTTACAAGAAACCACATTAAAACTATCTCTCAGTTTTCTTTTTCCCTTCGATCATAACATTTCCTTCATTTACTATTAATGGCCCAATCAAATTGTATTAAAATTTAATTAAAATGTATAGAACTGAAAGGATACACTGATGTTATTGTTATTCGCCAATATGATAATATTAAAGCCAGTCACAATATCAACCAACTTTCTCATTAAAAGTTCGCAAGCAAGATCAACATAACAGAAAAATACATTCGCTGCAATTTTATTTCAACTAGCATACATCATAACTGATATATTTTTACACAGTATCACATTGAATGTTATGTAGTGAGATTAAGAATTCAGGACAACACTATGCTGTAGAGAGCAAAAAACATTATAATCTATTTCTTAAGAAAACATTTTAACAAAACTTATTTTTACATTTTTTATTGAACAGTCCCTGTGTTAGTTATTGGCAAAAATAATACCAACACTCATCAATAAAGTATGTTGGCTGTAACTGGAGGACTGTTATAATAAGGATATTTATTATTTACAGATTGATGCAGTACTTGAATATATTTCAATTATTGTTTGTTATGGCAACCATAATGATCAAATGATTGTCTTTTGGCATTGGATTCCATATTCACTAAATCAAATTTGAACACTCAAAAACTCGATTTTTGCTAGTTTTGTGTTCATAGGATTAATTACTAGAACCATGAATTTATTTTCCACAGAATTTTCACATTTGAATACAATTATATTTAAAATTATAGATAGCATGATAAACTAGCAATTTACCATTTACTACAAGCCATGACTTCATCTACATCGGAATAGTACCAAAGATCAAAGTTGTAATGATAGTGAATAAGAATTAGATGTGCTTTTAACACAATAAAATCTAAGATAATTAAAATTATATATTCCATCTTTATGTATTTAATACTAGCATATGCCCGTGACTTTATCCACACTTGGCTTGAAATTCCCGCAGGATTCTCGGGAAGCAAAGTACCATAGTATTTAAAAATATTTATAAGCTATCATTTTAGTGAAATCTGTTTCAGGATAAGCTAATTTTTAAGCACCTAAACAACTACAAATCTCCCGGGATACAACTCTTACACATTTTGGCTACATAAAATTTATTATCAATCAATGAAAAAAGCACATTGGAATTCGCGATTTTTTTTAGTCTGGCCATTTTAAATCATGCACAAAAAAAACCCAGGATAAAGTAGCAGATTTTAAGTCTAAAAATTTGTTGTCCATCAGCAAAAACCTATCGTAATCGTTCCAGTAGTTTTAACATGAAGCCCAAACATATAGACAAGAAATGTAAAAAAATCATGTTCTTCATCATTTAGATAGTGTATTTCAGTAGTATTTTTAAATAGCTTTAATGTACAGACACATTAATTTTAGATTTTTTTAATATTATAGATTTCCATGGATAAATCTAATTTGGGATCAAGTTTAAACACTGAACAACCCTGAACCTAATATCTGAGAAAAACACAACAAAATCAGTTATTCACATAGTCAATGTGCAGTAATTGTATGTTACATTGGTTTAATATACCAGATGTTTTTGTTATTTTAATGACTTTCGGAATAAGCAATTTTCATATGCTTTTTAGTTCCCTTGACTATATATTACAGCAAACTTTAGTTTAGAAAAATTTGCATTGCTCACCAAAACTCACATTTAAATTGGCCCAGTAATTTCTACAACAATCCTGAACAAACAAATAATTTTGTTTTTGCTGTGTCTGTATTTAACAAAACTACTATTACACACACACAGCATTATTAAAATTTGATTATATTACACAACTATTTATAAAGTAATTTTTTGAATATGAATTATAAAGGCGTAAGATTTTTCTAAATGTTTTCATGATGGTATTAAAGTGTTACCTTTTGCGTTGAAGACGTTCCTTCTCCCTGAACAATCTAGGTATTTCTGGCAAAAAGTTTTGTGACAGAGAACGGTATAACTCCTTTTCAACCTTACTGGTGGCTTTACTGAATTTCTCTGTCAGGTGGGTCCAATCCTCCTCAGTGAAACACACCACTTGCCAAACACGCTCCGTTTCATCATCATCGAGCCAGTCATCACCATAGAACCAACCTCTTTTTTTATTTTCCTTTGCTTTTTTCTTTTTATTCTTACCTTTTGATTTTTTTATTAGGTCTTCACGGTACAATCTAGTACCATAAAAATACCAATAGGCAGAATAATTATCATCCCACCTGAAAGACAAAATACAATACATTTTATTATATAATTTCAAAAATTTCTTTCAAGAATAAGTCAAATAACATTATATTAAACTAAAGATCTCTGCTCTCTTACCCTAAAGGTTCTACCCTTAAACTCTCAGCCTCAAGGTTTTTGAACAAATCAAAGACATCTTCTGCATCTAGGCGAAAGTCACATAAAGCATATAAAATCTCAACTTTTGTACGTAGTGGTAAGAATTGGAAGTCTATATCAGTATTGAAAGGGTTGCAACGGCCTGTTTCTTGACATTTTCTTCTAAATAAACGCCTCAAGTACATCTGTAAATCAATGTTTAGTTTTACATACATTGTTATAGATATATTACAAACAGCAAAAACCATTGCTTTTAACTAATACCTGATAATTAAATGCCGAAATATCATTGTTCCCCAAACATCCATTTAGAAGTCTAACTATCAACTCAGTGAGAAGAGAACTTGCAGATTCCTCTGTTCCATCAGTCAAAAGTGCTTCTTCTAGTTCCTGAATGTAAATAACATAACAATATTATCAAAGTAATCAACAAACACTGTTTAACTAATTAATTTCGTACTCACTTCGATGTCAAAATCCAATAGATTAAATGCAGTCCTGAATAAGGAACAAAAGTATGCGATACTGGGCACTTCCCACCATGACTGAATATCTAGAAACCGTGAGAAATTCATTCAGACATCACTTTGAACTGTACAGTCTTCTAGAATACGACGCAACCGGTCTCCTGTTTCACTGAAACCCACCTAAAATGCTAATAAAATATGGAAACATAACCTAACAATCGTGCACTGTCACAACTAGCGTCAATGTTTCTAAAAAAGTATTATTTCCATTTTAATCTCATGTTTTAGAGCTATTTTTTATAGAAACATGTTATATTTTGAGTATTTTAAGGTAGAGTTACGAATATGCGTTGTGTACTATACGAAGACAAACGCCATAACAGTTGTTGTGTTGTACAAGGGAATCGAGTGATTCATTAATAAAACCATAAAAATTTAAGTATATAATTTAAAAAAACAAATTATTGAAACGAAGTAGGAATACTTTTCATTATATACAGTTTATTAAATCTTTACAAGTGTAATCTTTTAAATTTAGCAATAAAAAGTTATAAAACGTTTTCGTAAAAGTTAGCGGAAACAGATATTTTGTTCCAAGTTTCTCAAAATATCAAAAGCTGAAAATTCACAGATAACACAAATAAATAATTTATTTCGTGACTTTATTAAAATTTACTTATTATTATTTCTGCATCATGTCATATTTAATCAATTGTTACAATTTTTTATTAATTTATTCAGTATTAATCCGCTTAGTTTTACAATAAGGAATAATATTGGTAGAAATGAACACTAGTTTTGGGGTAATAGTCAAGATTTGTATGATCGTGAGGACAATATGTATTACTCAGTGATAAATGTGTATTTGACTCAGGACTCTGTTATTGATTGTTGGTCCCAGTCATTTATTTTACTTTAATATTAAAATTTGAAACATCTGACAAGGCTTTATAGACTTAGTTTATTTACCCGCTCTTTTAACCAATTAAAAAATTGTTGTGCAGTGTCGTCATAATCCTAGAATAATGAAATAAGATGTATTCGAACGTTTTTGGGCTACGCTCGCAAAAACAAGATTATATTGTGGCAATTTAATTTAGAAAATAATAGCCACTTTTGCAAATTTGTCTAAGCTCTAACAAGTCCACCTTTATGCTGGGGGTACACCTGCGATAATATCAAAGATATTGATTGTGGGACAATTAGATCTGAAATAATGCATTAAACCCATCGCCACTTCTGCGTGAAATGGCCTATATCTGTAACGCTGTCCCAGAGGAGGTACTACGTCAAACATCGGTCAAGGATCAGGTTGCTTCTTTTATGACAAGCGCGAATTTTTTCAACATAACCTATGATGTTTATTTTAATAATCATGTCTATAGATTTGTAAGCAAGGGCATTAATACCTTGCGATAACAGAACAATAACATTTTATTAAAAAAATCTAAACGAACCCTTACAAACCCGCCATGGCTACGTTCCACTAGAGACTCACAACGACTACTTTCACAAACCGTGATTTTTCCCGTTCCGTTTGTTTGCCGGCGTTACAATTGCAAACCGAGATGGAACAGTTATTCGACCCACCTCTTGACATTGGTCTTGTGAGCGTTGTGTGATCGAAAACGATGTCGCCATTGATCTCAAATACTGAAGTTTTCACCACGACCACAACCGCGGTCGTCTTGTGGAAAGGTTAACGCATCATTTTGGGCGTTGTGAGCTACTGATGGAACGCGCTACATGTTGGCTGTTCTTTGGTAAATATCTTCAAAATATAACGAAAAGGTTTTTGCTTAAGTTCCGCTAGATAACCTTGGTAAACTATAAAATTGACTCCTCATCTGAAACGTAGCATTATTATATCCTTCTTACTTTTGATGGATTTTAGACTTGAATCAGCGTTAAAATTAAATAACATAGATAAATTCGCTTTGGTATAATACAATGACTTTGATTACAGATAGGATAGATATCGTTAGAAGGCAAAAATAAATCGTTCATGCACTTTTAGGTTGTATGCACACAGTTTACAAAAATCCTATCCAAAGACCTTTATTTTAATGTTTACTGGACGTTAAAGGATATGTTCATTTTATTATTCATACAAAATTCCAGGTAATAAATAATGATAGGCATTATTTACACTTTATTTTAATAAATCTTCATCTGAATATTCTATCTTGCTAAGTGCTTCTACATCCATGTCTTGATTAGATCTCGCCACAACATCATCTTTCTCGAACTTGGAATCAGGAGTAGTGGTATAATCATCTTCAATATTTACAACTAATCTATCACTCACACCGATTAAGTTGACACAAATGTTTCCAATCGTATTTAGTAATATCTTGACATGCACGCTCAGCTGCTTCCTATAATAACAGAAAAACTTACCAATTTGAATCTTCATACAATGTAATTCGAAGAAAATTCAAAGTAAAAGCAATTATTACTTAAATTTATTCAAACCATACTGTACATTTATGTTAACTGATCCCATATTGTAATAATATTTTCGCAGATGTGGCCCCGGTACAAACAAATACTAAAAAACTAAATACAAACAGCCTAACTCGTCAAAGATAATTGTACTTTTCACATATATCTTATACGAGAATTAGCGATTTCTTTGTCAAGTAATATGAGATTGAATAAAACAGAATAACATAAACTTAAATATACCTGTCATATCAGTGGTCCTTTGGTAAACGTTGTCGAACTTCTAAAGAACACTTCTTGCTTCATATTCCGCAAGATATCGTCTGTAAACTTTATAAATTATTTGTCTTCCCGAACATAGAACAGTTTTATTATTTTTTTTACACTTTTCACCAATTACAATCACTGTTAATACGAAACAAAAGAAATATTACGAGCATCTGTATGTTTTTTTATATGTCAAAGCAGAATAACAAACTAGTTTAGAAATAATGTTAGTAGAAAAGAAAGGATAAAAGTTTCCGTTTCAAGACATTTATGCCAGAGAAATGTGTTATTTGATTTCGAATGATTTGTCCTGTAAATTAAAATATATGGATTTGCGGATCAGCAACTACTCTGGCAACATTGTATAAGAAGGCGAAGAGAACGCATCGGCTGGACTTTTTTTGTGCTAAATAGGGGAGCATTTCTTTTGTATCTCACAATAACCAACATACTTTACTTGCCATTCCACATGGCGACCGCAGTCGTTACGGTTGTGGCAAAAACGTCACTAATGACGTCATGATTATCGCTCACAACGACCCATGTCGATAGGTGGGTCGAATAATTGTTCCCCTTGAGTTTACAATTGCGATGCAAGCAAGGAAGTGGAACGGGAAAGGGGACGGGTTGTGGACGTGGTCGTTGTGAGTGTCTTGTGGCATGTAGCCTTATTGTTATATATGTATGTATTCTGTGGATTTTTATTTTATTTTTACTGCGTCTCTGTCTACGCCTATTCCAGATTTTGTCAGTTCTTCTGTCTGTAGATATTTATATATGAATACAAGTATTATCTATGGTGTACTCGGTACTGTATTGATATTAAAACTATAATGATATTTGCAATGTAGTGAAAATTTTTGGAGTTGTAAGTGGTTGAATGATGATCTTGTAAACAAAAGTGATGATAGTTTTTATTAATTAGTCTATTTAGTACATAGTATATGAAATATGATATTTTATTGGAAGGTCATAGTTGGCCACTGGCTATAACCATCCGTTTTAATAAATTGAAATTAGTTTTACAATGATTGTTTATAACAAATATTATATTATTTATTATGCCACATTTTTAGTTTTATTAAACTAATTACTAATTATTTATACGAGGCCATTAGGTTATTATATTGAATTGTATTTATTTTTGTTCTTGTATTCTCTTAAAACAAACTTATATATTTATATTTTAGATTATCTAATAACTTTTAAATACCAAACTTAACCTCTTAGTCATATACTATGTCTATTCTTCTTCTAATAGTATCAGTCATACTTTAGTTCTTGAATGGGATGGTCTAATAATCCAAAAAGTCATAATGTAATATATTTAAGAGGGTATTTTCTCATACATCTTTATTGGTAAAGTGATAAAACAGATCTTTGAAGTCATATCAAGGCAGAAATGCCTCGGGATATACTTAGTGATAGTCTAGCAGTTCTGAGGATTGTTGAGGTAAGTTTTATTATTATTAAAATACTTAAAAAGTATAAAAAAGCTTAGACAACATTAATATTTACATATTATAAAACACTCAAATCACTTTCCATGCCTGTTAGTCTGTTAACTCCTAAACCACAAAGGATTTTTAAGCAGTTTTCACCATTAGTTGCAGATTTTTTTACTGAATGCTTATATTTTATTTTTATTATAAGCATTAATAAATTAAGAATAATTCAGACACACATTTTTCGTCACACTCAATCAAGTATTGAATGTTGAGTATTGTGAGTTGTTCATTTCTCAATGCAAATTGCAATCCCAAGGACTAGACAAGTTATTCATACTGTACATAGGCATCACAAAGTAATTCAATCCATTGATTTGAAATTGAAATAAATTTAAATCGCCACTTCAGTTTTTGTTCAAAATTGATGATAATATGATGGTGATGATAAATATGTGCCGCAAAAAAACTGTGTTGGCAAAATGAACCTTAATAACAACTTTGTTTTAGAAGCACATATCATAGCTTTGAATAATTTGATAAGTTAAAGAACAGTTTTTTACTGTTTCATATAGTCTAGAATTTGGCCCTGATAGCTTACTTAAAATTCACTCTATATATAGTTTAGTTAGTTTATTCACAAACTGTAACTTTTGTATTATCTTATGATGGGGTTGTCTGGCAGATCGCTTTTTAGTGATAAGACTGCACTGGGGTGCAGTATAGATATTTGGCACATTTATGTATTACTTGAGATATAAAATTAATTTTGGGTGGTTTAAAAAAATAACCATGAAGGCTTCTAACCTATATTAAAAAAGTTTGAATTTGTTCATAAATATATGTGCCACATATCTATACCTCACCCCTGACCCTTTGTGCATAATGAGACAGTTTCAGTCTGTAAGTTCTTTTTATTTGTGTATAGCTACACACTAAAGGGTTATTCATTGATTGATTAATTGATATATTATACCTATATGTACTAAATATTTTGCCTATCTACAGTCGACATCAAATAGAATCCTGACCATGTAATTCTGGTAATTACAAAGGGCCATAAAAAAAGTGTGTGCTGTGTGTCAGACTATGATTTTCTGACATATTTTTTCCTGCTGAAGTGAATATTGGGGTTAATCCCTTATAATATTATAAATGCGAAAGTGACTCTGTCTGTCTGTTGCTCCATCATGGAAAAGCTACTGGACCAATTTGGCTGAAATTCAGTATATATGTAATTTTAATACCAAAGGTGGACAAGGGATACTTTTTATTCTGGATCATTGGATACATTTATATTAAGTTTATCCCAGGATGTAGGACAGCTTTGTTTTTTTTTGTGATTTGCCATTTTCATGATTTTGACTTGGTATTTTTGGTAGTTTTGGTATATAGGACAGTTTTGTTATTTTGCTTTTTTTGGTAGTATTAATATTTTTAGTAGTTTTTGTCATTTATGTTGTTTATAGATAGATAGATAAATAAAACAACAACGGGTTGAGGAAAGTTTGTATGGGAGACCAATCATTTCTTAAGTTTATAAATATAAAAATTCATAACCTATAAATGATGCGATAGTAACTCGATATGTCTGTCTGAATACTGATAGTAGTCATTCATACTTTTCACCCGGGGAGATAGCATAGTTTGCTATATAAAATGAAGTAACTTTTCATGGGCAAATAGCACCAACACAAAAATTTAATAAAGTGTAACCTGTATTAACAGCCTGCTCTATAAACAAGAGGTACACACTAGAGTTTGACTGCCGTGGGGTAAACTCTAGTGAGCAAGTAATGGAGAAAAACAAAAAAAAATTAATATAGCCTTTATTGCTGAAAAAACAAAAAAAGAAAACCTTATCCGCTAATTGGTATCTAGTATTGTCTCCCTCTCAGCTTTTCCTTTGACAAAAAAAATTATAGAAATAATTATATTTTGGGTTTTTCACTGATTGATAACAAATTTTGTGTAATAAAATTTAATCGGGGGCGGTTTGTAGTACTTCTGGTGACTAGCAACTAGCCTATTCTGACAAAGTTTTCACTAAAATGATAGCTTTCATTCTTTTTTAATGGCTGCGGTACTTTTTGTCTCGGGAATCCCGCTGGGAATACAAGTCAAGTGTGGATGAAGTTGCGGGTAGTAATATCATAATATTTTAAACATACCGTGTTTGTACATGGAATCTATTAAAAAAAGCAACTGGAGTATACTATATAAACCATAGAGAACATTGTTAGATTTCTTGTCTGTTTGTTGATTTGTTTGTTTAATCTGGATTTACATAAAAACTACTGAGCAAATTTCGACATGGTTTTCGCCGATCGGCAGCAAATTTTTAGATTTAAAATCTGCATTGCTTTATATCCTGGGAATCCTGTGGGAGTTTTTTGAAAAAGATTTAAAATGGCCATCGATCTCAAATTTCATATGCTTTAGTTATAAAATGGGGAAAGATTTTATATCTATAGCCACAGGTACCTTTATAGTGTCACTTCAGTGTCTGTTTATCTGTTACAGCCAAATATATCAGAACTTATGAAGAAGCGAAATCTAGAGATGAGTTTGTGACACAGAAATGTTGTGTGCTTACATTAGTTTAATATAAAATCTGACTTGTATTTTGAAAGAAAAGTATAATATTTGCAACAATATTTATACATACACTAGAATTCACTCGCGACTTTGTCCACTTTCGATGGATATGGATAACATAGATTACAGTTACTTCGCCAGTATTTTAAATCGAAGGGTAGTTTTGGAAGGGAAAGGGATTTTTTAGTATGAAAATACATGAATTCCGAAGATTACCGTAAAACCGAGGGATGGATAATGTTAATAAAGGCATACATATCTAAAACTATTGAAGATGTTTAATAAACATAGAAACTATCGTATCAAGCAAGTCCTAATCACGTGGTTTTGAAGTTAGTTAGTTATCCTCGAGAATATAAATGTGCTGGATTATGTTGTTTTAGTATCAATTGGATTCGAATCAGCAAATTTTTATGTATATTACCTAGTTATAAACTAGGTAATATACATAAAAATTTGCTGATTGAATACAGTCACATATACAGTGACATAGAATACAGTCTCCTGGAACTCACTTCCAAATTCCCGGGGGTATATGAAGTATTGCATCACTTGAAGAAGGACTAAAGCTATTGTCTTATATGTTGTTTTGTTAAATCCTATCAAAATTGGTTAATATTTGTCAGATCTAATTAATTTGTATCATACCCGGGAAACATCCTGCGGGACTTCCGGGACGCAAAGTATCAAAGCATTTAAAAAATAATGTAAGCTAATGATAGGTAACAATTTCCACTGAAATTATTTCAGTGGAAATTGTGTCGGAATAGACTAATTTTTATAGACTCGAACAATTTCAAACCGCTCTCGAGAAATTCCGTGCGGAGTTCCCATGATAAAAAGCAGTGTAGATTTTATTTCTAAAAATTTGCCGCCGTTCAGTGAAAACCGCATCGAAATTGGCTTAGTAGTTTTTACGCGAATCTCGAACAAACGGACAGACAAGAAATCTAAAAAAAATGGCATCGTGTTCTTCGTGGTTTTTTATACCAGTTGTTTTTTCAAATACGTTAAATGTAAACACGGCATGTTTAGTATATTATGATATTACTAGGATATGCCCGCGACTTCGTCCAAGCTTGACTTGAGATCCCAGCGGGGTTCACGGGACTCAAAATGCCGCAGCATTTAATTTTAAAGAATGTACGCTATCGCTATATCATTTTAGTCAAAACTGTGTCGGAATAGACTAATTGTTACGCACCACTCACTGGAAAATTTTCACGGGATTCGTGGAATAAAAAATTATCACACGTTTTATTACATAAAATTTGTATAACCATGTGTGATAAAATCTAAATAAATTCTTCTTTTTTCAACTTCAATTTCATTTTAAATAATTTCCAGAAAAATTCCCGCGGGGTTCTTGGTATCAAAAGTAGCGTAGATTGTAAATCTAAAATTATGCTGTCTATCAATAAAAACCGTATCAAAATCAGCCCAGTAGTTTTTACGTGAATCCCGAACAAACCGATAAACAAGAAATCAAAAAATGCATCGTGTCCTCCATCGTTTAGTTTATTCTAGTGGTGTTTTTTTTTGTAATAGTTTAAATGCCAGACACGGCATGTTTAGAATTTTATATATAAGATAGACTAGAGTTTATCCCGCGGATACGCCGCTGGTCAATCATGTCCATACCTCATCTTTAAAGAGCAGGCGTTAATACCTACAGGTTACATTGTGTTAAATTTTTATGTCAGAACTATTTGCCATCTGGAGATTCACTTCGTTTTATATCGCAGATTATCCATCTACCGGGATGAAAATTATCTATCTGTCCATTTCCAGTATTAAAACTACATAATATGTACAAAATTACATCAAAACCGATCCAGTTACTCCAGTAGTTTTTCCATGAAAGCTTAACAGATAGACTGATCCTAGTTACTATCACAAATTTTATAGGTGATGATTTATTGTCTATTTATATATGATTTCATATTCCACTTTTTAATTTGCAGCATGAAGATGAAGATAATTGGCCATTAGAAGATAAATCCTCCAAACAGAATAATAAGAAACCAAATGTAACTCAAGTTAAGGGCCAGCAGTCATTCACCAAAGATGACAGCGCTTGCTATTACAACTATGGGTAATTTGTAGTAATTATTATATTATATTATAAATTTGCCCTGTCCATTCATTGAAGCTATTTAAAAATGAAACAATTTGGTCAGACTGTATAAACGATGGAGCAAACGAATTAATATATTTTAGATTTCTTATCTCTACTAGAATTCATGTGAAAACTACTAGGAGAAGATTTAATTCACAATTGTACACAGTAGGTGGCACTGCAATTGGTTTTTAGGGTTTTGATTAAATATTTGTGTGTTTGAGTTAGTTCCCTGGATGAATCAGACTTATAATTGACGACGTGAGTGGATGAAGGTGATATGTCGCATATTCGGTTTTTTGCTTTTTTTTTTGCGTAAATGAATGTTATAAGTCGATAGATACCAAATGACTACAGACCTTAGACCATAGATATAAGGCATATTAAAAAAATAAAAAGTTGAAAAAGGTGTGAAGTTCAGTTCAGTTTCAAATAAAAGTAAAACTTTTATCTCGGTTTACTCAGAATTGGAATTATGCGACTTATCACCTTCATCCACTCATGTCTTCAATTGCATCTGGTAGGTGGCTTTGCAAATGCTGCTCGTTCTGGGATTTAGATGTAAGTTTTGTTGTGTTTGAGTGGATTTTGAATGGTTTAATTTCACAATCACATCAGGTAGGTGATGTTCGAATCGGCTTCCAGGATTCCAGAAAGATTATGTTTTGAGTGGGTTCATGGATGGTATAGAATAGTGCAGATGCAGAAAACAATTGTATCCAATAGGTGGCGTTGAAATCGGATTTTAATATTTTGATGATATTGACCCTGGGTGGCTTAGATTATGTTGCTATATCGACATCATAGTTCAGAGTTGCGTAGGGTTCCTTTCATTTTGAATAAATTTACTGCTCCCGCGGGCCAGAAAAAAACCTGAATTTAGTGACAAAACCTACATTAACTAGCTAAAGCTAGTGAGTTATAATTAAAATTTTATACAAAATATTTCTTAAACATTAGATGCAATAAAATATCATAATATGATACATTATATTCATAAAGGGACTTTCCATTCGTAAGAACCAGTCCCACACGGCACTTGCTCAATATAAATCCTATGTCTTTAAAGACGATAAAATTCTAAATCAAGAAAATTAGATTACCTGTATGTGAATAAACTTATCACTGTGCGTTTCTTTTATTTTACTTTATATTTTTACTAACAATGACAACATGTGTAGTAGGAACGGCAAAATGCGACAAAAGACCACACTAACCGACTCTTGAGTTGATAATCTAGACTGATTATCATCTATTATAATTTCAAAAAAGTATTTTTGAATGCAGGCGTCACAGGGTTACACGAGGTTTTATGTTTGTTAAATAACATGTTCAATGCCGTTAGTACTTGAGCTGATATTTTCCCCTTGTTAAGCCCCATTGTGCCTACTTCCTAGACAGGGAGCGGCTAAATGTACAAGCACGAGTTTGTAAACATACACTCGTTCTGTTACTGTTCCTGTCGATGCTGTTGCCCTACGCTCGCGCGCCCCTCTAGTCGGTTTTTCGTGCAGAATCCTTTTAGGATGGGCAGCACTAGTACGATCACGTGTTTAAATTCTGCCTCATACTCACAGTTTCTTTTACGATGAATTGATAACATCCATCATCTTCCACGACGGTGATTACTTTTTTGTTGTATGATATAGCTGTTTAAAACATTAGAGATATTATATAAATTTTAACTATTTTGACGGCTGTCATTGCTCACAGTAGAGCTCGGAATATGTTTAGGAGCAGCATGGAAACACTCATAGTCTTAGGCTATGAGTATGCGATCACAGAAGTATTTGGATGTCTTACATAATGCCCATTTCCGCGGCAGCAAGCAGAAGAATGACGAGGGAAGTAGGCAACGCGAGTATGTAAACGCAACTTAGTAGAATTTTGGGTGAATTCTATAGATTGTAGTAAAAGTAAATACAATTATTTGGAGAGACAGGTTTTAAAATTAATTTTAAATAATTTTTCCTTTATTTTGAAACCTTTATTGCGTAATATGTAAAACATGAACTAGTTCAGAGTCTAGAGAAATACCTAGCGCGCTATTACTTCGAGATCATTGTGGCAATATATTTACATACTTATTTTTAAACGTGATAGAGTAGTGTTAGTATATACTTTTAAGGTATTCATACCTACTAGTTTGGATCTACAGTAAATTTGTAATGTACCAGGTACGTAAAAAATGATTACTTTTCTAAAGTCTGGGTGGTGATTTATAAATATCTGTTATAGAATATTTAATATTAAAATTTTATTATCAATCTTCGAAAACACTATTTGTTGGTGGTAAATTCCGCCAGACTCAAAGTCCGATTCGGAAGATATAATTATGTGCAATAGGATTATAACCATAATTTAAGAAAATTGTGTACGGAAATGAAATGGAAGATACGTTTTTCTATAATATCACAAAAATGACTGGAATAATTTGTTTAAATGAGAAATACACCTTCTTATTCCACTGCTTATTTTGTTGTTTGCGGTCGGATTTCCTCAGTTCGCTGCACCAAGTCGAATGGTCTTAGGTTGACGATTCAGGCTATTGGGCTTTCTTGTTTTACTATGTCACATGGTACATTTATATCTAATATATAAAATTCTCGTGTCACAGTTTTCGTTGCCATACTCCTCCGAAACGGCTTGACCGATTTTGATGAATTTTTTTGTGCTTATCTGGTATCTATGAGAATCGGCCAACATCTATTTTTCATCCCCCTAAATGTTAGGGGTAGTCCACCCCTAAATTTTATTTTTTATTTTTTAGACATAATTTTTAATTTCTATTTTTTTATGATACAACATACAAAAATACATACAACCCTAAATTATTAACCCTCTGCGACAAACCCCTATTTTTACCGGGCAGGACGACGTCTGCCGGGACAGCTAGTAAGATATAATATTGTAATTATGTTTATATTGCTCTGATAATGATGTTTACAGTGTGTTTAGTACCAGTCATCAAAACTTTTCTGAGAAACACAACTATTTACTCAGTGATAAGCCACTAATGGAGGAATAACATTGAGACAAATACAAAATGATTTCTTGTAAAACAAATATATTTTTATTTTACAGCCATGGTGTGACTGCAAGTAATAGACAGCATGATCCCGTTTATCAGTATAAGACAAGTAGCTTGCCTGCAGCATCTTCAATGCTTCACTCATGGGATGAAGTTGTATGCTCAGCATTAAGAATAGCACCAGAAGAAATAGGGAATCAACTGACTCTACTGGACTTACCCTGTTTTAAAGCTATAAAACCTGAAGAGTTAACTACGTGTGGCTGGAACAAATTAAATAAATTAACAGTAGCGCCTAATGTAGTGGCTTTTACAAAAAGATTTAACAGGGTATGTGAAAGCACACTGATGAAATATAAATATTGAAGTAATAATTATTTAATTAATTAAAAGAAATGTTCTGTAATAATTTTGGTAACCTTCTTTACAGGTTAGTTTTTGGACAGTTCAGGAAATATTAAACGGTCAATCACCTAAAGCTAGAGCTGAAATTTTGACACATTTTATTAAAGTTGCAAAGAGGTTGCATGAATTGAATAATCTACATTCTTTATTTGCCGTTATATCAGCTCTAAATAGTGCAAGTATTTATAGGTTGGTATTTAGTTATGTCAAAATGTTTAATATACTTAGGAGAGTTCATTAATTAAATAAGGATGATTATGACGATTTTTGACCCACCCTACACCCATGTAAGACAAGACATAAAATGTCTCTAAACAAAAGACAAAAGATTTTTCTAACCCCGCTTCCCCTCGGAACCTTTACGTAATGAATCAATGGCCCCATATTACATGTGTTTCTCTATATCTGAATTTATTTTTTACGGCGTCGATATCCAAATTGCGATATGATTCGAAGCGAAAGGTTCCATAGGTGATAAATGGTCACATTTTTCATAAATTTGGCCACGAAACCCTAAAATGAAATGATTTAAATGTTTCGTAGATAAGATTTGGTCAATTTGTCATTCAACCCAAATAATATTATAATAAAAAATACCCCATTTTTTAAAATCCCTACTAATATTATAAATGTGAATGTAAGTTTGTTTGTTACGCTTTCACACGAAAACTACTCAACCGATCATCATGAAACTTTGTACACATATTCTTGGAGGTATTAGAAGTAACATAGGATACTTTTGATCCCGAAAAATTAAAGAGTTCCCGTAGGATAGTTAAAAGAACTTTCCACGCGGACGAAGTCGCGGGCACAAGCTAGTACTGTATAAATCTCTAAAGCAAGTTGAAAGTATTTTAAAGCTCTACTGCCTTTAATTTCTTGAGAATTATCTACTCAATAGATCAAGCCAGAGATTGTTACTACTGAGCCGACATAGTCATAAATTGTAATTGTAAAATAAGTGAATGTTACAAATTAAATGTTCTACTTATAACACATAATATTTATAGGTTATCAAAAACATGGTCTTGCCTACCAAAAAAGGACAAGCAACAATTTGATAAGCTGGCAGAGTTATTCGGCGAAACCGACAATTGGACCGCACTGAGAGAATACCTTAGATCTATTTCATTGCCCTGCATACCATATCTCGGTAATGTATACGTTTTTCTTTCCATGTTTTGTTATTGATATATTGTGATCAGTGACTAATAAGTAAATGTAAATGTTTTGAAAAACTAGTCCTAAACTTTGCTTTATAATTATCACGACTTTCGATTTTAATCAGAATAAATAAAATGTGTGTCTCGGGACATCCGACAGAAGTGATAACTTGCGAGAACGGGAAGTCAGACAGACTGGTGCCGTAACGCGTTACGTAACGAAGCGGTTTACCCTCCCATAAGAAGTTATCAGTTCAACAAGGGCTAAAAGAATTTGTTTTAATTTTTCATGGCTAACTAAAACTTTTCTCGTGACTTCGCACACATAAATATCAAATCGTTTATAAGGGGGCGTTCATTAGTAACGTGAGGCATTTATGAGGGGGAACTCATGTAAATTTTTTTCCGCAAGAAAGTGCGAGGAAAGTGAGCTAAATTAAATAAAACATGTTTCGTCCCTAAAATATGACTGAGTCTTACATTTATAATAATAATATAGTAATAGTATATGCGGTATTTACTTTTCATCAATCACAAGAACTACAGAACTCAGATATGCGATCCACAATGCACAAGGGCGCACACTTGAGCAAAGTGCGATCCTTACGGATTATCACAAGACCAGCTAGTGAGATTCTGTGTGCAAGCGTTAATAACTTACAGTTGCTAAATCAGAGCGAGGTTAAAGGAGCAGACGATTTTACTGAAAATCACATGGTTCCAAGTAGTCACATTTTGAAAAATCTCATATGAGATTAGTGGTTGAGCCAATGATATTTCACTAGAGCGAGGGAGTAGGTGGTTCGGAAAATCGCCAAATTCGTCTCACGTAATTAATGGCCACCTTCTAGCCCTATCATTGTAATAGATTCAATGAACGCTGTGGTTGAGAGCCTTTGCCGGCCTGTCACATTGCAGCGCAGCCTTTAGGTTCGATTCCTGGTATAGTAAATTCCATAAATGAGCTTGCTGTTATTTACTATGATCTGGGTGTCTGGGATAGGCCTCAGAGTGTATATATATATATTACACAGAGCAGAAGCTTAGATGATTCGAAATTTTAATTAAGTAAAGCTGTGAGAGAGCTTCTAACCCATTGTATATTATACAGTATGGATGGATCGATAAGGTGAAACAAAACAGCCATTGTTTTTGTGTGACTCATAATTCTTGCAAATAACAAATGTAAACAGTATGTTATGCAAAATATTATCTTGCAAAAGGAGTGACAAGATCTAATTACTCGTACATATAATAGACGAGAGGTTGAATTGATACTTAATATTTCCTAAGTATCATTTCGAATCTACCTCACGATACGAATTAAATATTAACAAAAATGCATTATAATAGTTATAAATAGTTTTAAAGTAATACTGTATTTGGTAAACCAAGGCATTTGAGGTATATAATATAATTTAGTTAACAGGAATGTATATAGGATACTTTTATGTATGCAAATGGGATCGTTTCCCCGGCATAAAGACTAGAAGCTTACATCGATGATGTCACTCGCAATGCGACGCAAACCTATTCAATATAAAAAAAAATATAGTACTGTCTAACCGATTTCAAATTCAGCGACATCTACGTACTTATTGTGAACATTAGGGTTCTGATTTTCGAGATCGTAATGTAGTAGATAAAACTTATATTTTTTACACTTGAACACCGTATTGTATTCTTGCAGGTATATTTCTCACTGATTTGGTATACATAGATATAGCTCATCCGGCGGGTTCGCCTCATCGGTTGGCCAAAATGACAGTAGTACTGAAAGCCCTTGAGCGATATCAAACATCCGAATATGATATAGCACCACTTCCCCGTGTATCGAACTATTTGAACAGTGTACGTTACATAGAGGAATTACAAAAGTTTCTAGAAGATGATCAATACAAGTAAGTAAGCTGAACAATATTTAGGCCTTTTTATTATTTACATATTCATTGACGTAATATTGGTTATAGATCATAAATTATTATATACTCTTGACAATGAATAAAATATGTTGATATTTGGTGTATATAAAAAAAGAGTTAAATAAAAAATTTAATGGAATCATAATAATTATTTGAAGTTGTACTGTCGCTAAATTCTATTGTTCCCTTGTGATACAGGATTGAATATGTGTGAACATACCTAAGTTGCTGAGCAAACGTAGTTAATGTTGGACTTTGAGTATGGGCTTTAGCATTTCTATCCCAAAGTGAATTTATTTCTTATCAAGTATTTAAGACTAAGGTAAACAGTATGAATTGGCTTGTATACTTGGTATCGATTTATAAATATGCCAATTGAGTTTAACACGCACTCCTGTGCTGGTCTAAGAAGAGCTGTTGAAAGGACATTACTGTCATTACAACTAATAATTAGCAAATTAAACTAAAGTAACCACTGCTAAATCATGGTGACTCAATGTATTATAAGGCACTTGTATTTCATTCTATTGATGTATGTGGGTTCGTAACCTGTACAGCACGCACTGCTTGTGCAGTTTTCAAGTTTAATAAGCATATTGTTACTATTGCCACACAGCATAGTGGAAATCACAGCTAATGTCTAACCCCCACAAAGGACCTGGTAGTGTATGAAACGTACTCCCCTTCAACAAAAGAAATGTGTGGTTGACACTCTTTAATTTGAATAGGAAGGAACTTCTACCAAAAAGGTTTTATATATATGCACTTCTAAGAACTTTTTAATTCACCTAGGTATTTCAACCCTATCTAAGCATGAAGTATTGTAGCAATTCTTTTCAAAAGAGATATTTGTGATCTTCAGGCTATCGTTAAAATTAGAGCCAATTTCACCGGCTGGTAGCTGTTCTGGTTCCAAAGAATCTGTTAAGGAGGTGGTACCGCAGGGTACATATACAGTATACAATACCTCTCCGTCTCACAAGATTGGTTCTGGGGCGTTGTCTTTAAAACTTCAAGGTTCCTGCCACCAAAGCAAATTTATGCCAACGCATAGAAAGTGTCGCTCACTCGGCTCAAAGTATGTGTGAACTTTGCTATTGTTTTTTTGTTATTTTGTGTCGTTTATATAACATTGCATATTCTAAGTAACACTCATTGCTATTTCAAATAAAGTCGTGTCTAAAATGATTAAATAATTATTATTATATTCTTCTAGCACTTAAAATTGACGCCATTTAAGATTTTTAATATATCGTCACTGAAATGACATGAAACAGTACTAACTGAACCGCTCTGCTATTTCAATGAAAGTCGTCGTAGTTTCATAATAAACCAAAAATTATGCTGCGAATAATAATTATAATTTTTTCTAGACGTGACTTGTGCTATAAATTTTTAAACCGTTTAATTATACACTTTTTGATTCATACCACATTTAATTTTAGACATATATTCTGGGTATTTGTTGACAGAAAATTTTAACATTGGCAATGATATTAACACAGCGTTAACTCTCAGTTTCATGATCACATTTTATTTAACTAAATTTCATTGTATGTACATTGTATTTTCTCCTCTTGCAATCGGTACCTAGGTTTCGTAGTGCGAGCTTGCCAAGAAATTTTCACAAGGTCAATTTTGGTGTCGGGTGAGTCCTTTTTATGGTTGATGGACACGGCAACTTGCATTTTTATGTTATGCAGACGATAATTTATTATAATTGTATTATAAATACGATTTTAACATATTTACGTTAACGTCCGTATACTGAATAATTTACAACCACTATTTAAAAGCTTAAGGGCCGTATTTCAGAACATTACTCATTCGCAAGCGTTAATCACTGAATTTGAAACTTTGGTGTCGTGAATGTTATGAATTTGAAAATACTGTTTTAATTTGGATGGATTATGATTACCAGTTATCAGTGGAAGCGAATTTATACATAAGTATTGTTCTTGAATATGGACCCTTAAAAATTAAGGCGAAATTATCTCTGTAAATTTTAATTATTTGTTCGCACTTTAATTTAGTGTCGACTGTTCGATACTTAGAGTTAAAAAGAAACTCTTAAGATCTCGCGCTGTCGGTCTTCTGTGTGTCACAGTTGATTATGTCAGGAAATATTTAGGCTAGTGATATAAAAGTCTTATTTGTCTACCTAATTATAGTGTTTGAAAGTATTGTTTTGAAAATTGAAAAGGGGGCCTGAAAGAAAATTTGAAACTCTATTTATCAGTTTTGAAAAAAAATACAACGACTTTCGGAAGATTTATTTAGTTTGATAGAACCGTCTAAATATAATTGATGTTCATATCAATATATTAACGGCATGTTCTCTAATATTTTTGTGTACTAATATAAAATATAGTTGGCAATCGACGAAACATATAATTTTATATAAAATAGATAGATAACACTTTATTGCTCACCAAAAAAACAAATACAAAAACAATTTGCATAATAACAATACTTTTTGGCAAAACAACAGGCGGCCTTATCGCTAAAAGCGATTTCTTACAGGCAACCTAGCTTAAAAGAAATTCTCAATTAATCTGGCGATGTAGGTGGAGCAGAAAAAGATAGGACTGAAAATAACTGAAATGTAGATAAAATATATACTTATTCGTTTTTAAAATTGGGATGAATAAAATTTCATAACAGTATTGTATTTCTAAAGGAATAATTCATGTGCGAGTCCTGGTCGCACTACTCTCACACGGTCACTAGTTTGAACATTTTTTTAAAGACACCTTAACATAAAATAATTTATGTTTTAAATGACTTTGTCCAGTTCAGTTTGCGGGCGTTAATAGCATGGTTTTTTGTTATTTATTTTTAGATTTTTCTTGATATAAAAAGGCATTTTGGTTAGCGAATCAAATTGGAAAATTTTCTAATGTTATACATGGTTGTGAAATCTACAAGCTTTGAAATTAATATTTATAATTAAGTACTATAATCAAAGTGTCTTTTTTGCTTTTTTTTTTAACATTTTACATCGCTTTGTTTTCTAATATTATTACTAATACAATTGCTGAAATAATCTGAAATGTCTGTGATTATTTTTGAATTATGGTATTTATAGATTTTATCTTAATATTCCTATAAAGGCTAAGATTAATAAGGTTACTAAACAAAACATCTCCAATTTTTTATGTTTTGGGAGAATAAGCTCGATCGCTATTAGGCGTTCATTTGGTCAAATTTCTCCATTATGTTCTACTTTTTCTTTCATAAAAATTTATAGACTATAATAACTATCTAGGTTATGTAAACTTTATTGAATTCATATTTATAATATAATAATAATAATTTATTTATTTCAGGTAATAAATAACCCATATCAATTTACAACATAAAATCTTACAATTAAAAGTTATTAAGTTAAATAAAAAAAAATAGAATTAAAAAGTACTATGTCACTTTAATTATCATACGATATGCCTTTATGTCACGGTGCACAGAATGCCAGCTCCTAAGAATGGGGTTGCAATCTGAGAACAGATGTAAAAAAATGGCAATATATAAACATACATATTCATAGGCACACATAAATATGTAAATCGCGTTGCACCTCACAGCTTGTATTTGAAATGAAATAATTAATAGTATAATAATATGCTAAGAAATATAGAATATGAGTCGTATTGTATTTAATCAACTTTTTGTATGCTCGCATGTAAAGCTTGTCGGGTATCTCTATCTATCTCGGCTATCTCGGTTTTTTTACTTTCATCTATAAAAAATCAGTCAGAAAATGAATAGGTACACTCTTGTAATTGACAAGTACTTAAAATCGGTCTTATAATCGAAACAGCAACTTATTCGGTAGTAAGACAAAGTAACATTCGTGCGAGAACGCATATTATGCAAATGTTTTTTCCTAGATGACCTCACTAAAAGGGAATAATGCAATCGCTATCAAGCCCTTTGAGATCTTATATATATATATATATATATATATATATATATATATATATATATATATATATATATGTAAGCTTTGTGATGACGTTGACACATGAGTATTTACACTGACATTTGAGTATGTACCTAGCAGTGCAGCGACAAGAGGGAGCCACCAGTGGGAGATTGTAAAAACGTACTTTTTTTATATTACAAATGTTTTTTCATATAACTTTATAACTCAGTTGTGTTAGTGAATTTGCTTCAATTTAAAGTGCAAAAGACGATTTGTCTTTATAATAAGAATAGTAAAGCATGAACATTTAATTGTCGATTCTCTGTTTTTAGATGAATCAAATTGTGTTATGCTTAAACAAGAAAATAACTCATGGTCTTATAAATCGACAATTCATATACATGTAAATTGTTAACCTATACAATGGAGAAATTACGATTTGAATTTATTGTAAAAGCCAAATTGGATGATAATAAGACCAATATTTATGCCATAACCTCTATTACGGATACACAAAACCAAACTTTCCTTGTGCCTAGAGAGTATCAATCAGTGCAATTACACAAAGAAATATTAAAGCATGAGATATTTAACAAAGTAAGAAAATCTCTCCAAAAAAGGCATGATAAGAGACAGGTTTGGATAACATTAACCGAGGAAATGAAATCAACATATTTAGATGATGACAACCTACAATTTGATGGGTTTTTACTTGAAAAATTAGAACAAAGTCATGAGTCGTCATCAACAGAACCAACATTATTAAAAAAATAGAAAATAAGACAAGATTAGTAGCAGAATTTTCAATAGAGAAATTTTCAAGAAACACAACAAATGTTCAACAATGGTTAAATACTTTTGAAAGTGAATGTGCACGTTTACAAATAGACACAGATTTACAAAAGGTGGAAATTCTAAGATTACTATTGGAAGATACTTGTATAGATTGGTATACCTCAATGATTATCAAACACACTATAGATTCAGATTGGTCTATATGGAAGAAAAGTTTAAATGAAACATTTGCTGATAAAGGCTGGTCACCAATCAGGTACGCTATGAATTTTAAATATATACAAGGATCAATGTTAGAATATGCTCTTAAAAAAGAGAGACTTTTACTAGAAATAAACAAATCAATAAATACCCAAACTCTGATATATTTGATTGCCACTGGTCTACCAAACTTCATAATGGATAGAATAGACAGAGAAAGCCTGAAAGAAGTAAATGACTTATTTAACTGCATAAGAGGACTAGAAAGTTTAACAAGGAAAACCGACACAAGGAAATACTTAAACACAGGAAATAAATGTAATAAACTAGAAATAAAACAAAATGAAAAAAAATCTTGCAGGATTTGTGAGAATAAAGGAAAATTAAATAGAATTCATCCAGAGAATATCTGCTGGTATAACTATGGAAAAAAAACCACTGATGACAAAAACCTTAATTCTAATTCAATATTAAAAGTTGAACTGAGTAATGAAGATCCAAAAAACTAAAATTCCCTCCACTAATTGAGATTATGGTGATATTAAATAACAAATTGGAAGCCAAGGGGCTGTATGACCCTGGTTCACGAATAACATTAATAAATTCAAAATTAGTTCAGGTGACGAATATGAAGCCAGATTATTGTTATAATACAATAAAAACAATAAGTGGAGGGGGTAAAACTAAAGGGTTGGTTACACTAGATGCGGAGTTATTGCATAAGAAGATTAAAATAAATGCATTTATTTTTGAAAATGAAAATTTTGAATATGATCTAATACTAGGGTTAGATTCAATACATAAATTTGGGTTGACTCACGATGAGAATTTAAATATCCAAATACATAGTAAAAATCTGATTGAAGATAAACAGATTAAAAATATGGAAATAAATATAGAAGAAAAAGAATATGTAGTTAATTTCAATGAAGGCACAGATACAAACAAATTTAATATAGACACAGAACACTTAAATCCTGATCAAAGAAATCAAATAAATATATTATTGGATAATTATGTGGATATTTTTGCTAAAAACAAATATGACACCGGAAAAGTAAGAAAATATGAAGCCTGTATAGATTTGCAAGTTGAAAAATATTGTTATAAAAGACCATACAGATGTTCAGTCCAAGACAAGATAGAAATAGAAAATCAAATCTCACAACTTTTAAAACATGAATTGATTGAGGAATCTTACAGTCCGTTTGCGGCACCAGTGACCTTAGCTTTTAAAAGGGACGAAGGAAAAAAAAGCAGATTATGCATAGACTTTAGAGATTTAAATAAAATAATTATACCTCAATCACAACCATTCCCTCTCATAGAGGACCTAATAACAAAAACAATAAATTGTAATTATTTTACAACTTTAGATATGAATTCAGCTTTTTGGTCCATCCCATTAAAAATTACAGACCGACACAAAACTGGGTTTGTAACTCAAGAAGGTCATTACCAATGGACATGTTTACCCTTCGGCCTTAAGACATCACCAGCAATATTTCAACGGATTTTGGGGAATATTATAAGGAAAAATGGTCTGACAGAATTTGCAGTGAATTTTATTGATGATATACTAATTTTCTCAAAGACATTTGATAGCCATATCACACACTTAAAAAAATTGCTAGAGGCTATTCGAGAAGAAGGTTTCAGACTAAAATTGACAAAATGTAAGTTTGCATGTGACACTGTAAACTATTTAGGTCATATAATACAAAATAATATGATTACACCTCTAAAAGACAATTTGAAATCAATAAAAGATTTTCCTGCTCCTCAAAATAGAAAACAAATACGACAATTTTTAGGGAAAATAAATTTTTATGGAAAATATATTCCGAATGTTTCAATAGTACTTGATCCTCTACATAAATTGCTGAGAAAAGACCAGAGCTTTAATTGGACAGAACAGTGTGAGGATGCATTCCGGAAAGTTAAAGATTATCTATGTTCCAAACCAATACTAGCCATTTATGATCCACAAGCACCAATATTTATTTATACAGATGCCAGTGCCATAGGAATAGGCGCAATTTTGAAACAAGTGCAGCACAATGGCGAAGAAAAACCGGTAGCATATTTTTCAAAAAAACTAAATGAATCACAAAAAAATAAAAAAGCGATATTTTTAGAATGTTTAGCCATAAAAGAGAGCATTAAGTTTTGGCAACATCGGTTGATTGGAAACTATTTTACTGTTTACACAGACCACAAACCTCTAGAGAAGTTAAATATAAGAAACAGACCTGACGATGAATTAGGAGATATGTCACATTATCTGTCACAATATAATTGTGAAATAAAATATTTTCCAGGAAAAAATAATTCAGAAGCAGATTGTCTTAGCAGAAACCCAGTATTGGACATTGATGCAAATAATGAAGATAACTTAAGAACAGTGAATATTATTGATATTCATGACATAAAATATGATCAAGCACATAATTCACAACTAAAACCACTTGAAAAGAATATTATTTTAGAAGATGGAGTTTATTACAAAAAAGGGGGGAAAAGGAGGAAAAAAATAATTCTAAGTGAAGATTACAGTAAAACTATAATAAGAAAGACACATGAAAAATATTGCCATACTGGAATAAATCAAACAGAATCTAAAATAAAACCCTTTTATACTGCACCGAATCTATCAGAAAATATTAAACATATATGCAAAAACTGCGAGATATGCATAAAAAATAAGACTAGGTTAAATAGAAAATATGGCTTTATGTCGCAATTAGGTCCAGCTAATAAACCCTTTCAAATAATGTCACTAGACACAATAGGAGGATTTGGGGGTCAAAGATCAACAAAAAGATATTTACATCTACTCGTAGACCACTTTACTAGGTACGCATATATCCTATGTTCTAAGAATCAACATGCTCGAGACTTCATCAAACTTATAGAAAAAATTCCAAAAGAAGAAACAATAGACATTTTACTCTCTGATCAATATCCAGCTATTAATTCAATTGAATTCAAAAATTACCTTGAAAACCGAAATATTCAATTAATACTTACAGCAGTAGACGCACCGTTCTCAAACGGTTTAAACGAAAGGCTAAACCAGACAATTGTGAACAAAATAAGATGCATAATGAATGAATCAAAAGGAAAAACAAATTGGTCAAAAATAGCAGAAGAATGTAGAAATAGATACAACGAAACAAACCATTCGGTAACAGGATTTTCTCCTAAATATTTACTATCAGGTGAGTCTACAGACTTGTTACCAGATGAATTAAAAGGAAAACAGTTATTAACAAATAATTTGGAAGAAGACAGGAAAATAGCACTCCAAAGGTCAATAAAATCACACAAATATAATAAAACTTTATTTGCCAAGAATAGATTACAACATGAATTTAAAAAAGGAGATAAGGTATATGTTGACTATGGAAATAAATTAAACAAAAAGAAGATGGATGAAATTAGAATGGGTCCTTTTGAAATTGAAGAAAAAATATCGGATTCAGTTTTTAAAATAAATACCGGTCGTGGTACAAGATCTATTGGACTATATCATGTCACAAAGCTCATTCCTATGCTAGCTGATTTTTAGATTTCACAGCTAAATTTTACTCAACCAAGTTAAAAAAATTTGCATTTCCAAGGGGGGTGATGTAAGCTTTGTGATGACGTTGACACATGAGTATTTACACTGACATTTGAGTATGTACCTAGCAGTGCAGCGACAAGAGGGAGCCACCAGTGGGAGATTGTAAAAACGTACTTTTTTTATATTACAAATGTTTTTTCATATAACTTTATAACTCAGTTGTGTTAGTGAATTTGCTTCAATTTAAAGTGCAAAAGACGATTTGTCTTTATAATAAGAATAGTAAAGCATGAACATTTAATTGTCGATTCTCTGTTTTTAGATGAATCAAATTGTGTTATGCTTAAACAAGAAAATAACTCATGGTCTTATATATATATATACGTATATATATATACGTATATATATACATATATATATACACATCCTGTCAAAAAAGTATCGGGAATGGATGAATGATATGTTTATGTTTCCAAATTCAATTTTTTGTTTTTTTTCTTGTTGTTAGATTGGCACAACTGTTTTTCATTTTGGTGCTGAGTTGAAACTGCATCGGTCATTTATGTAACATGTTGCCGCTCGGCTAGTTCCGAAAGACCTGAATTTTCTCCAAAAATTCCATCGCATAAGAGTCGCTGAGAACATGCTAGAACGTGTCAGTTCCGACACAACATTAATGAAACGCATTGTTACTGGTGACAAGATGTGGGTTTACGAGTTTGACATGCAAACTAGTCGACAAGATTCGGAGTGGCGTTTTCCAACTGAACCGTAATCGAAAACACCATGCCAAATTAAATTATAAGTTTGAACATTATTAAGTTTTTGTTGTCAAAGACTATTATAATACTTCTATAATTACAGATTTCGCAAAGGCTACATTGTTAGTTTGACTTTGAATAAACAAAAGAGTATATATGCGTGTGTGTCTCAAATACATAGTAGTATGTGTAATGTTTTTTTTTATTGATTCAATATATCTATATAAATATATAATATATCTTTTCTATATAAACTATAAGTGTGCGAAATTTCGTAAAAAGGGGTACAAAGTTTTTGTTTCACGTTTAAATATATACTCGTAGTTATTTGAGCGCTATGCGGCGTTTAAGAGAGCAAATTCGAGGAAAAAGGCCAGATTTGTGGAAATTAAATTCTTGGTTTTGCATCACGATAATGCGCGCGCTTTCGCACAAGGCCATCATTGTGAAATTTTTGAATTTAAATGAAAAACTAACATTTTGTGTTATTGACCTTTTCCTGATACTTTTTTGACAATTTAGTATATACATATGTATTAAAAATGTTACGAATGTATATACATATCTATATGATGCTCATGCTAAGTAATCATGACTTTCATTAAGTAATGTATAAGATCCAATTTTGAAATGAATATATTCATTTCCATAGTATTACTTGACTGCTTATTATATATCAGTCCCAGAAGCGCTTAAAAATAATACACCAATTATTGTGTAATACTGAATAACACTCAAGCTTTTAATAAGACATTTTTAGGTAAATCTCGTATTTTTCACCGGCCAGACGTCTTTGATATCTTAGGTTCATATTAGAGCCATTACTATAAATGCATATCATCGAATTAAAAATATTTTTAAGCTAATAAATAGTGCACGCGTTTGTAATGTTTACGTGATATTTCTAATTGTACAATATATTATGCGTATGAAAAATGCACATATTGTTTAAGAAGCTCACTGAGCTGTTTGTTATTTAGATTTGATGAAAGATTAGTATATTTTCGTCCTTCACAGTATGTTTGGCAAAAGTCACACGGATGAAAAAATGGACGAGAAAACCACAGCAGGTTCAGTCAATTTGCTGGATGATACACTCATGGAGTCGCCGAGCTCTGTCTTAGGAGGCAAATTGTCACATACCTTGCCTCACAGGTAAGCTATATACAATTTTCTGATTTAGATTTAATATTATTCCTTTGCTTTATCATAATCGCTTCAGTTCGGCATAAAATCATTATTCTTTTTACACTCTTCTATTTGGGCATGCATAGCAACGTAACAAAATTTATATTTACCTTGCAGCTTTGATCAATTCTAAGATACGACATACATTACTAAAAAAAATATACTCTCTACCTCACATACACACAAATACTCTCATAATTATAATACACATCTTTGATTGTGATTTATGATGTAATTCTTAATTTTACACCAACGTAATAAAATATAACACACTTTATTTTCTTAAATACAACTGGGTTTAGTTAATATGTAGTGCTGTAATTAAATAAAAATTAAGATATATCTAAGTACACTTGTATTTGGCAAATACGGAACGTTATATTTGTGAATTACCATCTAGATTACAAGTAGAACAGATTACAATTTTCTCGAAAACTTTATAGTATTGATTCTAACAATGGTATAACTGAGGAGACTATTTCTAAAATAAATTATGTTAATTTCCAGCGTCATGACGAAATTTGACAAAGTCAATTGCCAGTTCGAAAGTTACGTTAGAAGAAAGACATTATCAAAAGACGGCAGAAAGTTATCACTTTCTTCATGGCAGCGGTATTGGTTACAAATAGTGGGCAATATTTTGATTTTCTACGCTTCAAAGTCTTTCAAAGGGTAAGTTGCTATTATATTTTTTATGCTGCCAACACTACTTAAGTATCAGCACATGAACACAAGAAGGTTTAATCTTTTTATTATAACAAATCTGTTTCCCTATGTTTGTGTACGCAAAACTCGAAAAAATAAATCTTCAGACAAACACACATATTGAATATTATCAAGTTAAACAAGTTACTGGTCTGTATGCTCCAGTGAACTAGTTGGTCCAGCAATTAGACTGTTACTACCAAAGCATCTTATGATGCATTATGACAAGTCGTTCAATCCTTTTTTCGCTTGTGCTATTATTGTTATAAATAAAAAGTGCTCACAAAGACACCTGTAAGTTTTCGCCAGATACGGCTGTTAATATTAATTGAGAGTTGAAATATTTTAGTACGAGTCGAGGTGACTTCCGTTCAGAAAGGTGTAAAGTGCTGCCTTTGGATGGTTGGATGGCGCAATGCGTTGAAGGCGATTCCTGCGACGCTTTCCAGCTTATAAATCATCACGTTGGAACTCTTTACAAGTTCAAGTAATTATTACTTTTCATTTAATACTCACACACTTTCCAGTTGCAATTCCCAGTTTTTTTAATTCATAATTAATTACTCTGTCTTATAAGTAAATTTATATTTAAAATATAAAAGATAACACAAAATAAAAATATTTTAATCTGAATATGCACACCACTTACACATTGTACTAACCTATTGCCAGCTAATGTTATCCGAACTACCACACGCTGACGGCGAAGAAAAACATCGTGTTGGGCATTAGTAGTGCTAAGTTAAAAATATTTTATACACTAAATAAAAAATAATAAAAAGACGTATAACGTATAATATACCTTAATAATTAGTTATGAATTATTCATTTTTTAATTAAATACATATTGTTTTAGGACTGGATCTGAAACTATAGCCAAACAATGGATAGAGAGGATTGAAAACGTCACGCGTAAAATGGTTAAGCCTCTACCTGCTAATTTAATGTCTTTTGAATGATTTTGTATTCGTTTCATTAGAATATTTGGCCATAGTATACATGTGATACTAATACTATAGCCAAATGATCTGACGTGAATATGACATATGAAACAAATTTCTACAATTTTAATCATGTCTTTGGACATTGAATAAGTTTGTACTATGTAACCGGCCAATGAAGTTTAAGGGAGAATCTGGCCGATATATGCTTTAAATAGATGGCATTGTGTTAATTAAAAGTAACAGTGTTTTAGACCATGTTTAATTTTATTATAAAGCTTGAAATGCAGAACATTTCACAAATATTGTGCGACCAACAAACCTTTAATTCAACGTTAAAATATTAAGGCACGAGCACACATTGCAAATTATTGCTAATTTTGAAGATTCGCCGCGTGTTAATACATTAAATTATTTTTGTATTGTAATACAAACACAAATGCTAATTGATTTACTTATTTTTATTGACTTTATTTCAATTTAAAAGCAAAAATATTAAAGTTGAGTGTACTGACCAACTTTAGCCATTTAATTGAATCAGATGTCTGCCCGATCCCCTTAATTATATTGAATATATAATTTTATGCATTTTTTCCTTAAAGAAATGTGTGGAGTGCTAATTGCTTATTTGGTTATTGATATAAGTTTAGCAATTATATTATATCTGATTGATTTAACATATACCCTTAAAATGCCTAATTTTACATAGGTTTAAAATGAGCTGAACTGCCTAATTAATACTCATACTTTTAAGAAAGTCCTGATATTTGAACTTATAAACGATGTATTTATTGAGTAAAATTTTACGAGAGACATAATAAGCCTTTATCTAATTAGTATCGCGAAATATTTTCAGTCCTTGATCCTTGTGAGAATTAGGTACTTATTTTTGAAAAAAAAAAGGAGAGTTGTTTAACAATATAAACCTAAAACGGCCTTTTATTATCGAGTATAGTAACGGAATTCGTATATGAAAAAAGTGTTCACAAATACATACATATTCAATTAATTAAATTCATGAAACAGTTCTGCACATTGCAGAGTATATTCGATTTTATATATTATATTCAAGAGCAATAAATTCAGGCATTGGGCCTGGAATCAAGGAAACAAGAATTGCCAGCTAATTAAGACACATGTTCTGGGATAATAATCAGTATAAATAAAAATATATTCTCGATTGAACGGGACGACAGATTGTAAGATGTCTTACTTTATTTCGATCTTTGATTCATTCAAGTTAATTATTATTATTATTATTCTAGAATATATACGAACCTTAAATAGAGTTCAATATAATTGGTGACTGAAAATTTTCATTCTTTAATTTAACGAGTTTAAATTAAATGGTGTATGAAATATTCTCTTTGTATGATCTTATCATTTTTTACAGCAACCACCGATGGATTAATTGCTTCTGTGAATGTTCATTGACTATACGGTAGGAACTTTACACTCGATGTGTAAAGTCTCTAGGTACATAACGACGTATCGCTTCTTGTATCAAATAGGAAGCTGATTATGATTTCATAATAAGTCACAGGAACTGAGGATATTTAAGCTTTTACAATAACCCTTATTAGATAAAGATGAAACGAACAAAAACTTTTTGGCAAAGTCATTACGTTCACAAAGTAGCAACTGTAAAGAGCAATTACAGTTAATGAATGGATGGAATATTAGACGCGCAATGACAGGCGTGAATGTGAAGTCGGTTGTGTTATTTGTTTTGGTTAATTGTACTTGACAACCCGGTTGGGTTGGGTTTCATATGAGGAGGGGTTCCTCCTCATATGAAATAGTTACATCAAAATGTTACATCATTGATCAAGTTAGTTGACTAATTCAAAAGTGTAGAAGTTTTATTTTTACATATAATTACTTATAATCAGATTTTTTTATTGTTCTGCGAAAGTGAACCTGCGAAGTGAACATGACATTTTTAAAAATATTTTTTACCTGTTTTTCTATATAAAAAAAAATACAGAACGTAATACAAACTTCAAAAAATTCAATATTAAAAATTTGAGTAAACTCAAAGAACCGCGTTCAAAAAAAATAACTTATATCTTTGATATATTCCTAATACAAACTGTTGTTAAATTACGAAGTTTTAATAATTAATCGTCAATATCCGATCTTAGGACCACACGAGTTTAATTTGAAAAATCCGTATATTTAATAATAAACAATTTAATATTATTCTTAAAAAAAAATTCTTTTTGTATTGTCTTTAGGGATTTAGAATACTAAATCCTCTAAAGCGTAATTGTATTTCTTGCCATCATATACAGGTTATATGAAGCATGTTTTATTACCACAAATACAATAGTATTGATATTTAGTACAATAATACATTTTGAAAATCGTTACATAAATAACAATTTTTACAAGTTCTAGTCGGTTATATAATTAAATATTGTATTTTTTGTAAAAATCCTGGTCTTTTCCACGAATTATCACTTTATTTAGGATTATCAATAAGATATTTACGAGATAAATATATTAAAACCACGAAAACACATTGTGTTTGCAAAAAAAAATAGTTTTATGAACTTTATTTTGAATAGGCCACAATTCAAATGGAGGCAATGACACATTTAGATGTGCGAATTGTTAAGGTTATTACGCGGTTAGCTGCAACTGACTACTTACTATGAAATAAACACGGCTGAGAACTATATTCGTACTATTTGTGTCATCTATAGGTGATATATTTAATAGCTATACATACCTTTGGCTTGAGATAGCATACAAAGCGTAAAAAAGACTGGTAACATTACCCACCTGTCTCTCGTACAGTATTGGTTTAATTCCAGGGCATGCTCTTTTTATGGCAGGTTTAAACACATTAAATATAAGAAAATTTTATGCAAGTTAATGTCATGTAAACAATGGTTTTTAGTTACAAGTTCCACTTAAAATGCTTTTTCGGCCGAATCCGATACCTTACCGATTGTTAATTTTTACTAAGAGTTAAAATTTGACATGAGCTTAATAGAAGTAAAGTCAAAATTCGACCGATGGTAAGGCAAGTGAATGTTTAGTAAGATATAGGAACTGGCCATAAGTCTACTTCGTACATACGTAATACGTGTGAACCAGCTATTAATTTGTAAAATGTATAGGCGTCTGATATTACACAATTGTGCGATGCATTTAATTCAAAATGAATCTCTATACAAAATAACTCATTTACATATTTAAAATACAATTTACAACTATATCATTATATATTATCGATAATAATCGCAAGTTAAAAAGTAAAAAAAACCTATGTGTATACAAAGAAATCATGGTTTTAGTAATCAAGTACGCAAATTTTTTAAAGATTCGGTTAAGGATTTTAAATAAATATAATTTTTTACTGGATATTTTAATTTTACATTTGGAAATAAAAATAGTCTGAAACGAGTTTATTTTGCTGTTCGACCTTTGTGCTATGCTATCATTATAATTATTTCATGTGTGAATATACACCGTAATAATAGTTATAAACATATAAAATATTATTTTTACACTAAAATATATATCTGTTCAGTACAAACGAGAGATAGTGATATCCTGTTGCACAAAATTCCCTGCGTGAATATATTTTTTGATGTAAATAAAATCGAAAGAAGTACTATTGGAAGCAATACAAAATAATTGTCGTCACTATTTGTAGGCTTAAATTATATTAGCTTTAGTTATAAAATACATGGCTACAACGATCTGCATGCGTTTTAATTTTTTTCAATTAAATAAATTATAATATTTAGGCTTAGTGGGTAGGCTAGAACGGTGCTTTAGGTGTGAGTTAAATTGTTTTTGTACTTATGTAAATTAATAAAAACGTCAGCGCTCCTCTTTTATCTATTATAAATACGTATAATTAATAATTAATAATCATACATTCGTACGATACAATGTATATGTACATGTATTTGGTACACAGCGTTTGGTGTTTTCTTATAGTTAGACATATTTTATCGCGCTGTGGTACAACTACGAACGTATTTTTTGACGTCCGATACGTCTCGAGGAATGTAATCTGGTGATATACATACGCCGGTTATCTTCTTCTCGAATAAATATACGGCGCTCGCTTTTTGTATTTGTATGTTAGGAGTATCGAATTTTAAATTTAATTATTTTTATTATTTCGCTCCCGTGTGAGTAATAAAAATAATTTGATATTCTATTGTTAATAAAGTTTACGCCTTATGCTAGGAAGGGATTTGTTCTCGTATAGCTTACCAATAAATCTCTTTGTACCTATATTTTTTTGTAATTTGCTATATAAATATCGATTTTCCACATAGCTGAGGATATCAATTCCAATATTATTTTTTAAATACAAATGATATATCCTATCTTTAATTGGTATTATTAAAATTACTCAACACATCACGTCCTTCAACAGCTTTAGATATATTTTCTCACAATCTATCAAATTTATCTCTTTAAGTGAATTCTTAGTTGACTTCATGAATATAGCTATCTGGCATTTGTCATTTTTAGCCTGGTGCTACAGTATAGTCGATAAAAACTTAATAATGCGTGATAATAAATATAGCAATTGTAAGTTAAGTCTGTATTTAGACAATGTTTATATCATATATTTAAAAATTGAACATTTACAATTTGTTCAAAATTATGCTATAACAATTTCCACTTCTTCATAAAACTTTTGTGCTGTTGAGAGCCTATTAAAATATCCAGCTCTAATATCATAGTAATATATACTTTACTGATATGAATGGTTTTTAACATATAAACTTCATCTCCCCAAAAAAATGGTATGTACGGGGATCGATTAGTTTATATTTCATATTTTGTTATTATTCTCAAGTTACCTTTGTAAATATTAAGAATTAAAGCGTTTATCAGTTAAACGTAATGTAATTTAGGTGTTTGTACTCTTTTTGGAGCAAAATAGTATCTAAAAGCAAACAGTACATAATGCGAAAATTATCATACAATCCAATTCAAACTCGCAAGAATATTGCAAATAAGTTTGTGAAACGTAATTTTTAAATTTAATTCAATGTGTTCCGGAAAATTCATCACACACTATTATTATTAATGAAAACAGCAGAATGCATTGTATACTTTGTATTTATTAGTTTTAACTATTACGTATCCATCCATGTATAATAACTCTGTATTTGATCGTAATTACCTACTCCTTATAAGTAGCGAGGAGTTCTCGGATAGAAAAACAGTGCTATCTTTTGATTGACGCCAATTTTATTTTCGTGATACTTTTATAGTAGTTTATGACAGCCCATCTGAAAAGCGTGATTCAAAATTAAGTACTATAAATTATTATTGCAATTATTTTTGTACTTATGCAATTATATCGTGAAGGGCGCAGATAAACTGTATTTTTATATTTGTAACAAAGTGTTACTGGGAATTATAAGCATATAAGAAGAATGGCTAGGAGTGACAAATGCACAATAAAAGTACAACTCAGTATATAAAAACCCCTAAATGTTACTTTTACAGAGAGCACCACAGCTATTTTATTTTGCGTTTTATACAGTAGGCTTTCAATCAGCATTTTAATACATAAAAAATATTCTAAATCAAATCTGTCAAAACAATGCAATGAATTTTTTTCAATGTTTGATTGTTAGACTTTGGATAACCTTTTACATGGCAATGCTAATACAGACGTCAATGTCATTTTACTAAATCTTTGTCGTTATTACTGTCATTCTTGTTATTATGACGTATGTAATTGTGTTTAACATTAACGAGTTTAAAACATGACTATAATCTTTGAAAATGAAATGCGGAAGAATTGGTTTTGCATCCTTTCGAAATTCGAAATAAAGCAACAGAGACACCGAATTAAAAATAAAGATTATATACTTATTGTATAAATAATCTACTATCATTAGATCAGTCCTTTTGTATGAAAGTGAAGCGTGGCCTGTACTTGAGCGACACAAGCAAGAACTGTGTGTCACGGAGATGAATATGCTGCAATGGATGTGTGGAGTGACGCGGAAAGACCGGGTCAAGAACTCCCGCATCCGTAGCAGTTTTCATGTCCGTGACATAGGAGACAAATTGCATGAGTATCGCTTACGGTATTTTGCTTTATAAAACGCAAGAAAAGGAATACTTGTGGCTCTCTGGAAAAGTAGGGTTTTACAGGTTTTTCATAGTTAAATATTTTTATTGGGCAGTTGTACTTTTCTGCCATGCTATTTGTTATACAAAATCTAACACGGAAGGATCTGAACCTATAATTTTGAGCGCTTTAAACTTCAGGTCCGAGGATCTGTATAAAATCTGATATATTAGTTTTAAGTTACAATGATTAAACTTTTCTTATTGTACTTTAACAATTGCCATAATGTACGTAAATAAGTTTATAAGTAATCTCGCAAGTGTTTTTTTTATACTGGTTGCTTCCAGTCACAATAATGTCGGCTATGTTATATTATTATGCATGTTAATGATTATTTGTATAAGATTTTTTTTGTTTCTTTTTAGTATATAAGAATTCAGGAAATGCATGTTTTTCAGTGTTAAAATATTTTTTTATGGTTTTGCAATTTAGTATTTCGAATTGTTTATTTAAGCAACGCGTCCTATACTTTCAAGGTTAATGGATAGCGTTATAGATATATTTAGAAGAAACTGCCACTCACATACTCTGTTGGCTCTGCGACCTAATATAAGAAGTCTTGGCCTCCAAAATTAGAAATGCCATTTTTCTCTATCTCGTGCGGTTTCTTGCCATATATTATGGGCTCTAAGCTCACACAGGTCAGCCTCCACTGTCTTTCCAACAATATTTTGGATGACGGACCGGAATCCGACTTGCGATCCTTTCCCACCCGTTCGACGTGATCGAACCAGTGGAGCTGGTAGGCTTTTGTTTCTTCTACTTATTCATTTGCATTTTTTAATAAGTTGGATCGTTTTGAATGGTCTATCCGACCATCCGATATTGATTGTTTCGTCAAACATAAATTGTAAGAAATCAATTCATCAAAATAATTCTCATAAAATTTTATTAACGCTATCCCTTTAAAGAAGCCGGGTTTCTCTATATCTTATTATCCGGTATTATGCCTTACTATTTATAGAAAATTGACATAACTTCTATGCAGTTTGAAATTGTAATCACTAGTAAGGCAAATTAATGCATAGGATGGAAAACTGGCAATAAGTCGCAGTGCTCGCCTTTGTTGTACAATATCAGTAAAATGTGAATACCAAAGTTCGTAATTCTATATTTTGTATTGTGTTTAGTCGTAAGTAGTGAGGCTATGGTTTTCGACTGATGTTAGTTGTTATAATGAAAATTGATTGGCAATAAATGAAACTAAATTAAATTCGTATATAATGTCTGTATCTCGTTATACAGTTTTACGGTAACAGAAATATCGCAGTTTGCCACTGTTGTATCTTGTTATTCTTATACCATGAACAAATCGTATGCGATTGATCGCATTCGCTTTAGAAGATTAATCTTTGGGAAATAAAACCGTATCACAGCTTGTATGTATACTCAAACTAGAAGCATGCTTCTTAATTGTTATTAAGTTTTGCACATTACGAGTTCCCTAAAGTTTACTACTAGTGTTAAATATCAGCAGTACTTTGCATTGTTTGTAATAAAGTTTTTACTATTTTTAGATTTAATTGATTCCACCGTGCCCTCAGCTGTTGGTAATTAATGTTGACAACAAAATTGTAATTAGCTTTATATAACATTTATCCTATTTACAGCACATCGTGCTCTTGTGTTCAATAAAATTCCTACATTATACTTCCGCGTTTTATTTATTTCAAATCCGGTTTGGTTAAGAAATTATTTATGATTATTTAGGCCGCATCTACCTTCATTTAATATAAATCTAAATTAGACATCAAAGATATAAAGGATGCAACTTTTGCATTTAAAGAGCTTCAAGACTAAAGCTACGTTCCACAAGTGACTCACAAACGTTCATTCATGCTCACAACTGCGATTTTGCCCGTTTCACTTGTTTGTGGACGTTACAAACATAAACTCAAGTGGAGCGGATTATGGAGCGCTGATGTCATTAACGGCGAAATACACAAATGTCATAGGATGATTTCTAAATCGCGCCTTTTTTAATGTCAATCGATAGAGAAAATTAATGCTCTACGGTCTCCCTTTGTGAGTGCGGCTTAGACGAGGGCACTTTGGAGCACATCTTTTTTCACTGCCAAAAAATTATCATTCCACTCTACGATATTTTACCAGGAGATTTCCCTCGCCCTGTCAACATAAATTTCCTCTTAGCTGGCCAATAAAAAATCTGTTAATATATTATGTAAGTTTATAACATTAAATAACATTTATTTATAAGATAGTTAGATTAACTCTGTTTATGTTGTGTTGTCCCTAGGTTCACAGAAGTTACGACTGGAAAGAAAACCGACCAAATTTGTTTTTTTTTTTGAGCTGTTATTGCCAATAACCCACACCTGACATTCTCTGTTACTGTGACATTGGCCAAATCAGCGCCAGTAGCGTTGGAGCCAAATCGCCAAAAATAGAATAGAATAGAATGCTCTACGGTCAATGTCCACTTCGATGAGCCACCTCTCGACATGGGTCGTTGTGAGCGCTGTGTGGTCAAAAATGATGACGTCATTAGTGAAGTTTTCGCCATGATCGCAATGACCGTAGTTGCCATTTTGGAGCGGCTGACGGAGCATTTTGGGCATTGTGAACTACTAACAGAACGCGTCCTAAGTTTAAAAACTAAACCATTGTGATATTATTACTAAATATAGAATTAAATTTTCATTTGAAGAGAATTTGAATACTTAAGTTTAATAGACCAACATTTTAAGTGCCCCAACTATTTGCCAAAATTTTGTGCTTATATAATATAAATAAATATAATTAGACATAGCAAGAAAAAGGCTTTCAAATATATTTAAGGTATTAACAAATAATCCTTTTAAATATGCAAAAAAAATGTTTCGTTATGCTCATCTTTACATACATACATACATATTATCACGCCTTTTTCCCATGGGGGTAGGCAGAGAATATAGATCGCCACTTGGAGAAATGCTCATCTTTATGGATAGTAACTACTATTGCTTTGTTAAAAATTAGTCACATGAGATTAACATTTAGCAAGATATACTTCTTCAGTTGTTATAAATAAAAAAATACCATTTCCCAGTAATATTGTTCACTGCAAGTAATAAATCTGTCTGCGTTACTGCTGCCTTCAAACTTACAATGAAACTACGCAAACCTTAGATTCCCATGCAATGGAGGAAGTTGGAAATTATTGGACTTCCTCTTGTTTAGATAGACCAAACAAGATAACGTTCGTCGAGAGACACCCAAGTGACCCAATTCTTATATCAGAATAATTTTACGTTCAGTAAGAAAGTTGTTATAACGAATCGATGGCGGTAGAGCAGGCGAATTGTGGTGGTGTGCGCGCGCCTACTACTTGCCAATGTTCGAGTAACTTCAACTTTTCTATCTCTAGCCTTCCGCCAGAGTGAGCCAGCGACGCGCCGCGGCGAGCCGTAGTCCGGGATACGCAACCGCCTACCGCAGATTACTGAAACCATACGAAACTACAACACGCTTGACATTACTACACTTCTGTACAAATAGCCGCTATACAGAGTAAAATATAATTATGATGTAAGTATATTTATTTAAAAATATTTAAATAGTTTATTGGTTTGATTTAAATAAAGGTTATTTTAATTGTTGATAAAAGATATAACCTATAGTGGGACGCGGTGTGTCTTTACATTGGTTATGTTTTCATAACTTTGAAACTGTAATATCCATTATGAACAAAATACAGTGTCGTATACACTTAAATTGTTGATTATGTATATGCGGCCTTTTAAGCACCATATATATAATTCAAGCACTATGGACTACACGTACTCTGCATGCTGCCATTACGTACTATCCCAACTCGTAGCACTAGTAACTTTAAAAACAATTTATAGTACATATTTTTTTTAAATATTACAGTAAATATCAATCGACCGTAAATTAATAATTGACCAGCCTATTGGACTATACATAGCATATTTTAAATTAATCTAAAGTTCGCTACATTTTTAAAAAATGTATTTATTAATAATAAAAACAGCCATGAAATCTTTAAAATCTGAAAATAAAATTAATTTCCCAAAACGTTTTTACAAAATAAATATTTTCTTTCTTTTTTAGGTGTAGAATTCTAAAAAAGGCTGTAGATAATTGGAAACTAAAGTAACTTACAAAAATACAATTAAATACTCAAAATGAACATAGTTATAAATATTATAAGTGATTAAAGACTGTAACAAATCGAACCCGAGAGGAGAATATGCTCTCCAAAATTTTTTTTTTGTTACATTTATAAATTAATTGTCTTTACAACCTATAGGCACCTAGCCTATAAGTTGTAGAGAAGGTTCTTAAGGAATATACGGAACAAATCGTCGTGACGATCCATATACGAATGGCCGATCAACACACGAAATGACTGGTCGTTGTGATCGTTTACGATCATTCGTGAGGGGAAAAGACGTGTATCAGAACAGAAATTCAATGCGCGCCCTGTTTGAAAATGGATAACAAACTTCTGTTCATTACCTATGTAGCGGTAAGTATAATCCGGCTACAGAAGTAAACAAAACCTATAAAAAAGTGTGGGCTAAGAAATGGCTATTCAACATTACATTGTAAGGCTCCATTAAGTCATTTTACGTAGCACCGCGCCAGCTATGCGCGTGCGATGCATAGGCATACTGAGATAGAGGCAAAATCGAATCGTCAATCGCAAAGAGCCATACACCTTCGATCTATCGTCACGATATTCATGATTTTATTGGTTGCTGTTGCGACCACGATATCGTCTTTGTTCGAGTAAAATATTAAAGATTTGGACATACGCCATCGATTCGTCGTTGCGGTCGGTCTTTAATGACGGATCGAACGACGAATCGATCCGTATATGGGGGCACATACACTTTATTAATTTATGTTAACATTATAGAATGTTTTAGTAACTTTTTAGTAAATATATTTCAAAATATGTAGGGGTAAATGTTTTCATTATTAAAGCTGCTTACTAATCTGCGAGCCGTAGGACAACAGAACGGATACAGTAATGTGCTGTAATGTGTACGCTGAAATTTAACTTCGCTTGCGATGATCAATGAGCCGCTTTTGACCGCGTATTTATCAGCGAGCTATAACCGTAATCTCATACATGTTCTAGAGTGTAGTAAGCGTGAAACGATCTTACCCGCGACGTACAACGAGCCGCCTTTGACCATATACTCATTAGCGAGCTGTATAACTGTACCCGAGCGCTTACAGTAATGAGGTTCTAGTGTGTACAGTGTGAGGTTCTAGTGCTTAGAGTACTGCAGTAATGAGGCTCTCGAGATTTTTGGGTACAGTGACTTGCCGCGGTTACGGTTACAAAAGTGATTACGTGGTTTTGTTGGCGCATTACGAGCGCGCTGCGTGCCTTGCGTTGCTAGCCTCGAGTTCGCGAATAACATACCTTCATAGTATGATTTTTGGTTACAGTAAAGACAACGGTTAGGACTCGCAGGTGAATACGCGGCTTAACGTACCGGAATTCGCATGCAGAGGAACAACGGTTAGCACATGCTGAAATGGACTCGAAGTCGTTATAATTTAAAATCTACTGTAAATCTAGACTGAATAGTTGTATTGAATTATGTTGAGTAAAGAAACACAAATAGCCATGAAAAATTGCATTTTGATCGTATTATTTGTAAGCGATCAAAGTAAAAATATATCTAAATAAAGTTATGCGCACTTCAAATATTCTACATAGTTTATATGCCTATTGTACATATACCAGCCACCGCCTGTGAATTTGTCTTGAAAGTTCTTAATATGGACATAACCGCCAGCGAAGTCTGTTCTTAAAGCGTGCAACAAAAAACTCCAAACAAATTCCACAACAGCTGAAATAGTTTTATGCTAAAAGAACTCCTTGGTATGGTATGATATGGGAAAGTTCGCCAGCTTTTGCAAGGTGCAGGGAACAGCTTGTTTAAAGAGCTACCTAAATGTAGGTGGCTAACACTCTTGCCAATTTCCAAATTTTATAGATATAAATTGACAGAATTTGCTATCGACAAATCTGTATTAGAAAAACGTAACAATAACATTAACAAACAAATAAACGCGCAGAGGGCTTTGTGGCGAAGCTCTTGGTGAGTAGCGACGCCTCGGACTTGACTCCGGGGATGGAGATCGCTAGAGCTAAGAAGCTCCAGGGGAGGAAGTGATAAATGGCATAACGTCGGAAGTAATCTAGGTGAACCTGCAGCCCACCTCTCTCCACCCCTTAGCCACTCACATCCTTGTTTTCTATGGCACTTTTTGGGGTCCATGCAGGGAGGGGCGAGTTCCTTGAACATTGCGACGGGCAGACGCCATAGTCCCCATATTCCCAGACCCCTAGTACCACTAGTATTTCACCCAACAGACCGGTACTTTTTGTTCTCATTTCTCACAATAGTCTTACACTGGCAGAGGTTTGTTCTTGGGTGCATTATTACATATAATAATGCACCCATTATTATATATGTAATAATGCACCCAAGACCAGATCAGAAGAATGTACCATAGTACAGACAGGGATAATCGCCGGTCTGTGTCACGCCACATTTACATTCAATTTGTTAATGGGTCTCTACGTGTTGCCCTTCCCATGACTCCAGGCCATGGCCAGCATTTTGGGAACCCCGTTATCGACACCGACGGTGATTTGGAGTCAATATTTGACCGTCTTCAAGCGAACGTTTTGACAAAATTCTCAGGAACTGTTTTGAAGCGATAGTCATAGTACAATTGGGACTGGGTACATATTTGTATCTCTTTTCTAGTCCTATTAATTTTTCTCTCGCCTTAACAACGTGTATAAAAAATTTCAAGATGATCTGTTAGTGCAGTGTTTTTCAACCTTTTTCATGACACGGCCCCTTTAGTATGAAGAAATATTTCGCGACCCCCCTGACCCGTTGCTTTTTTTCATATATTTTACTTTATGACAATTATTCAATCCAACATATTTATTCATTTTCATAATTAGGGTTTGGATAAATACATAATTAAGTACGTAAAACACATTTTTTTTCATCAAATGTGTCGCCAGTAGATAAAGAATTTACGTGCATACGTACGACCACGGCCGATGCCGGCCGCCCCACCTCCGCCCCGCATGAATGAGAAAGCGTTGCTATAAAGTAGCTCTAGTGTGGCTAAAGCAGGAAAACCTCATACTATTGCTGAAAGTTTGATTTTACCAGTGGGTTTAGATATGGCGAAGATAATTTGGTCAAAAATCTCTAAAGTATACCTCTGTCTGGCAGTACCATTCAACGCAGGATAAGCGATATGTTGACTGATGTTCGTGATGCAGTCATAGAAAAAAAATAAAAGAAAGTACTTTTGTGTCCTTGCATAAATCAGAATCTCTCCCAAACTTTTCCAACTCCGCTATAGAAGCTTCGCGACCTCCTAGGGGGTCGCGACCCACACGTTGAAAAACACTGTGTTAGTGTGATTAAGTCATAACAAACAAACTTACATTCATATATCCCTATATATTCTTTTTTAACCATAATTATCGGCAGACAAATGCACTCATTGTATATCCCTAAATTAAGGAAATTACGCTTGTGTTATGGGTAATATACAATGGACGACTCTGGAACTGATCCCAGACGCACAGACCATATTAAATAACGGACTGTTCGTGTAAGAAATTTACCATGCTTGGAATTGAACCCGGAGTCTCTGCGCTGTAGTGAGATTGGCCGGTAAAGGTTCAGTGTGCTCAAACAGAGGCCTTAAATCAGTATAACTTAGGATAATATTAGAACAATAAAACAAACAGCCTTTACATAGCAATAACTTTAGAATAAAAAATAATTATTTCATTTGACATTTTCTTTCCTGATAAGCTATCGAAAGTAATTTCATTTCGATTATCTGAAAAATAAACACATATATTAGCTGGTTATCAAATCCACATTTTTATAACGTACATTACGATATTAACTAATATTTAGAACTAAATTAACTTAGAAATATTTGCGAAATTATCGTCTTTCTAATAAAGATATCGGTTTCAGCAGGGTGTGTATTTGCGCTTATAATTCAGTATTGATTCTGGGAGAAGTGCGGGCGGAATGGGCGACCTTGGAATACCCGGCCACTAGCAAAGCTCCCACAGGCGACCTTGACTCCTGAATACCGCGTGCGCCTCACTCCTCCCGCCTGCCATCCAAGCCATCACAAGCTGAGCCATGCTGCGCATTGTTTCTCGACAGAGCGTCAGTGTTCCTTAGCATCAAAGCCTAACTGATAACAAATTTAGCTCGTGCACTAAACAATATTCGGTCGTTAACCGACGCGTTTAATAATAAATACATCTGTGGACGATAATATACGTAATTTGAAGTGCATTTGGCGCCAAAAAGGTACCGAGTGATTTTTATTTACATAACTATACTATGATTTTGACTCATAACCGTTTGCCAGAAATACAAACCTTAGTAAAACTTATTTATGATTTCCCTTATGTGTGAGTGTAGCAGCGATTAAAATATTTATGTGAAATTTCGAATAATTTTTATGTTTAAATATTTTTAGTCTGTTATTTTAATTACTAGCTAAATTCTTTAAATCTTCATTCATTATAATAAAATACACAAAAAAGAGTGATAAAATGAAACGAGAGCTTCAACATCAATCTCTACATTACATACTGCATAAAACTAGTCTCCTTGACCTTCAGTTGTGTACTTGCGCATTGCGTTCGATTCATAACTGTGCATTAAAAGCTCGTAGTCGTGTTGAACTTGCGCGTCAAAATACTGAGAAACCCCTTGAGCGCTTCCATGTAACTCGGCTTTACCGCTTTCGTTTTCATCAAGAGCTATTCGTATTATGTATGTGAGTGTAGTTTGAACGTGGAATACTGAAATGGAAGTTAACTGCACACGAGCACGTATATTAAAGTGTGAGTTGCTTAACTCATTTTCTATTCAAGTCACTTACGTAATTGAACTATTTAGTGCATCGAGTACATATTATTATTTTGGCTATTATTAATTATATTTCTTTTCGATCTTTAGGTAGACGCGTGTTAATATTAAGCTACGGTGCTACGCCGTTCTTGTAGCTGTTGCTTGATCATGAACGAAGATAGGTCTGTATTTAATTATTTGCTCAAATGATTTGTTGTGTATGGTTTGAGTGGTCACAAAAACTGATGATAAGCTACGAGGTAACAATATAGTTTTTCATTTCTCATATTCTGAAAGTACGTTGAGAGTTGCCTAATCATAGGAATGAATATAGCCCTTTTCGTCCCTGGGAAACGAGTCTGCCTGCTTAGTAAACTATATAAACCATAGATAATACATGCGACTCTGTTTAATCGTGGCTTAAATTCTGGTAAAATGACACACAACACACACACACACAAAATACTTGACATTTGATTCATATGTGACGTACGTGATGACATTTCATCAGATTAAGATATGGATTTAATGCCCAATTTTATTACAGAAGTAGTTGTTTGTTTAACTAATAATTTTCTTTTTTATTATATTATATAGCAATAAATTTCCAAACTTTCCTCATATGCGAAATGAAAAGCAGAGTATTAACCTCGCATGTAATGCTTATTTGTGTACTCAAATTATAACCGTCTCGTGCCTAAATATGTCACTTTCACCAGTTGTATAACAATCTACTATTATTGAACGCCGTGATAGTGACGACGAAGTGTAATAAAAGTGTAACTTATTATAGACTTTTCCCCGCGGCGACGTCGGGTAGGAAGTAGCTCTATTTTTTCCTCTCTTCTTGCCTATTTAACCATGATTATGCTCAGATTAGATATTTCCTATTTATTATATGCTGCATATTTGACACAAACCAACAGACTGACAGACAAAATATAAAATGGATATTGTTATAGGTTTTTTTAGTTTTTAAGCTTTATGTTCCTTATTACATTATGTTTTTCTTTATAGATTCGCTTCGTAGCATTAGTTTTTATATCAGTTTTTTTAAAATATATATTAATGATATAGTTTAGTTTTATATTTGATTGCAAGAGTACAATAGTACTCGTCATATTATTTTGTTTTTGTTTCGTTTTGTCTATCCGTGAGTCACCTGAACGGCCCTAACGGAAGACCAGCGCTGGTTGAGCCAACCGGCATCATGCTGAGTTAGGACCGATTCAGAACTTCATTTTAATTGTATTATCTTATTTATAAGTACGTATTGGTGTGTATGTAGTTCTGAATAAACATTTCTCTTTCTTTCTTTCTATTTTACTTACACAACTGTATTTAATACTATTTTTATATACATAATCCTTCAGTGGAAAATTATACAATTGATGGTGAAAATCACATTAAAATCCGTTGCGTGGTTTAGAAGGAGTTAAGGGATATAGAGACAGACAGAGGCGGAAAGCGGCTGTTTCATACTACGTAAAGAAGCGTAATATAGCGGTAGAGAAGCTCACATATAACCTAATTTATTACTATAAAAAAGTTAATGTCAAGAAACTTCGTGGTAGATCTGTAATTCTGTAAATAGGTGGATTGACCACGATGCTGACCAGTTGGGCCGGAACATAAATTTAGAATATAAAAAAGTTAAATTTGATTGAATCTACACTATAATAAATCTGTAAATGGTTCGGGTTTGTACAATGTGTTTAAAAATGTGAAAACAATCAGGGTAATTTGGATAAGAAAATTCCGATAAGGCGATTTTTACAATTTCTGTTTGTCTGTCTGATAGAGCATCACGTGAAAACTATATACTAAACGGATTTAAATGAAACTCGACATAGAGCTAGTTTATATCCCGGGGCGTACCTTAGGATATTTTTATCTCCTCAATGACGTTTTTTTGACATGGGATAGATGAAAATAGCAAAAAGTCTTGTCTCATCTTTGGAAACTACTGAACCTAATGTATGAATGAAAGTCTACGTAGAGCCGACTTATAACCTGAGTAAACACTTAGAATACTTTTTATCCCGATAAATCACGTCGTTTCTGTGGAATAGACGGAATAGGAAAACAGATGATTCACCCTCTCTCTTGCGGCGGCCTCCAAGGAAACCACCTGCCTGTGACAATGGCTGTGGGGCATGGCCTCAGCCGTATTCCGTAGCGTATGAGCCGGTCAGACAATAGCCTAGAGTTGTGTCAATGGCTGGCCGGGTTGACCCTATCTGCCACCATACATACCCGCCAACCTACTATAAAGGTAGTGAGTGGGGTGCCAGAGCCAAATCTGGTAATTATCGCCACGTCAGTCCTCCACTCCGAAGAGTGGTCGGCGTTCGCTTGGAGGAGGCGCCCGTAGTCCGTTAGTTGATGCCCTGTGGCACCGGTCTCCAGCCTGGGATTGCTGATCTCGTAGAGGCGAATTTACCCCAAACTATGAGAGGAAGGCAAACCCTCACCATCATAAGGTGTGGTAGTGGGTAGTTTGGACCTTGCAATCCGTTACTCTATGTCCGCCTTTTCAAAACAACAGAAGCATAGTATATGCTGTGATTCTTTTGCTTCAATACTCTCCGAGCAGTTCCACCCATAAATGTGGCACTGCGCGGCAAGAACCTTGGCTGCTAAGATCAGGCACATCACGTAAGATGCGCCCATTCCCCCGGTCCGATTCTGAAACGGGCAACCTTGATATTGTACAACAATAAAGGTTCGTGAACCCGCTGCGCTATAATGCACAGTATACCTACTGCACTGTTAGTGCTCGAATGCACCCGGCAACACAGGGATGCGACCCGTTCACGTATTATCGCATGGAAGTCATCGATGCGTTCTTTCACACACATCCTTTAGTCACTAAACTAGCATGTCAATAAAACTTTATATATCCATATTGTATTAAACAGTAACTACTTGCTTTTGTTTTATGACGATTAAAGTTAAAATTACTGACACAAAAATGGTTCAGTATACGATATTTCTTCGGATTTAAAGATTTTAACTATTATCACGGAAACAGAGTATTATTATAATTACGATGCGATGCGATCCATGCGGACGAAAATTATGGAAGATATAAATATTGTACTCGTAAAATGTTATAAGGTAACATACTTTACATTCTTTTCAAAAACGCCTTTCTGTTATTGCGTGAGTTCAGCAGACTGGCAGACGGCCCACCTGATGGAAAGCGGTTACCATCGCCTGTGGACATTTGTGACACCAAAGGTGCTACCACTTTGCTGCCAGTTGCCACTCTCCGGAACCTGGCCACTAATGCCGGAACATAACTCAAGGTCGTCTTGGTAGCATACTCTAGACAGGGATGGTAGCCATTTAGACGGGCAAATGGCCTACCGTTTTGTCGCCTATTACGAGTCCGGCCGCAGGAAATTGTAACCATTACGTACTAATGACATATTAATTAATAAATAATAGTTTATTAATTTGCTTCTATTATCTCAAAATTAAAATGTTACGTAAAGAATATGCGACCAGGTTCATTGCCCTTAAGAGTGAAAATCAATTGTGGTTAGCCTGTTACGCAATTACCATATACGTCGCGTAATACCGTGTTTGATTTAAGTAAGTATATCACTGCATTGCAAAGCTGATTAGTAATTCATCCCATGGCCGGGAATAATAAATAGCAATAAATAAACAAGACGCTATTTCTTACCTACTTACATTTTATTAACTTAACTTTAATTTGAACTAAGTATTTTCTGAGGTGTATACAAAGTCGGAGTTAATTAAATTAAAATTAGGTACTCACAGCTCATATTTATAGTGGTAGATCACTAAGATGATGCAAATCTACCACAAATCTCTAGATACAATAATTATAGATCTGATTGTACTTGTCGCGAACGGCATGATAAAGTGTCTTCGAGGTCAACCGACGACGGTCGTAGGCGGAGGCTTAATTACGTACCTTAATTCTCTACCTCCAGTTAGACTATCTTTAAAAAAATATTTTTAAAATTCCAATTATACTTAGGTTTGTCTCGAATATTAACAATTCAATCAATTTATAATTTACATAACGCTATTATTTTTTTATACGACTTTTTGGAACGAAGTTACTTATCGCGCGTTGCGAAAGGGGGCTATACGGAAAAAATTAAGACCAAAAGTTGTAAAGACACTTTTTGCTATAGCTGTAAGCTGTGCAGCGTGCGCGTGTCTCTCTCTTTCTCATAGAAAGCGAGCCAGTTATTTTCGTTTCGTCTTTCTATTTCGCATTGAACAGTGTGGTGTTGCGACGATTATTTTTGTTGAGTGTATACAGGTTTTTTTTAGATAATAAAAAATAATAACAATAATGAATCCTGACAGTGCTTCTGCACAAGTTCTGGATATTGCTGATGGAGTTAAGTAAGTAGAGATTTTATACAGACAATAATAACAATTAAGATTTAATTAATTCGCATTATAACTAACTTCGTTCCACCCGGTTGTCCATTGACACCTCGCAAGATTTTAATGGCTGCAATGCCATTTATGCATTGATTTTGCCAATGTCGTGTGAATACAAAAGCCAGGTGATTTTATACGACTTACGACGTTGTTTTCGCATGTATAATATAAATAGGGATTACTATTAGTTTTTTTAATAGCTTTAATGTACAGACAGGGCATGTTTATAATTTTACAATATTATAGATAGATAGATTACAAATTGTTATAGGCTAGCAGACCCGTCAGACCTTGTACTGCCGTGAAAAACAAACTATTAGAACCCGATTGCAGTGCCACCTACCAGGTCTGATTGTCAATCTAAGCCAACCAGTCATACGCATACAAAAAAATTAATCAAAATCAGCTGTTTAGGAGAAGTTCAGTTACATAAAGACGTATAGAAAAGTTATGCAGATGAATTTTTGAGGAGGACTCCATAGTTAAATCCGAAACTATAAGAAATAGTGCATACTCAAAGAAGTCTCGGCCCCGATTTTGACGAAAAGTAAAGTGGTATCGTTCTTTTAGAAAAATGGTGGTACGTCCACGTTTTGCGAAAACCGGCTTGGCTTGTTCCGTGGGGAACAAAAAATGCTGGCTTGTCGTTGTGAAGGATAACATGCGTACCAATGGTCTTAGAACGGGGGATGGTGCGCACCAAGTGGAGTAGAAAAAGTAAGAAAGCGGACACTGGGCGTCGGAGTGGTCGTTCCGAACGCAACCAGGATTTAATGCTCGGATGATGATGATGTTAGATTTTAGAAAAAATAAAAATAGCGTGCGTGATGTGAGGTGTTAGTTGCGGAAGAAGACAAGGTTCATAACCTAATTTATTTAAAAAATATTTTTTATTCCTTTTCTGCACTTTTTTTTCGATATATTTATACCAATATTATAAAAATCGATCCAGCCGTTCTTGAGTTCCAATGGTGTTAATTATTTATTATTTACAACAAAATTACCCGGACTTTGTAAATACATATTTTTTTCACATATTTTTTTTACAACACATGAATAAATATAAATACACAAAGTTACAAGTACAAAGTTTAACCCGGCGGCGGCGCCGAGGGATAAACCCTGGTTTATCTCGCGTAATAAAATAGAGAAATAATATAGAGTATCGCTAAAAAGTTCCATCCTGGTTTATTACTAACGTTTTTAATTCCTTCGCCTCTCCACTTTACGCTCAGATTAATTGTAACTATGCATTTTGTTTTTATAATTGTTTATTTTCGTGTGCAATAAAGTGTAACCTAATCACACATATATTAGTGAATTGCCGTTCTTGGAACTAGTTTCCCAAGTATACAACGAATACATGTTTGTATCTAAAATAAGGCGAACGCTAGTTTTGAATGGAGTCGACGACCGACCCCAGTATATAGGTCAGACTGCTGTCGAGTAACTAAATATGTGCCCAACGACGTGACGCTTTCCCATGATTGATTCCAAACTCAGTTAATGCATAAGCTTCTTAACAAAGTCTTGCTCGTGTCTGACATTTTATTATGAAAGTTTTAATTTAATATTCTTTGTCTTGAAGCTTTGTAAGCTCGAATAATAAAGCAAGCTTAGTCTCAGAGCTTACCTAGTTATTATTAATTTACGTTATAAAGTATCTGAGGAAATTAAATTAGACCTGCAGATTTCGAAAAGCAAGTTAGCATCATGTAAAATTTGTTGAATTAGATGAAATTCGATACTGAGCTAGGTTCAGTTAGGTATCCTGGGGCTAGTTATCCTAGGAGCTAGGTTATATACTTTTTATCCCGATAAAGAAGAAAGTGAGGTTTGTAAGAATAAGCCTAAATGGCACTCTGTTGTTCGTGCCTACCCCGCAAGGGACCTGGCGTAAAGTTATGTATGTATCCCGATAAATGACCTTGGGTCTATGAGATAGACGAACATAGCCAAAAAGAGTATAGTATAGCTGTATGAAATTTCGCAGACATATACGAGGTTTATATAGAGAAGGATTCAGAATGCAAGTATTTGTTTAAAAATACATTTTAATCAATAAAAAAAACATTACACACACTAACATGTATTTCACACACACCATGTAATTAAAAATAATTGTGCACTATAATATAAAATCTGCAGACGTGTGTTGTGTGTCATATTAGGTTACGGAATGCTTAATGTCAAACGCACTCGTGTCTCCTATAATGATGACGTGTTTTGGAAACCTACTTGGAAAGCTCAATAGGCAAAATGACGAAACTTGCAAACACATGGGTGGGCGAAACCCACCAATACGTTTTAAAAAAAAACCATGACGAGTATTATGTTCGTTTCTCTGAAATGATATGCAGATAGGTTACCATCAATTACTATTATATTTTACTATATATCTACATAATACATACAGTAACACGCTTTACTTATAGATGTGTTAAGTTATGATTATTTGACGGTAGTAGTTGCACTATTTCATGACGTTAAGATAATCCAATAAGTTATAAGGTATTATAAAAACTCAAAGGTATTATGCAATTTCAATTGATTTATTATAGTTCGCTCATGCCAAAGCTCTATATTAATGGAATCAATTTAACGAGTTTCGAAACGAATTGCAATCTCGCGTTTGTTTTAGCGTTCAATTAATGAAATGGGTATTCACTTATACGGATTATTGGAGTTGCTGGTTTTTTTTCAACACGTGTCGGAACATAATTTTAATCGACTGATCAGTCGAAAGTGTGTGGACAATAGTGGACCGATTTTAAAAATCTTTGATTTGTTTCCATCCTAAATAGCATAACTATGAAAATATCTAAAAATATGCAGGTATTCACCATGTTCTTTAATAACCATATAGTAAATTAATGAACAAGAGGTATTATTAGCTTCCACAGGCTTTAAAATTGTATGATATATGTACCATTTGAACAATATAAGTTTTGAGCTTGTTAAGTAAAGTTTTCAATCATTGATAATTTGAAGAGGTCACATAGTGTTTGGGATACGGAAATTATTTGATTAAATACTTTTCTCATGGACAAAACCTGTGAACGTTTTATATATCTCTACAGAACCCTTTACTGTGCGTAAGCTGACACGACCTTGCCCTATATTTATGTGTGTATGTTCGACTATAAATACATTTATAATATTTTTATATTTGTATAAAATTACCAAACTCCAGGCAACAAATTCGACCTTTAAAGCCCATTTAATCTCGAAACCACATAAAGTTGAAAAGTTTAGTTGACATTTCATTCAACAATACAGACGACTAAATAATCGACGAGTAATAATCGAAATATTCAATTTTGGCTCGATAGGGTCAACAATTATTATTTGCAAATTGTGTATTTCGAGGGAAAAGTTTGGCAGTTTTTTAATGTTCCGAAACCAATATAATTTTCGGTGAGTTCGTATCAGCCTACGCTCAGTTCTGGGTTCCGGGTGGATGAAGAACGTCTTGGTAATTATTAAAGGAACCTTAAAAACGTTTAATTGGAAAAAACCCCATATATCTAAAACTATTCGACGATTCTTCTTTAAATAATTCTTTGTTGAAATTTCTCTTTATTTCCATGGCAATTGCGGATCGATATTGTTTTTTTTCTTTATTCGTAAGTGTTATTTGTTACCGCTCCTGAGGCGGGTCCGTGGTCACCAATTCAGGATCTTATTAATGGATCCCAGAGGAACCGTGAGTCACCATTATTATAAAACGCAGAGAGCCTACAGTTTTCCAAAAAAGGCTTGCATACGCGTGCCAGTATTACACTTTCTACATGCGGTTAGTCTTTTTGTAGGCATGTTACATGTAGGATTTTCAAATTGTTTTTTTAACTTCCGAGGTGGTCCCATAGTGACCAAGTCAGGATCTGATTTGTCGATCGCAAGGAAATCTAGAGCAACCCTTGTTGAAGAGCATATACGTAGAGTGAGATGGCAAATTTGTATACGCGTATCAGTTGTACAATTTCTACAGGTGCTTAATATATTATTTCTACAGGTGCTTAATATATTATTTCTACAGGTGCTTAATATATTATTTCTACAGGTGCTTAATATATTATTTCTAAAGCTATTGAAAATTTGCGCGACTAAAGAGTAAAAAAACAAAACTGACTTGACACTAAAAACCAAAAAGTAAATATTTAACCGACTTCTTTCTACAACATCTTGAAGTCGGTGCCAAGTAAAACATAAAAGAAGAACAACTTTACAAAATATAGTATTGTTTATGTTAAATAAGTGTTTAATAGTTAATTATTTTTTGTGGTTGTGTTGTAGCCAAATAATAATACAAACGTTTTTCACTACTAACAGTTTAGTATAATTTATTGTGTCTGGACAAAAACGCATTTGCCCGACTTTGTTATTTAATTAGTTCGTCATCTAATACAGTGCATTAATTTTGTACTACACCCAAATATATAGATACATATAAATTATTGTTTTAATATTATTTGTACAGGTTTGACGAAAGATGAGAAATATGGAGCTTCCATCCAGTAATCCTCTTCATTCTCCTATGCTGGAAGTTTAATGGTAATCTTTTATAATTTTACATTATATTAAAGATAAAGATCGCGTTATACGTATTTTAGTAATTAGCGATTGTTGATGAACTATTGGGTCCGTATAGTAGAAATTTAGCAGGAAATTATAGGACTCGTCGTTCCCATTTGGTAGCGGTATGTCTGTATGTACAAGAAAACCAAACAAATATTGGGTTGATCGCCATACTATTAAGGAATGAAATAAACTCTTTAGTCTACCTAGGCGTGTCGCCTATCGCTGTTATATAAATACTAGCTGTCCCTGCAGACGTCGTACTGCACGGAAAAGCTTCAATCGATATTTAACAAATAAAAAATAAGGGGTTGATCGTAGAGGGTTGAAATTTTAGGGATGTAAGTATTTTTTAATGCTGTATTATAAAATAAATATAAAAAATTTAGGGGTGGACTACCCTTAACATTTAGGGGGATAAAAAATAGATGTTGTCCGATTCTCAGACCTCCCCAATATGCACCCAAAATTTCATGAGAATCGGTCAAGCCATTTCGGAGGAGTTTAACTACAAACACCGCGACACGAGAATTTTATATAGGTATTAGATATCAAGTGCCTCTGTCACTAGGAGAGGCTGAAAATTACCGTTTGACGATTAACGTAGGTGTATGTTATCAGTTATGCCTGCAAAGATGATGAACGCACGGGCCGGCTCCGCGGGGGCTGGCGAAGTGAGCGTTGCAGACAGCCCCCTGGCAACCTTCGAGTCCTTAACCCAAGCTGCTGTGATTGCCGTAATGGGTGTGGCTATAGTCGTATCCAATCTTCTTATCATCGCTGCCTTTCTAAACTTTAAAGGTAAATTTTTGCTTATAAAACTTTTCTGTCACTAGTATATTTTAAGAGTAAAATGAGTTTCTCACATACAAAAAGTACAAAGGTGATAACGGGCGGCGGCGCAGCGCTTCTACGGGTATAATACAATATTACAGTAATGCATGCTAATGTTATTCTTGGAAGCGTAACTTAGTGACGGAATTTTCTCCAATCTTTTCATAAGTTGTCCTTGTTTATAATACTATTCTGAAGATATATTTATAATAGAATTTTGATATAACTTTTTGATGTAATAAGTAACTATGTATAGTATAACTTACAATTGTAAGATGCCAAAACTTTCAGCTCTCAAAAATATATTTTCACGTTTTTTATCATTACAGGTCTTTCAAACGAAGTAATTAACTATTACCTGCTATCTTTGGCGGTCGCGGACCTATTATGTGGTCTTTTTGTAGTGCCGCTTTCTGTTTACCCGGCTATAACTGGTCGATGGATGTTCGGCGATCTTATGTGTCGACTGGCTGGTTACGTGGAAGTTACCCTCTGGTCGATCTCTGTTTATACATTTATGTGGATATCTGTGGACAGATACCTCGCCGTCAGAAAGCCTCTCCGATATGAGACGGTTAGTGCAACGGTAGCTATCCTTTTCATTATTTTATCTTTTTTTCAGAGCCATTATACATCTTAGTATCCCCTGTCCTTACATTAATAACTGAGCTTAGCGTCATAATATAACTCTAACGAAATCCCTGCTAGATAATCGCCTGATAAGCATTTGTTTACTTACTTCTTTATTCATAAGTTAGCCTTTTAGCATTATTTTCTTTAGAACATCTTTTAGTCTTTTAAACCTTATAATAATTGAAATTTCAATTAATATTTGTATTAATAATTATACAAAAATAATATTACAGTTATAATAAAAAATTAAAGAGGCTTATTAAAGTCTATTAAAGGCTATTAAAGTCTTGGGTTCAATTCCCAGGGTTTCATCCCGTTGATAAGTTTTAATAGTAGGTAATTTATAAATCAACTTCGACTTACCGATCATGGAGTAATTGCTACAGGCGCTGGATGCTTACGACGGATGGATATACTTCAAGGCTGTGGATCCAGATCGCTACGAATATATTGTTACCTAATCTAGTAATATTATTGGTTGTTTTTGTCCAAACACCCAGGTACAAACCCGTACTAGGAGTCAATGTTGGATGGTATTCACTTGGATTTCTGCTGCAATGTTATGCTGTCCACCACTGCTCGGTTACAAGAAAGAGGCTAATTTTGACAAAGAAACCTTCATTTGCATGCTTGATTGGGGAACGACGTATGCGTATACTGCAACCTTAGGCATCCTGGTCTTGGGGCCCAGCGTTATATCTATTGTGTACAATTATTTTTATATTTTTTCAATGAAACGAAAACTAAATAGTGGCGCCCCAATACACGATAAAGAATACGCTACTGCTTTGGCTGAGAATCTTGCGAATCCAAGTCACTGGATGAGTTTTATACTGGTATCCGCATTTTGGCTGAGCTGGGCGCCTTACGCCGGCGTTAGGCTCTATGAATATTTTACCGACCAAGAATTGAAAATTCCGATGTTACACTTCGGCGTCGTGTGGCTTGGCATATTAAATTCTTTCTGGAAAATTGTTATTTTAATATCGTTAAGTCCGCAATTCCGTCTTGCGCTTAGAATACTTTGTCTCACAGCATGCTGCCGTACAAAAGGGCGCTTGCAGGCAGAGTTGATTGGTATGGATAATGATGACTGAGATATAAAATCAGTTTGTTGTTTAATTTCTTAAGATTTTTTCGCAGGAAACTAACTCCATCAGCTTACAAGACGCCATTCTATTTTGTGTTTAATGTTAACCTGTTAATAGAAAATATATATATCATTCACGATATGGTTCGTTAAAAAAATATTTGATTGTTTCTTCTGTCAAACAATTATTCTAAGCCCCATTCATCATTCGAAATGAAATTCTATGACTTTTTATTTCCGTCATACAGTGTTACTCAAATTTTGTTATTAATTAGGTTTAGAAAATATAGTTAAATTCTAATAACAATATTATTCAGTTTATTTATTAAGCATTTAAAAAAGTACCTCTGCTGTTATAATGACTTTTTTGACATAACGCGTCACACGTCACACGCAAGAAAGGGATAGCGCATGAAGGAAGGGGCATAATTATAGTTTTTTAATTATAGTCTAACGTTCGACAACAGCATACCTAGTTTTTGTATAATCAGAAAATAAAACAAATATACTTAAATCATGTTTTCTGTATCTTGAAATAGTATTCATAATTATATTGTCTTAAAGCACAGAAATGGATTTTATATAGGTATAACATTTGAAAGAACATTGCTGTTTGAAATAGTATGCAAGCTTGACACAGATTGGTACATACGTGACAAAGTGAATCTCGGTCAAATAATTTACATCGTAAAAATAGGATACGATGAAATAAATCTATTGGGTAAAACTAACAGTCAATAGTACCTATCTACCTAACCTTTTGAAATCTAAATACAGAAAAAGTAGACATGCGAAACATACAAAACAATTTTAAGTGTCTGGTAATCTATATCAAATGAATTACCTAAGTGTAATGGGTAATAAATAATATAATGGCTACCAAGTTATATATATTGCGATAACTAAAAGTGTTTGTTTAATAATAAGCGTTATAATTTTGTTAGAATTATATTTTTTAATTTTGACTAGATTTACCGGCATTCTCTATTAAATTATTCCAATACTAAAACATTTAAATAAGTATATCACATATTATGACACTGCCTAGGTACTATTGACTAAAGTTGCTGTTGGTAATGTTTTGACAATAATGTGTTTAAGTTGAAATTAAACACAGCTTTCGTATAAAGTAATAATGTTCATATCATTTTCGCATTTTAAGTATATTAATTAGACGTAAGATAGGTATTTATTAATTAAAAGTTTTGTAATGATTAGTCTATTGGTAAGTTTGCTTAGATCGTAATTTTTTTCTTTTGTAAATATTAGTACCTATATTACAAGTTCGAGGGTATTACATGTTTTCAAAGCAAAAACGCAATCAAAATTTGAATTTTAAAGGAAAAAATTTCATAAATTCGTTTTCGTAAACATTGTATGCCAGGACATTCATTTTCAAGCCCGTGATGAAAAAACATAATAACATTCAAACAAAGACCGATTCGCATTTAACGGTACTAGATTTGATTCTATTGGATAAATAACCAATATTCAATTGATTATAGGTATATCTACGAACATTTTTTAAAAACTTATTCAAACGCACAATCTGTATTTATAGATGTATAAACAAGTAAAATGAATCCATATACACTCATTTCACTCGTTATTTTCAATCATAATACCCTCTTGCTTAAGACATTGCAATTACCCTGAGTTGTTACTTACTTGTAGTATGTTAGTTACTAGTTGTATCATCCTGTTCGTTCAACTTTGAACTTATTTCATTGTCAGTGACTAGGGCATGCGCTCAAATTGTCAATATTCATAAGTAGGGCATAAGCGCAAGTTTTCATTCATAACGACATTATTTTGAACTACTGCCGTACTCAGAAAGTTTCATTGTCTAATAATTTAAATGAGGTCACAATTATCAATAAAACAAATTTATACAATAAAGAAATAGACATATTCGCAATTTAATATATTTGTAAGAAATGACAGTAATTTGACGTTTTGTTTAATAAAATTATTGTAATTAATTTTTTAATAATTTTTATTAATTATTTAATATTTTTAATTAATATTTTTTATAGTTTACTAATCACATACTTAAAAATAAGAGCAAAAAACTAAAATTATAACTGTCGGTAATTGTAACGAGTATCATGTATACGAGTTATCATCATACATAATATTATAGAAATTTTTAACGGACCATTGAATCCGATTCTGACAATGAGTGCGGCTGTCACTAGTACTTATATACGAAGGTGAATCAAAAACTTCTTGGAATCAATATTAAAAAATGCAGAAATTTTAACAAACATATTTATTTTTATATAACCTTCAATGCAATGAATAAAAAATAATGCGTTTCTAACTTCCTTATTCTTTGCGAAAAAAATGCTTTTCTTGAGTTTCGAAAAACTCCTTACTCTAGTGCAGCAATAACCGCATCATCATCGTAAAATTTAGTACAGAATCATCCCCTAATATCTGCTAGAATTCCGAAAAAAATATTTCATTTTTTTCAAGACATTTTTCACCGCAAAATTTCACTTTTATCCATAATTTCACGATTTTATGCAATCGTTGCACAAAAAAAATTGCGTTCGAACGAACTGACAAGTGACCGTTGGCATGAATATTGTGTGATTCATTCTTTAATTTGAATATCGCATTTCTCCCAAAAAGGTTTTATATTATACGCACTTCTAAGAACTTTTTGATTGACCTAGGTAGATTCAAAATTGAATATGAAAATAAGTTTGATAGTATTTTAATAAAGAAAATTTACTGTTAATTAAGTATACCTTCTTAGTCATTTTATTTATTATAAAGTTCAAGCTTTCTAAATAAATCCAAATATTTCGTTCTATTCAAGTACTTTAGACATCGACTTGGCTGCCACTCTTGTATAATGAATGAAATGAAAAATTAATCTTTGATTGATAAAGATGCTAACAAAGTTATGATAACATGTGAACAATATTGTGATAAAATTATTTGGAAGAATTCAAAGACAGGTAACAAAGACAAGGAAATTTAATATATTTAATGTTCTATTAAATATTATGTAAAACAATACGTGTAAAGCTGTAGGTTCAAAATATATATACAAAAGCCTGCGTTCACATTTGCATTATAATTTTTTACTAGGGGAAATGCACTTGATGAAAAACCACCGCGTGGTAAGATTGCTGGGGCATGTGGGTTTCGTCCCGTTGGAGTGGCACTAGCACCCTCGCAGAAGAGAATATTGCCCCCGTTGTCGGGAGATACCGACCAAAAACACCGACCCTCAATACGTACCATGTCCGGGAGGTGGGCTGGCTCGCGTATTCACCCTCAGCCCGGACGGACTTAGGCCATCCCTTTCACGAACTGGCCCTTCCATTGATAAGCCAGAGAGCTGGACCTCTCCGGGTATCTCAAGAATTACCTCGAATTGAGAGGGGCGGGCACATTTGCAATAACCTGTCGGCGACGCGGACCAGGTCCCTGTTGCACTATATCAAGGTGCAGCTAGATCCAGTTGAAGAAAAGTTTGGATGCATAATAATATTCTTACTGGCAAGGGATGTTTTGTCCATTATCATTGAAAACTATTGAGCGCACTGAATGTAGGCGCAGTCCCTAGAAAGAAAATTTTTGTTTGAAAACTAGGTTTTAACAAAATAAAAAAAAGTAATGTAAAAGAATAATACAAGTGAAAGTAACGAGTGCAACGAAGACCAATTATCAAGATGAAACAAATGTAGACGCAGGCTATATCACTCAAACAAAATTCTCAAATTGAGGGCTGTGTTAGAATATTCTTCTTTAGATAAATTATTTGTGATTTTGCAAGTAGTTAGCTAGTTTTATTTTGTACGAATTAGTTAACTATAAGTATGGTTTAGATAATAATACAATTTAGCATTCCGTTAAGCCTGTTAAACTTAAAACTTAGGCGTAAATTATTTTAGATGAACCATTTTATATATAGAGTGAAATGGGTGATAAAAAAGGCTAGCGCAACCATTGAGTTATTTGTACTACTACCTACGTACTAGAAGAAGCTATTCCAAACAAAAAGTGCGAACTTGATGGAAGCGGGCGCCTGTGCGGGGGGAGCGTGTCGTGGACCCGTGCGCTATAGATTAGACACCGCAGAAGTGATGTGTCATTTCGTACCTACAAAATTTCAAAATTTATTAGTAGGTTGTTAAGTAAAAAAAGAAAAGTTTAAGTATAAAAGAAAATCGATTGTTATGCATTTATTTAAGCTTAAATACATTAATAATAGCTTAAAATCAAATTAATTAAAAAATCAAATGGTACATTAAATGAATTAAGTGTGCACTTTAGCGTCTATGAGTGCCACTTTAGTAAAAGTGTAGTAATTAATTAATTTCTCAGTCCCCTTCATATATTTACAATTTTGTTGAATGATAACAACAAACTTGCGCATCAATGCGCAACATATATTTATTATAGTGTGACAATTCAACCTTTATTATAGTTATTTATAACTATTTAATGTGTACAAAGAGTGTAAATAAAAAAAAGTCACGCCTTGACATTTATATGAGTTTCTTTTAATAATTACTTTTCACTCAAAAAAAAAGTATCAACAATAGCACGGCGCAGATTAAAGGAGTCGTAGTCTATGGACCATAACGAGTGCTCAAAGAAGCTAGTTACAGATGACTTCTCTAGTATGTAGTGTATATTATACCTCAATGATCGCAACACGCTGTGTATTAGAAAGTAGGCCACACGTCATCAGGCCACCCGCATTGGTAGGTGGCACGGCATCGGCATCTTGAATCCGATTACTGAAACTGCAATTCAAATGAAACGATCATCGCGAATTGCTTATACATCACTTGTGTTTTATGTATTCTCTCATTGCTATTAGCACTCAACATATACCTTGTATTTTATTATTTGTATTTGTATTTTACAAGAGAAAATTTTGAATCAAATTGTAGTTACGTAGTGTCGTGATTAATATACAAACATTTCCTACTGTAATGTCTAACTTTAGATGTAGCATAAGTTATCTAAGTAAGGCATTTAAACATCATTAAACAGAGTATTTCGTTGCAATAATAGAAAATATATGAATATATTTTAATGTTATTTTCTTTACGTAAAATTTCAAAACAAAATTCTAACCATAGAATTTAATAACATGCTATGTAAATAAGATATATAATATCTATGAGTAGTACCGTAATGCTTATGGGTTGGTTTACATCAGTACTGCCCTGGAATGTTTAATAGTACTATAATGGATTTGTTAGTATGATGTGATTAATATATGTCAAAACATACTACATATAAAGTATCCACTGAAACTAGGTTTCAATAAAAAAAATGAATCTGTAAACTTGACCTCGGCAAATATATTGTACATGTGAAATAATCAACATATACATCCATACAAATCTTAGCTATTAAATTGTCGCTATAGCAGTCAAAGAGTTTAATAAACCGATTAATATGGCAGGCAAAATGTGATTAAAATATTATAATAATACATAACGGAAAAATTTTAAGTTAAGTGTGGCGATCAGATTTTCGTATATTTATTTATACGCAAGGGTTGTGTCAGATAAAAAAATTATTGTCAATTGGTTTTACATAATCATCTTGTATTTAAATATTTTGTGTTTGGTTTGCTGTTCCACACATTGAATGTAAGGCTTAGTTTGATAGTGATTGAAACGCTTATCATTTCGCCTCAAATGTTCACGTAGATTAAGGTAAATAGTTTATTAGATTAAAAAGTTTTTTATCTCTATTCATATTATAATAGAAATCGACTAAGTACATCATATAGAGGTTCGTTGAATGATAATCAGACATGGAGATGATCAGAGGCATAACTATACCCCTCGAGGCGAATCTATTGAGCCCTCGGGTTACAGAATTAACAATCGAAAGTTGCAATAAAATTAGTTTTGGTTAAAACTTACTGCTAATTTTCATAACCATATAGCGTTAACTGAAGTAATAAAACCAAGCATTTTACATACATAGTTATTTGGAATAAGTATATTAAAAGCACGCTGTGGTAACCTTCTGTCGACTGGTGGACAGCTTCCGCTGTCTAGTTGTTTAAGCTTTGGATTATTTAGTTGACTAGAAATTATAGAGGATCCATATTCAATTCTCAATAGGATAAATTTTATAAACGAACTTTGATAATGTATAAGACATTTAAATTTAATTTATTTGATACATACTAAAATAAATATTGTGTCTTCATACTTCTTATGTCTTAAAGTTATTCTTAGTTTTGATATTTTACTTAACGCCATTGGGTATGAAAATTACCACTTAATTTTAACGTTGTTAATTAGTATTTGATTCTAGTTACTGTTTTTTGAAATATTGCATGTAGACGGAAGAATGCTTAATCGAGATTTATCTTTTATCTATAGGTAGTTTCAAATTATTTTTTCCACATTTATAAATTATTGCTCATCAGTAACAAAGTTTTAATGTAATAAAAAAGCTTAGATATCTTCCAAAGGTAAATAATTAAACCTTAACAATTCATAGTACAACACAGATACCATATTAATGTAAAGGTAGTGCAATTATAACGCAATATATGTACCTAGTACAAAGTGTCTCAAAGTAATAATATGTAAAAGAACTTGAAATAAACTGCGTGATAGTTGACGTTAATGGCACAAAGAAACACACACAACATGTTTATTTGATTGATTAATGCCAGGTTTCTAATCTAAATATACGTTAATTTGCCTTATTAATGTTTAAATCTGACCTAAACTGCATACATTTTTCTACGTTTGATAATGTAAAACTTACTTTTGATATAACCTATTTATTATATCTTACAACCCTGTTAGGTATCAAAGGCCAAAATAAAGTAGAAATAATAGAGGCGCCACTTTCGCAAATTTCTCTGAACTCTAGCAACTCCAATATTAGATCAAGACTAATTTTGATACTTAGTAGTGATTTTATCAACATAGTCTATGATGTTTACTTTTTTTATGTTGTTAATAATAATAACTATAATTTTGTAAGCAGGAGCTGTGATAGTTAACAGAAAATTGATTTGCCAAACCAAGCATTACAAATCTTTTACGTCGATTATTCTTTAGTAAATATCGTCGAATTATAACGAACATATTTTTGCTTGGTATTACACGCGTATTTAGTTATTTTTAGCGGAGTTTAGACTCAGATCAACGTTAAAATTCAAATACAGTGGATAAATTTGCTTTGTTTATGATTCATTGACCTTGAGTATACAGATAAAATAGAATGTTGCCAGAAGGCAAAAAAATGAGTTCTCGTTCTAGACCTATTTACACCTCTTATAAGGTTACTAAAATCTAACGTAATCAATCAGTACGTTACATGCACGAAATGAATCGTCCGCAGATTTATGTTCAAGTTCTTATATGACAAATAGTACCTGTAATAACATACAAATGCGAATGCCTAATTACTATTTAAATAGTATATATTATATATATTCTTACCTGATAGGTATTTAATAGATTTACGTTTTGCACGTTGGTTAATTCATATATGAAATTATGTAGAAATATAGTATGACTGGGATATAGTAAAGCTGTTTTTCTATCGGTGTTACATTAACCTTCTTCATTTTAGCACATGGTCGTCGATCTCTGCTCAATAATGTATTGGAATTAGAGACCTGATCGAGGAGGAGATCGGTCTATGTTATTGAGAATATTAATAGATCGATTGTTAAACGTAAACAATTAAAATTGTTGTTAAAGTGAAGTTTAAGTCATTTAGAATATAACTAACTGTAGACTTGTGGCATATGATCTGGATCATGAAGATACTGTACATATTTTATTTAGTATTTGATTTTTTGTTTAGTTTTTGAAGCATACGTTGCTATATAAATTGTCATTGTCCCGGTAAATAAGCAAAGAGATATAATATATTACCATCCCATCATGGTTGTGACTTTAACGAAAACAAATAAAATGTAAGGGAAAATAATATTGCAAAATTTAACTTTATTTGGATATATAATATACCTAATATTTGCATAAATTTAACGTTAATGTTGATGTCTAAATCCAACACACACAGTTTATATTATCACAACTTTTACAACAAATAACTACAGAGCATTGAAGTTGAGTATATACATAAGTATACAGACTAGACACAAACTACAACTTTAAAACAAAATTAAGTTAATTGAGAAGACAAAGGGATATATATGGAATCGCGAGTTTTGTCTGTGTAAAAAGGTCTTTAATATTTATTATTCAACATAATTGTAGAAAACAGGTTATTAGGCTAATTTACGCAGCTTGTCATGAACATTTTAATCATCTCACAATGTCATCTAGTGTGTTAATTCCGTTTGGCACACTAGGTGCATACATACATGAAAAACGCGAGATTAAACCCGTATTAAAAATTAAGTCATCATTACAACGACTTATACCTACCTATGTAAATTAGGTGATTTATTTCTTTTTGGACTTTTAAAAGAGTACTACTCTATGTTGTTATATTATCCGTAACACAAGTCTAAAGCGAGTGATGGAGATACGAGTGAAATATGCGTACGTATTGCTCAACCATCTACGCTTCTGTAAAAAGTGCCACAACGGCGAAAAATGTCGTCAAGCAATAACAACGAATACTTGTTAGCATTTCTATATTCCGCTTAAGGAACCCAATTCATAAAATAGTCGTGAACTGCATTTGAAAGTAATGTGGAAATCGAACACACAAACAGGTAAACAAACGCAAGGAGACTAACAAACACTGCGATGACTTTCTCCTTAACTTCTCTTGGTAACTGGACTAAGTATTTTGAAACCACGTTAAAATCTTTGCAGCATTATTGGTTGTATGGTATATTCATGTTTACCTACATGCCATGATCAAAATAGTTTTTAGAAGATTAAATGCATGGGGCCTAATCAAGAATTCAGGAACATCTTCATTAAATAGGTTTATTTATAAAGATTAAAGCACCGTATTTTTTAAACAAAGATTTACACAAAGTTCCAGACATAGGGTAGAAAAAACTACGAGTGTGTATACATATAATAATTCATTGCATTTGTACACTTAGAAGATTTTTGTACCGTTACTAGTATGCTAGATAATCTATGAAGTTTAATGTTTGTAATAAATGACAGTGTACCGAGATACATGTATTAAATAAATGAAGAATAGTAAATTTGAAAACGGTATAATGTTGTAATAAGCCATGTGAAAAATCTTCAAGATATTGAAAAAAAATCTGTTGAACACCAATGAACAAAACTTTATCGTTATTAAATATTATAATATTTGTAAAAGGATAAATGTAAGAAATGTTATTTCTAGTTGTATCTTGAATTCTCGTTCGTGTTTGTCACTAAATAATAAAAAGTTTAGATCCAATTGTTTTATTTCTTTAATATTTTCTCTATTTCTTACTAAATGAAAACCATAATGCAAATTAAGGCCATACAATTTTATTCACATCAAATTTAGGTTCAATCTCCGGCTCAAAAATATAAAAGTGAAATGTACTTTTGACCGGACTCATCTATTCTTATTATGTATTTATTTCGATGCGTTGCATTAAATAAAGCTCACATACGATGACATCATGGGAAAAAGTTATTGAGGACCGACTACCGAAAGAAACTTAGGTGACGTTATCCCAGTTCAGGTTTTAATCCTGGTCGTGGCACAACTGATGCCATATTTCTAATACGCCAACTAATTGAAAAATACAGACAGGCACATAAAAATCTCCATATGGTATTCGTAGATCTTGAGAAGGCATACCGGGTCGCTCGGGAAGTTCTGTGGTGGGTCGTCAGAGTAAAAGGTGTGCCAGAGAAGTACGTAAGATTGATAGCAAGCATGTATGAGAATGCTAGTACACAAGTCCGCTTCGCAGTAGGAACCACTAACAAGTTTTCTGTGAAGGTAGGTTTGTACCAAGGTTCCGCCTTAAGCCCTTACCTATTTCTGCTGGTCATAAATGCGTTGACCGCAGAGGTACAGGATAAAGCCCCTTGGTGTATGCTCTTTGTATATGATATTGTTCTGATAGATCTGTTTTCATCTATATTCGGTGGCACTTCAAAATAAACTTGGCAAGCGCGTTGGATTCAAAATCAGTAGAACGAAAACCGAATGCTCGCGATTTCGGCGGAACCTCTAGTGCTGTGCTTCTTAAACTACAAGCAACCAACCCTGTAAATCCGAATTCAAATACCTTGGTTTACTACTGCAGAGTAATTGTTAAGAAAAGAAGGATGTAAGGAGAGGAGTAAATGTAGCTTGACTAAAGTGGAGACAGGTAACCGGTGTGACGGTGTGACATGCTACAAACTAATACCACTGAAACTGAAAGGTCAGATATATAAATCTATCATATGCAATCATCATCCTAATGTTGGGCCACTAAAGTGATAAACGCGATAGATTTGTGGTGTTACAAGAATGTATAAGATGAGAAATTAGTACATAAGGGGATCTTTGAAAGTTGCACCCGTGACTGGAAAATTGGGAGAAAGAAGACTGAGGTGGTATGGGCATGTAATGAGGAGGGATAAAAGTCATATGATAAAAAGAACGTTAAACTACAAGATTGATGTAGGTATACGAGTATAAATGTAAAGGTGGACTAGAAAAGAGATCGATGGATTGTGTTAAAGATGATATGATGATTTGTGGTGTGTGACAGAGGACGTATGTCAGAATAGAGGAGTATGGAAGAAAAAGACATATTGCGCTTGCCGCAAATAATTGGGAGAAGGTGAAAGAAAAGAGAGAGTCGTGCATATTTAGTTATGTTTCGGAGTGTGTCTTTATAATGAAAACCCAAATATGAAAAAGACGACGCCGTAGACCAAAATTATATTATCTGACGCTCTTGCGCTTGTTCTAACAACAGCCGTGAACGATAAGGCTGGGATATCTACTTCAGACTTTGTTCTAGAGATTGAGTTGCTTTCTATTTCCGCAATCGTGTCTAATTGATAATATTGGAGGGTAAAGAGCTCACTGTATAGAGGACATATACTATTATATTTAATTATCTTTTAGATAAAAGATTAAAACAAGTATATGATAGCAATGTGACTGGAAGAGCCAGTACCGGTAGACCAAGACGTACTCACCATGATCAAATTGAAGATATTTTGAAGAAATGTCAGATAAAAAGTAGTTTAAATAAGCGTGTATGTATGAGAAGATTAATGAAAGTTGATGAAGCGAAAAGTGTTTGTCAAGATCGTGACAAGTAGAGATCCATTGTCTCTGCCTACCCCAATGGTAAACAGGCGTGACAATATGTATGTATTGTATCTTTTAGAAAGCTTTGAAGATAGATGATTCTTTGTCTACGAAACACTGTGCACTTTTTTGTTATAGTATCAAGAAATGAGTTAAAAACATGTTTCAACTGGCGCGAAAGATGCTATTCCTTTGATATTTTCACAGTAACTAAATTGATAATATTCCTCTTCTTTGGACACATGCATACACATACCTCCAATAAGGCCATAGAGACCATTTTATCTTTGGGTATCAGAGTCTTATAGCCCAGTGTAAGTATATCAATTATAGTATAATGAATCAATAAATTTTATTTTTTTCTTAATTATTATCAAATAACTCACCTGTTAGATTGTTGTAAAAATTATTACATTTATATTCATATAAGCCTGGATATTATTATTAGGAAATCTGGAACTGATTTGGAAAAAATAATAAAACTTGCTGTGTATACATGGGTATATATTATTTTATTTAATTAATACATATTTAAAATTAAGTAATTTCTTTGATTTAATTTGACTAGGTACTATGCATTAAAACTTCACAGTGCTTTGGTTTGATATATCTATAGTATATTAAATTTGTTAAGTTTAATCATTATCATTATGGAGTGATCGATAATAATTTCATTGTTTAATAAATTTCACAAATAAATTTTACCTTAGGCCCATTCAACATTTTTATACTATAATATATTATATTGATAGTTAGATCTTTAGGTATATATACATATTTGAAAAATGAATATAAACATCTATTTAAATTGATTTAAGGCATACTATATAATATGTTTGTATATTCTAACATCATGGCACGGCGAGACAATCAGTCAATATGAATTGACAGAAAGATAAAAAAGTACATAAAATACTCTAAAAATAACTCGTTAGTCTGGAAATACCCGAACTATAAATATTATATTTTAAAATATTTTGTGACTTAGTACACGATGATACCGACTATGTATTTCTTTGATAACCAACATACATTTGTATAAATGTTATATAATTTATTTAATTAATGAATTCGGATTTTTTAATGTTGGGAGATAACTATTCTTAGATTAAGACATAAAACAATCAATACATAGAAAATGGAATATATCGAAATTACCTATTATAAAATGTGATTCGGAAATATGAATAAAAGTAATGGAATATAAAAATAGTTTCTTTAAAATGCAGAAAGGTAAACATACTTTTGTTTTTCAAATAAAACATAAGTCTTACGTCATTATACTTGTACTAAAACAAAATATAGATTTATCAAAAGTTTACAATTTAAACATTGAGGTAAGTTTGTACAACATAGTATATAAATCTTTGTTCGATATGTTTTAATAAATGGTATTTAATATTTCATAAAACAAATATTCTATATTAATATATTGACTAACTAACTGATTTGAATACATACTGCTTCGTTATACGAAAAATTAACTGTAAGGAATAAAGAACAATAATTAATTAATTAAAACTAAACTAATGAATCAAATTAAAGATGTCCAAACTATAATCTACATAAATACACCGATTTTGTGCGCAAATACACAAAATGTGTGACCTCATATAGATTCAATAAAAAATACTCGTAATGATTGTCTATATAACGTTGAACATAATAGGTATAATTAAAAGACATTTGATTAAAGAAATTTCCTAGAATACTATATAATGGGGGCGATATATATGTGTGTGTAAAATACCATATATTTATGAATTTCAATTATAAAGATTTTATTTTATAACAGCATATCTTGATCAGCCTTTTTTACAAAACGAAATATTTGTGCTTCATTAAATAACGATTACGTATAGTCGACATTTGATTAAAGAAATTTCCTAGAATACTATATTTTGGTGGCGATATATATGTGTGTGTAAAATAACATATATTTATGAATTTCAATTATAAAGATTTTATTTTATAACAGCATATCTTGATCAGCCTTTTTTACAAAACGAAATATTTGTGCTTCATTAAATAACGATTACGTATAGTCGACATTTGATTAAAGAAATTTCCTAGAATACTATATTTTGGTGGCGATATATATGTGTGTGTAAAATAACATATATTTATGAATTTCAATTATAAAGATTTTATTTTATAACAGCATATCTTGATCAGCCTTTTTTACAAAACGAAATATTTGTGCTTCATTAAATAAAGATTACGTATAGTCGACATTTGATTAAAGAAATTTCCTAGAATACTATATTTTGGTGGCGATATATATGTGTGTGTAAAATAACATATATTTATGAATTTCAATTATAAAGATTTTATTTTATAACAGCATATCTTGATCAGCCTTTTTTACAAAACGAAATATTTGTGCTTCATTAAATAACGATTACGTATAGTCGACATTTGATTAAAGAAATTTCCTAGAATACTATATTTTGGTGGCGATATATATGTGTGTGTAAAATAACATATATTTATGAATTTCAATTATAAAGATTTTATTTTATAACAGCATATCTTGATCAGCCTTTTTTACAAAACGAAATATTTGTGCTTCATTAAATAACGATTACGTATAGTCGACATTTGATTAAAGAAATTTCCTAGAATACTATATTTTGGTGGCGATATATATGTGTGTGTAAAATAACATATATTTATGAATTTCAATTATAAAGATTTTATTTTATAACAGCATATCTTGATCAGCCTTTTTTACAAAACGAAATATTTGTGCTTCATTAAATAAAGATTACGTATAGTCGACATTTGATTAAAGAAATGAAACTGCAAGTGGGAAAAGTCTAGCAGTGCGCACCAATTTGGTTCCATTTAATTCTCATAACAATACGTGCCGAATTAAAATTAAACTTAGGTACATACCTACTTATTAACCCATGTTAAATTATTGTTATTACACAAGTAGCAATGTCAGTTCCAACGCTGCAGTGTAAAATGACAGAGCATTTTATAAGCCCGCGTAGATGGACAAAGAACCCACGCGCAACAGATACTTCATTTTTCGAAATAGTTTGAAATGTAAATAATTTTGTGCTCTCCGCCTTTTGGCCCTAATCCCAAATGCTGTGCCTCTGTTCCAATTTGGCACTTTAGATCTAGCAATAATATCATTTATATGTATAAATATTTCAGGTGAAATTTTCTATGAACAGGTGCAATTTTATGTGACAGAGCATAAAATTCTTATATATTATAGTTTGATATATCTTTTTTTTTGGTTGTTGATACATTTAAGAGACGTATGGCACATGGTTATGGTCGACACAAAGTGGAATAAGGGATGTGTACATAAGTTTAACACGTATTTTTCACTGTCTATTTTATATATTTTCATTGTCTTATCCTATTTATTAATTAAGTATGTAATTTGTATTTAGCCCTTGTGAAGAGATTTTTAAACGAGAGTTTGTATTGAATTTTATGCAAAATTGGGTCAAAATAAAGTAGATTGATTTGAATAAGACGATGAAAAGGAATCTTTAGGAGATAAGACTTGGTGGTGATCTTAGGCGCAGTTAGTCTTTTGGTTGAGGCTTCACCACTTCACACTTGCCAGGAGTGGCTGGGGTCGGATCCTCGGAAAACAGCGGATTCTTCACTTCCATATCCCCAGTCTGCCAATAAAATAAAATATTTCAGTCCAATTACAAAACAATAATTGAATAATATTTCGCGACTTGTATACATAATTACAATAAATGAATTCTAAAATATGCTAGTACTGGACTTCCAGTATTCCTTGGACCGAATTGACTAGTTCGAGACTGTAGCAAATAGCCCGACAGCCTCATTGATTTCAAGAATTTTGGGGAGCCGGTTGGTGTAAGATGATATCTGTGTCTGGACACTGGCGGCTACTCATCTCCACGAGCCTTAAGTTAGGGACAGTCACACTGCTATTTTTGCCGAACACCTTAAGCGTATTTATAATCTTTTAACTAAAAAAATAATATTGAGTCAGGGCCTTCGAAGTCAGTGGGTAAGGTTTCGAAAAGGCTAAGAAATCTACATTATCTTGCAGGATCACCACATAGATCCGATGTCCGCAGTAGGAACCAGCCCTAAGATCACCCAGAAGAGTAAATGAGCGTTTTGAAAGAAATCGACTTAATTAAAAAAAGGCATTATGAAACTTCGTCATGTTTTTCCAAAAGATCTGGCTAATGATATATCACACAAATATGTACACGAAAAATATTTTCGCAATTCCTACTTACAGGTATGGTGGCCACCCAACATTATTTTTTATAAACTTTGTAGCGCTATAGACAGACTATTTCTTAGTGTAAAATTTCATCCACGTAAAATAAATAAGTCATTTCTAAGAACCGACACACGAAGATTTATCTTTGAACCTATTATATATGCTATTTCTGAGTGGATAAATGAATTTAATCAGGTATAGTTAATAAGGAAAATGAGTTTTTTTTAATTACCGTTGCAAATCCAGGGCATTCGTAAACAGTGTAGTCACCTTCTTCGTTTTCTTCTTCCGACTCCGGATCAGACACAGAACCGTTTCGGTGTTCCAAGCCATTCCTTAAATAAACAGTTATACAATATACGTGTGTTTCTATTCTATATATATTCCAGTATTCTTTTGCCTTTATGACTACATCCTGCGCTTTTTTTAATGACAAAGGAATACCATCACTTACCCATTTGTATCAATAAAGCTTAACGTAATACGAATCAATATGTACTGCATTCTTGTTAGATAATATGTGTAGTAAGACATTATAACGTAGCAGCAAAAACCACCGCAATTCACACTGTCTTGTTATCGCTTTAAACTAAGACCCTGGGGCCCATTTATAGATTTGTATATAATCAGCGTAATAATCTTGCCAAGGGCCAATTCAACCTCATCTCCCTAAGTGGGAAAGCACTACTATTATTGCCCCGGGGACAATTGTCAGTAACTCTTCTTACACTTTAAAGCAAAATGTATGGCGGATGTAGAATATTTGCATACTCCCGTCTTAACAGCATCAGTGTGGGTGACGATCGAAGTGTGTCCAAGGCGCATCTACCTACCTGAGCCTTTGCGGTGACTAAACGCCTTCCTGCGCTATACTTTTAGATTTGAGTGCAAGATATGGGAGTCTTTGGTTCTGCTGCTTTAATTTGTACATAATACATACATACATACATAACTTCACGCCAGGTCCCTTGCGGGGTAGGCATGAACAACAGAGCGCCACACAGGCCCATTCTTACACACCTCACTTGCTTCTTTGACATTCATAGCTCTTGTCATGCACGCTCGTCTGTTCTTAAGGCTCCTGACATCACCTTCTGCTAATACATGATCAATTTGATCATGGAAGGTGTGTCGTGGCCTTCCGCGACTTCTGCATCCATCCACTTTTGCATTGTATATCTGTTTAGTCATTCTTTCATCATACATTCTTTCCACATGTCCGAACCACCGGAGCATTCCTTTCCTTACCTTCACCCCGACACTCTCTTTCAGACCAACTCTCTTTCTTACTTCGGTATTACGAACGCGGTCCACTAGCGTCGCTCCGCAGATATTGCGCAGTGCTCGCATCTCGACCGCGTTTACTCTACTTTCATGCTCTCTATTCCATACCCGACTTTCACTTCCATACGTGAGCGTAGGTACCAGAACCGCGTTGTGTATGGCAAGCTGGGCCTTCTGGCTGAGGTTCTTAGCGCCTAGAAGTTTACCTAACGCTCCATTCACACTATTCCCCAAATTTACTCTTCTTTCTATGTCAGCGGTGTACCTTCCATCCCTGCTAAAAGCACATCCAAGATATACAAACTCATTCACTCATGTACATAATAATCTTGCAAATAAATATAAAGATCTAGTCACATTGATTAATTATTGGTTTTTCTGCCTGTCGACCTTCTATGTTCTATATAACCTTATTATTAATATTATTTTCACTTTCGCATGCTTTCCGTCTTTGTTTTATTGCAATGTGCCTCTGTGTGTATGCGGGAGTGTGTAAATTTTTGCATTAGTATCTTGTATAACATATTTTAATCTATTTAATCAAGAAAGGATTTGTTATAATATTTAAGTATTTATAAAAAATATGAACCTTTCCATAGCAATGATTTGTTGCTTTTGATGTTGATAATGATACATATGAGCCGACTGCGCCAGTTTTCTATCACCTGATACATCAATAGTTGGTCCGGTAACTCCGTAAGCCGGATAATCTACATCAGCAGCAGCCTTCGCTTTTTTAGAAAGCCTGTAAACCAGTTAAAGAATAATATAAATACAATTATTGTTGAATAATAATTATGTGAATTATGACTGCGTACATTACTTCGTAAATTTTTAGTAAATAAATAAAACAAAAGCGACATATGCATAGATTTTGAACCAACCATTTTCGTAAGTATATAGTGCTGTTTCAATTTTCGTTTTCTGCATCCTACGCATTCAGTATACTAGTTATCCGTATCATTTATATAAAAAATTAAGTAGCGATATCTACAGCTACTTCATTTGTATAATAATAAATTTAAAGAACAGAAGTCATTAAATTTGGGTAAAGCTATTTGATTATAATTAATGACTATTTAGTGAAACAGATCTCAGCTTCTCTATCTATCTAGATGATAGACAGTTGTCGACTTAGATAAAAATGATAGAGTACGCACGTATACCACCCAAAAGCAAATCCAAATATGGCTATAGTGACAGCTGCGCCAATAGCCGCGATCAATGCGATACCATAAATAGGTTCTGCTGAATCCGGAAATGCTTTGACGGGAGAATCCAGTGGTTCTGGCATCTTAGTAGATTCACCATCTTCAGTGGACCTGGGCAATCCAATGATAAATGTAATATTATACTTACTATCTTTCTTTCTCTCAACTTCTCCAACACAATATATCTATTTTCGCTATACATACTCTTTTATTCTGGCATACGTCCTATACACAGCTATATATACATTACAAATAATCATGTCACACTTCACACAATCCTTTCAAATATATATTTTTTTACTCTTGCTCTTATATAAATCGTCCATCTTTCTGTTTAACATTATTTTTATCAAATTATTTTCATCCTTCCACATTTCATACCCATACCACCTTAGAGTTCTTCCTCTCAATTTTTCAGTCACTGACACAACTTTCAAAGTCTCGTACTCGTTTCTTGCCTTATCAATTCTTGTAACACCACACATCCATTGCAACCTTCTCATCTTGGCTTACATTATACCTAGTATCTTTAAAATTGAATAAAGCTGCTACATTCAACGACACTACGTGAAGTTTATGTACAACTACGGCTAAGCCAAGACACACAGACTTACAGATAACACAATCTTTATATTGTAGAGAAAATTATAAAAAGCACAGAATGAGAATGTGAACTTGCTATTATTTGAAAGACGTGGTATGAAATATGCCATAAATATAATATACTAGGTGATGGACGGACATACAGTACATAAAGTATCTATGTATTAACACCACACTACCATAGGTAAGAGCAAAATATTATTATGAACCTTGAGTCGTAGTGGCTTTGACAGAGAGTAGGTACTTATGATATGAACCTTATGTAAGCACTTGTTCTTTGTTATTCATTCATACCTGCGGTAGTGTGTATACATAGACAATTTTCAGCCCTCTGCGTTCACTATTTCGTAAGTATAGCTCGTGCGGGTTCCAATTCTATGAATAAATCTAGTTTGTATTTTCCCCATTCGTTTAGAAAAAAGGTTATAAATTAATGAAATAAATTCAATTATGAAACGTATAATAAAAGTATGCATATGTACAACGGGCTTATTATTTAGGTTTAAATTTAAGTCACATGTGTAAAAGGGTTCCGTAAGCAGTTTAAAAAAGGGTACTCTTGTAAAATAAGTATGTTTCTTCATACGTCTATCAATGTGTTTCTTTAAAAACTATTGGTCGGTATACGATTGAAATTTTACAAGAAGGTATATTCTATATGCCGCCGTACAATGAACATAGTGAAGTTGCGAATTAACTAATGATTAGAAGTAGCCCTCATTCATGTACCTAACAGAGAGACGATGATTTTATTCTGTATTATACATACATACTGTCATTGATGTAGCACCTGTATTATTGTTACATCAATACATACTGTGGTGTGTTTATTATTATGGAAATATTTATACTTTAATTGTAAAAATAATTTATATATTTTCAAAATTTCGTATGATTAGAATTTGTAAAATTTTCCTAAACGACAAACATAACTAGCATAATGTTAGCATAGCATATAGTAAATAGTGGCATTTGAAGATAGACCTATTATAAGACCTAGTCTTTAAACTTTTGTACATACCATAATAACCACTTATAAAGTTTTATATTCTTCTTTTATTACTTTCACATTAAATACTTCTGCAGTTTATTTTAGAATCCATGCTATGTGTAAACAGAATGATTGTAGATACAAATTAAAAAGCCTCAGCAATAATAGGTATAAAGTTTTAATAATATATTGTGTTGTAAAATTCTTAATTCTTTAGTGCCTAAAACATTGTTTAAAATTTTCCAGGGTTCAAGTGTCTCTTTGCCCACCACCTGCGGCCAATTCGTATTCTAAACGACCGTTTATTTGCCTCACTTGGCCGGTTCCTATATCTTACTATTTATTCACATGCCTTATAATCAGTTGAATTTTGACATTACTTGTATGGGGCTTATGTCAAATTTTAACCCATAGTAAGGCGACTGAACGGTCGGTAAGATATAAGAACCGGGCCACTATCGGTTAAAATTATGACATAGGTTCCATATAAGTAATGTCAAAATTCAAACGATGTTAAGGCAAAAGAATGAATAGTCAGTAGTCCACAATAACAAAACACGAGTTCTTGGCAGGAAATTTAAGGGACTCCTGTACAACGTCATTTATATATACATATATCATACTTTTGGTTTAAATGAACAATAGATGTAGGATATTGAATGTTTGTAACGAAGAATTGTGTATTCGTGTTGAAATTCTAAACTGTTTAATGAACACGTGTCTGGTTTCACCAATACATAAGTATAGTTGGATAATTTAAATGACTGTTTGATGTCATAATCATAATAAATGAAAAATAAAGTAACGAAGCTTAGGAAATAAAATTGATAATTAATTGAAGATCTGCCAATTCAATTCCCAACCTTGTTTGAAATGTAAATGACTGTTAAGAAACTTAAACATTTGTATGCGTCTTTAATTTGTTCTTAAATAAATTATATGCTTTTTAACAAGTTTTTAGGTTATTTTAAGGGTTTCCGCAAACTAAGAAGTGCTTACAAAGGTATATTTTACTGTGCTTTTATTTAACTACTTGTAAGTAACGCACTACTTCCAGTTATCACTAAATGTGGACCCGTATTTTAAAATTGGTTTAGCTGTAATAAAACATTGATTGTCCCATGCTCAACTAAAGCACTCGACTGAGATCGGAGAGGGGAAGAGGAAGCTATGTTTGTGGGTATATACGTATATATTGTTTCACTTCACCTCTCCGCATTAACAACTGGTTGGTCTATTCTCAACCAGCGCAGGTTGATTGGCAGTAACGAGACCGGTATTCGGAAGTCCTTATTTGCCCTGTAATTAAGACTATTTTGTCGGCCTTGCTAATTATGGAGTTAAGTACATGTAATAAAAAAAGCCAGACAAATACATATATAGTACAGAAGTATAAAAATAATGCAATACATCTAATCAATATGCCCATGACGATGAAATGCAGGATGTTAGTGTCCTAAAGAATTCCACATTAATCCATGTCGATACTCATTTGATTTGATTTTGGTAAAATTCGGTATAGAGGTTCCGATTAATCTGTATATATAAAATATATGTAGAAATGCTTTTAATTATAATAATGAAAGAAAAGTATGTATACATCATGCATAGATTTTATGTATTTCTAAGATTCAATATAACATCGTTTCACCATTCAGTTTAATTTTAAGCTGACATGTGTAGTGCACTAAAGAACTTTTCGATTTAATTTACTAACTTTGTATATACATTACTTTGATTGTCTGGAAGAGAAAGTTTGAAGTGGTGAAGCCATTATTGTTCGTGTCTGTAGGTTTTATTTATAAGTTAAATGAAGTTCTCTTGGTGAGCAATCAAAAGTTATGGTTTTGTTGCGACTAATTACTTTAATATATTTTGATCAGGTAATGCATATGTTACGATTCTATTGTATAAATAGTATTATACATTTCCTAGAAATCTCTTTCGCTCCCGGATGTGAGTGGCTAAAGTCCTTTGCACCGAGTGCATCGCTCGCGGCGTCATCAATTCAATATCTGAATATTCAGGTCAGGACCCAAATCTGACCTCTCCAAACGTAATTGTATTTGCGTCATACACCAGAGCGTTGTGAACTAGGTTATCTACGAATATGGTAGGTAAGTATTTTACAGAATCCACTGTATCCCTCGGTTTCATAATTATTTGTAATTTTGCACTTTACTACACTTTACAGAATTGGTTTTATTGAGAAAATGACAAGCAACTACTAAATAAAGTAATTTTGAAAACCTAAAACATATATAATAAGATGGCTCGTCAGGTTATTCTTCCCTCGATTTTGACGTTTTAATATTTGAAACATACATATTGCTAACGGTTTCGGCTGACGTTGCCCTGTCTTAAAAAATAAAATACTAGAACCCGATTTCACCGCCACCACCGGGACCCACTCAAACATACATATAATTTCATCAAAATCGTTGAACCCGATTCAAGGGCAAAGTAATTTGTTTATATTGATAGGTTATATTTTTGAAGTTTTAGTAAGCAACCCTAATTTTTATATTCCCTATATTAAAGGGATAATGTAGCATACGAATGGTGAAAGAATTTATTAAAGCAGTCTGGTAGTTTTTGGGTTGATTCGTTACCAACATATAAATCTTTCCTCTTAATTATTACAAGTAATAGGTATAAGTAAACATTGGAACAAATCAAGTAAGAGTCGTGTTTTTTTTTTCAATTTCACATCTAAATTAAGTATCAGAACTAAATGAAAAGTGTCTACAGATATACGTAAGATAACAAACAGTAAATCTATGGTAGAGACACCTAGCCATAGTGTAACTAACGATCAAGGCAACGCTTTGATATACTAGGATTACGAGTAACATTCCGAGTTTTTTCTTTAATAATTCTAATCTATTATACATATAACTAGAGATTAAAATATAGATTTATAGAGTTCTAAAATAAATTGATTGAAATTAACTATATAACCTTACCACTTATCAGAAATCGGAGTGTTTGTTCGTTATATGACATCCTAGTTCAAAGTTTTAGGACCGGTAGTTGTTAGAAAACTTTGACGGAACTGTAGTTCCGTCAAAGTTGTTTGAAATGTAGTTTAATTGAGCTGTTATTCCATTTCAAAGTTTTAGACGTCATGCACGTTGGGAATATGCTTGTGACGCTTTGTAATTACACTTGCGGTAAACATGTTATTTGAGTTTAAATTAATTTTCAATAAAACAGTAACTAGATTGAACAAGTAGCACGTACGATCCCAATATCGATCCAAGCGCTTCTTTGATGCTATGGTATTTGAATAACATCAAAGAAAATATTCTGAAGTCTCCATTATAGCAATCTAGACATAGTGTGACAACGTTATATGTGGATACCCACAACCCACTAACACCTTCAGATCTGAATTTGTGCTCATTTTAAATTGAATAATATTTTCTCTAGCTAGTGGAGCGATAGCTAACCGAATGCAAAGAAATAAGCCATTAGTCTCGCAGTTATATGGCCAAATCTAATACCAGTAAATAGTTTTAACTAAATTTATGTGGTAAGCAAGCTCAACGAAACATTATTGCTTCTATCATAGAAGAAGTTCTTCCTTGTTTTTATGTATATAAATTTACAAAGATTACAAAACTAATACACGTATACACGTACCTAACATAACATGTACATACATAATACTTTAGCACTAAATGATGATTTAGATTAAGACTATATTTATTATTTTAATAATTATATATCGTCTAATACCATGGATAATTAACATTATTTCATGTCTTTATTTCAATTCAAAGATGTTACTTTTTTTAACATAATCGTATACAAAAAAATAAAATAATTAAGAAGCTCTTTTATAAAAAATATATTAACATTATTATTATTGTTCAGTCACTTATGTATACTATAATTGTACTATATTCTTTGAAAGCGTCTTGGGAGCTCGTTATGACCTCATTGTGATATAAGCTCGTAATGAGCCACAACAACCGCCCATTGCTCAATGATATCTGTAGCTTACGTAAAGGTCCCTCCTCTATAATAATTGGAATTTGTGGTGAACAATTAAGAGGTTTCATTTAAGGAGGCATTGATCATTAAAATATTTTAGGTAGGTAAGTAATACTATTCTTGTTACGATTTAAAAGAAAATTACATTTATGTTAATAAAAACTTAACCATATAGAAGTTGGAATAAAGCCCTAATTTGTATGCATTAAACTTTGCCTAATCATCTATCTCAGCTTAATAAGATAAATAAGTATAAACTATTCTATTTTATCCGAGACTAGGTTGCCAGATTGGATTGCACGTGGAACTATAACAAATAGTATCTTATAGGGGGAGTCACAGTAAAGAGATCTAACAGGGTATATATATATAATATCAATCGAAACATAAATAAATTAATAAATAACTTACAGTTTCGTCCTTAGCCTGCTCAGGTCAATTCCTACTAATGTTCTAGATTTGCTTAAATTGGGGTTTTGTCTGATTTGTCGCGGTGGCTGCAATCGAATTCCATTTATTGAGTCTTCACCTTCTTTCCTACCGTGGTAATGCTTTAAATTATCTAAAATAATAAATAAAATGTGGTTACAAGTTGGTACGAGGTACAGAGTTGTAGTTAAGAGTTAGGAATTTCAAACTCATCGCTTGCGCGTGAAAAGACCCAGTATAAAAGTATAATTATTCATTATTCAAATTACTATTTCGCTAATAGCCATTTCTTGTTTCATATTTTTTTTTTAATAAAACCGATATTTTACTAATAAGTATCTATTATAAAATAGTAAAGACTTTTGCTTTAAAAAAACTGGTTTTATGATAACCATTAAAATGCAAAATGCTCAACCCAAGTTGAGGTGGGTGGTTGAGAAACCCCAACCCCTATGAAAAAGGAATGTTAAGGTGGTTTGGGCATGTAGAGAGGATGGATGAAAATAGAATCACAAAACAAATGTATGACAGTATTGTGAATGGTAGAGTTGGTAACTAGACGAGACTAAGTTGTTGGTCATCATCGTCGCAAGTGGAGATCTATAGTCTCTGCCTACCCCCATGGGAAAAAGGCGTGATAATATGTATGTATGTATGTTCAACCCTTGTTCTAACAATAAGTTAAAAATTCACCTTGAATATTATTATTTTCATAATATCCTTTATCTAGTGGAGTGAGAGCAAAACTTTTTCTGGGATCCTCACTGCTGCTCAAATCATCAGACAAATCTGTTTTAGTGTTTGGACGAGGAATAGTCACTGAAAATTCGGATTCTGGAATTTTTGGACCTTGATTACTGTTAACATCGTTGAGAGACTCAGGTATAAAATTAGGTTCTCCAATAGAAGACACATATACACCATCAACGTATGAATCTTGCGGAAACCATCGAGGTATAACTTGTTCGTAGGGTATCGAATCTTCATCTTCCATCTGGTTAAGGCGCGCTATTTCCTACAAGTAAAAAAAGGAATGCTTTTATTTATTTATTTACTGAATAATAAAATATTAGTTGTTTGAGTTTAGTAAAATTTTAAATTTTGATTTAGGGGCAATTTTTCAATCACCAGATAAAATTTATTCATCGGATTAAATTTGACATTACAACTGAGAAAATAAAACAGTTGAATTGTTTCACTTTTACATGCTATCAGGCTATTTATTCAATAGATAATTTTATGTAGTGTAAATGTCAGTCGTCGCTAATGTCCGATAGAAGTTTCGATTTTGCCCAAAGCCAGTGATTCTATTCAATTTAATTTTTTTCTACCACTGCAACTGGAAAAGAACCAAAAAAAAATTGGCGTCAATTGTGTTAAGCTGTTTTGAAATATTTAACAAAATAGATTCCTATGAATAAAAGACGGATAGAATAATATTTTGTTTTTTCATGATTATTCTTAAAGGAAATGAAGGGGAAATTATGTCAAGGCCAAGCTGGCAAATAAATGTTTATGATACGTAATATATACAATATATATACCTTTATAAAAAAAGTATAGCTGTTGTATGAGATACAAATTACAATTTGTATAAGCAACATTATATTATTATTTTATGTAACGTCTTTGTGGATTGATTGATTTGATTGCTATATTACGTCAACTTGTTCCACAAATATAATCGTAATAACATTAATGTATTTACTCAATAAATTGGTTGTCAAGTCTGGATCAGATATTAGATATCGATTACCTTATTGAGCCATTCGTGGTCACGTGGTGGTAAAGGAATACGAGGGTTCTCCTCATAAGCCAAATAGTGCGGATCCTCCATTTGGGGTAGGAGATAATCCCTTAGAAATTGCTTAGGCGGGGGTGGTGCACGTTCTACCTGCATACCAACCAGCTGCTGCGCCAGTGCCGGTGCCAACGTCGGCCCTAAACCAATATTCACTCATGTATATATTTTATATAACAAATAAACCCTCACAATGCTCAGATACATCTAAAGGAACACTAAACCATCAGATGTCATACGTTTGATTGTAGCTTTGTTAAATTGAACCAAAACTTGAAACATGAAACTAAGTCGTTTGTAACAATTATCTTGCGGACTATTCTTTTAAAATTTATCTATTAAAGATTTACCCACCACTGCTCACTTCAGGCCCCGTTGAGCGGCTTTCAATTCGTCATTCAGTTACACTGTTAATATAAACGTCTCGCCACTGTATAAGGTCTTAGTCGTAGGGTTAAAGACGTACTGCTGGAACTTTCATTTTCAAGCATTGCCGAATGGTAGGCGAAAATTGGCAATAACTATTTGACCGTTGTTATAAAAGCTGCCATGCTGTTATTTCTTAATTCATTAGATTTAATTTTATAAAGGCAATTTCACCAACAAAACCTGTATTCTATTTGAGGTCATCAATATTAATATAATAAAAAGGTATTGTACAAAGATAATAAACCTGATGTCGCCTGGATGTCTTCATAACTTTACAAGACAAGTTTAGATGCACTCAAGATACTTTTAATGAGGTAACAATGTTTTCTCTTACAGTGGACTTTCAGTCACGGAACTGAACTAATTTAATACAAACTTGTTAAACAAGTTTGTTAATGGCTAATGTGCAGCCGTAACTTCCTTTGCACCCACGTAAAGATTATATTCCCCAGTTAGATTAATAATTATCTTCTATATAATTATGTCTATATTATTATATCTACATGTGTAGTCGTGGTATCGTAATGGCTAGCTCACGCGTCCTAAGTTCGAAGGACGCGGGTTCGATCCTGACCGGAACGCATACACCACTAGACAGTTTTTAACCTAATGTGCATATTGTTACAATTACCACGTTACAAAGGTGAGGGAAAACATCGTGATGCAACCTGCACATCGCGATAATCGCTGTTCAAATCTGCCAAGCCCGGCCCGAGCCCAGCAGTGGGACAGTTATAGGATGTTATTATAATTTTATTATTATATATATAATTATATTATATTATACTTTATCGAGATGTCGCCGAACGCCTAATAGACCTCTCACGCGACCAAAAGGCTGGCGTCTATTTTGCTCAAAGGATAAGCATGGCTATTCAGCGTGGTAACGCCGCCAGCCTTTAGGGAACGTTAGCGGTAAGTGACAGTGGTTTGGGACCAATATTTTATTTATAATTTTGAGTTAGGTTTTATATTTTTAAGTTAGGTTTATTTATAGGATATTTTAGTTTTTGTTAATAGTTGTTAGATTTAGGTAATTTCAGAGTTTATATTAAATATATAGAAGAGTTTGTACAATGAATTTAAATTTACCAGTTAGTTTATAATGTAGGTTTCTTTGGGACTACCGACTGCGGTGTCAAAAGGCCCAAGTGCAACGTCATCTAGATTGGTATACCTCGTTTATAGGGAATCTATACTTTTTCATCTTAAAAAGTACTCTATGCTTTTTTAACAACTCTACCTACTCGAGTTCCGTACCCTCTTTTACGACTTAATTTAGAAGAAAGTTTTTAGAATTTATACACGCTTGTTAGTTATTTTTGTTATTGTGTGTGACATTTATTCAATGATGTGTACCTTACGAATAACTTATTATATTTCTGTATCTGGTTAATTTTTAGGCTCTTTGTGTGTATTGGTTTGTTTGCAAAGTGTGTGTGGCCGTGTACCTAATGCAATACGGTGGTATTGCACGTTGTTGTGAGTATGTGTGTAGCTTTTGTTGTTGGTTGTGTGTTTGTGACTTTGTGTGGTGTTATGATTTATTGTTTAGCTATTGTGACAATACGTTGATTGGGAATTGTTGTTGCAAATATTCAGTTGTACTCTGTTATATTAAAGAACGTGAAAAAATGACAATACATTTTTTACCTCCGAAGTTTACTAATTATAATTTTATTTATTAATGTTAATCCATATTTTGAACTAAAAATGTATTCGTTATCATTTTACAGATTTTATAATTTTTGAGAAATAGGTATAAATATATTTAAAGATTTTGTTCCTATATTTGTGTATAGAAATGGCAACTTAATATTTTATGCTCATATTTTTACAAGCTTTTAAACATAAATAATGATTTATGGAATTTAGCCATAGCTGGAAGAGCTGGATCATAAATGTCAAATTGAATCAATTTGGTTGAAAGGCACAGAACTGAATTGACACGACAATGTCATTGAATGATTTTAGTTTATGTTTTTAATAGTTTTTATAGATTACTTTGGTTGATTCATTCAAACTGAAAGACAGAAATGACACTACTAATATTGTCTTAATGTTATGATAGCTAACGAGTGATTAATAATTTTAATTAGATTTAAAAAAACTATCTATTGTCGAACTTGGATTATATCTACGAATATGATGTAGTATGTAGTATAGTTACATACTTACATCCGTATTGTATTTATAGAGAAAAACCAACCCTATTGATTTATTTAGATGTGTTAACAAGTTAACAGATATATATCAACACGATACATGATTGCGAGTATGAAGAGCACAGAGCGTTATGAATATCCTTGATGTAATTTCAAAGTGTAGTGAGCTTATTTATTCTCTCTTTTACACAATAACACTTACTAAGCTAACATTTTAAAGTCAAAGTTCGCCGGAATTTATATAAAATAGAGGACACGCTGAAGCGTCTAGAAATTTCTGGTATGATGCGAAAAGAGGTAGAGCTAACTTTATTTTGTAGCGGTGGCAAAGTTATTTTTTCTTTTTACTTGTTTTTTCTTAGAAGATAAATTTTAGAATAATATTTTAGTTAAATGTGTTTAGATTTTCTACTAAATTATCTAACTTTAGATGTAGCTTAAGTTGCAAAATCCTGTTTGTAATATACGAAAACGATCTTTTAAGGAAAAACAAAATACTCGTTTACATATTTGTGTCGAAACAATAGCAAACAAGAGGCCATGTGCGAGTCGAACTCTTCTTTTTTTATAGCTGGAGTACAGCACACAGGCTGACAGTCCACCTGATGGAAAGCGGTTACCGTCACTTATGGACGTTTTGACAAATTTCGGAGGAAATGGCATTTAATTTTTTTGTATAGTTACGTTATACATTTATATTTGTTATTTCATATAATTATTTAATCAATTCATGTTTAGGCAATTTAAATATAAACAAAATAATATTATTTACTATAAAACATACTAAAAATAAATTAAACTTTGTCTATAAATTAACAAAATAAAAAATATCGATTATATTATATGCGGTATCAGCAGTATTTGTTATTACTATAATAATGGTTTTCTTTATCGGGAACCCTTTTCAACTTTAAAAAATTTCGACGTTCAAGATTAAGTTAAGGACACACGAGCCTTCTACATATATACGCAAATTCATACTTATGGCCTTGGTAGTTACTGTAACAATCAACCGTGTCACACTAACAGACGAAAAAGAAATCTAAGCGAGACCATCTGAAGGTTTTCTTTTTAATTTAGGTATACTCTGGAGTCCTAAAAGACCATTCAAACGCGTAATCAACATCATGCGTCTTCAGCCATTCGCAGTCCACTGCTGGACGTAGGCCTCCCCAAGTCGGCGCAACATCAACATCATACAAATAACGAATCTATTATCGTACTATACCGTAGTATGTTATAAATGTGTACGTTAGATAAATAGGTGGTACCTAAAAAATCTGTAAATGAGCTTCTTATTTGACTATATTAACTGGGTTAAAAATAAATTTTGATATAATATAAGTAGATGGCACATTGTCTTCGTGTAACAGGTGTTCCTGCTTACTACGAACACATTAATAGGTCATGCAACGAGTGAACTTTTCGTATCTATGTATGTACCAAGTGCCTATGTATACACAAGACTATGTCGCCAAGCTGAAAATTTAAATAGAAAAAAAATTCGCAGTTATTATCAGCGCTAAAGGAAGTATGTTATCGGGTGTTATGTTATTGGATAGATGTATTTTCATTAAATATTATATAGTTTTATGAGGAGTGCAGTTGGACTCACCGGAGGGCCGCGCTATGGCGCACACCGCGGTAACGGCAACCAGCAGCGCGATCGCCGTGTTCATCCCGTGACGGCTTATCCACTGTGTACGCTGTACGTGTTTTCTGTTTACTGGTAGCCCCTAGGCGCGCACACAGGGTCGCGCAACGATCGATACTCCGCCCACATGAAAACATAGTGCAATAATAACGAAACGTCCCAACTGCCACCGACCGGTAGCAATCTACTCGATAATAAGGCCGATAAACTTAGTTAACGTGACATATGACCTTTACGACATACGACTTTCAGGGTTTCAGGAGTGTGCGTTTATAGTAGCCTTTCCATTAACATTCGCGCACCTTTTTACCTGTCAAATCTAATCATTGCCTAATACAGCACTGGCAGGAATGTGCCTTCGACAGCTCTTTGTGTATTTAATTATTATGTCTAAGCCGTATTCTGATTTAATATTTCGTTTTATGTTTTATACATTTTTTTATAATTGATAACTTGTAATGAAGCATATTTAAAAAAAATAAAAAATAAGCCATAACACAAGTCATAGCTTAAATATTAGTTTTCATCTGAAAGTTGTTAAGATGCCGTCACTGTAGTTACCAGAGATGTATAAGATACCCTAAACAAAGTATCTGAATACTAAATACAAAATACGTACCTTTGAATACTTTTTAAAAATGAAATACTTTTTTGAAGAAATCTCAAGTTTGTCGAACTTAAGTAATTGAATTTCATGAATAATAATTATAAATAGATCTCACAAATGTGTCAAAATATTATATTTTGGAGTTGAGACCAGTACTTCAAGCATTTTATCATTCATTTTTCTTCGCAGAGGTCTCAATATTATACATACCACCAAAAGCGAAGCCACATAGGGGCAGAACTCGACAAACAGCTGTTATATTTGCAAAGTAGTATTTTTATTGTAGGACTAGCTGACCCGTCGAACTTCGTACCGCCATTTTTTCTGAATTCCTAAAAGACTGTTTCATGACACAAAAACAAAATCGAATTATAGGCCTATAGCAATAACCTCTTTGCTCTCAAAGGAGATGGAGCGTATTATCAACGCGCAGCTTCTGGGTTACCTGGAAGATTCCCAGCTGCTAAATGATCGGCAATACGGCTTCCGCCCCGGTCGCTTAGCTGGGGATCTATTGGTTTACCTAACCACCGTTGGGGTGAAGCCATTGAGAGCAAAGGGGAAGCGCTGGCAGTCAGCTAGATTTTGCTAAGGCCTTCGACTGAGTCTGGCACAGAGCTCTTCTATTGAAACTGCCATCGTATGGGATACCTGAGGGACTTTGCACCTGGCTATCCAGCTTTCTTGATGGGCGCAGCATTCAAGTCGTTGTCGACGGTTGCTGCTCTAGAATCAAGCCCATCAACGCTGGTGTGCCCCAGGGTTGTGTGCTATCGCTAACGTTGTTCATCTTGCATATCAATGATATGTTGTCTATTCGCAACATTCATTGCTATGCGGATGACAGCACTGGCGATGCGCAGTACTTTGGTCGTGCAAACGTCCCTCGATCATTTGTGGAGGAAAGTTGGGTTAGACTTGTATTAGAAGTTGAACATTCTTTCAAAAGAGTCTAAGAATGGTGGAGACAGAACCTTGTCCATTTCAACCTCAAGAAGACTCATGTCTGCATATTCTCTGCCAAAAAAACTGCATTCGAGCAAGAGCTTCAGTTCCAAGGAACTCTCCTTACCACCTCCAAAGTATTGGGATTCTCGGTGTTGATATCGCGAACGATGTATAGTTCAGGAGCCATCTAGAAGGCAAGGCAAAACTTGCCTCTAAGAAGTTGGGAGTGCTAAACCGGTTCAAGCTTCATACCGCGGCAACGCCTTGTGCTTTATAAAGCCCAGGTGAGGCCGCATATGGAGTATTGCTCACACCTTTGGGCTGGAGCACCTGCCGACCAACTTAATCCCCTGGACTGTATTCAACGTCGAGCCGTTCGCGTTGTTGATGATCCCATACTCACAGACGGCTTAGATACGCTTGGCCTTAGGAGAGACTTTGCTTCTTTCTGCGTATTCTACCGACTGTATAACGGGGAGTGTTCCGAAGAACTGTTTAGAATGGTGCCTTCGTCCTCTTTCTACCATCGTACCGCTCGCCATTGGTTGGGAGTTCACCCCCAAATCCTCGAGCCACTTCACTCATGTACGCAACGGTTCTGTAGAATGTTTCTCTTACGTCCCGTGGGGATTTGAAATGAGCTGCCGGCCGAGGTTTTCCTACAGCGCTACGATATGGGGTTTTTCAAAAAGGGTGTCATAAAATTTCTTTGAGGCCGGCAGCGCGTTGGTGACATCTCCGATGTTGCAAACGTCCATAGGCGACGGTAACCGCTTTCCAGCAGGTAGGCTGTCAGCCTGTACTCCAGCTATAAAAATAAAAGTTATGCGCTTACCAACACATTTTGATAAGATTAGCTTCTGCCCGCGACTTCGTTCGCGTGGAAAGGAAGGTAAAAAACATCCGCGATTTTGAAACATTATTCATTGGTGCTCCGTTCCTATTGCTCTTAGCGTGATGGTTTATAGCCTGTAACCTTGTTTAATAAATGGGCTATCTAACACTGAAAAAAATTCAAATCAAATCAGTAGTTCCTGAGATTGACGCGTTCAAGCAAACAAACAAAGAAACAAACTTATCTGCTTTATATATTATATATATAAGATAAAACTCTCTCACTGACACCACACCCTGTCATATTATCCACTTCTATTATGTTACGTTGCAGAGAAATTACTTTTACTCTGTTATAAGCTGTTTAAGTCATTTGAGCTTTATAACTATCCCACGGGAACCATTTAATTTTTCGGGGTCAAAAGTATCCAATATGTTGACCAGGGATATAAGCACCATACAAAATTTTATGTAAATCGGTCCAGTCGTTTCGGAGATTAGCCGGTACAAACAGACAGACAAACAGAGAAACAAAAAATTCTAAAAAAATCCAAATTAATTCTATTTCACTTACATCCCACTGACTCGGTTTTTTGCATTTTATTAATTGTACAGAAATTCGACTTCTACAATTTTATTATAAATATAGATAGACACTTAAGTATAAAAGACAAAGCCAAATTAAAACAAAGAACAAAGCTGCGGCTGAAAAGCAGACCCAGGAGAAGGACGCAAAAAAGAGCACCAAATAGTGGACCCCACTCTACGTTTCTATAGTCAAACCTAAACCATTGCACCGCAGCCTAGGTCCAAAGCATGGCGCAGTGGGGCTTTTAAGTGTTGGTGGTTTCTGAGCGGTTTTGCGTCCCGTCCAGAGATGAATAGGCAGAAGAAGGACGTCTACAAATTGCCCTATCCCCCTCATTAACGTAAAAAGGGGAGAGGCTTAGTCATAGCTACCATTGAGGAGACAATAGTGATGGGTGCCTATTTCTGCCTCGCTGACTTTAAAGAGTGTTTGGAAGATGCGGGCATAGTGGTCGCTCGGAGCCGTCTCCGTGCCACTTCGTCGGGCATTTGGGCGAGCCCCTGCCCCGGGCAGGGTGCTCGCGTAATGGGCGATCCAGCTCGGACTCGTGGTCTTCCATTTGGGTCTGCTTACATGTGTGTACGCTAGCGTGGTGGGTCCATAGTGCACGGCACGTTCATTAACCCCGCTGTAGCCAGCCGTGTCCTGGACTGGACGGTACGAACAAGAGTGGTGATGCTATCCGACCACTGGTACATAAGATTTAGCGTCTCCATTTAGAGTTCGGTCTTTCAGGCCTTGGCACCTCCCTCAACCAAGGACTACTCACACTTTGGAATGTCTAGATCGGAAGGCGTTCTAAGAAGCTCTGTCATCCAGCAACAGCAGTTACGGTTGCTGATATTGGTAACTATGCGGCAATGCCGACTGTGGGCCCTCACAGACCCAACTGCCAGCTATACTTACTAGTGGAGTGTCGAAAAAGCACAATTACACAGGGAGCAAATCTTAGTGCACTGCCAATACACCAGATTTAGGAGGAGGCACCGCACGCCCGCGATACAGTGATTGTTGAGACGAAGTTATACTAGGGGTATAGAGGCACCAAGAAGGTGCTTCAAACTTTGGACTTTCGACGTCTCCTGGTATTGTTATTAACTGTCCACATATTCACTTAGTGTATTTTATTCTCCTTCAACGTAATTTCCGTATTTTCAAGGTTTCACTAAGAAGTTCCTGTGCTAAAATATCTTGTATAGAATTATAATAAGACTTCCATTAGGTTCCACGTGGAGATGTCTCTTGATAGGTTGATTTAAATTCAAATGTTGCGCTCAGTTTTATTTACACTATAAACTAGAAAAAGAATACACATAAAGTGGCATAGTAGATGTAAAAAAATGCAGGTAATTATGAGAAAAAGTATTTCAGGAAATGAAATATTGACTAAATACTAAGATACTTGACGAATGGTATCTAAATACAAGATTCAAAACACATTTTTAGAAAGGATACAAAATGAAGATACCTACGTATTTAGTATCTGTATTTCAGATACTTATATTTTAGATAAGTCACATCTCTGGAAGGTACATGAAGTCGAAAATTATTGCAGTCTTGACACATATTATAAAAAAAAACTATAAAGTGTAGGTAACATTAATGATTATACCCGATCAAATCACTTGGCAGTTATTACTGCTAGATGGTGAATTTTGTAACGTAAAGTTAAAATTTTACTATAAGCTTTTATAACAATACTCTTTGAAATTTTTCGTAGAATCTTATGAAAAATAGTAAGTTTATATAATTTATACGGAGACATGAGAATAAGGCGTCGTACAGACGAGCAGCACTTTACTGTCGACAAAAGCAACTGCAGCTGTCGGCGTTTGCCGTCGAAACGTGGACAGCAAACGCCGACCAATGGCGGCTGCTGAAGTATGAGCGCAGCGCGCGCGCTGCCTTGTCAGTCGACTTCAAATAGACCGAGCGATCACTACAACAATGCTGTCGACATGGTGGGCAGCAGTCGGCGTGTCGAATGCGGCAGCAGTTGCTTTTGTCTACAGTAGCAGTTGCTTCTGTCGACAGCTGAAGTTGGCTCTGTCGACAGCTGAAGTTCGTTCTGTTACAGCAAAGTGCTGCTCGTCTGTTTGACGCCTAACAGACAAGAGAACCTGAGACACCGTAAATATGCATCTAATAGCAGACGATACAATACATATTTATAAGATTCGATGTCTAGACTGGGCCGTGGGGTCTAAAAGCTCAGTTCAATATATATAGGTTTTATCGAGACCTACCACCTCGCTTGATAAAATCTACACGTGACTAAAGATCTAGGCTACACTTAAGGTAACGCATGATCGTTGCCGGGGTGAAAATACTACCAGCGTTCTGGGAACCTTCCCGTTCCACCTATTATTTCTAAACCATACAATCGGTTATTTCCTTAATTGAATAATAATTTTATATTTTATTTATTCTGTATTAGCGCTTGTTTTGTATAGAGTAGTTCTCCATAATTTACCATAATTTTATGTAACAAAATATATCTCTAATATGATGTGGTAATTGTGTAAATTATAATTCAAAATCTCTCAATTGTATATAGACTGTATTCACTACATTTTATTTTCATGTTGGCAGTCGCGATAGATTTTTACTGTGTTCGAATTATTTTATTACATTTAAAACTTTAAATATAATATTTTCTATAATATCTTTTATAAAATATTATCTTAAATTTCCAAACAATGAAGTATTAATTCTTGTCACTATCATCATTGGCAAATAAAAGAGTCATGACATGAATGACAAGAAATTAATTTAAAAAATTGCGGATCAAGTCAAACTATTTTAATACAAATTATTAATATAATATATATTATATCTAAAACATCTTAAAGTCGGTGCTTAGTAATATAGGTAATTTTCAAAACATACCTAGTAATTTTTATGTTTTACTTTGCACCGACTTTGAAATGTTTTAGATAATATATACTAATAATAATAGCTTTAGAAATAAGTTATTTTATAGTTTTTAGTTTTTTGAAGTTCGTTTTTTTAAACGAAGTTTTTTTATTTGTTACTTTTTAGTGTCTAGCTATGTATGGGTAGACCTAAGAAAGGTGATACGCTCCTTAAAAAATATAGTTCCAAGAAATGGGAACAAAAAAGTGAAAACTACTGGGCCAAACTATGTTAAATTTTTAGGGGACCAAAAAGCAACAATTTCGCATCAAACTAAATAAGAATCATGTAAATCGGATCATAAATCTCAGCGTAATCAGTGTACATATGGAACGGAATTGACGGATTGATACAAATTGGTTATTTTCGAAAACATACAAAGAATATGAAGAATTTTTAGTGTATATTACATAGTTTCTTAGTTTGTAAACATAAACATACATAAACATTCATACATTTACACACACACGCACACACTCATTCTTACATACATTCACACACACAAATATAGGTATACAACACATAACAATTATTTGTATAAGGTTTATTGTAATAATAAATTATTTTTAATGTTTAAGTTAATTGAGAGCGGGTCCTTCTGACACAAGTATATGTACTTAATAGAAAGTCCCAAACCCAAAAATTCTTGTACATGTACTTTTGGATCAAATAAACATTATTATTAAAACATATGGAACGGAATGAAAATTTTTTTCATTAGGGTAAGGAGGGGGAATGGCGTTCACTTAAGGAAAAGATGGTGTATTTTTTCAATTATTTAATATAAAGCAAAATTAACGAGAGTAACAAAGTCTTTAATTATCAAGTAATCAACGATTTATCAACATAGGCATATATCTTTGACTTACTAGTAGTAGGAAAACATTACAAAAAAAACATGTTTGAGCGGCATTGCCCCTGACGTTGGGCAATGCCGCTCAAACATATTTTTTTAGAATATAACAAGTAAGATACATTTAAATAAGAAATATTAATGAGATCAACCTTATACAATAAAAGTACAGTCTACAGTCACAAATTAGCTTCATTCTTTTGTATGTACGATAAGCCTTTTTCAATTTAATGAATATAATAAAGTCATAGATGTCAAAAAACTTCAACTATTAGTACGTAATATAAGACTATAACTATTAGAGGTAAGAAAAAACCGAAATATTTTATTTTTGAACACATAAATCACAGATGTATCCGTGTGGCGAATCCCACCCTGAACATATTATAAGCCCACAATCCGCAGATAGTGCAGCGATACCACATCTCGTTATTTTTTCCAAATTCTTCGCAAATAATACATTTGTTATAATTTTCATTGTCCACATTCTTGTCGTCATCACTATCATCATCGCAAAGGTGCTCTTCATCTTCATTCTCTGAAGACCTTTCTTGTAAAATGTTTCTCTTGTAAGGTTTTTTTTTCATATGTTTGTTCTTATTTTTTTTGTCAACTTTTTTTGGTTTTTATTATCATCGTCCTTTGACGATTTCTTGGCATATCTACAACATTGCAAAAATAAGTCACTATGGGGTAGGTAATGGCGTTCAGATGAGCGGCATAACCCCAAGCGGTCGTTAGGTAATTAATTCGAAATTAAAAAAACACTATGCATATTTACTGAAAATGTATTGCATTAGCACAAAACTAAATAGTTTTACTGTTGAAAAGTAAAGCTAAAAGCCAAATAACCATTAAAGTTTTGGACTTACCCGCAAGAAACACGTATCCAAAAATTAGATCAGCGCGGTCGCAAACAAAGAAACACACTTCACGGTCACATGACGCCAGCAGTCTGTCTGTTTGCTTTCCTGTCTATTAGAGAACCCCTCCCCACGCGCTTCACGCCCCATGGCGTGTTGTTACGTCGCATTTTGACAGAGTTATAGAGGTGAGCGCCATTACCCAGTGAGCGCCATTCCCCCTCCTTACCCTAAAAATGTTCATACAATAAAAACTACTGAACTACTGGGCCAAAGTATATTATAGTTTTAGGGGACTAAACGGCAACAATTCCGCATCAAACTAAAAAAGAGTCACGTAAATCGGATCATAAATCTCAGTGTAATCGGTGTACGTATGGAACGGAGTGAAAATTTTTCACATGAAAAATGTTCATCAAATGAAAACTACTAGGCCAAAGTATATTAAATTTTTAGGGGACCAAATTGCAGCTATTCTGCGTTGAAAAAAAAGAATCACGTAAATGGGATCATAAATCTCGGAGTAATCGGTGTACATATATAAAAAAACATACCGATCAAATTAAGAACCTCCTCCTTTTTGAACTCGGTTAAAAATTAAAATAGTTTATCAATGACTTTAATCCGCTATCGGTTGTGCCAATTTGCTAAGTTTCTGATACTGTTGTAAAAACTGTTGGAGGGATGATGAGGTGTTCTAAAAATGTTTGTGAGTCGGTGTATAAAACGTAGACAGAATTTTCTGTGTACGGTATAAAATATGTTAAAACCGTAAGGTTCTCTGATTATAAGTATAGTGACCAGCTGCTATTTTTTATTACCATAAACCCTTCTGAGTTGTTGCAAGTATTATATTAACTTAGCTACGAATAAGAATTAAAATGAAACTGTCTTACTTAAGAAGGTAACTAGGAGATATATACAACGCGTGTGTATAATTTTTAACTAATACTTATATTTATTCTGCTTTAATAATTCGGTTTGTTATTCCTTAGCCAAGGTGTCATTTTTTTAGAAATTAATTTAGTATTTAGCCCGTAAGCGTTCCACTGTGTTCAGGGAATCTCACTATGTATTCGTCATTTTAACCCAAGATGCGAAGTACAATAAATCTTTTGATTCACAACCTGACGATTTTTATTGCGTATGTGAGTGGGTCGCCGGATGGTTTTGATTCAGAATTGTAACCGGTAGGAGGAACTAGAGTCAGTTTATACATTTTTATTTTTTCAAAGCGGGACAACGTGTGCCGGGACCGCTAGTTAATAACAGTTTACAGTACGATTTACACTAGTATACATGATAAATGTTTAAAGGCCAGACCACGACTTACGCCCATGGAGCTGCGAGCAACAGCTAGATGTGACGCGACGGGCGAAAATAAAAATCAAAATGATTAATGGCCGGTTCCTATATCTTCTCGACTATTTATTTGCGATGCTACAGGTTAAAAATTAACATAAGCTCTATTCACGTAATGTTTGAAAGTATGAAGTATCCCAGAGTCGCATCGTCGTATCGTCCGACGCTAAGCCCAGGTTCGTGGCGAACACACGAATCTTTACCTATTGATGGTTATATGCAAGAATCGTGTGTTTGTACTGAACGTATGTACTTTTTTGCTGCGACTAGAAAACGTTCCGTATCAAGACAGTTAAAGACACAATGTAGGTAGTTACTAGATTTCAGTTTTCCATTGGCAATCTTGGAAATTATTTTAAAATTCAGGAACACTGAACTTGATATTGTTGTCAAGATCGCGTGTTGGTGTGCCTAGGATATAGGTCATAAAGTACCCCATAGATCCTATGCTGAACCATTTAGAATCAATATGAAAGTCACAGAACTGTAAAGGCCCGAAAGCATTGATATTGTTACAACTTAGGCCCCGACAAAGATAAATTCCACATACACATTTTATTACCTGTCGGCATTTGAACTAATTGTAATCCTTTTATGATCGTCTTCTTTTGTTTACTTATATATTGGCATACGTTTCTAGTTATTGTGAAGAACAGCCCTTTGTCCTATTGTACTCGCTCAGGAGCATGATTAGCTAGGTATTGCGGATTACAATTACAAGCTTGTTTTAGGAAAATTGTGTCGACGTTGCCGGGCGGGCACATTTGCATTTGTGAAGTATAAAACGACGGCTTGATTGAAAGAGGAGTCAGTTGAGCTACAACTACGATACGGGTGCGACGTGTGTACATTGGTTTCATTGAATTATTAATAAACTCTATAATAATTCTAACGGCATTTTAATTCGAGTCCCGCTAACTCGTAACAACATTGAATGATTCACGTTTATATTTATATGCATCACTTTGATTGTTTCATCAGAATTGAAAGATAGAAATCAATCGTCTAATAGCGGCTGAAGTCACAGAATTTTTGTAAAGGCCTGTTTAAATTTTGTAGATTCAATTATCAGATCGTTCAATAAAAAAATGGTTAAGAGTTAGCACGCCCTGTTTTTATAAAGCCCTTTTTTATGTATGATCTGACCAAAAATACAAAAATGATTATTAACTCGATTGGGTTTAACTCACGTTGGTAGTACGGAAGGCGTAATGTAATGTTGTAATATTTTTGTGTAAAATGTATGCAAGTATTATGTTATAATTTTAAATATACAAAATTGGAAACCAATTTGTTGAGTTGATGTCATTAACGACGAAATACAGTTATGTCAATGGTTGGTTGGTTGTCAATCGATTGAGAGGATTGATACTCTGTGGTCAGCGCCAACTTCGACACAGTTCTTGACATAGATCGTTCTGAGCGCTGTGTGATCGAAATAATAACGTCATTAGCGGCGTTTTCACCTCGACCATAACAACGGTGGTTGCCGTGTGGAACGGCATACGGAGCATTATGGGCATTGTTGATAGAAAAAGAATGCGTCCAAAGACGACAGATTTACGAATTACAAAATATCTAGTCGCCTGGCACTGTGTAGTCTGTGCATGGCCCCAATTTGAAGCAATTTAGTTATATATTGGGTTTGAATTGTTAATTTAAAACAGTTCCAGCCTTAACACATTACTTATAACATGATTACATATGATTATACATGTGTTTGAATGCAAATTCGTAATACTGTGAAAAGTAATTGTTGCTCTATCAGATTAATTTTTTTTTCTGCACAGATTACAGTGGTGTCTTTTGGCTTGACGTATACTAATGCTTTCTCCTTTTTTTAAATGAGACAGCCTCCTTAGATGGCGCTGACCATTGATCGCCGCCGTCACCTATGGCCTCAACCAGTCCCCTCAGCAAATCGATGGACCCTGCAATGGCTTAGAGTTCGAACCTCTATTTACACGGGACTTTGTGACCGTTGCATGAGCGAGTTTCACAAGGCAACTGCGGTCGTTAAGTTCGTGGCGAAAACTTCACAAATGACATAATTTTCGATCAAACAGGGCTTACAACGTCGCATGTCAAGAGGTGGGTCGAACTGGGCGTTGACCACAGAGCATTTATTCTCTCTATCACTTGATATAAAAATTCGTCGTTTATGACATCAACGTTCCACAAGAGCTTATGATTGCAATATCCCCAAGGAAGTGGAACGGGTAAAATCGCTGCTGTGAACATGGTCTTTGTGAGTCCAGAGGTGGAACGTAGTCGAAGAATGTCAAATCTGATACGTCAAGTTATGACAAGACAGTCGATTAAAGAGAAGCCTTTTGAATTGTTGGTGCTGATTGATTTATTTTATGCAATTCTCTGTAGTCTTTAGTAAATCGGTTTTGAAATGCTTTACTGTAAAGAAAAATAATAATATCAAAATGTGTGGCGTTGTATATTCAAATACTGTATATTATTTGCCAAAAAGTTGTAATTCAATATTAATGCGATGAAGTGGTTTAAAAACTAATATCCAGCTCATGGGTGCTATGCTGCCGTAACAATGGTGTAAATAGTTTAAATTTTATGAATTGCGGCTCTTATTATGTTGAATAATGTCAAATGAATCAAAGCTGTGGCAGTCGTATAAATTATTTTAAATTAAAATGAGATTTCATAGAAGGTGTGGCGACCGAGTTACGCTGCTTAATGAAAACACAACTGCTGTAAGAAATTTTGTAGAGTTTAATCATGGCTTGATATTGAGCGCTGAACCCTTGGAAGATGATGTTATATTCGAAGTGTGTATTGATAGAAAGGTAAGTGAAATTTGGATGAACAAAGCCAACAAAGGAATCACGCCATGCTTCTATCCTTAATGACGAGAATTTAAATTTCTACTTTTTGTTTGTATTTTACTATTTTTTGTCAGCAGTAATTCATCTTTATTGTAGATCATATTGTAATGTAGACTTAAATATACTATTCTTGAATATATGTGTGAAATTTATTTTGTTTTTAAGTGTGTTTCTGTTTCATAGTCTTAGGATTATTTGTGGTTCAATTTAATATCAATGATCATGAAATCTCTACTATAATATATTTAATATAAATGTATACTTATAATAAAATATCCTTTGGCTTTGGTTTTACCTGTCCTTGTTTATTTGGGATTTTATGTTATCACCAATCTTGTTACCCTTCATAAAATGTATCCATCTGCTTTTTGCTTACATTTATAATATTTTTTTTGTCAATCTCCATTGGGATCTAATAATAGATATCATACATACATAATATCATGCTTGATTCTCATGGGGGTAGGCAGAAACTATGGATCTCCAATTGCAATTATCATGACAACAAAACTTTAGCTTCACCTAGTTTCATTAACCTCTTTATACATGTATGTTTATTTGAGAAGCTTTTTACCTGACCTCTCTTTAACACTTATGATATTGGATCGGTCTACTGGCAACAACTCTACCATCCACAATACTGTCATACACCTGCATTGTGAGTATTGTGAATGGTAGAGGTGTTGGATCTCATCATAAGCATAATATGTAAACACAGGCTTAGCAAGAACTATTCAACACTATTTTAATGTTAAAGCTATTCAACTCCTCAATAACATAGACCTATCTAGTGAAAAGACACAAAAGGACCTTTTGAGTTAGTGTTCTAAATATAATATGACAAAGAAAAGTGCAATGTGTATATCATTAATAAAGAACACAGGGACAAAGTGTATTCATTTCCTTTAAAAGACAATAATAAAAATGTAGCCACATTCTTTGTATAAATAATTATTTCTAATATTAGTATTATTAGTCAGATTTTAATCTTTAACCTTATTGAGCTACATTAAATAAATATATAAAAAATACATTGGCTTTTTAAACATTTTTCATATCTAGTTTCATAGTTTTTCTTTTATTATAGACAATTTTGAACTTTGATAAAATCAAATAATGTCTATCAGTGTACGGTAATTAGAAGGTTTTGTAACCACCCTTATTCAGCAGCAGCATTGCATACTCAATGACAATAATCATATGTAAGGAGTAAACTCCAGTCATGTGTAACAAAGAAACCAAGACCATATAATCTAGATAACTGCCTATTAAAACATAGAGGTGAGGCCAACCTGATTTGAAGTAATATAATGAATAACATTCTCGAAAAAATTCCCACAAGTTTATAGAATCAAAGCATCACATTACCTTAAAAAGCACTTAGCTATTGTTTTGGTGAAATCTCAATGCAATATTTCTAATTTGTGCCATACCCAGGAAAACTTAATACCACTTTCAAGAAATATCCCACGGGATCCACAAGAAAAAAATATCACACATTTTATTGCATAAAATTTGCTATCAAATAATCACATTGGAATCCGATTTTTTAAATTTGGTTATTTTAAATAATTCCCAGAAAATTCCCACAGCATTTGCAAGATAAAAAGTAGCTTAGATTTTAAGTGTAGGGATTCACTGTTGATCAGTAAAAACTGCATCGAAGTTTTTACATGAATCCCGAACAAACAGACAAGAAATCTAAAAAAATTGTATTGTGTTCTCCATCATTTATATAGTGTATTTCAGTTGTTTTTTTCAATAGCTTCAATGTGCAGACAAGGCATGTGTAAAATTTTATAATGTTATAGGCTTTTGAAATATGATGTTTGTCATGTTATTACTATTTAAACAATAACTATTTGACTTATGTAATTTATAATTGCTATCCTTGTCCAAAATGTAGGAGGCTTTTGTGTTTTAAGAGAATAAAAAGTATCTCAGTTAATTTGACTGTCATAGTACCCTATCAAAATGTCTGGTCTGGTCTGATCAAATTATTCTGAATAAAAAGTTTATCTAAGGAGTGAATAAACCAATTTGATTCTATTCTTCTAGGTTCTATTGTGTCTTTGTGTAGGTATTATACATTATGAATGGAATAAATGAATATACAATAATGGAATAATAATATACATCCTTAGTTTTAAGAAAATGGCTATAAAATTATTTAAATTTTAATAAAGGGGTCAGCTCCCACTGCCTATGCTTTAATTATTAGCTATAATTACATTTTTGATATGCACTCATTATTATTTAGAGATTTGGTAGGTATACACTAGATATTGAGACAGTATGTATTAATGCCAAGTAAAAGTTCACTTGGGATTCAGAACTAAAGTTTTATAAAACAAATGGTGCATTAAAAAATCCCATTTTATCTGATAAGTGTACTAAAACTATAAAATTGCAACACAGGTTAATGTTTGGAATGGCAGCCTTGAGATTGGGGTCACCACCTTGGATCCTGAATATATGGAGCTTCCTGCAACTGCAACAAAACTACGTAATACCGCTTGGGTATGTATTTGCTTTATTATTTACGCTTTATCTTTTAATGTGTGTCAGTGGTAAGTATGAGCCACACCTATCACTTCACTTGCCACTAACTTAATGGACCTTCTAAAATGTTTTAAAAGAACAGAGATGGGGTCACATGGGCCTATGAGGCTGAGGGGCCAGTTACAATTTCATTTGTGATTCAATTATATAATGGCTTTTAACACTTCCATCTGTTGAGCAGACTTAATTCTAGGAATTTCCACTCTGTGTCAATGATTAAAAATAGAGGCAGAGATCATACTTCATAGGCCTTACCGGTCGAACCTGAAGTATTTCACTTTTGCTTCGCCTCAAACTTCCCCTTCAACTGAAATGAAGAAAAAATGTACAGCAACATTGTATCTCTTTAAAGTGTACTTTATTATATTATCTGTCTTTTCTTATTTTAAATTAGCACATTTATCAAACATCAAATAACCAAAATCAAATTAATTACAAAACTGTTAAAACGTAGTTTAATTATTTATTATAAATTTATCAATGTAATCAAGTTTTAACATATATATGGGATAAAATGCAATGGATCACTATGGGATTGTTTCTAGTCGCACCCAGATGAGAGACAATACAGAAAAGGTTTTTGATTTCACTGTTATACCAGAGTCACACCTATTAGGAGTATTTATTATTTATTGTTCACAGTTTTGTGATTTATAAGATTATTTATTTTTAGTAATTATTTATCTAATTGGTTACTTGTTGTACATTTAATTTACGACCTCTCTGTTTTTTATATTTTAGATAATGTCTGGTAATTCCATAGTGAAAGATGGTGTCACTTTGGTCAACTCTTATGGCCCAGAACTTGACACTTTAAGAGAGGGTGATTGCTTAGGTGTTATGAGGAGCAGCAAGGTGATATGCTTTAATATACCATCCTATAGTAACAAAATATAATATATTATAAATACTTACTACCTAAATCATAAAAGTTATACAAGGCTTATAGACAGGTTAAAAAGTTATGATGTGTTATAATAATCACATTATAAATTCAAGGATTAGTAGTAAGTAATTTTTAAATAGAAGCTGTTTTATATGTGGACCCATATAACTATTTTATAAGGGTCCAGTGTTTAGTTAAAATGACAACAAAAGTAATAAACAAAAACTAAATATATTTTGTTCCAATGTTGGTCTTAAAAAGAAAGGTTACATAAATGGTTTTTTTCTACACACTCTTTAGTAGTTGGTGCTGTATTGAGGCATAGGCATGAGATATTATTAACCTTGTGATAAATAAATTATAATAATAGCCCAGTGTTTGTAATATTTTTTTATGGCAAAGCCCACCAACAAGCAGACAACCGACATAATGAAAAATGGTTTTTATAGCATCGCCTGTTGTTTGCGACACCAAAGGCCAAGCCCACGCTAGCCTTATGGATATAGGGAACAGAGAGGAGGAATAAGAGGGCAGATAGGACATGGAGATAATGGGAAGGGAAACTTGGCTGTCACAAGTCACTGATGAGGGATTGAATTATTGCGATGGTACGAAACATGATTACTCAAGGCTAACCGTTTCTTGCCGATACTCTGTGTTCTTGCGAGCTGACTTTGAGAGTCATAATCAAGATAATTCCAGCATGACTCTACCATGTTGTATCCCTCAAGGGTGGTTTATGTATAATTTTTTTATTTTTTTAGGGTGAACTAATGTTTTACATAAACAACCGTTGCCTAGGAGTTGCTGTGGCAGATGTGCCAGTGAAATTATTTGCAGTTATAGATCTCTATGGCCAATGTGTGCAAGTATCAATAATAAACTCAAATGCCATGAGACCCGTAATGGACATCAGCCAAGATCAAGTCAGTAATATACAATCATTTTATAATAATATTTAGTTTTGATTTCATTTTTATAATTCTTAGCAAAGGTCAATCTGCCTGTTGCACACAGAGTGCTTACATTAAAGTTAACTTAAATAACAATTGAATGCTTGAGCATAGTTTTCACATTATTGTAATCGAGTAACCATCGAGTGGCGTCCAACTTGAATGCCAGTTGAGCCATACCTTATTTCTTGTACCCTAAAGTTAGTTTGGTTCGCCTAGGATCAAAATCCAATATGTACTCTTTAGTTGATATTTTTTGAGGTCTCTGAATGCAGTTATAAACATCTAAAATAAAGACAAATTTGATATATTACAAATAGATAGATTTTGGTGTATTAAGTGTAGATAAACTGATTACATAAGTTTTTTTAAAAGCCATTACTGTTATTTTGTTCTGTAGATTGAAGAAGATCCAAATAATGATGATACCCTAACAGAAAGTGAAATGATAGTGGCAGGGTTTCACTCTGATAGCTACCCAAAAGTGTCACAGGATATTTATATTCCTATGACTTCAGATGTCGCTTGTGCTTTAGGTAACTATTAAATTTATATTTTGATTTATAATATGCAAGTTTATTTGTATGTATACACAATGCCCGAAATTATGCTAATATTAAGTGTGTACCGTTTTTTATTTACAAATATTATTTCATTTGTGTTACAGCGATACATAGGTGTAGGTACTTATTCATATTACATAATTATTTACAGAATCACATTACATATATTTGCTGATTAATACTACCAATATTTATTTATTATTATTACATAGAACCAGTCTCAGTATTAGTGTCCATGTCATGTTTTATGCCCCACTGAATTCAATGCTAAAGTCATGGAATATAATAAAAATGGTTTTATATTTCCAGTCGCACAAGATCGTTTACGGTTCCATCCTCGTTGCGGAATATTAGTGAAATTGTCTTGTAATAACAAGTAAGTTTGTAGTAGTTTTCATGTTGTTCTTTACATGTGCTTTATTATCACAGAGTATGTTTTAGTGTTTTGTAACTACGTAGCATTGATAGAACCCTTATAGTTGTATCTGTCAGTCTGTATGTAGCAAAATTGTTTTACTTAGACTTGGCAATATATATAGGAATTTTTTAGGGAGATTAACCGTTGTAAAGGTAAAATAGGAATGCTAATAATTCTTGACATTTATTATTTTTATAATACAATAGCTGCACCCCGCGGTCTCACCCGCGTGATGATTGAAAATGTTATATTTGGATAAATAACATACATACATACATAACTTCACGCCAGGTCCCTTGCGGGGTAGGCACGAACAATAAATTACATTTTGGATAAACAACACTATAACTTTATAAATTATAGCCTATGTGTTCTGATGTATTAGATATATTATTGTAAAGTTTCTTCAAAATCCATTCAGTAGTTTTTGTGTGAAAAAGTAACAACATACATCCATACATTCTTACAAACACTCGCGTTTATAATATTTATAGGAAATAGGATTTTTATCAATTCAATTTCAAACTTTGATTAAATTAGTTTATACTTGCGCTATATTAGAGAAACCCTTCGGGACTCCGGCTTACACATCAAATTATTTGTTTAAATAACACGATAATACACATTCCTTAATGAGAAGCAGTTTAGACATTAGGACGAATATTGATTTTGGTTACCTAATATCTGTCTATATTTCTAGGACAGCAGAGAGAGCTCGACCTCTTGATGATTATAACAACGGAGTAGTGATGACGCACCGACCTCTCTACGATAATGAATTATTTGAAATACGTATTGAAAGACTGGTCGATAAATGGAGTGGTAGCATTGAGGTAAATGGCCAATTCCATGTTTCTAAATTAAAACAAATTGTATTTACAACATTTACGATATGGCTTTTGATAATCCTAATGTTTATAGTTACTAGTAATGACTGTGGTGATCTGGTACGAACACTTCGTTTCTCTATTTTCAAACAACTCTTTCATATCACCAGTAACCCACTCCACAATATCAATTACAATGTGCAGGTAGGTGTAACAACACATAATCCTGCAACAATAAGATTCCCATCGACAATGACCAACATGGATTCGGGAACAATAATGATGTCAGGTTGCAAAGTACTGCTGAATGGTCACGGGACTTGTATGGAGTATGGCAATTTTAATTTAGATGAATTGCGGGTAAGTTCCTTTGAAGTTTTAACTTAAGTGTGTGAATTATACTGTCTCATTTTTGATAATTTAATATTACGGTTCTTAATTGTTTTTCTGTTTATCAGTGTGACAATTTGAAGGTATTTTATTACGTACAAAGTTAAGGAGGCGCCTTTTAGAGCTGTGTAGCCATGTTGAAAAAATAGAACTTTCATAAAATGGCCACGCCTGTCTGTAGGGCACATACTTGGTCTATGTGTATGAAATTTAGCAGGAAGGTGTATCTACTGTATATACCGCTACGGAATGCTCTTCCAAACTCGCAAAAAACAGTATTTAATAGGGTCGTTATGAAAACAACTGAGAGATGAAAAATTATCCTTATAAATAGGCGAGTAAGGTGTTGCTAAATAGGTATTAAAATCACAATGATGTCACCTTAACGGATGTCGTCAATGTGCGTTAATGTCACGAACTTGACCTATTTATTGTAATGGTGTTTGAGTGTTATAAATCTAGGATTTTCCACACAGCATCGTTGACAACTTTATACATCTATCTTATTGTTATAACTTTTTTGGGTCAACAATGTACTTATGTACTGTCATCGGAAATAAACAAATAGCTATTTTATGATAATTCATCCCCAAGGCCCAACTCAATTTCATTTTATTATTGTTCTTTTGTAATAGGAAGGAGATACTGTGGGAATGATGCGAAAGAGTAATGGAAAGTTGCATTACTTTATAAATGGAATAGATCAAGGTGTTGCCACTGATAAAGTAGAACAGCAAGTCTGGGGCGTTATCGATCTTTATGGGATGACAGTTAAAGTACGTATATTATTCGATGTGTTTTGTATACAGAACGAAAGGTGTATGGATATTTAAAATGATTTTTGTTAACAGGTGTCAATAGTTGATCCCTGTGAAGATATTGATAGCAATATAAACAATTTGCCACAAGCTTCAATTGCTAGCCCAGATACACCTGCCCCAAGTAAGCAAAATAAATTTCGTCATTTAATTGTCATACATTATTTATTGATCATGTTCATGTAAAAATGTATTACTACACTAGAGTATTTGCGTATACTTAGTTATTTCCAATCCTCATTATGTTGGTGAACTATATTAAATTAAATGATTCATAATGAAGTTATTTAACAAGAAATAAATATTCATTAGGCAATACAATAAAGAAGTTTTATTTCATTCATAATTATAAATAAACTCACTTTTGCACTTAGAATGTTTAATGTATGTGAATTATATTAGTCTGGAAATATGATTTTCATTTGTCCCTTTTGATTTGATTGGTTTCTTTTTTATGCAACTTATACGATATTTTTTATAAGAACTGTCAATGTGATGTATTGATTAAACATGTACCAGTTTGTTGAAAAATTTAGGAATAGTTGAAAAAAAAAGGTCATCAAAAATTTCAAATGCTGTTTAATATATTTCAGGTAGGCTAATGCCAAGAATAGATGAAGATAGCCTTTTATTTCATACGCTGCGTGATTCGAATGTTATTATTATTAACGATGGTAAGACTGCTCATAGGCCTAAGTGAGTATATTACGTAGTTATATTAAACATCGAGTAAAATTAGATAAACTAAGGACTTTTTATAAATATTTTTAATAATGTTTTAGTGCTTTCGAATTCTTCAACAACGGGATAGTAATGACGAATCGTACATTGAGAACAAATGAATTGTTCCAAGTGAGACTCGACCTTGTTATACCGAAGTGGGCTGGAAGCATTGAAATTGGGGTCACGCAGCATTCATCAAACGATATACAATTTCCATTCAAAATGAGCAATGCAAAGTAAGTGTTATTTATTCAAATTCAAATTTCAAGTTCATATCATATGATCATAAGTCACGATTATCTCGATTCTTGATGTAGGAAGCACTAATAAAATATAAGTAATATTTATTGGATCTGAAATTCTTAAAAATGATTATTTTGATTTCATAACATAATAATTAATCAACAAATCAATAAGTTTGTAATTATTTATTTTGCACATAAAATTATGACGAATCAGTCCTAGTGATAAGGATATGAAGTGGAACTAATTATTAATCTAACATAATTATTAGGGCATTGTGCTAGTATTCTTTGATGCTTAAAAATTTCTATCTTTTCTCTGTTGAAACTATCAACATTGTCTGAGAAGGCAGGCACCTTACTCCTAGTTACAGGAAGTAAATATATATCAAATTTCATACTTATCTTACTCAAAAAAAAGTTTTTACGTCCAGGAATGACTGATATTGTCACAATAAGGGGGTTGTTGAGTACCCCGCCGAAAAGAAAAAGAATACTTAAGTGGATCACAGGCTCTAGATACAATAGGTAATTAATACTAAGATGGTAATGATATAGTAAGAAGCATTGAATTGGGTTGAATGATGAATATGGTTCTAAAATGTTCCACAGATCCGGCACATGGGCTATAACCGGAGAAGACGTAATTCGAGATGGTATCGTCATGATACCTCAATATGTTAGAAACCTGAACAGATTAATTGTAAGTATTGATTGATCGATTTCTATGAAGGATGGAAAATTCTATATCTAAGACAAACAAGCAACAACAAGGCAATGGTTTTGAAGAGAATACTTGCCTACTTTAGGGACTTAGTAACAGTTACCAGCGGAAATTTTCTCAAGCATTATGATAGATTTTTTAAGTAGCACAAAAATTCTTCTAGACCACCAGCAAATTGGTTAAAAACCTTTATTGTCACTAAAATCCTCATTTTACGGTTACCATGTTGTCAGGTGTGTTAATATTGTTACGACTGACAAAAACAAATTCACACCTGCATTTTATTACCTTTCGGCATTTGGACTTCTTTTGTTTACTTTGTGTTTAAAATTTGTAATTAGCAAAACGGCCTATTGTATATTGTAATATTTTACGACAGTCATTAGCCAGGTGCGATTCTAGGAAATTCGGTCCACGCAGCCGAGCAGACATATTGCATCCGTGCATTATAAAGCAATGCCTCGATTGATGTACGAAGCAGTCGAGCGATAACCACAAGTGAAGCAAGACTTGTGTGAATTCGGTAATCTTTTTTTGACGGAGTTAGCGGGTGTATTTGAATTACGATCTTCTGTATTACCGTTGGACATATTGCGTTTATATTTGTCCCTGTGTTATACGTGTTTGTATAGTTCTAACAGCATTTTAATTCGAAACCTGCAACTCGAAACAATATCTTACACCAGACTATTCTATAGAATAGAAAACTACAAGGTACATTGAAAAAAGTAAAGTAACTTATTTGAAAATATATTTTATGATATGAGAAACGTACATTCAATTCGGGCTTCCATTAAAAGTTCTGGTTTAGGATTATATTGGTGAACGGAAGTCATATTCTATGATTTGTTTAAAACTAGTGCTGCCAGTAGATTACGTGGCTGGTGACATAAGGATTTAGTGATAGAGGCGCCATCTAATGTAATATAATTCATTAAGCGTTATGAATACGGTTCAATAGATGCCGTTCTAACAGCTGGCTTGTCAGCTTTTAGCAGACTTTTGTGCATAATATTTAAGAACTCTCATATTTAATAACTTATAAACAGAGTCATGTGAATGTCTGGAAGCTTAGACAAGTCCTACTAATATAGCTGACAAGTTTTTTAATTGTTTGTTATACAATAGGCAAACTTTTAATAGAATAGAATAATATTTATTGTATAAACTGTCACAAACATAGAATTACAAAGATGTTGAGTTATTTGTTGGAACGAAAGTTTGTCCTTTCATATACTTACAATAGGGATAATTGTAACGGTGCCTGGCCATTATTACATTAATTAATCAATCAGTAAAGTAGCTAATTAATTTAGTAAGAAACCTAAATTGGTAATTTAAGTCTATAATTTGAATCGCTAAAGCATTCCTGTCAATGACTTTTTTTACATTGGGTTCATAACCGATACATTGCTATTTTCATTCATATATTTTTTATATTTAATATTAATAGGAAGGCGACACCGTAGGCGTGATGCGTAAGGATATGGGCATTCTACACTTTTTCGTCAATGGTGTAGATCAAGGACCGGCCGCATTCAACATTCCCGAGCATGTATTTGGTATTATAGGTAATTATATTTTAGACTAGCTTCCGCCCGCGACTTCGTTCGCGTGGTATAGTAAAAAAAAGTAAGTTAAATAAACCTCCTCGATTGGTGCCTCGCTCCTATTGCTTTTTTTGCGTCATGAAACATATATATATATCCTATAACCATCCTCGATAAATGGCCTATCTAACACTGATGTATATATATATATATATATATACATACACTCTGTCAAAATCTCTGCTTCTTTATGTTACGTTGCACAGAAATTACTTTCAGTTTGTTATAAGCTGTTTAAGTAATTAAAGATTTTTAACTATCTTTAATTTTTCGGGATCAAAAGTATCCTATATGTTGACCAGGGATATAAGCTATCACCATACAAAATTTCATGTAAATCGGTCCAGCCGTTTCGGAGATTAGCCGGTACAAACAGACAGAGAAACAAAAAAATTGAAAAAAAATCTTATTTAGTTCTATTGCACTTCTTACACCCCCCTAAATCGGTTTTTAGCATTTTTTTCATTGTACAGAAATTCGACCTCTACAACTTTATTATATGTATAGATGATTTAATACTACGTGTGACTATCCACTTACTTCATTGTAGGGCTATCTAGTTATGTTGGTAAAAAACGGAACAGAAGGGAATTATTTTGGCAGGAAGGCATATGCTGCTATACAATCTGTACTATAAATAAAAGAAATGGTTCAAGTATGCGTTTAAAAATGTGAAAAAAAAACAGGCTTGTAACCCGTGCTAATTAATACTTTGGATTTTATCCCGATAAATGATATCATTTCCATAAAATAGACATAATAGCTAAACAGATGGCACTGTTATCGCGTTTTTTTCTTTCACTACTACGTTGTCATAGGAGACGAGTCATTCATTGTATTACTTCAAATCAGGCTTCGACTCATCTCTATGTTTTGCTGGACAGCTGTTTAGACTATATGGATTTAGTTTCTTTGTTGATGTGGTGAATTGAACAAGAAAAATTAAAGTTATAGGTCTAATATATATATATATATATATATATATATATATATATAAAGCTAATTTGATGTGGGTAACATAGAGCTACTACGCTTTTTTCACGCGGCGTAGCAGTGGGGAAATTAAATTTATATATTTAGAATGAGATCCATTGCAGTTTATGAGATAAGGGAGATATTTTCGATGAAACGCCTTTTTAGTATTTCATTGAAACATTACAAATATAGTTGATGTTCGTGTTGTCTACAGAATGCATCATATTGCATGGACTGACCCGTACCTGATGGGTTTTTTTATTTATTGTTGCTGGAATGTACATTGTTCTTGTACTAATAATGTTGTTTTTCTTTCATAGATTTGTACGGACGGGTGGCCCAGGCCACTATTGTTGATGCTTACATGCCTCCGCCTGCCTACTCGCCTGAATCACCACTATCAACAGAATCGAATGCAACTATCTATCCGTAAGTGTATACTAACTGTTATTAGATATATAGACACATAAAAACTTATAAAATTTGTATTATTTAGTTTCAACATTCATTCTTAGTAAACTTTAAAATGAAATATAAATAGGATGTACTTAATGTTCACATCAACTGAGATATTTTTTCATCTTAGAAAATGCCGAAGCCACCTAGATAATAATATTGTATGAGCGTAGCATATTATGACGTCATATCCTTGACGAATCAAACACCATATTAATGATTGTTTAAACAGTAATTAAAATTATAGTTATCACGACTTTTTAAGAGTATGATGAATAAAAGGTATTTTGATGCTCGCTCTTTTGTATGAACATTGTTTTAGAATTTGTCGTAGAATGTGTGATTTATCCAATTGGAATGACACACGGACGCCTTACCATCCGAGCTATGTAGACATTTTATCTTTTTAAATGTGACTTGTTTGTAAATAATACTGAATAGCATAATAATATTCATCAATGTCACAAACTCCAACTTTTATATTTGTTTGGGGCTAAAAAAATATAAGTAATTTTTAAATATAATAATACATAACAAAATAATTAAATCTAAAGTAGATTATGTAGCAGATCAGTGCCAGCGGATAGCCTGCTCAGAAAGATAATTACCATGCTGTATGTCAGTTCTTATGTATTGGACCTTTTGATCACCGGTAGTGTCAAAGAGTTTCTTAAAGGTATCTTTAAAACAACTCTGCCGATGGACACCACGGGCCTATGTTGCAACCATATATTGCAACTATAAATGGTACAAATATGTGACTTTTTCCTAAGGCTCCATATTTGCGCCGCTTAGTAGTTTTATAATAAACTTTGCAGTTATTGCTAGCAATATATGAAAATACATATATGCTAAATCAGGGGTGGGCAACTTGATTAAAACCAAGGTCTACTGTTTACGGACGACAACCTCTGCGATCTACCAATGAAATTTCTTTGAATTTAATGAAACAGTATAGATTTGTATACAAATAAGTACATACATACATGACTTTACGCCAGGTCCCTTGCGGGGTAGGCACGAACAACAGAGCGCCATTCAGGCTTATTCTTACACACCTCACTTGCTTCTTTGACATTCATAGCTCTTGTCATGCACGCTCGTCTGTTCTTAAGGCCCCTGACATCACCTTCTGCTAGTACACGATCAATTTGATCATGGAAGTTGTTTCGTGGCCTTCCGCGACTTCTATACAAATAAGTAGTATATTTTATTGATGATACAAGATGAAAATGATGCGCGCAGCAGTTGGTGATTATGTTGCTCTGTTCTATGTATACATTTAAATTTTTTGCCATGCCACGATCGACTGGACTAATAGCCGCGATGGACCGCTTGGTTATAAATACAGATCAAGAATATTAAGTTTGATATTGGAAAGACTTTTCTGCAAGAAATTAATTATTTTTTATACAGAGAGATGTGTTTTCATCGCGTACACGGTCGCAATGCCAGGTTGAGCCGCAACAGGCTCACAGCTTCCCGTGCGACGGTATATTCGGAATTCAATGAAGCTGTGTTGTTCAGTTCGCGGCCATTACGCGAATGTGACATGTTCGAACTAAGAATAGACAAAATGGTGGATTGCTGGATCGGCAGTCTTGAAATTGGTGTGTATGTTTTTTATTGCTGAAGGTTAAAAACATTTGATCATTCGATTAGTGCAAATATGTATGAAGCTTATTTAACTATTCTTACAATTAGTAAAACAAAATGTGTATATACAATCGTGATATGATGGGTTCGCCAGTTATCAAATTAATTCATTTAACGATCCGCGAGCACGTTTCCTTTTCAAACTAAGTCACAGAACAGACTGTTCCACAAAAATTATGTTTAACTGTTTGACCATAACGTTTAAAAGTACTTATAGTAGAATTATTTTCACTGTGCAGTTTGGGTCATAAATAATCGGAGCGGTGAAGCGAGTATTTCGCTCTCTCTTCCACTCACGGGCCTTATGGGCAGTCATAGTGATACGCATTATTGTTGTCGATAAGCGTTATCGATAGTGTATTTAGATCTGTCATTTTGTGGGTTAGTGATATAAATGAAAGAAAAAATAGATAAAACAACGCATTTATTAAAATAAGAATAATAATGATTTTAAATAAATTATTAATTAGGTATCTATTTATTAAAAAAACTATGAGTACAAAAGTTTAGAATGTAACAAGTTGTATTATAAATAAATATAGCTACTTATATCTAAGTTTAAAATTAACAGAAAAAAGATAATAACGATTTTTATAAGAATGATATTCTTTCTTTCATAAGAATGAGTTTTTATCGATAATGGCGTTGCGCCCGCGCAACATGCTCACTGCCTTAACCGGGCTCAGGCCAAGCTTTGATTTATGACCCAAACTGCACGGAGAAAATATTATTTTATTTAAATGTTACAATTGTTAATAATAATCGTAATTTATAATTTTGCTGAAAAAGATGGCATTTAATTAAACATTTTGAAATTGCAATAAAATTTCGGTTTGAATGTCGTTTTGGCGGAATTTTGCCATTGACGTTTTGAAGAATGCGGAATGTATTATTCGTTTTATCTCCAAACGATGTCTATGGTCTAATAATAAATGTTATAAATAATCCAAAATATATTTTAAATGATAACTTTTTGTGAGTCTAATGAAAATTTTCTACATTAAAACGTTAGAGGGAAAAGATGCGAGTTTTTTTAAGTTACTTATTTTACTGGAAAATTGTCATCATTCTTCCATACTTCTTATTCTAAATTATGTTTATATTAAAATATATACAGATGGATAATACTTTATCTAAATCTTTATCAAAATATACAATTACAATAAGTTCATATCTTCTTCTTGATATATAAAAATGAATGTTTGTCTGTATGTCCTTACAGAATCGTAAACTATACATTTGATCATGTGATGATTTTTAGCAAAGTTGTGGATGAGCCAAAGAAGGTTTCTGAGTTGGTTCACAACTGGACCCGGTAGGTCGCGCTGCTCTTGGCATATCGATTGCAGCTTTTCCGGACTGGACGACATTGCCGGGACAGCTATAGTAGAATTATTTTCTCCGTGCAGTTTGGCTTATAAATAATCGGAGCGGTGAAGCGAGTATTTCGCTCTCTCTTCCACTCACGGGCCTTATGCGCAGGCATAGTGATACGCATTATTGTTGTCGATAAGCGTTATCGATAGTGTATTTAGCTTTGTCATTTTGTGGGTTAGTGATATAAATGAAGGAAAAAAATAGATAAAACAACGTATTTATTAAAATAAGAATAATAATGATTGAAAATAAATTATTAATTAGGTATCTATGTATTAAAAAACTATAAGTACAAAAGTTTAGAATGTAACAATTATATTAAAAATAAATATAAATACTTGTATCTAAATTTAAAATTAACAGCAAAAAAGATAATAATGAGTTTTATGAGAATGATAATCTTCTTTGATAAGAATGAGTTTTTATCGATAATAGCGTTGCGCTCGCGCAACATGCTCACCGCCCTAGCCGGACTGAGGCCGAGTTTGATTTATGACCCAAACTGTACGGACAAAATAATTCTACTATAGTTTATAATATTTTCTTGCCAAAGCAATAGGCGGCGGAAATGAGACTACATTATTATGTGTGCTTTTCCAGGCGTAACCGCAATAAGGCCAGACGATCTGGAAGCGAGTGGCGTGGGCGCTGTGGCGGGGACCGCTACCGACTTAAACTGGGACACTTACATATTAAGCGGCGCGGCCATGATGAAGGACGGCGAATGTATTAGGAGTGGATATCCACTCGATTTGGATACTCTGACAGTTGGCAGTCGTGTAGGGATGATGTGGCACGCTGACCGAAGCCTCCATTACTATTTAGATGGTATGGACATGGGCAAAGCTTGGTATGTGCCACATCTAAACATATATGCCGTTGTGGATTTATATGGCCAATGCACTCAGGTAAGATTTTCTCTCCTGCCTACGATAGCTACAAGATGTTTTTCGACAGATAAAATTACGAATGCGAAGCCCATTGGAAACATCGCAGAACAGGAATAGTGAAAATATAGTTCTGTGAACGCTATAACTTGAAGTAAATCACAATACATTTTCGTTTCAGGTCACAATATTGCAAAATGAAGAAAGAGCTTTTAATTACAACGGATGTGCCAATTCAGATAATTCATTGCTTAGTAATTCGCGAGCATTATCTTCGCCACCGACGCCATATTGGTATGTCTAATTGTATGTTTATTATAAAAATAATTAAAGTTCGACATGTTTGCTTGTGTATTTTACAGCCATTTTGCTCAGATAAATTTCACTGTGATTATAAAGAAATTTAAATGGATTGAAGTCACATAAAAATAATAGGGATTTTTTGTTTTACTATTTATAGCCGGTTCCTATATTTTACTATTCATTCACTTGCCTTACCATCGGTTGAATTTTAACGCTGTATGTATGGAGTGTATGTCAAATTTTAACCGACCGTGAGGCAGATAAACATTTAATAAGATATAGGAGCGGGTTATTTTATAGAATTCCCTAGTTGAACGCTTTTACGAAAGACTTCAGTGAGTGGACCTTTAGAGTTCTGTAGCTATTGTGACAAAAATAGATTCATAGAGTTAGTATTAACACATATTAGTTATGTTCCACTTGTGGCTCACAACGCCCAAAATGTTCCTTCATCTGTTACACATATTGACCACGGTCGTAGTAGTCGTAGCGGTATTGTCGCCGCGGTAATGTTCACTAATGTTGATAACCCATGTCAAAAGGTAGGTCAAAGTGGGCGTTGACCGCAGCATTAATTCTCTCTACCCATATTTTAACAAAGGCGTGATTTTCAACGGATCAATATATCAACCAATGACATTTGTCCATTTCGTCGTTATAACATTAACACTCCATAATCCGTTCCACTTGAGGCAATGATTATCTCTCGCAAGCAAGTGGAACGGGAAAAATGGCGGTTCTGAGTGTGGTCGTTGTGATCCTTATATGTAACCCGGTCATTGTTTAATTATTAACCTGAATTATTGAATTTAATGAAATTTGTTTTTTATGTAATTTCAGGAGCTTTTCTGAATATTCCGGAGATAATATATGTTTGCTTCATGATTATTCGGTGGCTCGCCGGCTAACGCCAGATCCTATGGCTGCTTTGGTGTTTAGTTCGGCTCATTTGGCAATTGGAGAGATTTTTGAGGTAAATTTTGGTATTTTCTACTTAAATATAAATTAGACTTATACGATTATTTCTTAGTAAAATTATTGAAAAAGAATACTGGGAGTGACAATCGTTCAATAAAATGTAATTTTAAAAAGCCCTTGAAATTAAAAAAGTCTTCAGACCGTTAGTGTATAGAGGGCGCCAAAATCTTTTTTCTATTGCGTTTTGATATAAATAAATAACAGTAATGCAAGTGAATGTAGCATATGAAATAGGAACCAGTCATTAGATAATCTGAAAATATGTTTTAATATTAAAATGTCGATTGTATTAACGTGCCATTGGTACACTATCAAAGTTCTAGTACATTTAATATCTGTGAATTGTAAATAATATATTTTATGAATAGGTTAAAATAGTGGAATGTAAATACGGTTACGCTGGCAGCTTTCGAATGGGGATGACTGACATCAATATACTGAATGCACACGTTAATCGAAGTCTACCACCGTCTATATCATGTTTGCCACATTTCACGGCGTATATCGATGGTAAATATTGGTTTTTTCTAAGTATTTAAATTATTCTCTCCGTTCAAAATATTTGTGGTTGTTAAAAATACGCTCACACTAGTTTATAACATAATAAATATTGCGCTTCATTTTTGCGAATTTTAAATAAATTTTCTTTTAAAATATTTGATATCAAGAAACAATTGTTGCAGGCCAAGATTAAACCTAGATATTTAAAGTGACATAAAATATTATACCTTATTAAGTTACGAAAAGTTAATAATGATTTAACAACCGTTCGCTTAATAGAAGTAATTTAGGTCCACCCAAGATCGATTCGATTTCAACTAATGTGGGATTCCTAAAACAGCATTTGGATTTAAAATTTATATCTAACAAAATTTAAAAGTAAATAAAAACGTATATAATGTAATTATTGACAATTACACGACTATTAATAGGCTCTGACAGTTGTTGGCCGCTGCCCGGCGGCATATCCACGCCAGGACTTTCAGCCGTTGCGTCGTTCTCCGTATATTTTATTAACTTGTTTTTATGATAACTCCGTAAATTAAGTTATAAGCAGCTTATCTTATAAATTGCAATCATAGATGTGATGTCTCTTGTAAGCAATACGCTAATGAATAGAAGTATGAGCAGTTTCCCGCAATATTTACAAGCTTTTTTTAAGATATTGTGACAAAAGTCATATTATCAGATCAGAATAGTACCAGAACTATCAATTTCATATTATTATAATCTACAGTTTATTTCATAAAGAAAAGCATTTGTGCTAGTAGGACACTGTGTGGTCACTTCTTTTATATCGAACAGATTCCCATATGACCATTAACTTATCTGATGGTAAATAATGATGATATCAAGGAAGAGTTCCGATATTGTTTGAAATTAGAATTATGCGCTTGTTTTAGAAGCAAAAAAAAACCTTTTATACAAATGTAGCGATTTTATTATTATTAATTTGAGGATACTGCTTGTATTATTAATTTGATTTAGGCAAAACATGCAAAACGTCTGCTTATTATGCTAAAATATATCTATTTTTATATTTTGTTGTTGTTTAGGCCGTTATATAAAGTATTCTCGCGCCGGGAGTACACGTAGCCAGGACATGTATTCATTTGTGCCCTCTTTCGAGTGGCTTCGACCTGGTGACAGGATTGGTTTCAAAAAGACTAAGGATTCTAGAGTCTTAGTCTATTATAATTCAGAATTATTAGAGATGGCGTTCGAAAAAGTGCCCGACGTAAGTATTTTATTCATAAATCCATTTAACACTTATAGGAAATATTTTCGATTTTTAAGTTACGAATCCATTGATGAGTTTAGCCAAAGTCCTATTGACTTGTTTAAGTAGGTTTAACGTTTTACCAAAAAGTTGTTTCATTCGGTCTTTTGTGAACTTAAATAAGGTGATCTAGCAATAACATATTTGTATGACACTGAGATACTAGAACATTGAGTATAAATTTCTGAGTAAATGTATGTTAACGCTGTCCACGTGCTGTGCGTTGTAACTCTAAGGCCAGATTAATAATAACTTATTTTCATTATATTAATTACAAGCATCTATTCAAAATTAAGTATAGAATTACCAGTTTTTTTTTTGCAGAAAGTGTATGTGGTAATAGAAATTTTTGGTCATGTAACCAAAATTCAAGCAGTATCAAGAGGCGCTACTAATGTTGTCAATACTTTAACACAACCAAGTAAGTGACATAATTATGTTTAAAATCCGATTGCATATGCAAAGTAATAATTTATTTTTGTCAATAAAAAGTATTAGGCTAGGTTATTTAATTAATAAGTAGCTTATTAATTAATTAATTTTGGTTGACCAAAACACATTTTTATACAATTAAAGATTTCTAGTTGATCACTCTTACTGAGAAAACAGAAAAGTTTATGTTTGATTATGTTAAAAAAAAGTGTTAAAACGTATCAAATTAAAGATCAAACAAATATATTTTCGCATTCGTATGTTAGTATGGATATTTTATTTCAGTTCCCAATGATGATTGTAATCAAAAACAATCAAAACCTGCAATGAACGGTACATCTTCACCTCAGAATTGTCCACCGGATACACCGGCTGTTTCCGAACCAGTACATTCAAAAACCAAAGATGAGATCATTAATGATATACCGATAGTAATAGAAGAAGCTTCTACAAGTGAAGAAATAGTTGAGAAGCCAACAACGACTGATGAAACAAATATACATGCAACTGAAAGTACCTCGTCGACTTTAACTGTTGTTAACGCAGAACCAAGAAGAAGAAGACCACCTTTACCATACACATTCCATTATATACACGGGAAAAATATTAAGTTATGCAGCTCAGGTAAGTAGTGACTTATTTTTCGTTTCTGTGTTTGTTATTTATTTTAATAGCGAATTTTTTAAATTCCGTAATTGTTTTGGCAATAATGGATCTATTATTCAAATCGTGATGTATATTGTTTTGCATGTATAGTACATATATAAATATATAGTAGATGAGATATTCATTTGCAAAGTCGTTTAAATTGTGGCCTCCCCTTAATTTTTGCATTATGAAGTGTAAAATGTAAAATAAATGATGCAGGACTTAAAATTGGACTTTTACGAAAATGAATTTGATTAATTTTTTGAACTATAATTTAAATCAAATACTCTTGATTCCGTAGTCAAATGACGTTTGTTATATCCAAGAAACCTTTCGTTGTGCATGCCAATATTCAATGTACTCTTTGACGCATGCTACTGTCACGCACTAGCCAGATTTATTAATACTTATTATTAATTTTGGCTTAAAGACCTAGTTGCCAAGTCATAAATACTAAAATATTATTAATTGTAAGATTGTTTAAATTTATTTCAGATACTGTTGCGCTTCGGACATCAGGATACAAAGACGCTATAGCGATTGTCGGTCAGCCACTTAGAAGAGGGCACAATTTTAGGGTAGGTCCAACAAAGGAACCACGTGAACTTATTAAATGGATTAGTTCGTTTTAATGAATGTTAACTGTATGTATAATATGAGCACATATATTTATCCTATGCGAATATTCGTTATATATGTAATTGTATAGCTTTGCGAATGTTTGTGGATATAAAAATATGCGAACTGCTTGCACTGACAATAATGACTGGTAAATCTATTACATCTATAAATGAGCTTAATTATTTCTGAGATATACAGATTGCTTTCTTTGAACTATTTGTTCCTTTAATTCATTTCATGAATTTGTTACGTACCTTTTAAAATCTGTGAAAATTAAGCATTTATTGAGCGAGTTACTTAGTCTATATACCGTTTCATTCTTTTTGTTATGTATGAATTAATACACAATTTATTAAATTTATAGTATTGTTGTATTTTGTAATATCTAGTCAATTTTATAACTATTTATTTTATAATGACCATAACGGTGGTCAGAATAAATAAGGCGCTGGGTGCATTTTGGGCTAGGGTAAGCCGGTTGAAAAACATACTGTGTGATGCAAGCGACGACAACACCGATATTGAACAAACGTCTTACTTGCGATGTATTTGAACACAATTTGTATTGTTAATTTTGCAATTATTCCGCATATTTTGAAACAGAAGCCGGTGCCCGATTGGGTTATGAGGTACTATTTCATCCACGAATGGAAAGCCGCCAAACCTAAGAGATAGAAATACAGTAATAATATATGCACGAATAAAAACATGAACGCTAATGTATGCACGGCGCTTTTGACCTTTTGGTCGCTAGTGGCTACTACCTAAAGCTATGGGGAATCGAGTTTTTTGAATTCCACGCCACTGGTATATATACTAAGCAATAAAATAAATACTATTTAGGAACCATGATTCAGATAGTTTACGAAAGCGATTTGTATTAATACCTAATTTATAATTTAAACTCTTCTAAATTTCTTTATAAATATATATCTATAAGTGAATACGATTCTGTAATAAAATTATTTTTTCTGTAATGGAAGTGTCCAAAGCACTGTAAAATAAATGGCTATATAATATTATAAATATACACAAATATATAATATAATAAGTCCCTTGTCTGCACAATCTTCTATACTTCCATTGGAAACCCACCAATTCAAGCATGGCAAATACTTTACTGCCAGCCTATTATAATGAACTAAAACAACACGTATGTTAGCCCTCTGAAAATAGGGATGCGGACACATGTTACAATAAATTTCAACATTACTTATATATAAAAGAACAGACAAAATAACATCTTTTCATTTTACTAATAAAATATCATATAAATAATTTTATAGGTACGTTCATACAAAATTTATAAGGCTGTGTCGTAAATTTGTAAAAAGTGTCTTAATTGATAAGACTGTTCGCTTCCCTATTGTCTGAGGAGTGTTTTGTCTCTCCCAGTATTCGTACTAGTGTCATCGAAATGAGAGGTTATGGTTTTTTATGGAAGAAAAAATGTAACTGGAAAACCTATACATTATACATTTAGAGGTTTCACATGTTTCTCTTCACGCGTTGTTGATATAGAAAAATGCCACTAAACGTTTAAGCAGCATATTAATTAAAACATGTTTTTTTATACCAAATCAGTGAAGTATTACATTGAAAATAAACTTAACCATTTAATAAACTTTAATAATAAAATATTGTATGAAAGTCTGGTAGTGTTAGTTTAGTTTAGTTTTCTAATATCAAACCTAAAAGAAGAATAACTTGAAGACTAAACTTTAGATATATAATGGTTTACAAAGTTACTTTTTTCTAGTGTTTCTCTTCCATGAGATATTGAGTTGTCACAGTAAGAAATTAAATATTTTTAGTGAGATTGTTGGTTTTTTTTTCAGTTTCGTGTGGATAAAGTGGCGAATGAATGGGCAGGAAGTGTGACTATTGGGGCCATAGGCACGCTGACGTATGAACCGCTCCCGCAGTGTGCTATGCACCTAGAACCACCCGCGTGGCTGGTATCCAGCGACCTTTTGAATAATAATGGCACTTTTGTAAGTATTGTTAGTGTACCGTGGAAATTTTGGTTGAACGAAATCATCATAGAATAGAAAAACATTTATTGTATAAACTGTCACAATCATAAAATTACAAAGTAGTTCGAGTTTCTTGTTGGAACGACACTTTGTCCTTTCGGACATGCAATACAGGCGATTGTAATGGTGCCTGGCCATAATTACATTATTTAATCAATCAATAAATTACTAAATTAATATAAAACTTTATTTTTATATATCATATCTGATAGCCTTTACGTTTACACGTCTTTTTGTCAAAAAATATTTTTTACAAGCTTTTATTTATTTTGCATGGATGTATTTATGTATGTAAGTTCGGGTGGAATCTTGCAAGTTAAATTTGACCAACTTCCTGGTTTTCGATTGAGCTGAAATTTTACACGCATATGTATATCGCGTGACAATACAATAATATGGTACCATGGAGCTGATCTGATGATGGAGTCGAAAGGTGGCCATAGGAACTCCTGTACTAAAGAAGATAGACCCGCCGTGATTGGGCTCGTTTTACTTGTCTTGGCTAGCAATCTGCTGCTACATGATATCCAGGATCTCAAAAGTTTGTATTTAAAAATCTTTAAAAAAAAAGTTTATTGCATTGGTCAAGGAACTCTTAGACAAATACAATAATCGTAACCATATCAGTTATATTAGTATGGATTATGGTAATATAATTAGTATGGGATTTTCGTTACTAATTATATTAATAATCGATGTTTCGGTAATGTAATTTATATGTTTTTGTAGGCCATAACAACAGTTGCTTCTGAATTAGACTCTATCTGTGAGCAGTCTGTGTTAAGCGTACACTTTCGATTTAATGGTGATTTGGTGATAGATGTAGACGGCGATATTCTTTGTGTGATTGGCAGTGTACCCCGCATGTTCAGCCATGTATTCCCATTGATTGATCTCTACGGTCGTGTCAGTCAAGTAAGTGGTAGTGTTATATACTGTATTCTTAGAACTAAGAGCGAAATACACAGAGCTACCTCCAACCAAACACCGTAGAAGAACAAATATAAATATATAAACAAAAGTTGGATAAGTATTCCAATACACTTGCAGCTGTACTCATCAACTAAAGCATTTCAAAAGAAACTAGTTTCTAGCATAGTTCATACAATATACTTATAAATAATTATACATCCTACTAATATTATAAATGCGAAAGGTTGTGAGAATGTATGGGTTGTATGTATGTTTCTTACTCTTTCACGCAAAAACTACTGAATGGATTTGATGAAACTTTACAATAATATAGCTTACACTTCAGAATATAAAGATATAGTGTGAATTATCCAAAATATAACGATTTTCCATCACTACGCAGGTGAAACCCCCGGGCGCAGCTAGTAGGTTATCTATACATATAATAAAATTGTAGAGCTTGAATTTCTGTATAATGAAAAAAAATGCTAACAACCGGGTCGGGTTACATCCCCCTGTAAGAAGTGAATTAGAACTAATTTAGATTTTTTTCATTTTTTTTGTTTCTCTGTTTGTCTGTCTGTTTGTACCGGCTAATCTCCGAAACGACTGGACCGATTTAAATGAAATTTCACCATATAGGATACTCTCGATTCCGAAAAATTAAAGAGTTCCCGTGGGATCGTTAAAAAATCGCACCACGCGGATGAAGTCGCGGTAGTATTAAAATATGATTATGTCACGATGTAGTTTTGTTCACGGGTTGGACCCGGTAGGTGGCGTTGCTATCGGCATATCGATTGAAGCTTTTTCGGGCAGGACGACGTCTGTCGAAGTTACCGATTAAGAGAATAAACATTATTTCAGGTCTCAGTATTATTACATCCACATGTTGTAATGGGTGGCGCATCACTTGATTTGCCAATAATAGCAGAAAACCTTAGGGAAGAATCACTCGCTGAACTCGAAGTGCTCGAACAAGAAAGTCTGACTACAAATGGGCAGTTTCCTTATAATATTGACGCTCGTTTGAAAATCAAGCCAAAAGCATACAGCCAAGACAACCTTATTGACAATGACCTAGAACTGATGGCAAACCAAGCAGGACCAAGCACCATCCCTGATCCAATACCAATTGCCAATACTACTTATGACAATGAATCTAATGATAATGAAATAAAGTTTAGAACAGTCCATCCAAACCGTCTTTGCTTACATCATAGCCTAATAATGTCCGATAGTAATTTGTTCACTTACAACAATGAATTAATGAAACAGAATATCCAGAAGAGTCGTTCAACTCATAGTTTCTCCCAATTAGGGAATGATGTGGATTCTTCTGAAAGAAATCCAAAGGAATCTTTGCGACATTCGTATAGCGCTGCTCCTATGGTCGAGGGTGAGATAGACAGAATATTGGTTCGTGAACATTTCTGTGATACTAATATTCGTCACAATGATCGTTATCCTGAGGCGAATGACGTGGATAACTTAGACAATGAAATAATGGATGCACTCACATTAGAGACGGGGAATTTGCCTGATTTAACTGAAGAGCACTCATCGTCGTTGGATGAATCAACGCGTCGTGATGAGATATGGGCAGAATCGCTCACAATTGAGAATTTAAATTATCTCAATCGTATATTATGTCTTGACCAAGACGGTGTTGAAGGCCAGAGTTTGGAGTCCGAATGGGAAGCTTCTGGGGAAGGTTGCGAGCATTTACATTTGGTGCTAAAGTATTGGAATTTTTTAGTTTGTCCATACCCTGAGTTGCGAAAAGCTGTATCGTGGGGTCAAGTCAGATGCTACTGTAGCAATTGTCAGCCGAACTCTCAAAGCCCCTTTGCAGGTACATTTAATTCTTTATTATAGTGTTTTTTTTAATATAAGTAGAGTGCAATGAACCACTCACAAGAGCGTTATATGGTATGTGAGTGAGGAAACGGGATTATAGACAATGCTGCGGTGTTTGCTGGAAATAACAGTTATGGTACATCTTTTTATACAGTACAAGACATTAATCTCAGGATGGATCCAGAAATGACTCAACTAGTGAAGAACCTTTATAAATAAAAATGAATCGTAGAAATGTATGTACGCGCATTAAGAACGACTTTACCGATTTTAATGAATTTTTTGTTGTGTGTTTGAGTGGGTCCGTGGTTGCTTTAGATTCACAATTGGAACTAGGTGGCGCTGGGATCCGGTTCAAAATTTTTATGTTTTTAGGGCAGGACTACGTTTGCCGGGACCTCTAGTATTCCTTATAATCTTCATAGGTTTTTTCTCAAATGGAAACCAAGTATAGTACTGAATGTAAATAAATATATGATTTGGTATGAAAAAGTTATTCTCAAAAATAAAGGTAGAGAAGAAATTCAGATAGACTTTAAGACTAATCAAAATTATTTTTATGAAAAAATTTTCATTTTCCAATTTTTTATTATTTTTATGTACGCACTGTCATTTTTACTATTCTACTTCTATGATATGGTGTTTTATTTTTTTGACTATTTTCAATGTTTAACAGTTATTAACTCCACCTCGTATCGTTTTAGTTATTCACATGTCTAAGGAGCAGATTTTACGGAGGGTATTATTATGTTTCCTTTAGGTTGGGTTCGTATCGAAAGGATCGATGGTGTCGGTGCAGCCCAACGCGGCTTTTGGCATGTGACGAAAACGACCCTCGGGTGCGCTCAGTCGGCGAACGGCGACCGCGGCCCTGTCAGGCGGCCCCGCTCTTTGGCAGACGCTCTTTGCACGTCACCATGCCACTCTGATTTGTAAGATTTTCCTTTTAAAACGAGTATTGTCACAATTGTGTACTTGATAGTCAAAGCAGGTGAATTTTTTAAATGGACGTCCAGGACCAAATTCTAGACTATATGTCTCGAGGCCGACTTTTATGAAAACTTAAGTGTTACCATTAGATTTTTGAAAAATCAATTATCCTAGTCAGGGTCGTAGTAGTCAGTCAATCGAATATGATTTTGGATAGAGTAGCTTTTCAAGAACAATTTCTGTGAAGAAATATCAAAGAGCTAACTAAGCGAAATGTAAGAGAAACGATATTTATATAACATAGGTACACATTGAACTAAATTGAAAGAATGTATGATGAAAGAATGACTAAACAGATATACAATGCAAAAGTGGATGGATGCAGAAGTCGCGGAAGGCCACGACACACCTTCCATGATCTAATTGATCGTGTATTAGCAGAAGGTGATGTCAGGAGCCTTAAGAATAGACGAGCGTGCATGACAAGAGCTATGAATGTCAAAGAAGCAAGTGAGGTGTGTAAGAATAAGCCTGTATGGCACTCTGTTGTTCGTGCCTACCCCGCAAGGGACCTGGCGTGAAGTTATGTATGTATGTATGTATGTACATTGAACTAATAAAGGCCATCGAATAAACCTCGTACATTGGCTGAATGGGTACTCGGCAAAACACTAGTGGCGTTAGTTATTACCCGTAGTTATTAAGTATCCCACGGGAACTGTAGCTTTTTCCGGGATAAAAAGTAGCCTATTCCAGTCTATAATAAAGAGATAGCTCTTTGTGGAATTCCATAGAGATCCGTTCAGCCGTTCTGGAGTGATGAAACAAACATCCACCCCAACTTTAGCACTTGTAAGATTATTAATAACTTTAAGTAGAAATTAGTGTAGTCAATATTGCAAGGGAAACGAATAATAAACGAACGTTTTATTGTTGTCATTCAAATGTCAATAAAAGTTAACGTTTTCACTCTAAACCATAGATCTTTTAGATAATAATAATTTTAATGACGGTTAAAATGCTAATTTCAGATGGTTTGACGAAGAAGGCAAGCCGCACCACACAGTTCTAGCTATAGAAATGGATGTGGAGTAAGTCATTGTCTATAAATATTATTATACATAAAATAGTAACTAATTTAATTATTTAATATAACGATGACTGTAATGAATAGTAAAAGTGTAGTAAAAGTATTTTTAATTATGAAATGATTTTATCAAAGTGAGTTTAAGTTTGGAAAAGTCTTCTTCATGTTCATTTCATTTGTACGTTATGTATTAGAGCTCATCTAGAGGTTTTGTTTGTGTAAATACCGATGCGTAATTCTTGATTTTCGAAATAAAAATATAGGCCGTTCATATCTATTTATGTCCTAGTAAATGCCCGACTTCATCCACGCTTGACTTCAAATTCCCGCGGGATTCCCAGCGCACAAAGCATTGTAGCATTTAAAAAAGAACGTAACTCATCGTTTCAGTGCAAACCGTGTGGGAATAATCAAATTTTTGTGCACACACAACCGCTTGTGGGAAAATTCCCGTGGAATACCGGGATAAAAAATATCACATAAAATTTACTATGGATCTATGGGTTGATAATTATATTCTATCGATCAGTGAAAAAAATCACATTGGAATTCGTTTTTTTTTTCAATTTTGAATCATTCCTAGGGATAAAATGTAGCGCAAATTTTAAGTATAAGAATTTGCTGTCGGCCAGCAAAAGCCGCATCGAAATCGGCCCTGTAGTTTTAACGTGAACACGGAACAAACAGACAAGAAAAAAAAAAGCATCATATTCTTCGTCGTTGATGTTGTCTATTCCAGTTGTTGTTTTGATAGCTTCAATGTACACGACACGTTCACAATTTTTTATTAGAATAGATATTGATTTTTTTGCAAAAAATTAGTGGTACACATTATTCTTTGTTTATTTACAGGGGTTCTGATGCAGAGAACGATCGTCTCTTGGCATTTTTGATATATTTAAAACCGCACTTGGTCCAATCCGATAATCCACCGAGCATAGAGGAATAGCTTATATTGTGCTCACAAAGGATACACAATACTCTATAAAATTGATAAACGGTTGTAACAATTAATATATATTTATATTTATTTATAAATTGGCTTCCTTCGCACGCTTATCGTACGAACTATCGCATACTTCCATTGAGAATGAGTTTTATCTAGGCAGCTAGCTATATATATATACTTTTGACAAACTGATAGATATTACGTTTGCCGTATTGTATTATTAACATCGTAAAAGAACAGCCAAATTATTATTTTATAACTAGGATATGCCCGCGACTTCGTCCACGCTTGACTTGAAATTCCCGCGGGATTCCCGGAACGCAAAGTATCGCAACATTTAAAACAAAGAATGTAAGCTATCGTCTTAGTGGAAACTGTGTCGGAATAAGCTAATTTTTGAGTATCCTAACATAACTTTAAACCGCTCCCGGTAAAATTTCCGCTGGATTCCAGGGATAAAAACGCCAATTTTAAATCTATTAATTTGCTGTCGATTAGCGAAAATTGCATTGAAATTGGTCAAGTACTTTTAACGTGAATCCCGAAGAAAAACAACCAGACAAGAAATCTAATAAAAATGCATCGTATATTCCGTCGTCTATATTGGCTGTTCGTTATTCTTTATATCTTAAATGTACAGACACGTCATGTTTAGAATTCTATGCTATTATAGACAAATGTATTATCATTTTAATGAAATTCCATATAAACCCAATATATATATTACGCATGTGCAATAACATTTTAATTAAATCTTTTTGTAGTATATTAGAAAAGTATTCCAAAGATGTTCACTTTTACATTATATTTAGCCTATTATTAAAGCGATGAAAAGCACTCGTAATATTAGAATACTACATAAAAAGCAGCGTAATTAATATAAGAGGAAAAATGTAGTTTTTCCCAATAAGGAAAGACTTGTGTCCATCAAAGGACTATTATGTCAGGCTGTCAAATGATATATAGAATTAAGGGGCACAAAAGGTTGTCTTATGACGGTCTTATTCATATTGAGTTACATTAAGTTTGAAGGCTTCTTTAAGAACCATAAACAACCTGTAAACTAGCGTTAACTCATTATGAATAGAACCGTAATTATTTTAAAGTTATTTTGAATAAGGATTTTTGCGAGGCCGGTCGATTTAGTGGCACTTTCGAACTGCTTCTTAACAAATACTGTATTTTTTGTTATGTCTCTAAGAGATAAATATTATTTCAAGAAGCTTTAAATAAAAGCTAAAGGATTTAAAGAGAATGTCCATCGACTAAGAATTCTTTGCATGAGTTATACAATTAATATCTATTGTACAACATTGATTGCTATTACAGGAAATATACATATGTTTTCTTATATTTATTTAGAATTTATCTTAAAAGAAAAAAAAACATGGCTTTGGAAAGTGAGATATTAAATATTAAAGAAAGACAAATAGCCCAGTAAAAATGTAACTCGTGTTACGGCACGCGCTCCAATCACATTGGTGCTACCAGTCCGTTTTTATTTGTATAGAAATACTAGGATTCGCCCGCGACTACTTCCATGTTGGAGCTGGAATAAACTAATTTATACGTGTCCTAACAACTTGAAAGCATTGCTGGAAAAATCCCTCAGAATTCCCGCCATGTAACACTATCCCTTTTATCCGTGCATGAACGGAGGAAGCATACAAATTCCTGTGGCCGGGGCCTGTCATAAGAGGCGAGAAAACAACCCACAGCCAGGTGGTAGGACATTTGCCTGACTGGATGGCTATCACCCCTGTTCTAAAGTATATCGCCATAACAACCTTGAGTTGTGTTCCGGCATTAGTGATTAGGTTCCAGTCTCCCTTGAGAGAACAGCAGCGCATTTGTAGCAACTTTCGTGTTGCAAATGTCCATACGCGATGGTAACCACGTTCCATGAAGTGGGTCTGCCAGTCTGCTGAACTCCTGCAATAAAAAAGGCAACTAACACAATCCCTTTTGAGGTATTTGTTTAGCACTTCTACTGTAATCAAGTCAAAACCTGGTGGCTTTTTAGGTTTTAACTGGTTAATATTCTTTAAAACTTCTGCTGGACTAACAAGTTTTATAGGTAAGGAATTTTCTGGTCACTATTTAGGATTTTTGACCATTACCATTTGCTTGTTTTAGTGGCTATATATATTCTTTTGGCCTTTTAGGGGTTTCTTGAATTTCCAAAGCGAGTAGTCATCCGCTCTATGTGCGGACATAGTCTTAAGTCTTTCCTGCAGGGTACGTTCCTCATTTTCTCTCAACTTAGCCTTCAATCCTTTTTGTGCTTTGTTGGGGCTGTTTTGTCTTGTCTGTTTCTACTTGTTTGCCATGTTCGACTTAGTCCTATTTTTACGGCTACTAAGTCTTTAAAGCCAATTTTGAAAGGAAACGTAAATTGAAAGTCTGAATGATTGTGAAATGAAACATATTGCAATACAAATAGAAAACAAGAAGTTTAAATGTATCACAGTTGATGGGCAATCTCCTTAATCAAAAGTGCGGATAAACTTCTATACTCTGATTTTTAATGACAGCTACGATCCACTTTTTTTTGTATTGCATGCTTGGAGCATAGATAGTGTTATAGTATGGCTTATTCATAAGTGAGTTGAATCAACAACTCAATGTGAATTGAATCAATGTCTCACACATTTCATTTATGAATGAGCCGCGTAATACATAAAGAAGATCAATGACCGCTGCAGGTCATTTTAGTCCAGGTAATTAAAAATCAGGGTGTACTTTACGGTAAGATCCGGCCGTGATCTTGACCTTAGTGATGGGATGACCGCCGGTTTGCGGCGCGGGTGAGGCCTCTTGGGGTATTGGAGCTCTCACTCACCTGCACATGCCGTCGGGATGAGCATCCTTCTCCGTCGTCTACGCCTACCTCTCCTCCCATGGGGTGATTTGTAACACGTGTCACGCCCGGACTAAACCTAGAAGATGCCGGGGGATAAAAGTAGTTCCCTGGCAGTGTATGAGGCCGCTGTGGCCGTTTCTCCCGTTTTGCCATAGCCCTGGCACAAGGCGCAGTACGGAACACCCAGGGATTTTAGTGAGTATGCTTAACTGGCGATAGCATGGTACCAGTTCTTACTGGGCATGCTAGTGCCATCTCGACCTGGCGAATCCCACACACGGGTCGCAAACTAACCCCCCAAGCTTCTGTGCTTGTTGCGGCTTATGGTCCTCAATCGGATATCCTCTGACTAAATAAAAATGGGGCGACGGCCAACGCGGCGGAGATAGGCGACGAGCGCGACGACTTTTTTCGGGTCGCTCGTCGCTTTGCGCTACATCTCGCTCATAGTGACAAGATCTTGGCCACGCTATCAGAGCTATACCGTTTAACAAAAATTAGTTATGTCCTAACTTATTACTGTCTATTAGCTTTACTAGTCTTAAAAGTTATTATATTTATTTTATTTTACACTGATGATCTGTAGAACCTTGTTTTTTATGCATCGAATTTAGGTATTTAATTTTGTATCAATTATCTCTATGATCTCAATCTAATTATTTTCATAAAATAATAATAATAATTCATTTATCCGAAAATCGAGTATTTCCATATTATTATGCTGTAATCAGTAAAAAATATTTCAATGAAATTTTTTTTTTCGGAAATAATATAGGAATGGGCCAGCTTCGTCATACCTTGAGTTAATTTGGGGCCTAAAACGGCCGCTCACGTAAATTCGTGTCATAAATATGACAAATTTGAAAATAACGTGGAACTTTATATTAATATGTCAACTATCAGTATATCTAGACACGTATCTATGAAGCCACTCTCCAAAAGCTGCCGCTTTGGGCGCCCTGGTCATTTATGTTTATTTCTTATGTAAGTATTAAATTAGAATATCAAGAATAACAATCGCCCAGTATAAAATGTAACTCTAAAAAGCCTACATTTTTAGGGGGGCTACAAGTGTCTTCTCTTATATTTTGATACAAAAAAACATCACTAGCTTTTAATTTTCAACCAACATACCTATTAAATTATTTTGGAAACAGATCAATAAGAACTTTATTTCAATTAATTAAAATAAAATATTTGAAAGTATGGTGGTGCATTACTATATTAAAACTTAAATTAAGAATAACTTGTAACGCTCCTTAGAAATGACAGATATAGGATTGTTTCAGAGCTACATTATTTTTATTGCGACATTGTTTTAATTTGTAGTTTTCTTGTATTCGTTCTAGAAGCATAAGGTTGCCTATTGACTAATTTTGTACAGCCACCTCTTGTCAAAAGTGGCCGTAAAGCTGTGACTATGTGCAGAATATAGTTTCAAATCAGAAAAAGTGTATTAAATCTTATCAGCTCGAATTTTAATTGGACGTAAGGAATGATTATTATAATTTAATCCGTTGTGCATTGAAAATTGATCTTGAAACGGTTGTATCATATACATTATTTATTTATTAGATACTCGTGCTGAATATTCGAATGTATGAACCTGTAGTGACAATATATTATAGTTTCAATCATCGTGGTCATTAGGACTATTAGAACTCTAATAACGTAATTTTCTCCTAATAGTTAAAAAGTTCTATTGACAGCATTTCGCATCTTTAGATAATATTCGTTACCTTAATGTTGTGTGTATTATCTTAACTAACTAAAACTATATAACAAAAGTGTTGTCACGCTTTAAAGATATTGTGGGTAGGATATTTTTCATGGAATAAAACACCTATACGATATTAGTGCATGCATACTTTGATTTTTAATCACCTGCACTAAAATGACAGCTGCGGACAGGTTTTTTTATGTTCCAAGCTTGGAGCATAGTTTTTTGGTATGGCTCATTCATAAGTGAGTCGTTGATTTTACTATAATTTCAAAAAAAAAAAAATACCCGTGTAGGATTCAACTCGCAGTGGTGAGTTGTTACTTTGATCCATGTAACTTACTATGAATGAGCGATATTATAACAGTATACTCCAAGCTGTCATTTTAGTACAGATAGTTTAAAATCGGATATCGGATATACATTTGCGTAGTTTTAAGATAGGATTTCTCACGCGGCTTTTCTACATAATCTGTGCACATCCAGGGCTATAAAAAGAATTTACAGTCAAAGTCCCTTTTACTATAGAAGTTGTATACTTGGCCATAACAAGCGCCCACGCGATATAAAGCTCTCAAATATTGATAGGTAGACGACGCCAGAGGCATTCTTTGCTCGCATTTTGACATTTTATAATTTAATACACGTTTTTATAGCTTAATTAATCGAAAGTTGTAAATTGATGACGACTTAATCTAACAAGAGTATATTATGAATAATAAAATGTAAAGAAGCGAGAGACGTAGGATTAGTTGTTGTGTAAATGCCACTCTTACTACTTTTCAGTGTAACCTTATTTTATTGGACGTTTTCAATTCATTCTTCGATGCTTTTACACACATATATGTAGGTATAAGAAGAATTGAAGTATAATAGACTAGTATCCATAGAAAATGCATAAAATAACATATTTATATAGTTCAAATATATATTGTGTCTACAGTCTTAATTATATACATAACCATAAACATACCTATTCGTGCGTATAATATTAATGATGTTTGTGAAATGTTGTCAATATTATTTATTCCCATTTATTTAAATTTCATTATGATAATATTTGTGTGAAAAATACATTTATTAGATTCAGCTAATTGAATAATTTGGAATTATGAGTGATTTATACCTATGTGCATTTTAGTTTAATATAATAAACCTCCGTTTGAAAGTATGTATATGTTTTGTGTATTAGTTGAATTGTCTGTGTATGTTCTTTATTATTTGCTGAATTATAAATAAGAAATTTTTGTTGTTGTTTATTATTTTTATACGCCTCTGGAAGAATTCTAGGAAATGCCACCAATAACTTGAATGTGTTGTCCTTAATTTCGGTTTGATCGTTAGGTGTCGCTAGTAACGATTTGTCATAATTGGGTATTTAACACATGCTATAATACTGGAACAATATCTATAAGAAGAGAATGCAATACCTTTTAAAATTTGCTTTTATAAATAATTTAGTATACCTACTGTTTAAAGAATCAATAAGTTATTTGACGCTTTAGAATAATTATGTCAGATAGTAATATTCCTTTACGAAACCAAGGAGGCTGTAACATTGTGTACGATAAAAAAATATTCTATTTAACTACAGCATAAATTAAATGAACTAAATAGCCAACTGATATACTTTTTATTAACATACAATACATCGCAGCCTCATCAATTTGTGACCAGAAATAAGTGCGCAAAAACCGGCACGGTGAAATTCCATGCTCTGGAGGATAATTTGACTAACTTCACCTTGAGTGTATTGACAATTTACACCTATTATAATGCTCCAAAGTTTGATACAACCGGAAGGAGAAGGGACAATAAGTGAGTCCGAGTATTTATGTGTTGTGTCTCTGTCTATTTGGGTAGGTTAAATAAAACAATATGCGAATTCAAAAACATTTTATATTGGTGTTTTATGATTTACAGCAATACAATCATTGTATCCAAATATCTTAATTAAATGTATAATAATTCGTGTCTAATACACTTAAGATTATCACTCCTACATGAGTGTATAAAATAAAAAAGTAAAGTGCATGTCCTATGAACGGTCACATTGTATTGATTAACTCTGAAAGTTTATAGATTATTTGATATAGTAACTGCTAACAAGACTTATTTTACTATAGAGATTTACCAATGCGTGAAATAACGCCTAGCAGTGAGTAATTAAACCATGCAAGAGTGAATCGACATGTCTAGAAAACTACCTATAAATCTTTTAATACAGGTGAACTGTTTGGTTTTTTTTTAAACTATGAGTGAATGATCCAACTAGAGTGCCATGAATCTATAAGTGTTCAATATTTGAAATTATATTCAAGAAAATAATACTAGGCAAAAGTCGAAGGATGTATGTAACGTAAGTATGGCTTCTTTTGGCAGCTCGAAAATACAAATATCTGTAATAGTAGAATTTTTCAACATAACCAATTCACATCTTGTTTAATGACAATATCCTGCAACTAAAATTAAAAATAAAACTGGACTATGTCACGTAACATTTCAAGTTCCCACCATAAATTCACCTACTGCATTGTATGTTATAATAGTAGAAAATGAAGCTACTAAAATCTTAAATTGGAAAATCACTATTTAGATTCCGGCAACTCATTCCCAACATTCGGCAATTTCATTAAGGTGTATCGGCATATACACTATATGAGTTTCCTGCTTAATTTCAGGAATGAAACGGTTACGGAACCCGAAAAAGCACCCATAAGTACCTTCCATGCTATTTTGCATTTCACTCATGCTTTTCTATATTTTGATATATAGCTTAAAATAGAAGAAGAAGAAGAAATAACTTTGAATACAAAATGGAACTTTGAAGATAGCCAGATTTTGTTTAAATACTTTGAAAATAATTGAAAAGAATTAAATACTTTGAAAATAATTGAAAAGAACCACATTGTACTTGCAATTTTTTAAAAAAAAACTTACCACGTATATTACTATCTATACCCGTTGATTATTTATATATTTTGCGCTCAGTTAAAAACTCACCCAAATTAAATAATACAATTTATTGTTCAGAATTTTAAGAGTAGAAAACTATTAACACAATTTGTGTTATTATTTTAATATATTATATCTATTATATTTACAAATTACTTATAAACAACATCGAATTGTCGGACGACATCTAAACATACAATCAACTTTACATTCACAAATTTGCACTAACCATCATGTCCATCGTTATTCTTCAGAGACATGGAAAAATGACTTAATACAAGTATAAGCCTGTATCTATGAACCAAGCGGCTGCTTTCGCAGAATAACTTAGGGACATTGACACATTTCTAGATAAATTGATTGGTGTAAGAAAGCATAAAGTTCTACTTTATTTTCATACTTGTTGAATATTCGTAATACGAATCAGCGAAAGCGGCCAATTTAGGTCCCTTTTATCCATCCGCTTCACGTTGCGTTGCATGATCATGGTTATAAAGTATAAACGAAACAATACACATTCACAAGTTGTAAATTTTCATCCCAGTGCATCGGTACAACAGTGGAATTGGATTGACCAGTGATACAGATGTGGACGCAACAGTGTGTAACGGATTAAACTATGGAGTATTATAAGACAATTCTTACCATATAAATACCGTATAGTGAAACAAAGCACTAGTTAATAAACTTGTGATGGGTAGTGCTTATGTTTGGGCTCCATTAGAGGGTCCAATATCGATTCAGTTCAACATATTTCTTACTATTAAACCTATTAACCTAGTGAGAATTGTGTAAACACACTACCACACTTTACACTTCTTAACGGGGTTCATGGGAGTGCCAACGGGGCACTTGAAATCCTTAGCGAATTCCTCCATATTAGACATTGGACCGACGACGCGGAAACGGCCTGGTGCGTGGAAACCGGTGGTGATGCGTAACTTGATTGCTTCGTTGCGGTAGACCGCACACCATGTATTGGCTGCACTTAACCAGAACAACTGAAATAAATGATTAAATTGAATCGACGCTCTTCCTGATTAGAAATCTGTGGTGTTGTGTTACTGAATATGCAAGATGGTTATACCTCCTTTTTATGTAACAATGTTTTATTAGATTAGAAGCTGAACAAAATATTTCTCTTTTAAATTGGAGGATATTTTGTACCGCGACTATGTTTCCAGGTAAGTATGAGGCATAGTTACAATTGTTCGCACGTTTTTTTTATTACCTGTCTAGGGCTGTATTTTTCTAATCCGGGAAGGCGGGCTTCTTCGCCGTGACGATGGGTCCAGGCTTCATACGCATAATATGCTTCCTTAATACCACCATTATCAGCAATATTCTCACCTTGAGTATTAACTCCGTTCAGCTAAAAATAATTGTGCCCGGTATTGAAAATAATCCACGAATATGAATTCTATGATAAGTCTGTCTATCTTTCTGATACTTACAAAGTTAATTGTAATAAACGTTATCATTATGAATTAAGAAAACTTATAATCATTCAAAAGCAAAGTTAAAATTTTCTATAAGCAGTCAAAATCTTTAACTACATCATTTTAAATTAATATTTCATGTTATTTGGCAGGGTTTAGAATATAATTATGAATATTGATTAGAAATAATAAGTATTGGGAATTTCTTACGAACGAAGTCGCGGACATAGATAGTATGTAAATAACTACACAATTGCAGGTCTTACTTTTAATCCTACTTCTTTGACGGTATAGTTTGAGTATTGATCTATAATGCATTTTGCTTTTTCTAGGTATTTTTGCTTCGTCATTTCTTGCCACCAGTCTACGAGGTTTCCACTTTTGTCGAATTGGCGACCCTGTAATAACAAAATCTAATTAAGAATACTCTCCAAAATGAATACTTATTACATTTTGTACATAATCCTTGTTCAGTCAAATCCTGAAGTAATTATAATTCAATGGGTAAGGTTCAGTTACCCAAGGCTCATTTCAATAGTGTTCAGTAGACTGGTCGGAGAGCATGCCCTAGTTAGGCAGTTTTAGTCGGAAGCCTGCCCTGGTTAGGCAGTGTTTTTGGTAATGTTCCTGTTAGGTAGTATTCTGACTTCATATGCATATTGTTACAAGTTACAACTGCCATGTGACGGTAAAAGATCTCACCAGATTACCGATAAATATGTAAAACTTGCCCATCCACCTTGGACAACGATAGCAGGTATAGTCTCCATACTCAGAAATATGGTAGTTAGTACTGTTTATTATATAGAAAAATAATGTAATTTTGTTAACTGACTGTACTGTAGGCATTCTGAAAATATTGAGTTTGGACAAAAAATGTTGGAAAGTTGACACCGGGTCGCCTGGCAGGCGCTGCAAACGCAATCAGTATTTACTTCTAGGATGATGATTCGGAAAATGTTAATAGCGAAAAATCTATGTTACCTGATCGTCGAATCCGTGAGTAATTTCATGACCAATAACGAAGCCAATGGCCCCGTAGTTCATGTAAGCAGGTCTCTTCGCAGAGAAGAATGCGCCTTGCAGGATACCGGCAGGGAATTCTGTAAAATATAAAAGAAACAAACTAAGTTATTTCTTAATTTTCCAATTCAATATTACGTTAAAGTCACTACTCGATTTCCGAGTGGTTTCAAAAATAATAAGCGATACTTTAAGGCTGGTTTTCTGTTTTAATGAGTCATTTGAATTAATTTGCTTAATAATTTTGTAAATAATGTAATTTTTGTACCATAGATTTTATGTGTACTTCTTTTGAAATTAACAAAGCGGATAGCACAAGTAAAAATACCACTTACGTATGCTGTTCTCGATAGATGAGTAAAATGCGTTCACAATAGCTGGACGGCCGTGGGTAACCCAGTCGGTCTTGTTGACAGGCTCTCGCAATTTGCCGAACAAATACTCGGTGCCGAAGAGAGTCAAATTAAGTACCGATTCCATCAGCTTATCCGATGACATTTCGAGCTAAGTAAGGAAAATACTTCTTTTTATTCACAAACCGCTATTATTTGCAAATCAATTTAAAATAAAAATTAAACAATGCGTTTTAGAGAATTAATTTATCTTATCGATACCCAATTTACATTGGTGTATATGGTCAGTAAAGTTACAGCACATTATTTTGATATATCATCATACGAATCTGCGAAAACAACCTATTTAGGCCCTCTGAAGACTATTACATGATGACAGTGCGAAACGTTTATTGACTACAAATTCTTTAGGAAATAGTTCTTTCAACACAATACTCACTCCACTGTAGAAATCGGTAAGTTTGTCGTTATCAAGCATCTCACTGGGATAAGCAATGTGTGATGCCATAGCATCTGCTTTTTCTAATGCTTCCTTTCGAGTCTTTTCGTCCATCCAATCTACCTCAGTAAGAGTTTTTCGGAATTGTTGTCTAAAATATAAAAGTATATAGTTGTATATATGCTATTGTTTTCATTTTACTGATTGTTTACTAACATTTCGGCAAATCATTAAGTCATGATGGCTACTGAAAAGTATTAAACATTTTATATTCCGATTGAAATGGAAAACAAAATTAAAGTCGGTAGGTACTTAAAAACCCTTAAAATATTGTTTTACATTCGCATTCTATACAATAATTGTTTAACTGCGTTAAAACTCTTTAATGAATATTTCAAACTCTATGTATCCTGACGACAAAAGACGGCAGAAAATTTAATTAACAAGCGCGCAACTAAAATTTATATTCAAATTTCTGAAACCATGCAACACACGAGAACTCACGCTACGTAATAATATGCGGTTAGCCAATTAAAACTTCAAAAACTTTTACAATTAAGCCATAAAGTTCATCGGGACAAATATTCATATCGCCTGCACCGCATGGCATTGTTATATCTTGTGCCTACCCTGAATAACATTCACGGTGGTGCTTTTGGAAACTAAATAATATTTATAATTGGATGTTACTCATACCTGATGTCATTCACCATTTCTAAAGCATTTGCCTTCGAGTTTTCATTGAAATATTTCCTAATATACAAAGCGCCGACTGCTATGGACATGCTGGAACATAAACAGCATTATTGATTTAACTATGCAACAGTGGAGATGAAGGAGATGTTTGCTTAGGATTAAAATTTAATTTCGCTGTTCTGATGGGAAAATGTATACCGTAGATTAGGCACGTTTAACGACTTGGCGGTGAAGTAAAATCACAAAACGTATTAATTGTTTAATCTATTGGACCCATAGACAATATCAAATTGCGGAAGTAGGTATATTTGAAAGTTCACCATTTTCAATAATAAATACGCCTGTCTCCACTTAGACTAGGTAAAGGGTTACCATTTCTTCAACTAGTTAAAACCTGTCATCACAATATAATAACAAACTGTACCTATGCGCTATGTACTTTTAAAAAGATTGAGGTTAATTTTTGATTAAGTTAGGATAGTTAAAGAGAATTCAAACAGAAAGCTAAAAACCCAGATATGTTTGTGTTTTTATAATATATTTCCACAATTAATTACTTCACTACCTCACACTAGCTGTGTCGGCACATTCTTTCCATCTGCTTTCCCGTTCAGTTTTTCCTGAAAGTGCCGTGACGTAGGCCAGTTGACGTCTTCTAAGATTATCAGTCAAGTATGATACCGACGCGCCCGCAACTCGCCACATAACATAGTTCGCTTGTACACGCTTTGGCGTAGTTTCCAACAGCACCTATACATTTATTAATGTTAGCTCCACACTTATTAGCTCTTAAAGAAGTCACATATCTAAATGTTAATTTATACTAACCTCAAGATCCGATATGTATTTTGGCACGCTCACAATAGCGATCTCGTCAAGACCAACCTTCATATGCGGAGCTAAGAGACGGTTGATGTACTGAAGCCATGGGATCCTTTTGTGCAAGCAAATATTATTTAAGTAAAAAATATTGAATTACCTAAATATAAAAGGGTGAATGCTTGGTGAAATTTATACAAAAATGAAAAATTCAAATAAAAATTATATATAATTATATCAAAGTTGAAACAGTTTATTCGATATTAAGAGTATATGACCTTTTTTATTTATTTCTAATGACGTCGTTTTGCAACCACATTTTAGTAAATATTGGAAAAAAAACTCGATACAGCTATAAACAATTGTGTACAATTTGGACTCGCACATGGAGGGTTTTTTTACTACTTTACTTGTAATTACTTGGCAATTAATAAACTTATACGATCCCACTTTAAACGTAAATTATAAAGATATATTACAATGTTATGTATTGATGAGTATTATATTAAGAGTGAGCTTTGGCCCAAGTCATCATATAAGATTAAGTTAATAGTAGTTAGTAGTAAAATACGGTGACAGCATAGATTCAAATATACTTATTATATAAATGAGGAACAAAGTAGAGCGTGTTTTACGGAGTGCACAAATATCTAAGTGAAGACAGGAGAAATCTCTGCCTTATAGTTAAATGCGAAACTTCAAATGGTTATTATAGACATAATTTTTTGGAGAATACAAAGACCCTAAATACAAAACTTAAGCTTGGTTTTAAACAATGAAATTCAGAAAATTAATTCAATATATGAAATGAAACATCGCAAATATGTGTCTCGTGGTATTGTGTACGTATTCATGGCTTTCGAGGTTTTCGCGGTCGAGACCCTGGGGCCGTGGGGGCCTGGAGTCGTCACCTCTATCGAGATCTCTCAACGCGTCTAATTGAGGTCTCGCGTGACCAAAAGGCTGGCTTGCACCTAGGGCAACGAATCAGCATTACTATCCAACGCGGAAATGCGGCCAGAATTTTGGGCACGCTGCCCGCCGACAGCAATTTGGAGTCAATTATTTACTTAGAGATTTATATTATTTTGTAAGTATAGTGTTGTTTAGTGTATCTGTTACAAAAAATTATCGTCTATTTTTATTCATTGTGAACATAAGAGAGTTTAATGTGACATTTTATTATTGAAAGATCAATAATAACCCTTGTTAGGAATCTAATCGGATAAAATCAAAAATAAACACAGTCTGTACACTAAACCACCAGTTTGTTAGGGTCAAATTTTGTGAATGTCAAACGGCGAACCAAGAGAAAGGGTTATTTGAACATTATTTTCTATTTTCCATTCCAGCTTATCCTCCACGGAAATTGATCCTTAGAAGCTATATATAATTATATACTATGCTTTGATATATTAATACAGTGTGTTTATTTTTTCAAAATCAGCCGATTCCATCCCTGACTAAGGTTATTGATTTAAAAAAAATCTAATGATGACACCATTTTTGTTTTCGTCAAAATTCACCTATATATACATATAAAAGTAATATCTCACTTGGGAAACTTTTGTTGAAGTTCTGCAACCGTCATAGGGTTATACAAACTGGTTGCATTGCGCCGTTTCTCGAGTGGTAATGATATCTACAACAAAAAACAATAAATGAATATAACAAGTATATGATACTATTATTTGTATTTATGTTTATTATAAATTATGTTTTTAATGAATATAATAATTTATTAATTCATAGAGGAAACTACAGTGTTATAAATATTCAAAATCGTATAAATAGTTGAAAATAAGTACAGACCTGTTATTTACTAAGACTTTGAGAATGTTTTAGTGGCTAACGATCTTATTTATAATGAGTTGGAGTCAGTTTGTAGGCTTTTTTGTGGTTCTTAAAGAAGCCTACAAACTTACTCTAACTCAATATAAATAAGACCGTAAGTCTTGAAAAAAATTAATTAAAGATATAATTAATTACTTAACTACTGGACTAAGATTAAGCTTTTATTAATAAGTTATATTAGCAGATACGTTTGAAGATATTATAGGTATTATAGCTTAGTAGTTAAAGCTCTTCTCTTCCAGTGACGAGGGTTCCTGGCAGGGGAGTATGCATTTTGTTAAAACTACCACATGAAGTAAATGTTGTGATGAAACCGGCACGTTAGCAAAACCCATCAAATCGTCATTAACAAGTATGGGGGTTTCTTTCCCTTAAAATATAGCAAGGCTTGAGCCCAGCAGTGGGTCTCGTATGGAAAATATTATTATATGTAGTAGCTTAGATTTTGGAAATTATTACAAATATCTTTCAATACCAGCGCTAAATAGGTATTCAAATAATTCCTCGGACACCAGGCGACTCGCGATTTGAATTATTGGGATTCAAATATTCAATCACAGTACCAAGACAATTGGGTCAAATATGAGATATGTCGTGAGGACCTTGGACAATATAACCTATTACGGTTAAACAGACGGCCCATATAAAACAGGCCATAGCCTTCCTTATGATTTATTTTACATGAAAGTCAACTGAGCTCGTAAAAAATCACTTTTTGCCGACCTCATAAAACTGTTGTTATTGTTTTACACACGCGGAACTATTTAGACTGAGTACATTTCACACGTTGTCGCTGGTAGACTAGTGTCGTTGTTTGAATTTGTAATAAGGATATTACTTACGTTGGCAAGCTTCATTTCGAATTGAAGGGATTCCTTGAGCTCCACCTCAGCCTGAGCGCGATCTGCCCCTAACAGTACGGCAATGTCCACCATATATTCATAGTAAGCCTGGACTAATTTGTCACTGAATCCTCGATTTAGGTATTCGCGACTTAATCCAAGCGATGCTTGATCCAGCTGTTACAGATAATATCGTAAATGGTATAGAAAGTCATAATTTATGTATAATAAATGTTTAAACATTCGCTTGGCCACCAGCCGAAGAAAATTCGCACAATAGAACAATTCACACAAAAGTAAAACGTTACATCATATACAATGTTTTTTATACTGTTAGACTTATTTTGTGATGGATATAATTTCTAATTATCATTAAAAAATCTACGGTCGGCCGACAGGTTTAGTGTGTCTATTGCAAAGTACCTAAAGCAAAACATCAAAAACAGCATTTCTTACGTCAATGATTCTTTTTGTGGAGTTCTTAACGTCGACGCTGATTGAAAAATCAAGGAAGTAGTCGACTGAATAACCTGCCGAGCGGAAATTGTACACGGACTGTTCCCAAGAGAAGGTTCCTTCATCCCAGTCTTTACCATCAAGAACGGGCCAGCCGCCTAGGCGTCGAATCATTTCTAATAACGGCTGGACTCCTCGAGCTTCTATGGCAGCTGTGAAAAACATATTACGTAGTTATTGTTTCGAAAATGGACTGCCCATTCACCAATGTATACCAACAATATTATTATTATTATAATCAATCTGGTCATACAATATATTTTACCCAAACAAGAGTGCATCTCATGGAAATTTCATATGCGCGTGTATCCTAAGATAAGAAATAAAATATACTTCTAGAATTTATTCAGTTAGTTAGTTTGTCGTAACTTACATCATATTGATTGTGCAAATAGCGGAAGCAACACCATTTAGTTCACTTTCACTTACATTTATCGTCATAACACGTTTTAGTAAACCAATAAATAAGACTTGGCATACTTAACTATAATCTTTATTCCAGGTTAGATGCTGTCCAAAGGAGATTCAACTACTTTCTAGGATTTTTTTTATAGATCCCAGCTATTTACACAATTTTGGAATATAGTGTTTTATACCCAAATAATCGGGAGCACACTATAAACCTAAGTTACTAATAGTGTGATAAGCGTGAGACGATATAAAGTTATATTTTTTGTAAAATAAGTTTCCTTGTCAAGCTTAATATTGATTGAACATTTAACTATGTACCTTACTCATGTTATAAATGCTGTGATTCTTTTTTTATATAAATAGGGTTTGTTTAGTCCTAATTTTCTTTCTAATAAACTACCTAATAATACAAATATACATTTATAAAGAGGTGTTTAATACTTACTTCTGTTCATGCAAGCTTGGTACAAAGTTTTAGCCAGTGCAAAGGGCCTTGGTTCTTCTGGCATGATTGGTTCATCAAGCAGTGAACGAATCTGTTCTTGTAGTTGGTCGGTTATGATGGAGAATGTGTTCACTGATGTTTTGTCATCTGGGATCCTTGTGTTTTTCACAAAGGAACCACAAGCGAAGTCGTAAAAGTCATCGCAAGGGTCCACATCATCGTCCATGTTGAGAAGCAATTTTGAGGCTAAAATGGTAAATATAGCCTTGTTTCGTTAAACTGTATTATTGCGACATGTGAGATTAATTCTATTTTCGAATTATTCCTTATATTACTATAAAAGTTGTTTCATTTCCTATCGTATGAATATAAGATATATAAATTTTCATAAAAAGGTTGTTCGGTGGCATAGTGGGGAGTGGTATGCTATGATCTCAAGATATCGGAGTAGAAAAGAAAACACAGGAAAGCGGATGCCGAATTTCGAATGAGACGTTCCAAACCAACCATAATTTAACACTATCTTTACTTATAATTATTACAATAATTTGTAAAAAAAAATTAAATCCGCAGCTTGAAAAGAAACATATAATAACACTATACGTTATCAGACAATCATTGACCACTGCTGAAAGTAGGCCACGCCAAGTTAGCGCCACATATTTTCGTCTTCAAATTTCTTCATCATCGACGACCTTGAGCAAATAAACGATCCACTATGGAAAGAATTCGCGTTCTACAATACGTTTGTCACAACGCGGTCTCTATTCCAAAATAAAATTTTGTTTAAATTTGAATCGAATATACTTTATTGCATAATATTAAGATAGAATTCACAAAGTTTAAGTACAGAAAGCAATTAGCGGTCTTATTAATAAAAAGTAATTTGTTCCAGACAACCTTAGGATGGATAGGAAAAAAATGTAACATGTGGGTATTGCAATGTATATATAACTAGAATAAAAAGTGTGTATATAAAATTTTGACACGACAAGTATAATAGACATAGAATTAAGACAAAAATATTCATTTAGTGTTATATATAAATCATACTAATAATTATAGTAATATTAATTTAATAAAAGTATTGAGTGTTTCATCATATTTACCCGTATGGATGCATCCAGGTGAGTGGCACAGTGTGTTGTCATTTTCTCCTCTTGCGATTACTGCTGGCGGCAAGGACGAAGAAAGTTTCAGTTCACTAGTCTGTGGCACGTCTAAAATATAGATACAACATTACGAATAATAAATTAATTAAGAATTTAAATCATCTGTTTTTTGGGAAGATTCCCGCCAGTTTGTAATATGTATATGAATGTTTTTCTTGAATATTTATTTATAAGTATACGAGTATAATATTATTCAGAGTACTTTTTTAGTTTTAATTTGATTTTAAATGGTGTCGTATTTTCATTTATATAAAATTATCTAACATTTAGTATTATGAAATAAATTAACGAATATACATTTAAGTATATTTTATTATTAATATACCTACTTGTGTTTCTTTGCTACGGTTTTGGGATGTATGTCAAAATGTTTTAGCAAATAGACATGTTCGTTTTTAGGATTCCATTACCTACTTAAAGATTGTTAAAACCTCTGATTTCTTATAATTAAAGCACTGGCGACTTTTGGAAAAGTATTCAAATATTGACTTGACTTAATTGTTTTTCCTTCTGTCACTGTATTATAAAATACATATAAAATTTCATCTGGCTCAAACAAATGTATTATTTTCGCCTGAAATAGTTACAGCTTAATAAACTGCAACTCTGTGTGGGACTCAAGTCTCACAAAGATAAAAACGAATCCATTCTATGAATTCTATTATTCTATACTATCTTCTATTGTATTTCAAAACACAATTAGTTATACAATTAAACTAAACACAGCTAATTATATCAGAAATAGATTTGTAGAATATTACGTGTATAGTGAATACGTGAATAGTGAATTTGTTTACTTAGGCTGCATGTTTACCAGAGACGGAAAGCATGAAAGGGATATTGAAAGGAGAGTTATGGCAGGTAATAGGGTGAATGGAGCGCTAAATTCTTTTATGAATAGCCAGAAAGTGTCTGTAAAGGCACGCTTGGCTGTCCATAAAGGAGTGTTGGTGCCGACCCTGATGTATGGTAGTGAAAGTTGGGTATGGCAGAAGAAGCATGAAAGTAGGATAAACGCAGTTGAAATGAGAGCTTTGAGAAGTATATGTGCGGTTAGCTTGAATGATAGGATAAGAAACAGTGTGCTAAGGGAACGATGTGGTTTGAAAGAAGATGTAATAACAAGAGTTGAAAAAGGAATATTAAGGTGGTTTGGGCATGTAGAGAGGATGGATGAAAATAGAATCACAAAACAGGTATATGACAGTATTGTCAATGGTAGAGCTGTTGCCGGTAGACCGAGACGAACATACCATGAACAAATATCAGAACTGTTAAAAAAAGGTCAGGTAAAAAGCATTTCAAATAAACGCGCATGTATGAAGAGGTTAATGAAAGTAGGTGAAGCGAAAGTTGTTTGTCAGGATCGTCGCAAGTGGAGATCCATAGTCTCTGCCTACCCCCATGGGAAACAGGCGTGATTTTATGTATGTATGTATATGTACGTGTATAAGTACGTAAAAATGTATGACAGCATTGTGTATTGTTAATGTTGGCGCTTATAGACCACGACATACTTATCATGATCATATTAAAGATATGTAGAAGAAACGTCAGGTGAAAAACACCTTAAATAAATGTGTAGGTATGAATGAAGGGATTAATGAAAGTAGGTAGATGAAGCAATATTTGTATAGGGTCGTAGTAAGCGAAGATTGATCGTCTCTGCCTAACCCCCTATGGGAAACAGACGTGACAATATACATAATTATGTAACTTTGTATATATGTAAATATCTCAAAAATTCATTGCAAAAATATTTCCTTGCAGCGTAAGTTATTTTTATAAGTTGAACAATATCATCAATTAAGAAATGCTAGGATTATACTGATCCTAAATGATCTTGCAATTTTTACATAAAACAATATATGTGAAAGTATGCGAATATTGGTTTAATAGATACATCATAAAATACAAAATAATACCGAGTATAGTCGCAACATAGAAGAAACTATAACGGTATTTTCTTTACATAAATAAGGATTACCTGGCTCCCGAAGAATGGATAGATAACTCTTTGTGGTACACAAAAACATAAACAGACAAAAGTACGTAAATATAAAAGATTTTTAAAAGTACGTAAAGATGAAAGTGATCTCTTCCAGGAAAATATCAGGGGCTAAATAAAAAGTACACCGATTTTTTTATGATAAATAGGTTCGCGTTTGACCATGATCACGTCTAATATCGAACAATGATGCGGTCGAAGCTGGAGCACACTTACTTTGACGATACCTATTGACACGAGACTTAAAGATACCCGGATTGTACTTTTCAGAAACAAAGTACTATAGTAGTGCTATCCACAACTCTGCCGTACGCAGGAGGAACGAGGATGCGAAACATTTTGTTCGCACTGGTGGCCTTTCCACTATGAAATAGTCAGGATTTGGTGAGTGGACTCCAGGGAAATCGAGAGTAACCATCAGTTATTAAAGAACGCTATGCGCTGAAGTTCTTGGAAAAAGCTTCTATACGCGTGTATGTGTTACACTTTCTACAGGCGCTTAATTTTTTGTATTCATGTAATGCGATATTTCCGTCTATTGTGGACCGATTTTCAATATTCATGCTTTATTTATAAGAGTATACACCCGATGTATTCCCATGATTACAGTCAGGATTTGAGGAGTGGATGACAAGGAAATAGAGAACGATCCTTGTTGACGAGCGGCTACATTGAAGAGTAGGACAGTAACCTTGTATACGCCTGCCTGTAGTACAATGTCTACAAGCGCTTAATATTAGCTTAATATTAACTTATCATAATATTAAGTTATGTATTCAAGTGCTTACGCAACTAAAAAGCAATTTTTTTTACAAATACAAAATCGTAATAAAAAGCTTAAAATAAATATTTAACTGCCCTCTTTCTACCACATGTTGAAGTCTCGGTGCGAAGTAAAATCTTATCGTATCGTATCTTTTGCTTTTTAGTTCGAAATCAATTTTGTTTAGTTACAAAAAAAATATTAACCGTAAAAATACGTAGCTAAATAATATTCCTGCCATTTTATAGAAAAATCACTTTAAAACGAGTGAGCATTCAGTCAGAATGAATTACCTAAATATGCAGTGACCTTTATCTGAAGAGATTAGTTTAGAGACTAATTTTTGAGGGTTCACTGCATTTGTCGCATTATTTTATAGAAATGAAAATAATAACTTGTAAACATTGTTATTCATCTCTTTATGGCGTGAGATTTTTTTATTATAAATTGACCACAATTTTTAATTAGTTCATAGTAATATCAACGTTGTTGTTGAGTGATATAGTCATTTTGCGATAATTCTGGGGACTCTAATAATAAAGGTTCTATTTCATTCCCTAATTTATAGAGGCTTATAGAAAGGTAAATACAACCATATTTCTAGGTTCTTAAAATCGGTATCTTATCGATTTTATAAAAAATGTAACATTACTGCCTTTGGCTACAAACGGTGCTGTCTTATAAATGATGTATGAGGTTGTGTGCAATTCTGTGAAAGAAAATCTATATATTCCTACGTATCTATAGCTTTTATAAATCAATACTAAGTTTTACAATTTTGTACTGGATTTAAGTTCTGCTATCTCGTGCATCTTGATACTTATCTATTTACAAATGTGCTATCATCTGCATACACACAGATATCAAGTTTAACGAGCAGATTATTTTTATGATACTTTTCTGTTTGTAAAGAAAATCACAATTTTCCAAATTTATTTAGTGTCAGTGTTTTCGAACTAAATGGCTGTGCAATTGTACCGACAGACACATATAGTGAAATTATAACAGATCTGCAACGACCATAACTCCTTCGAGCGAGACGCAACGGGCGACAACAAGCGACTGATCGAGTTACACGTGTAACTCCCTGGTAATCTTCGTGTATTCAGCGAATCTGGTTCGTGGCTACGCAGTGATCTTTAATTTTCACTCATCTTGTCATATCGTCATCCACTCTTTGATCAAAGAAGCCATCAGATTTCGGTGAAAAAATCAAGTTGTTACGCTTTTTTAACGTTTTGTAACTAAATGACCAAAACAGTTCTTTAGGCGATCACCCTATTTAAGATTTCGTCGCGATTGGCGCCAACCTCCGTCACTTCTTTTGTCACATCACTACGCCCAATTTCGAGGCCGGGTTGTCGGTCGAGAGTTTCATTTTTGGGTTTAGGTACGAAACCCTAAAAGAATAAAACTGCGTTTCAAGTGAGTCCCTCAGCGCGTTAACTATTAAATATCGTTTGTTTCAATCAAAAGATAATAATTATAATTGTAACACCGCCTATGAATAATCCATATATATAATAATGTCCATAATATCCAAAATGCATGTGTGAACATTGGTTACAAGGTATAAAATTTTGCATTTTAAAATATTGGAATAATCAAACTAAATAATTTTATTTATTTTTAAACCACCAGACTAACCAGATCAACTATTTATAATCAGATTTCTACCATAGTGTTATTTTAAATTGTAGCCTTGATGGTTCGATTCACCTTGTCATCAGATGTCGTTATTACAGATTCGTTTCTCGTACGGTAATATCTACTCGTATGAAAAGTTATTATTAAATTAGTTCAGAAACTTTATTTCAGTATCAAATTTGAAAATAAACTTGTTAAGGATCTGTATTTTTCGCCAATTTGGCACAAAATTATGTTTTAATTTAAAAATCGCCCAAAACGAGAAAATTATCTATCTTGTTATTGAGTCGGGTTTCTATATCATAATGACCATAATTTATTTTTGAAAAATATACCCAACCATGATATTTTTAACTTAGGGTTATTTATAGGATAGTTTAGTCTTTGTTTTTATCATAATAATTTAGAAAAATTGTTTAATCCCATTATTATCTTCAACATACTTCTCTATTTCGATTTAGGTACATTATTCAGCTTATCTAGTAAAATTTTTGCACGTGTTCAAAAACAACGATATCAACTAAAGTCAGAGATAAATATAGTTTTCCTATTACTGGTCAAAAATACCTATAATATGACGTATGTATGTATGAATACGTTTAGATAGAAATATAACATACCTATAAATATAAATATAGTAATAAAGAGGATTTAAAATAATAACCTATTTCGGACACTAAAGATTCTGTATCTCATACCAAGAATATACAGCTTCCTTAATATAGTATCTGTCGGTGTCAAAAGATCCATTGTGTTCGTATTGCGCATATCAATTGGATATTCTACAACAATTCGGTTAATAAGACACGTTCTAATCAAAAGTGAGTCACAAATTGTTACTATCCAGATGATAATATACTTTTCAAATAAGTGACAATGAGACCTTATTTATACACAGTTTGAGGTTAAGATCTTTTAATTGTGGTGGAGTCTTTTGGTCTTTTAAGGATAATTTTTAAAGGACATGTAAGCGCCTCGTGGACCTCTTGGTGACAAGATATCTGGTCCCTGCTTCGGACGATATCTGTACACAAAATCAACAAGACATTGTCACCTTTTTGAGCACCTTACCCATACATTGTTGTCGTAAGCTACCTTATACGTACCTACTTATAGTCTTTAGTGATTACTTATATGCATGATACGCACCTACCTGGTTCTATTAGGTTATATTTCCTTTGTTATATCAGGCGGCTTTATTGTAATAAATTTATTAAGTTAAAAAATATTTCGTAGTATTAAAAAATATAAGGTTCACCAATGTTATGACACGTAGGTACATATCTAGACTATTAAGGAATCCGGATTGTTGATTAACACTTATATCATAATATTGTACGTACGAGAAGCTAAATATGGTTATTAGGTTCATCATGAATTTATTTAGATATATTCAAAAAGTTAAAAAATATGATAGGAAAAATTATTTTGTATAAAATTCAAATACTATTGTTATAATTAGGTTTATTTTTATTATTTCAACACAAAGTCGAGTCATATAATAACAATTTATTTTTATTAATTATAATCACAGATTTATACAAGCATAGATATAAAAGCTTTTAAGCGTCCTTAATGTACTTGTTATTATTGACCTCATTTCCCATTTTGAACTTGGCCTCATCTCCATTGAGTGCCGGCCTTTTGCCTGGTTACTTTATAAAAGGACATTGATTTCATATCCTACGAGTTTATTACAGATAATAAGATTTTTGCACATATTATTGAACTTGAAAAATAATACAGAATAATATTCTCTTAATTTCAGATTTTTTCAGCTTACGTTCTCCTATCAATTGAGTTACAATTGTGAACGTCTGGTCTCATAATATCTAGAAATATTAATTGAAAGAATTCCACAACCAAGATAGAAGAGTATGAACGCAAAGATCGTGGTTATAAGATACTCGTTCCCAAAGTGCACTAGATAACGCTTCATTCGCATGGTGCATTTCCCGACATGGCCTCCTAGCAATATGCACCCACCGGTTCTTGAAATTGTTAAATGGTCAGCTTAATGGCTTCAAAGAATTCGTATGAAATACCAGCAGAGGAAAGAAGGTTTTATAACGTATAATGCGACGTTGACAAAGAGCGCGAACAATTGATCACTCAAATTCATAGGGGTAATAAGACACCTACAAAGGATACCCATCCTTTGCAGGTGTTCGGCTTGCAATAATAGCTATTATACATCCTAATAAAAACATAACGATCTAACTTATAGTTACGTATTGCCCATTTATATAACAATTTACAACACTACTTGTCCTGATCAATAATTAAACAATTCGTCATCAATAATTATGTTTTTATCATATAATTTCTAATATTTAAGTAGCATATTAAAACTTCAGTCATTTATTTTATATTAATTATTTAATTTATTTATATTGTGAACGCTCTCTGCCGACAGCGATTTGGCGTCAATTTTTTACCTATAGATTTATGTTTTATTGTAAGTATAACTTTATTTATAGTATAGTATTAGTTTATTTATTTTTAAAATTAATTTGTAGTTTTATTTTTATATTTATTCAAATAAAAAATATATTTATTTCTATATACATTGTTATAACTTTGATTATAGTCATGCTATTGGCAACTTTTAAAGATTAACCAATTTTGTGTGAAAACTGACTCACTCAATTCAGTTCAGTGTCGTGTTATTGTTAAATTTTCAAGTGTTTGAAATAAACTTACGTGCGGTGCGAGTGCGACAGAGCGTGGCCGTGCGCGCCCCTGTTTCATCACTTAACGTGATCTAATATTTTGTAACTCGAGTTGCTCATATTATTCTATGATAATATAATATAACGTATCTCTCGTATTAGTTATTGGATTGTATAAAAAAATATATATTTATAGCTCGAGGATAGCAGTAGGTTGACGGCACACCTGTGATGGACAGGGGTTACCATCGCCTATTGCTTGTAAAAAGCTTTACAACAACTTTTTTGAAAAATATTACTTATAGTGCCCCGTAAATACTTTGACGTTAATTCGAAATGCCTAAATATAAAATACGCAAAAGAAATATTTTTGATTTTTGAGATCATTTGCATACATATGCGAGAGCTTAAACAAAATACTTCCAACCTTGCAACTTTTATTAGTTTTACTATATCTTTGTCGTTACTGTAACATACTTCTTGGATGTAGGACAATTATTGTACGAAGCAGCCTAAATTTTCTCTACTTATGTATGCTCGTAATGTCACACGATTTATATATTGAAATTCATGAATGGGTTGTGTTGTGTAAACAACAATATGCACTTAAGACGCTTACTTCTTAATAGGCCGAAGCATGCCGAAGTCTATAAAATTTTAGTAGAGGTTTGTACATTAAATATATCAACTTCAAAAATGTAATATGCCAAGTTTTTCGAATGTGGTACTTTTATAATATATATTGCTTTTATTTATGAACTAGCATTTACATGCGATGTCTTACATATTGGACAGATGACAAAGTTAATATTTATAATGTAAATATTTTAAAGAACTTTGTTCCAAAAATTGTATTTAGTTATTTATCCTTTGTGTGATAGTTATTATAATAACAAATGAACTTTAAACGACATTTCAGTTGATTATAAGTCTATGCCAACTCGAAAAATGGACTCGTAGAGAGAACCAGAGAGTTTTTCCTAGTCCATCTATCCGTCTCTTTCACACTTGTGAAAACGACATAGCGTGGTCTCTCTCTCGCACTCCAGTTCGCGGAAACGTTCCCCGGTCGAGGACTCCGTTCGCGTTGAGACTCCCGGGAGACCCTTCTTCGCGTTCCCAAGTGCTTCTGCCGTTGGCTGTGCGGACCGCCGCCGCCAACGGCCAGTGTTGTTTTGCTCGCCCACCACCCCTTCATGGAGAAGGGTCCCGGTGGGCAGCAGGTTCAGTAGAGACAGTGATTCATGTGTTGTGTAATGCTAATCTAACCTAGACTTAGTGCTCCTATGGCGGAACAGCCTAGGAAACCCACGCCCTCGAGCCGCGACTCGCGGCTCGCGTATAGGGCTATAGTGACCACCACTACTACACCATCGACTACCACCATTCCCCCCACCTCAGGCGGGGCTTCGCTCGCACCCCCCGGATATTATTATCCGATCGGGGACGAAAGGGGCCCGCGCCAGGCTGGGGAGAAAGCTAGAAGGACATCGTCCTCTGAAGAAGAGAACGAGCCCAGAAAACGCCGGGACACGGCCAAATCGCCATCACCCATCGTGCCAGAAGAGGGAGGCGGGGAAGAGATGGCATCCTCCTCCACCGCCACCTCATCCACCGCAAGCAGCCAGGCAGACTCCACGCCACCTTCGCGCTCCACTTCGTATGTGGAGCTGGAGAGCTTACGGAACGCCGGCGCCGCTGAAAATGCCGACGCCGAAAACCGCATCACGGACGCCGCGTACGGCGTCACGGACGCCGCGTACGGCGTCACGGACGCCGCGTACGGCGTCACAGACGCCGCGTACGGAGTCACAGACGCCGCGTACGGCGTCAAGGATGCCACGTATGGCGTCGCGGACGCCGCGTATGGCGTCACAGACGCCGCGTATGGCGTCACGGACGCCGCGTACAACGTCACTCCCACCGTCGAACATCGCGACGCCGCCGCAGCAGCAACCCAAGGTAGGACTCTTCCTACAAATGTTACATTCGCCGAGATTGCTTCGTCGCCACGTACGAGTCCGATCCCGCGGCCTCGGTACGAGTCGGACTTCACCTTTACCGACGGCTACATCGACGCCTGGCCACGACGAGCAATCTCCCCCCACCGCCCCCAAGGCTAAAGGCTACCCACCACTGATAGTGGATAAATTACCCAACTGGACCAAGCATTTCGAGAAACTACACGAACGGTTGGGTTTCGCCCCAAACGGCCGTCCATTTGGCCAAGGTGTAAGATTTATATCCCAGAGCCCAGAAGAGTACCGTATAATACAGAGGTACCTTGTAGAAGCCACACAAGCGGACGCCACAGTACAATGGTATTGCTACAGTGCGTCCGCTGAAAAGCCCACAAAAGTGGCCGTAAGAGGCCTCCCACTGGACACTGATCCGGAAGAGATCGGGAGAGCCCTGGAAGCCCTCAACTTTCATGTACAAAATGTGCGACATATCCCAGGGACTAGAGGCAAACTTGGCTGCCTCTTCCACGTCACACTTGGTCATCTAAACCAAGAAGAACTCGCCTGGCTTTACGCAACCAATCAGTTGCTATATATGCCGGGCGTAGTCATAGAAGCCTGGAGAGGGCAACACATAGTGGCGCAATGCCATAGATGCTTGAAGTTTGGGCACTCTTCCAAAAACTGCTTCAGGCCGGCGAGATGCCTCAGGTGCGCGGGAGAGCACCTGGGTCGCCGACTGCCCCCAACCACGCGAACATCAAAAATGTGCTAACTGTGGCAGGGCGCATGCGGCGAGCTTCCGACGCTGCCCTGTCCTACTAAAGGAACATAGGATGTTGGGTGAATCCCAACACCGTAATAAATGAAAGATAACTTGATATAAACGAGTTTAATTGAGTTCAAAATGACATGAGTGTCATCGGCGCGTGATGGTCGTGAACTGACTCGACGCGTCCGCGGAAGTCGCAGCTAACCTGTGCGGTTACACCGTACATACTCCCGGGGGCGAGAAGAAATGAATTAATGAGTGGTTAGAATGAGTGAAGTAAAAACTAGATTAGTAGATATTACAATGTGAGACCGACATTATTGATTCGGGTCACTAAATCTACACTTATTTTGCACTACGCTATTTTGCACTACATTTTTTTGCACTACACTATTTTGCACTACATTTTTTTTGCACTACACTATTTTTTAATGTGGAGACTGAGTGTTCTTTATTTAATAAATGTTGATTGAAAATCTTGTATTGTTTTTTCATGTTACTTTCAACTCGTTTTAACAAGTTATTCTCTGCTTCTATGATAGAAATCTGATTTTTCCAGAGATATCCTAAATGCTTTTCATTATTTCTAATTTATGTTATATCCCTTTGATATTGTTCGGCAAATTGTTGATCTAATACTCCAAACAAGCTATGAGCAATGTAACCGACACCGTCGATAAGACCTCGCCTTGAGCGCGAGCGCGTCCTTGCTTCGAAATGCTGATTGAGCAGCATGCCGTCGTAGTACTCTAGTTCCATGAATCCGTGACGTAGCTGCAACATAACCACGTCACAGTGGGATTTCCTTTGTTCTTGATTACATAATGTCTCAAGGTGTGTCATGTAAACATTAAACACACGTGAGCCTTGCCAATACGATTGCATATCATAATACACAACTATCTTCCACTGATCTTGAATAAGACGTATATTTGAAATTTTATCGAAATAAAGGCCCTTTTGATCATGATAACGTGAAATATTGTATGCTCCTTCTACTGAATATAGGAACAACATAAATAACAATAAAATATTTGAAATAATATTAAAACTCGAGACCCTTTTGCTTGGGACCGTTTTTTTCTTGATTATCAGACGTTACTGATGAAGGTTTTTGAATTATTGAAGTGTTGACTTGATCTTCGGACTTCACCGGCAAAACCGATAATTTGATTATGGGTCTCTTCAAGGTGCCATTTTTGGTTTTGACCGATACGACTCTGACGTATCCATCCTTGCCTGGGTGTAAATCTATGACTCGACCCAGCGCCCACTTGCCGGCAGGTAAGTTAGCGTCGTGTATGATTACTACGTCATCTAATTTCATATTTTGTTGTGACTGTTGCCACTTCGATCTTGATGACAATTGACTTAAATATTCGGAACGCCAACGTTTCCAAATATCCTGGAAAATCTTTTGAGCAAGTTGCCATCTTGTTCTCTCATCCTTTTCGGTTTCAACGATAGTGAGAAGGGGTCCACTCGCAAGGAAATGAGAAGGTGTTAGGTAATTTATATCGTCTGGATCTTCCGATATAGCACATAGTGGTCTAGAGTTAAGACATGATTCTAATTGAGTAAGAATAGTCGAAAACTCTTCGTAAGTAAGCTTCTGATCGCCTATTACCCGCTTTAAATGATACTTCAGACTCTTAACTGCACTCTCCCATAACCCTCCTGCGCTTGGCCATGACGGGGCATTGAAATGCCATTCTATATTCATTTCACTGATTTCACTGTGAAAATCTTCTGATATAATTGATTTTAAGTTAAAATATTCTTTTGATAATACTTTATTTGCTCCAACGAAGTTTGTTCCGTTATCACTATACATGTGACGCGGAGCGCCTCTTCTTGCTGATAATCTTCGTAATGCTGCCAAGAAGCTAGACGAAGAGAGGTCCGACACGAGCTCCAAATGAACGGCCTTTGTTGCCATGCAGACAAACACTGCTACATATCCCTTTGAAGTCTTTACACCTCTCCCCTTGTTCGCTTTTATGTCCACAAACCCCGTGAAATCAACGGCCGTGTGATGAAAAGGTCTCGATGGATTTGTCCTTGCCTCAGGCAGATCTCCCATCAGCTGACGTAGCTTGGTGGGATTGTGCTTTCTACACAAGACACATGAACGCAGACGCTTTTTGACAGCTCTGTTTCCACCAAGAATCCAGTAGGTCTGCCTCAGCCATGATAAGGTAAGGCGCGTACCTCCATGAAATGTGGACTTGTGTCCTTGATCTATCAACAACTCTGTTACGCGAGTGTCATGAGGAATGATAAGTGGGTGTTTCATTTCTTCGCTTATATGGCTATTTCTAAGTCTGCCCCCCACTCTTAACAAACCATTTTTGTCCAAAAATGGATTAAATTGAAGTAATCTGCTTTTGGGACGTACTTTTCCTTGACACTGAAGGTCATGGATTTCTTCTAAAAATTGTTCTGCTTGAACATATTTGATAATTTTGAGTTTTGCATATTGCAATTCTTGAACTGATAAAAATGAACCTTGAACTTTATTACGCGATATTGCTCGTAATATCCATGCCAGTACTCGTGTTACCCGAGTAAAACTGCTATATTTGTTTGTTAGCATTTGAATTATGTTGTCGTTCGTATATTGCGTGGCAACAATAAATAGATTACACTTCTTTGTCTCAAAATCTGTAGTGTAACTATTTTCTTCAAATTGACTTGACTGAATTGGTGATGATAACCAACTAGGACCGTTCCACCAGAGTGAATTTTCTAGTAGTTGCTTGACACATACTCCACGACTGGCGCAATCAGCTGGGTTTTCATTTGACTTTACGTATCGCCAACACGATGACGTCATAATGGCAGTTATCTTCTTAACTCTGTTGGCCACAAATGGCTTCCATTTGCTTGGTTCTCCTTGCAGCCAACCTAATACAGCTGTTGAATCACACCAACCATATATTTCTGTAGGGTGTGCGTTAAGGCTTTGAATGACCTTGACCATCAGTTTAGAAAGTAGGTGAGCCCCACATAATTCTAACTTTGGCAATGATACCTTGGTGTCCTTTTCCTTCGTCTTGATGATCGGAACAAGCTTAGTTTTGGCGGCAATTAAAGAGATAAACACTTGTTCTTGTCGAGATATCCGTGCATATACCACGCAAGCATAAGCCTTTGCGGACGCGTCACAGAAACCATGTAGTTGAATATTGTCCATTTCACCGCAACCAATCCACCTGGGTATTATTATCTGATTGATATTTTCTACGTCTGATCTCAACTTAATCCATTCTGAGTGAATGTTGTCAGGTACTTTGTCGTCCCATTTCAAGTCTATGACCCAGACGTTTTGAAAAAGTAGTTTTAATTGAACAACTACAGGTGATAGCCATCCCAGTGGGTCGAAAAGCTTAGAGATTTCTGCTAGCAACGACCGCTTGGTATGTCGCAATGACGTTTGCCTCGTCATTTTACATTGAAAAACGAAGGTGTCATCTTTCGCATTCCAAGTGAGCCCCAGTGCTTTAGTGGACTCTGGATGCTTAAAATTGAAATTATCTTGGTCTTCTACAAGCTGAGGTGCATTCGAAGACCATTTACGGAGGTTGAAACCACCGGCCTTGAGTAGCTTGATGAGATTATTTTGTAATAATTTCGCTGAGCTGATACTGAAGCTTCCCCCAAGGAGATCGTCCATGTAGAACTGCTCCTCAAGTACTTTCGCTGCCACGGGGAACCTATGACGTTCATCGTGGGCTAGCCGCCGAAGCGTCATCATTGCCAGGAAGGGTGCTGACTTCGTTCCATAGGTGACAGTAGATAGCTGATAGTCCTTTAGTGACTCTTCAGGGTAATCCCGCCAAACGATCTTCTGAAAATGCTGATCATCTGGGTGTACCATGATTTGCCGAAACATTTTTTCGATGTCAGCTGTGAAAGCATATTGATACTGCCTCCATTTTAAAATTAAGGACAATAAGTCCTTCTGTAGATTAGGACCACGATACATAATATCGTTTAAACTAACTCCAGTACTAGTTTTTTGCGATGCATTGAACACAACACGAAGTACCGTAGTTGCTGAATCAGCGCGTTGTACACAATGGTGCGGCATGTAATAACTCGGTGTACTGTTGCAGAGTGTCAGATGCATGTGATTTAAGGCGATATACTCACTGATGAATAATTTATAATCTTTTGCGATGTTATCTTGTTTTTTAAACTTTTTCTCTAATTGATAAAATTGAGCCACCGCTTTCGGCTTTGATTCACCCAATTTTTCTTCTGCTTCTGGATGCATCGGTAAACGTACAATGTATCTTCCGTCTGAGTGACGTGTTGTGGTAGATTCGTAGAAGTCTACGCATTTTTGGTCTTCTTCTGATAACATTGAGTCCTCTTTGATGTCCTCAATAGCCCAAAAATTCTGAATGTCCTCCACATTGATACTGACCACGTTGCATTGAAATGATTGAACGTTTCCACATAGAATCCATCCAAGTCGCGTTTGTTGAGCAACTGGCATTGAATCAGTGTCCTTGATTACACCTCCTTGAATAATGGAGCTGTAAGTTTCCGCTCCTAATAAAATGTCTAATGAACGGCTTTTGTAAAATTCAGGATCTGCCAACTGTAAGGTTTCAATATAAGACCATGATGGTTTGCCAAATGATTTATTTGGTAAGTTATTCACCAAATGCTTCATAATAAATACATCTGTTTGAAAAATAAAGTCATCATTATATCTAGATGAAATTGATAGTGTAGTCATGCCCTTACATCCGTTTTCCTTTGCTCCTATGCCGAAAATAATACCCTTACATCGTTTACGCGGCAAGTTTAAGATCTGTGCTGCATTTTCTGATATGAGCGAAGTTTGGGAACCCTGATCAATAAGAGCACGCATGATATGAAATGTTCCATCCACTGCTTGCACCTTGACCAATGCAGTGGCGAGTAATATTTCACCGGAATGTCCCGTAAGCACATTAGTACTTATTTTCTGAGATTGAAGAGAATGCGGTGTCGTGTTTGAAATAATAGATGCGCTTTGATGTATGCCGAAGGCATCGTGCAATAATGTATTGTGTTCACCGCCGCAATTATTACACCTTTTCTTTGAAGGACAAACTAATTTATCTTCATGATTATAAAGACAATTTTTGCACAATGACAATTGTTTTACGGTTTTCCTTTTGATGTCCGGTTGATATTGGAGAAATGTATTACATTTAAATATAGCATGATTTTCGCTACAAACTGGACAACTTAGTTGCTTAAATGTAAACATGTTTTTATTTGAATTATGGTTGATGTTCTTTTTAGTGGATAATGAATTGTAAAAATGCGGTTTTTTGATTGATATTAGAGGTATCTCCTTCTGAGAGGGTTTTGATGTTTCTGGCCTGCGTTTAGAAGCTTCTAAAGACGTGAATTTCGTCTCAAGAAATTCCAAAAGCTCCCGAAGAGATGGCACCTCTCGCGGGTTTTTGAGCGATTCGACGTACTCGCTATGGGTGTCTGCGTCCAGCTTTTGAGTCAGTACGTACACAATTATAGGGTCCCACGTTGATATATCGACTCCTAAGTTTTTAATCGCATTTAGGCACTCATTAGTGGTGTCATGCATCTTTTTAATAGCTGAAAAAGACTGCTGCTGCAGTGTAGGAAAGTTCATGAATATGTGAAGATGAGCATTTAATATTAACTTAACGTTGTTATATCTATGATTTAGAATATCCCAACTTATCTGATAGTTTTCTGATGTGATATGGAGATGTTGAATTAATTTTTCAGCCTCGCCTTTAAGTTTGCTCTTTAGAAATTGTAATTTCTGAGCATTTGACAATGATCGATTATTGTGTATGGCCTCCGAGAACAAGTCTTTAAATGACATCCAGTGATGATAATTTCCACTGAATGTGGGAATATCTATGACTGGTGTAGACTTTTCCCTATAGTCCTGTGACCATATCTTAGAGCTGATGCTCTTTTTTACTTCGTTGTACTTCTTCTCGTACATGCTGAATGTTTTTTCGTACTCCTCGTTTTCTTCGAGAAGTTCGCTATCGATTTCCCAGTGTAGAACATCGATAGCCGTCCACCTGGATTGGACTGACTTCTGAATGTCTTCAAACTCCCATTTCTCTGATAGGGAGTCAAGGTCAATTGCGCTGAGTGTGCGTCTGAATGCCTTGAAATTGCTCTGCTGTTTTCTGAGCATTTCTTCCACCTTACTGGTGACTGCCCTTGATACACCTAATGGCGTTGCAGGTTTGAGAAGCGGCGTTGGAGGTCTTGATTCCTCCCTGATTAAATAATTTTGAATTATAGCCCTGATTTTTGAGTAATATTCCCTGACAGATTCGAATTGATTAGATGTAAAATAAGAATGAGACTTAATTCCAAACCCACAGAGTTTATTATGGTTTGAATTATATTCGGCCCAATATGAATCCAACGTATCAGTTCTACGTTTGATATATTCCGCAGTCTTTCTTTCAGACCCGTCTTTTTTGAAGTTTGAATACAGATTTTCTATAGCTCCATACAGCTGTTCTTGAGTAGCTAGCAAGTCTTCCATTGATGACATATTTATGATGAAAATATAAAATCGGAAAGATCTTACTTGAGTGTAGACCTGGAGCTCCGCACGAAGTCTGGAAGATGTTTTCTCTTGCGTTGGCACACTTGAGTATATAATGAATGAGTCCGTTTTCACCACTATTAGTAAGCCACAATTAATCGAAATTGTCCTTGATAGGCCAGCGGGATCCGGCTCGAAGGACCATAAGATGTTGGGTGAATCCCAACACCGTAATAAATGAAAGATAACTTGATATAAACGAGTTTAATTGAGTTCAAAATGACATGAGTGTCATCGGCGCGTGATGGTCGTGAACTGACTCGACGCGTCCGCGGAAGTCGCAGCTAACCTGTGCGGTTACACCGTACATAGGAAGAAGAGGGCACTGCACCCTCCCCCCACCAATTGCCAGAAACAGGCAACCGGCCGGCAACCGCCCGCAACGGCCAACCAGGGCCGAAAGAAGGCGGGCTCAGGCCCCGCTTCCTCCAGAACCGAGTCCTGCCCCGGATAGACATGCGCAACCAATGGGCAGCGACACCCAAATCACCCCAAGACCCCAAGGGGTGTTACCACAAATGAGGGCACAGACAACGCTTGCGCCCCCCGCCAACGACCCAACACCCAGAAACGCCCCCCCTAGGAAGTGGAAAGCGCACAGAGGGGGGCGCAAACATCGTAAGGGACCCAAACCGGACCACAGAGAAGTGGAACAGACCGGTCCTCAATCCTCCAACGTCTGGACCGGATGGAGGTATTCTGTGGGGCCCTGACGGACCTGATCTCCACCATCGCGACCGGGGGAGATCTCAAGATGGTCGCGATGCGTAACTTGGCTCGCCTAGAATCTGTCTGACATGGATAGTCAACAAGCGGGCCAGTTACGAATTCTTTACTGGAATTCTGGGGGGGCGGCCGACAAAACGCAGCCCCTACGTCTTCTCGCCCAGTCGCAGGGTGTGCATATCATCCTCCTGGGCGAGACTAAGTTACGGCCAAACACCAACTTCCGTATCCCGAACTTCGTCGTGTACAGGCGTGACGAAGTCTCTCCCCGGGGCGTGCCCTATAGGGGAACCTGGTGAGGAGGGACATCGTGCACGACGAAGTTCCTCTGCTAGACTTTGAAGAGCTCCGCACCATCGGGGTGCTGGTCAAGGCGGCCGGCAAAGAGGTGAAGATATTCGCCGGATACCGGCCGCCGGGCCCCCGACTCGTCCGCACCGACCTCAACAACATCTTTGACGGGATCACCCCCACCCTGCTGGCGGCAGACCTTAACGCCAAGCACCAATCGTGGGGGTCAAGGGTTATCAACCCGGTCGGCAGGGGACTACTGGAGATCGCCGAGGACAGTGGTCTCACCGTGCTCGGCCCGGACTCGCCGACCCATATCCCGTCAAACTCTCGCCACAGTGCGGACGTCCTGGACATCGTAGTGCACCAACGCATCAGCTGCCCAGTCAACGTGGAGGTGCTGTATGACCTTGATTCGCAGCACCTCCCAATCCTCGTAACGCTCGCCCTCGCGGCTGTTGCCATGCCGCGAAGGTCGCTGAGCGCGAGGACAAACTGGGCAGCGTACGTCGAACAAATGGAAAACATTCCGCTGGGCAGGCTCTCCGCTCCAGAAGAGGTGGAGGCTGCCACCAGGCTCATCATGGAGCGGATCGAGACCGCCCGGGCCTCAGTAACTACGATGTTCACACCGCGGAGCAGACGTCCATAGCTCCCAGCCCGGATCAGCCAGAACATCAGCCGCAAGCGCACACTCAGGCGCTTGTGGGCCAGAACCAGATGTCCGGTGCTTAAGTCTAGGCTGAATGCCTTAAGAGCCCAGGTTTCGGATGCAGTGAAGACCTGGTGAGGGTAGACCTGGGAGAGTGCAATAGACCGGGCCTCCGAACACGCCACGGATCTCTTTGCCCTGAACCGAGCTGTACAGAGGACGCCCATCCCCACTTACTGCATGCACAGGGGAGGCGGTGTTTTGCTCCCGGGGAGCGCGCGGAGTTGTTCGCAGCGCATCTGGAGGAGCAATTCACACCGCACCCGATCCCAGCAGGAGTCTCACAGGAGATAAGGGAACACCACCAGAGCATCGAGTCGACGGTCACCGAGTTCCTGTCGCGCCCACACGAGCCTCTGGGCGGGGAGGACTTCATCTCCCCTGCCGAGGTTCGTAAGGCGGTGCTCTGTCTCCCCAGACGGAAGGAACCGGGCTGCGACGGGATACCTACGGAAGCCCTGAGGCACCTCCCGAGAAGGGGCTGCGCGGCACTCGCGCGCCTTTTCAATGGGATCCTCAGGACCAGCCACTTCCCCGACGCCTGGAAGACAGGTAAGGTCGTCATGCTCCCGAAACCGGGCAAGGATCGGCGCCTGCCCGCAAGTTACAGGCCAATCACTCTGCTGTCCCACCTAGCGAAGCTGTTTGAGCGTCTGCTGCTGCGACGATTAGCTCCGCGCATCGAGCCACGCGCGGAGCAGTTTGGATTCCGCGGCAGCCACTCCACCACGCTCCAGCTGACGCGAGTGCTACATCACTTGGCCCACGAGTCAAACCAGGACAGGTGCTCTATCGCAGTGTTTCTGGACGTTGAAAAGGCTTTCGACAGGGTTTGGCACGAAGGCCTCATTGCCAAACTCCTCTCCACCGAGACGCCGCCTGCGATAGTGCAACTCGTGGCGTCATTCCTCCGTGGCCGGGACTTCTACGTTTCGGTCGAGCAGACGATCTCACAGAAGCGTACCATATCTGCTGGTGTTCCCCAAGGCAGCTGTCTGTTGCCAGCGTTGTATGGTTTGTACACAGACGACGTCCCAACGCTCGAGGGCTCCCTAGCCCCCGGGGAGAGGGACGTCACGCTGGCGTTGTACGCAGACGACAGCGCCTTTTTCGCGTTCTCTCGCAGGCCAGATATAGCAGCTCGCCGAATGCAGCGCATGATGGACATCTTACCGGCGTGGCTTGACAAGTGGCGCATGGCGGTCAACGTGGGGAAGACTGCCGCGCTACTAGTCGCCCGCCGGCGCATCATGCCTGAGCCACTTCAGCTGCGGGGTCAGGAGATCGAGTGAAAGACCTCGGTCAAGTACCTCGGAGTGCACATAGACAGGTCGTTGAGCATGGGCCCCCAGGTGGACCAGGTGGTCAATCAGACCCGCACAGCCAGGGCCCTACTCCGACCTGTGCTCTCATCCAACCTGCCTCTGAGGACGAAGATCGGGGTCTACAAGACCTATCTCCGCTCGAGGCTGACCTACGCAGCTCCGGCGTGGTATGCGCTGTGTTCGGCTTCCAGAAAGAAGCTGCTGCAGGCGCAGCAGAACATCGCCTTGCGGGTGTGCACGGGCGCGGGTCGGTTCGTAAGGAACGACGTGATCGCCCGCGATCTGAGCATTCCCAGTGTTGAGGAATTCGTGGCGATGTCGGCGCGTCGGCTATTCGACCGCGCCGACAACGGCCGCCACACGCACCTCCACGGGATTGCTCCCCTACACGCGCGACCACCTGATCACGAGACCCCAAGATGGCTAACGACCCCCCGTGACCTCATCCGCCGGGATTAGGGCGATGTTGAGAGGTCGCGAAAATCTCCAATGCCGCAGATAGGCCACCAGACGCCGCAGATGGCCACCTAAAGCCCGAGATGGACATCGAAAGCCGCAGACTGGCCAACCATGCGGCAGACGGAGCCAACGCGAAGCCCGTGATGGCCACCGAAAGCCGCTGATTGGCCAACGCGAGCCTGCCGACACACCCCTATGTGTCTGGCGGCTCCCGAACCTCGTTACCAGGGGGTAGTTGCCCCCTGCGAAATCAGACCGGGGTAAAGAGCATTAGCTCGACCGGCTCTGCCCCATAAAGGTGGAGTTGATGACCAACTGAGAGAGTTTTTCGTGCGCAGCTCGGTCTAAATTGACTGATACCGTGCACGGTCGGTGATACTCTTTTGGCTACTTCCTTATACTTTTAAGTGGAATAAATACAATATAACTCATATGAATACATATGTATTAAAGAATTAAATTTATTTTCTTCATTGCATTGGTGCATTGAAAACAATTTACGTATATTTCGATTGTGAATATAAAGCGAATATTAAATTTTGTAATTCATTTGACGCGGATGAAGTAACGTGCAGAACATATTATGAATATACACAGAAATATTTCATGTAAAGAGAACTACTTATTTCAACAAAGCTCATTTTAAATGCCGTTCTGGTTACATACATACATACATAATAACTTCACGCCAGGTCCCTTGCGGGGTAGGCACGAACAACAGAGCGCCACACAGGCCCATTCTTACACACCTCACTTGCTTCTTTGACATTCATAGCTCTTGTCATGCACCCTCGTCTGTTCTTAAGGCTCCTAAGATTACCATCACCATCACCAGCCGTTCCGGTTAGCTTAATTAATTATTTATTTATATTAGTTTTCTTTTTATATTTTGCACATTTACAATTTTAGTGAATGAAAAATTTAAAACATTTTCAAGTGTGATAAACTCAGATGCTAATTGACACTGTGTTTTTATGTTTGAAATAACTAGAACAAAATGGATATTCGGCAAAATTTAATGCTTTCTAATCTCTGCCGTCTCGCGATCATTTTCCATTAGGTTTTAAAAATTCAGAGTCTTATCATGAATTTAAATCATGAAATTGAAATGGTTCTTTCTAATTTAACTTTAATAAAACATATGCTTACTGCTTACTTATGATAAAAAATATAATAAAATATTATTATTTTGATTATAAATAAAATAAAAGTGGAATAACTCTAGTCATATTTTTTGTTTACTACAAAAAAGGTTTTATTTGGTTTTAATTTTTATTCAAATTTTTTTATTCAAATATTTTAAATATCAAATTAGAGGAAAAAATTCATTTCTTCATGTTACAGAAAACTTTATTTATTTGATCAATTCATTCTCTTTTCAACAAAATGTTGATGCAACCCGGAAATGAAACCATTCATTTATTTTTGGGGAAGTTTTAGATATAATTTTTATTACTTTCATGTTTATATAAAACCAAGTTCTTAATTACGTAATCTTCACAAATTACTTACCATTAATATCTGCTGAAGTTCGAAGAAGCAAACTAGCGATGAAAGCCGCTAGGAAAGCTATGGCCAGTATTGTTGCCACCCCGGAGACCAATATCAGCCGTTTCTCTAGCTTCGTTCTCTGGCCCCAAAAGGATGGCCTGCGAACAAACAGATCATGTTAATGAAATAAAATAGAAATTAAAACTTTTGCATATCTTTTTCATAAAAAAGTCATCGGCAACAAAACCAAATAGTATATTTGAAAGTATAGCTATTCTTTGAGCGAGAAAATTGCCTCCGAATTTTCAATTTGTTTTGGTAACCCAATTTTCTTACCCCCGCAATTTTTCCGTGGTGTTAAGCGAAAACAAGTCACCGGGGATCGTTGGTTTATACGTTCCAGCAGACATTTGCTTTATTAAGACTGTCTTAAGAAAATTTAATAAAGGCAATGCTGTTTAATTCTTTATTTTCTGCTTTAGGGATTTACTAAGTCAAACATTATACCAAGTCGATTATATGGGAAATTGTATATTATTACACCGCGGGTATTTACCATAATTAAATTGCCAGCGTTTGGATCAAGGGCAAGTAAAGTAAGTCTGATGTAATTGTCTAGGTTTATTAAAATAGAAAGACCTAAATAAAGAGAAAAGTGTGTGAGTGCAATTCACACACGGCAAAAGTGAAACTTCAGGAAAGTATACTATGAGAGAATAAGATAAATATGAAGTATCAGGAGTATTACGATAATTATAAGGTTGATTATTTTAATAATATATTTTCCAAGCACAAAAACTATTTTGTATTTTAATGCAAATAATTACATTTCATATATTACATATTTAAGATTAGTTATTGTAACACATATTATTTAGATTCCATGTTTTCACATTAAACAAATGATACGAGAGGCTTGTGATAACTATTACAAAATATGAAACAAATTCAATGCAATTTGATTCATAATTTTACCAATGAGGTTCATAGTACTAATAAGTTGAAGCCAGAAAAGCAGTCAAAGATACATCAGAATTTTTGCGTATTCCCAAACCTCCCGTACTAATAGGCAAAAAAGCTTGGTTCCACGTGTCGTCATGGAGAGGTATCCTTAAAATTGAAGTTATTGCGTTACTACTGTTTGAACAGTGACAAATAAATATGTATAGCTAATTTTAAAATTATAATCTTTCACATAACTATATAGTTCATTGAATATTGTTAAGCTTGCGTAGCCATTTTGGCAAAAAAGGCTTTTTATGCCATCATGTTTGTCTATGTACGGTCTAAGGGCTATGTATATAACAAACATTTTTCTTAAAATCTACGAGGTTTTTATAGATGAAATTTGGTCAGAAAAAGTATTAGATCGAAATAGGGTTGCGGATACATGTTACAATAAATTCTAATATTTTTACATATATACAGGCGTTAAAATAACATGTTTTATTTATCACATGAGGTCAGCAGACAGGCAGACGGTCCACCTGATGAAAAGCAATTACCATCGCATATATTATATGTTATTTATAACACATGTAGGTGCTATCGCTGTGTTGTCACTACCTAAAGGGAGTTCGACAGGTTTTGAAAATGTAAAAATGTTTCTTAATGATTATTTATTTAAATGAATAAGAATTGGGCATATAAAAACTATGGAATTGAAAAGGTAGTCACACTGATAGAAAAGTTTTCAATGAAAATAGATTTAGAGAAAATCTATTAAACACTTTTTATAAACTTATAAACTACCTACTATATTTTGACTTTTATAATTCTTACGCTTACAACAGTGTGTTACTCGATACTCAGGTGCAGTCGAAACGATAATATGCATTTGGAGAGCTAAAAAGGTTTCCTTACACTTCTGCATATAATGAGGAATTAGATTAAAAATTGAACATAATGTGTATAACCTTAAAATAATGTTCTCTAGTTGACCTTATTTTGAATGAAACTTTTGACTTTGAATTTCAAGCGACATTATATGAAAGACTTATTCAAATATAAAGAATCTGACTTCTGATGAAAATGTGTTGAAACTGTAATAACTTGTTCCGATACCTTTTCATACTGTCGCTTGAAACAAATACCCTCTCACCCCTCGATATAATCTCTACATAATGTAGTAATAAATGTTTCATAACATTTCTTTTTAATACAGTATAGATAAAAATAGACACTATAATTTTCTTCCTTCATTTCTTTTTTTAGTTCGATTGAGTTATTATTTAACAAAATTAAAAAATAATCAAACGCCATGTACAAATACCAAATTTCCTTACATTTTTTAAAATTAATCAATTATACAATCACTCTTAAATCGTGTAGATAATATTACTACAAAAAATACATTTGTAAATGATCCAAAAGCCATTAAATAAAACTAACTTTTTATGTTTACCTTTTTGTAATTCATATGAATTTGTTGAAATCAGAAGTATTTGTCGTTATTCAATTTAATTATTAATTGTTTTTGTTCTCTATTTTTCATTGGGGGTTAAATGCCATAGTTACTACGCTTGGCATGTGTGTTGGTAACCGCAGTGCCGGTCTATTTGCATCGGAGACGCTGCTGCCCGTCTCCGACCAGGCGATTAAACGTAGTGGGTGGGGGAGTAAACATAGTGTCGGACGCCCTCCAGCCCGATGGATCGAAAACCTATGCAAGGTCGCCGGTAGGGGCTGGCTCAGGAAATCGGAGGACAGGGATGAGTGGCGCTGTCTTAGAGAGGCCTACGTCTAGCAGTGGACTGCAAATGGCTGACGACGATTTATTCTCTATTTTAGCCTTTGATCTAGTACTGTATATTGCCCAATTATTTTCAAGGAATAAAAGAATTGCGTATTAAACTATCGTTTAACAAATACATATATTTAAACTATATACGGAACGTGAGACATAATTATTTTTATATAAGTGAGTAAAATACAAAGCAAGGTATTATGGAGGTTGTATATACTTGGCGAGTGATAACAATTCAAGTCAACAAAAGAGCTGTTTAAGACCTATGCGAATTGTGTAGAACTTCTTTTAAACGAGAGATGTGAATTGTTTTAAAGATATTTATCTTAACACGATAGTCATATCATTACATTACTTGCGCTTCAATTTGTAACATTGTTATATTAGGTTATCTGAAGACGTATCTGGTTATTTAAATGTATTTGACATATTGAATAAGCAATGCGTCCTTTGTTAACTCAGTATTCAAACACGCACCAAAAATTCAAAGAGTATATAGACTTATTAGTTTCGTATTTCAAGGGTGTTTTGTTAACAATGTCAATATATCAAGATCAAGTTTATGACGTTTTTATATTATTATCACGTTGTTTTGTTCAAATCACTGTCTTGTATTCGTAAGTTTTAAACAAGATTGTCGTTGTACCCGTTGTTCTACCGTTCCACCTCCTTTGTGTTGATAAGAAATTTTATTATTGGAACTAACTAAGAGATGCAGTCTAGAACATTCATCAATTGGAGCTCACAGAGTAACCATCACAGACATGGTGTGTACTGGACTCTACTGTAAAAACTTGATATGGTACGCGTACTATGATAAGGACAAATATGAAGTATCTATTGAAAATTCGAGTACTCTATAGAGTATATTGTGAGTCTCTCTCGGCTAAAGCGAATCAGAATATTTCGCAGCTGAATTTTGGGACTAAGTTGTTGGTCTGCTCTGGGCATAACGCTGGCCGCGAATGGCGAATGAAAATGCACTATATTATAAGTATAGTACTCAAATAAATGGGTATATATAAAGAGATATATACGTTCAGGAACTGTTCTATCGTAGGAGGCGACAAAACAAGCCCCAGCCAGGTGGTACGGCATTTGCCCGTTTGGATGGCTACCAGCCCAGGCCTAGATAGAGCATGCCGCCATAACAACCTCGAGTTATATTCCGGCATTAGTGGCCAAAAAGAAAAGATTAATGAAAGTAGATGAACCAAAGGTTGTCTGTGTGTGTTATAGTACTCTCACAGACGTCCGAAACATCGGAATAATATTTATGCGATTTGCACCTAATAGCTTAAAAGAGACAGTATACAAGTCAGCCAATATTTATTAAGATTTATGTACATCGAGCTAAAATAAGCTATAAATTATAACATCTATTGACTTCACGCAGTAGTAGAGTTTATATTAAGAGGCTATTTTCAGGAGCAACTATCAGTAAATTAATAACCCACCACTGTTAAATTTGAATTATTGAAACAGTAGTTTGATATTAAAATAGATACATTTTTGTGTAATAATTTTGTAGTTTTTTTGCAAAATCTAGTAGACATTCATTCAAATATATAACATTAAATAAAAATGGTGTAACCCCAAATATTAGCCGACTAGCAATTCTATTTATCGATGAAACCTTGTTGCTTTCCAATGTTGTCCCAATTTCCGTCCTACACACTTGCTAAAGGCACGAATTGGAATGTAGAATTCTTCATCATGTTGACTCCAGAATGTTGAAACTTTAACATCACTTCATAATTTATTAAATATAGTTAAAATATATATCAGTTTGTATATAAACGATTAAAATCTTGGTGCTTAGCTATTCCATTCTCGTATATAGTTTATTATTAAGTTGGAGCCCTTCATGTTATAACTTACGAGATTTTCAATTTTATCCCAAAAATTAAGTCACATTAAATGTAACAGACAAACGGACCAGTTATATTACAGGACTGCTTATTTATACCTACGTGATATAAAATCTTACAGTATAGTGGTAATAACTGAAACGAATGGAAAGGTGAGCTAATTGTTTAAAATAATCTCTTCTAGGTAACTTTTTAGATGGATAAGCATGCTAAGACAGATTGGGGAGTTGCACACATGTGTCGTGGTTCATGTTATTTTCCTTTACTCCGAGTACATGTTAATTAACTATTACCATTAAAATAAGGTTTAAAAATTTTGAAGTATTGTTACTTGTCCAGCATTCAAAACTACGCTATTGGAAAGAGTAGCAAATACCTACGCTATTAAGCTACAATAGTAGTAAGTAAATATTAATTAAATTATATAATACATACAATATTATTAACACAAAAATCTAATTAATATACAAGAAACGTAAAGCGCCACAATTATCCAAAGAAAATTTGCGGATTTCGCATATCGATTATCTTGATCTGCAGTCAGGGTTTCGTCATGATGTTTGCTTTTCAGCGCATGTTAGGTCATAAAAGCCGCCTAACCTGCTTGCCGGCCAAGGTTCGAATCCACGTCATTTGAAATGCGATTTTGTGACAAAAATGTTCTATGAAATTTTTAGAGAATAAAATATATTTTTGAATTTAGTCCTTAATTCCTCATTAAGGAGTCGAAGTGCGGAAGAAAAACTTTTTGATTGAAAATAATTGTACTTAGTTATATATTTACCCGATAATAACTTATGGCCTTACTTATAATCGTTTGTTAAATTTTAAGAAACTGCTCAGCAACTGATTAACGAAAATCTTACCCATAAACTCCTCTTAAGGTTAAGAGGTGGTGGTAAAGTAACTCATAAATAACTGTCAAAAATACCAAACATCGAGAGGTAGTTTAAGTGACTGCTAAGAGGCAAGATGGCAAATTTTATTTGAAACAGCCATTGATTAGGGGCTTAAGAATCTCTTATTTAAGAGATGGCTAAAACTTTCTTAACGAGATTATTATAAGTAAGGCCCATAGTTTGTAACTGAGTTTATAAGTGGAAAACAGTATTGCTTATCTGACAAAAAGTGCTCTTAATAAAGAAACTGAAATCAGGTTAAGCAATGGAATCATTACTTACAAGCGAGTGGAAATACAATGACTAGTCGACCGGATAGTATTCAAGGTGAAATAATCTATTGAGAAAACTAATCGATTTTAACGAACTTACGTTGTTGTTCAAAGTTGTGCATAAAAAACTGTACAGATATCCCATCAATACACTATACAGAGAAAGTGACCTATTGACAGTGCGCAAGGTCTACATTTGCAAGGTAGCCTTACCTTACTGCCCAGCAAATAAATAATATATCTTGCCCTAAATACATGCATCCGTTGCTAAACGCCTACCTCCATACGCTCATATTTATCCATTCACAACAAAGTATGCAAAATCACACATTCCGTTAAAGACATATTTTCAGTCACTATTTCCTTCACTTTTGCGATGTTAACTTCACTTGAAGACGTTGATGGCCTGCCAGGGCGAAGCAAATCTTCCAGTATATCTCGACCACTTTTGAAAGCTTTGTACCACTCATAAGTAAGCATTTAACTAAAACAGCATTGTATTTAATCAAAATGACCGATGCAACTCAAACTCCGCGCCAAAATGAAAAACAGTTGTGCCAACCTAACAACAATTTTTTTTATTTGGAACCATAAACAAATCATCCATTCCCGATACTTTTTTGACAGAATGTATAGTTATAGTACATATACAATATAGTGTATATTTGTATATTTACGAAATTACCACAGTAAAACTTTTATAAATAAAGTTTTTAGTTACTAAATTATCACACAACTCCCTACTTTTATTGCCAATTTTCCCTTTTTATCCAAGGTTGAGTAGAGAGGCATAAATACCAATAAATATATAAAGGGTTTTTTAATGTAATAAAAAATGTTGGTAGTTTTCAAGTTAACCGTTCCATAAGTTTTCTAAATCCCGCAGTTACATATAAATTATTCACTATTGAAGAAAATCTCAATAGCCGTTCCAATATACGATGCATTTATTGGTATTTCTAGTTCTTGATGCCACGACCAGTTACGCAACGTTCATATGTAGTGGTTATGCAACTTTTCTGTATTCTTTGGATATTATCGGAGTTTTTTTGTCATCCGTGGACCGGTTCAGTTCATTCAAGTTCATTGTCTCCAGCGAGGTCAACAAACCTTTTTGACCGGCTTAATGGCACCTAATATCTGGGCTTCTGTCAAGGTGAATTCTTGGATCACTTTTACTTTTCGTTATTCTTTGTTGTTGGACGTTTCGCAATACTAAGTCAACCCCCTAATAGGTCTACACTTTCTTTTTTAATACCGCTGCTGGAAATTGTTGTGAGGGCAACGGACCAAATGCGGAGAAGATATAAAAAATGATCTCCGCAACAGATGGCTGAAAGTGGACTCTGGTACAAGCGTTACCGACTACCTCGCTAAACCTTAACCTGCGTCCAGGAATAGGCCTATACTTATGCCAAGGCCGGAAATAGTTCAGAGTCAGATAGCGGGTGGACGTCCTCTTCCGGTAATGCCCTCTAGTACGGATGTTGGTAACATGATTTTCCAAATGTCCATAGCGACGGTAACCGCTGTCTATCAGGTAAGCTTTCAGCCTGTCTGCTGTGTATAGGTATAAAATAATGGCCAACACTTTACGAGTCAGGTTTTTATTAATGCGCTTTATAACCTATCCATACCAGTGGAATATATCATTTCCTCAATATCCACGGATATATTGATTTCCAATTTTGTTAAAATCTGTATACCTCCAGACTAGCAATGCATATTCATAACATTATGCAGCTTACTTGTGTCAGCTTCTGTCATTGGCCAGAATTCTGAATTTTAAACAGAGCAGGTCATACTCCTGTTATATATAATGTGTACCCTTGGCCATTGCTATATAGCCATCCAGATTTTATACTGTGTTTGATGTCGCTTATCATTTTTAATTCATAGGTACTATAATCGAGTGCAATTTCTGTGCACGCGGTTCAATGACATATCAGAAGCCTACTTACAAGTATATTGTTCCTTATGATACACAGTTGATTTATACAATGGAGGTGTAACGGTTCAAGCAGGACTGGCTTGTGGCAGGACGATAGTTGATCAGTAACCGTTATACACAACATATTATAACTCAAAGAGTTGAATGAACGAACAAACTCGTAACGCCTTAACAATAAAATGTTTTGTGATACGATTATGCTAATATTGGTATGAAGCGTTCGATTCCAAAGAGTGAAGACAGAATACACCTATGTAGATATAGCTTTTAGCTAATCATCGTTTGGTAATGTGTGTAAATAATTTAAAATTATTTTCCGAATTCTTACACATGTATGAGCGAAGCTCATAAAAGCAGTAAGCTGCGAATTATAATAATTCTATCTGTACCCGACAAACGTTGTCCTGGCTTTAAAAAATAAAAATATAGAACATGACTGCAGCGCCGGGACCAAGTGCTCATCTAAACTATTCTTGAATCCACTTGAACAAACAAATAATTCACATAAATCCTGATACCCGATTGCAGCGCCACCTACATGATTCAAATTTTAATCTAAATCATCTCGGCACCCACTTGAACATACACATAAATAATTTACCTAAATCCTCATACGCGATTTCAGCGCCACCACCTGGTTCAAATTAGAATCTAAACCATCCCGGGATCCACTTGAACACAAACAAAAACAATTCACCTAAATCCTGATATCCAATTTCAGCCCCACGTGCCTGATTCAAATTCGATTCTAAACCATCCCGGGACCCACTTAAATACACACAAAAATAATTCACCAAAATTCTGATACCCGATTGCAACGCCACCTACCTGGTTCAAATTTTAATCTAAACCATGCCGGAACCCACTTGAATATAAACAAAATTAATTCACCTAAATCCTGACACCTGATTGCAGCGCCACCTACCTGGTTAAAATTGGAATGTAACCATCCAGGGACCCACTTGAACCCAAATAAAAATAATTTACCTAAACCCTGACACGCGATTTCAGCGCCACCTATCTAGTTCAAATTTGAATTTTTACACATTTTGGAGGAGTTTAGCGACTCTACCTATTGTGTCTAATCGTGAATCTAAACTTTTCCGGTACCTACTCTACATACACAAAAAAGTTTCATCAACATCGGTTCAATTTTTATATATAAAGATTTTGGGTCAAAAACCCTTGCGAGCGTCCTCAGGGAACACTAATAAAGTTTCATCGGAATCTGATCAATGCTTTAGGACAAACAAACAAACTCTTCAGCTTTATTTGTTATTTATTATTATATATTTGTATAAGATAAAAAATATTTAGCAGCTGTTCATTAATGTATATTGATGTAGCAATAAAATTATTGTTACATCAATGTGTTGTATGGTTAAATTTATCGGGAAGGTACTGAGGCCGACAATACAAGATTTTTCTTAGTTTCGGTTTTAGTCACTTACATATAATATTTATTAAACATCTTTAGTGAATCAGATTTAGTTATGTATGTACATTTCTTACACCGGGTTTTACGAGAATGTTTGAAATTCATGTATTTTCATACTTTAAAATCCGTTGCCCTGCTGAAAATACCCTTTGATTATAAATACTGTCATAATAATTGTAATCTTCGTTACCCGTCAAACGTGGACGAAGTCGCGGAACAATCCTAGTTTAACATTAAATTTAGGAATCATGACTAACAATTTAATTATTTCAATAACATATTATGTATTATACTACCGCACAGCTTAAAGGTCAATTAGTTTAGCAATTACCTAAAATCTGGAATTATTAAATTGCTATATATATAATATGTTTAACGTATGTTGACAATTTATTCTTTATTTTGCTAGTAACCCAATAAAAAATTTATAAAATATTTTTTATCTGAAAGTACAAGCATATCTATACTTAATATTATAAATATATCTTTGTTGCACAACTATGTTAAAACGCCTGAACAGATATGGATGAAATTTGTCAGATAGATTATAGCCGGGAATAGCATATACGGCTACTTTTATCCCGAAAAAATTTACGGTTCCCAAGGCACATTTAGTGAAGCGGCAGGTAAAGGATAGTATTTGATATGTATGTACCTAATGCATATACGAGTATAACTATAAATTCAATAACTGCTACTCAAAATTAATAGACACAGTAAATCACCATATACCCATAAATTAATGATTTGGTATTTGTAACCACAATCGACCGACAAGTAGTACTGTTAGATTTTGCAGGTTAATTGTTTAGTTTCTAACAGTACATTTCAATGACAACTTCCAGCCAGTAGTACAAATTTAAATCAATCGATATTGAATACTTTAGATATTGCACGTTTAGATTCAAACCGTTACTAAACGATTTTTTTAGGACGAGCACTACAACCTTCCAAATTGAAAATCTATTGCATTAAGAAACTAAAATTGTTTTATTTTGTACTTAGTACAGTCAGTGGTCGCTCCAGATTTAATTTCTACTCAATAATTTGTTTAAATAATATAACACGTTTTTGAAATATTTTGTCTCCAAATTGTACCATTTTCTGCTTACTTCGATGAAACCTAGTATTTATAGTGGAAAAATTGTAAATATTTTCATTTAAATATGAATGAATGAAAACTCTTTATTATTCACCATAAACTTAATCTAGGCAATTGATATGGATACATTTGTATTAGAACGATGGACGCCTTTATCTCTTATATGATATTGGTCGCAAATGTCTAATTCACATTATGCGTGTGAACTTACAAAAACAATAAAATATGTCTCAGAGAGTTGTGTCTTAAAGTGTCCTCATATAAACGTTCATTCGAACAATGTCACGTTGCGTTCACCATCCCCAAAAGGCATTATAACACTAACGATATATACCTGTCTATTTGTACTACCTCTGTTAGATTTTTTGCTTTATATCTACCACCTCTAGTTGCTCTAACTGGCAATAATAACTCATTTTTTCCAAATTTAGTATAAGGATGGTTTGATTCTAAGCAGGGGATTCTGTTTCCAGTTTTGTCAAATTGCGTAAAAGTAGATAGGTATTTTTAAATTAAAAAAAAAGAAGACTAATCCCTACCAAGAAAAGACCACGAAATGAATGTGTATGCATAAGTGTACGTACGTTATCCTCAAGAGTTAAAAGGCTGTATTGAAAGTAAAACACCTCAAATTATGAGGGGTTTTTAGAGTTCAACATTTAAATAACATACACATGTTTAAACGTAGACATACACACGTTATACCTGACACGCTCATATCGGGTGGATCAGTGGGTTTCAAGCATCGGTGATATCGACGTGCAGGTTGTTTTATAACGTTATTTATTTACATCATTTTGTCTTATTTTACAATTATTTACTACCACCTCTGGTCCAGAGTATGCCGCCATGACAACTTTGAATTGTGTTCCGGCATTAGTGACCAGGTTCAAGTCTCCCTTAAGAGAAGCTCATTTGTAGTAGCACCTTTAGTCTTGCAAATGTCCATAGGCGATGGTAGCCGCTTTCCATCAAGTGGGCCGTCTGTCTGTCTGCTGACCTCATGCAATAAAAAAATGTTATGTAAATAGTATAAATACAATTACAAAAAAATAAAATAAAAAACTTAATTACAAATTCGATTTATATTTATTACCAGCTTTTGAGAGCATCGCTCGCGTAAATTAAAATGGTCACATTGAGCAAACTTCCATCCCCTTAAGAGTTAAAGTTCCAAAAAAATATTATATAGATATATGATTTATTTCTAATCAGTCAGTCAGTGAACCCAAATATATAAAATGTTATGCTTCTTACATTGATATTAACGGTTTTTCATACAAACTTTAATCCCGCTTTCACCCCCTTAGGTGTTGAATTTAAAAAAACACTGATACATAGATACATTTATTTCCAACCAGAAACAGGTAACTACATAAATTTTTGTGGGTCTTACTTTAAAAATGCAGATTTTTCATACAAACTCATCCCCTTTTTTACTCCAATAGGGGTCGAATTTTCATAATCTTTTCTTAGTGCGCACCTACAGTATAGAAAGTAACTGCATGCAAACTTTCATCAAGTCAAGCTAGGTCAGTTTCAGTAATGTGGGATGTGTGTTGATCAACGTTAGCATTAGTTAATCAGTTGGTCAGTTTTATATATATTTTATACTTTTCCATTTATTGTCCGTCAATTTTATAGATACTTAGATAATTTCACTGACACTTTCATGTACCAGTACTACCAGTGAATGCATGTGTTACAAAACTTTAAAGACAACAAATTTTGCACATCATTAATAATAGTTTATATTGAATGAATAAATAAATAAAAGTAAAAAGTTAAACCTAGACAATTTAATATAAATACACTTCCATTAGAACAATGGGCGGTTTTATTGCTTATAGCGATTTCTTCCATGCAATCCAATATATATTTTTTATAAATATTTAAAAACAATTATGGATGGCCATAAGTGCCGAATTCTACATCAAATTTTATAGTTTGCATACTTACTACTAACGTAATTTTTTTATGAATTTCTGATTCATTTTGAATTAAAAATACCATAGAGGCAAAAGTAGAATAGTATTTAGTAAATGACAAAAGTAATGATAATTTTTAAATTGTATATAGAGATTTCACAGACAACATCACAAACTTTTTTATGTCAATTGTTTCTTTTAGAATTTATTGATACAATAGTAAATTGAATATTATGGAATGAATTTAATAAATACCTAATTGGTTTCAAAACAAATAAAAATTTATTTATGGACCATAGTAAATTTACAAAATGAAAAATATCTACTTAGAAAAATACCTACCTAAAATAAAGTAAAATACATTAAAAAGTAGATTTCAGTCAGATTATCTTATTGGTAAAGCGACTATTCAATCGTAATCCTAGTATCCTTTGTAAGAAGTCAATAAATACCTTCGTATTTTATCTTAAGCACAATAAAAATTATGAATTATGATGTTATTCATACTAGTATTTATTTGCATTACATTTTTTATATATGTACCTAATAATATCACTACCATCTCACCACCGGAGAATCCTTGCACAGATATAACCAGGATAATTCACCAATAACTTGCCCTTCAAAACGGTTTTCTCGAAACGGATGTGAGTGTATTATTATCACCATTCGCCCGTTTTTTTTTTTTTTTTTATTGCAGGAGATCAGCAGACAGGCAGACGGCCCACTTGATGGAAAGCGGTTACCATCGCCTATGGACATTTGCGACAAAGAAGGTGCTACAAATGTGCTGCTGCTCTCTTAAGAGGGACTGGATCCTGGTCACTAATGCCGGAACACAACACAAGGTTGTTATGGCGGCATACTTTAGACCAGGGGTCGTCGCCATCCAGTCGAGCATATATATAATACCCTACCACCTGGCTGTGGGTTGTTTTGTCGCCTCTTACGACAGGCCGCCCGGCCGCAGGAAATTGTATTCTTTCTCCGTTCCTGCACGGATGATGCCCGTGCTAGATCTTCAACATACGTATCACGCTCTACTGAGATCGGTCAATTATCACGGATGGGGAGGGGCTATTAAGCCATATAGAAGTAGGCTAGAAGTCTGATATCTGCGCGACGAACAGTGCTTGTTGATATTAATATCGTACATGATTACAAAATAGAAATCCTGCTCACGAGATGACCCCTATGAGGTGTTTGCACTCAACGCTAACTATGCCGATAATTGTCACCGTATACGGGTTTGTAACAAAGAGCCTCAATCGTTACCTAGTGAGAGAGGCTCTAGTAGGCTCTGTGGGTAAAGGGCCCCAGACACGGAACAGGCATTCTTAGACACGACACAGATCCTGAGTAGATTACTGTCTCTGGAGGCTTCATCACCGGTGGCTTTGACCTTAGCTCCTATTGTCGGCGAGTTTTACTATTTTATCATTTTAAATAAATGTTTAATTTTTATATGGTTTACGAAAAACCATAATGTTTTATTAATTTTAACATTACATTTTATAGTTTAATTTTAATTTGTATATATCTTATAGTTTTATTTTGTTTAATTGTTTAAATACTGATTAATTATGCGTTACAACTTTGGGCGTTAATTGTTCGCTAGTAAGGGTTTGGAAGAGATGATGACTATTTTGGGGCAGAAGTATGAGTATTAGTGTAGAATATATGTAGGAATATTCTAGTTAATGTCCTTCAAGATTAGGGCATCCCATAAGGTTAGCGTCCTATAAAACGTGTCCAAAATGTCAACATTATTCAAGGAAGATCGACGTTTAAAATACCAATAGATAGAGGACGTCCTGCGAATAGATGCTTACTTAAAATACTTCATGAAATCCTAGGCGGAAAAAAGTTTGTACGCTGTGAATACCACACGACCTCAGAGTTGAGCTATCAAGTCCTGTTCAGAAGATATCTCAGAAAGCCCCGGAAGAAATGTGGGAGGACTTTTTTAATGACTGGTTTTTACTACTGACTAAGTATGAATAAACACCGCTATAAATTATTTTTTCATATTTTAAAAATAAAAGCTGCCTTGCAAAATTTATCTTGTGATATTTGTAATATCAATTCTAAGTAGAATGATAGTTAGCCTCAAGTCACACTCGACGGATTTCCAAATAAAAACCGTTGGGTACCTAAAGATTAAGGAAAAATATAATTCTACTTGATATACGTCATGGAAATACTGGACAACTAGCTATGACAACACATTATAAATTTATTATTAACTCTGTGAATAATAAAAACTGCCCATCAGTGGTGACGGTTATAAATTATTATCTTTCAATAGTATATAATACACAATTATTCACCCGCGTTATCTATCTGCATAGTTAGTGGATAACTCCTAAACTACGAAACGGATTTTTAAGCGGTTTTCAACATCAATTAGATATTTTTTCAAGAAAGGTTCGTATATACTCGCGATATATAAAACAATAATAGTAATATCTTTATTTCAGGCAATACACCCATATAAAATCACGACACAAAAATTTAGAATTAAAAGTTATTAATTAAATTAAAATAATATTATATATCAATGTATACGTGTATTAAGCATTTACGTTACGGTGCACAGAATGCCAGCTCTTAAAAATAGGGTTGTCAAAGCCATCTGAAAACATGCGGAGAATCCCATTGCCCGAAGCGCGGAGGCAAGCCCATAGCCCTGATAAACGTGACCTCTATCGCAAAGAAATCTGCAATCCTCTGTTCGGCGAACATGCTCGAAGGCCCGAAGGGCTATATAATCGAGGCAGTTTCATTAGTATAACCATATACATTATTATGTTGCACCCTAATGGTTCCCAAAGCTTTCTTGGAGCATTTCACCCAGAGCTGACAAGTGTAGAAACTATGACAGAATGCTCTGAATAGTGTCACTTTCACCGGTTCATTGCATCGCGAAAATATACAGAAGATTATATTCCACCTCACATCCAGAACTCTGCGTCCGCGCTCTATGTCAAATCCTAAAAACCTAACTAAGTTTTTATTTAAGTATTGTGTAAGTAAAAAACTGTTTAATAATAAAAACTAAAATCTTGTTTGACACTCCGCGGAAAATGAAGGGCTCTATTGAGGTCACAAATGTCTAATGTTTTCAGTTAATGGCTCGAAAACCATAAAAAATTCAATCGACAATATCGCATATCTCTATAACTACACAACGAATATGGTTCAAAATTTTATTATATTTATGCCTTTGTAATCATCAGTTTATTTTTTTGATGAAAAATACATAGAACTACAATAAATATAAACTTGTAAATAAATTATACTATATAATTATTTTTATTGAAAATGTGTCTGTCAAACTGCTAAAGCAACTTGGCGTATCGAACATACATTGGACACAATTTTTTCAACCCTTAGGTAACTAACATGTAAATGTATGGCAGCTACCCCTAATCTTTATTTTTTCACTAGAAGGCCGAGCATTCTTTTTCTTTTTCCTTTGTTACAATATATTTTTTGCGTACATTAAAGAGTTATCTATCGTTGTAGTGTCATACATACTACATATTGCTTACAATTTTTATATATATACCGCTGGGTCTAGTTTTCAAGAAAAATAAATGTGCCACATAAAGATACACGAACGTGATGATTTCAAAACAGATCCATTTTTACCTAATATGTACGGAATCCTAGAAATATATAAAACATTTAGCCAATATCCCATTAACATTTTCGTTAAGATTTATTAGAGTTTTCTTCTTTGTATTAGATAGACCAGTGTTTTTCAACCTTTTTCATGACGCGACCCCTTTAGTATGAAGAAATATTTCGCGACCCCTCTATCCGTTGCTTTTTAATACGCTTTTATTAGCTTCATACGTATGTTAGTAGGCAACGAAATCTTTCAAGTAAAATTTGATCGACTTCCCGGTTTCCGATTGAGCTGAAATTTTCCACGGATGTGTATATCGCGTGACAATTTTATAATATGGCACCATGGAGCTGATCTGATGATGGAATCGGAAGGTGGCCATAGAAACTCCTGTACCAAACCGTCAACCGCACCAGCGGCACCTTGACCTTCAGGACGACGCAGATACTTACCGGACACGGGTGTTTCGATAGGTATCTGTATCGCATTGTGGGCTGCTTGCCTTCCCCGGACTGTCGCCAGTGCGGCGCACCCGACACGGCGCTTCATACGCTAGTCGAGTGCGCCGCATGGGCGCCGCAGCGTTACGACCTTGAGACGCAAGTAGGTCTGGTCGACTCGCTCTGCGACCTGGTTAAGGCCATGTTGCAGAACAGCGACAACGGGGGGGCTGTGGTTACTTTTTGCGGGGCAGTAATATCTCTCAAGGAGGCCGCAGAACGCGATAGGGAGAGGAGTCCTGCAGCGCGTGCTAATGCGTCTACTCGAGGTCGCCGGCCTTCATGGCACTCGGAGAGGCAGGTACGTGCACTACTTCCCGCCCTGAGTTAGGTTCCGTTACGGGGGGCTCTTAGCTAACTGGGTAAGCAAGGGACCATCGACCCCCGTCTAACGAAGTGGGGTATGTTCTCCCAGGGCACACTCCAGGCACTTTGTTGCGCTGGATCGGCTGGGTGTAACTATGTTCTAAATCTCAGCCTTTCCTTCACAAACTAAAGCGCAGGATCGACAGGGAGGAGGGGGTTTTTAATGGGTATTGTGGTTGCTTGCCCGCATGCAGCATCCTCGGAGTCTCCACACGAGCTGAAGTCGATCGCGGGCGGATCACTGCCAAGAGCATACTATTGCTGCAGTGATAACTCCCCCGACCGACGTGTGTCGTTCCCTAGCAACGACCCAGTAGTGTGTAAATCGGTAGCATTTTCTCTCGCCTCAAAAAACAAAAAAAAACGCGCATACGTGTACGACCACGTCCGATGCCGGCCGCCCGCCTCCGCCCCTCATAAATGAGAAAGCGTTGCTATCGAGTAGCTCTTCGTGTATATACAGAAAAACCTAATACTATTGCCGAAAGTTTGATTTTACCAGCGGCTTTAGATATGGTGGAGATTGTTTGGCAAACAAGAAGTCCAAAACCTCAAAAGTATATCTTTTTCTGACAGTACCATTCAACGCAGGATAAGCGATATGGTTACTGATGTTCGTGATCAAGTCATAGAAAAAATAAAAGAACATACTTTTGTGTCCTTACAATTTGATGAATCTACAGATATTGCAGACTTTACTGCAGCAGCTTTCCCAACCTTTTGTAACTCCGCTATAGAAGCTTCGCGACCCCCTAGGGGGTCGCGACCCACGCGTTGAAAACACTGAGATAGACCATTTCGTAATTATGTTTCATATCAAAGCATAAACGAATAATTCCCAATGATCATAGATGTATATATATTACAGTAGGTAAGTTTCTTCGAATGTTCCCTTAACGCAAATCCGTTCGATGTTATCCAAAATTTTCTTAATTTTTCGGTTCAGTGGTTATCTACTTAATGAACATTTATAATTAATCTTAGCCTGATAAACTATGATATTCACCAAAGGATTTATATAAAAATGACTTTGTTGTTAATAAAAATAAATAAAATTTGTTTGCAAATTATTTTGTTTTCTATGTATTTAATTGTATGTAATTTGTAACTACTTGGTACAATCCAAAGCAATACTAAAATTTTATATCGTGGTTTAACTTCGTAAGAAGTATGATAAAAGATGACTGCGAACCTCTCAAATGTATCTGAAATATCTCTCAGAAAAAACTGACTAACTTTATAAATCTCACAACAATTAGTAGGCAAACACAGAAAATTATTAGTTTAGTAATTTATTATTTTCATATTCATTCACGAATGCAACACGCACAAAAGAAAAAGAAATATAAAGATACTAACAACAACAACAAGAATATTGCTTATTCTACATCAACATAATATAATACATATTCTATCGTAGAATTATATTATTATAGTACAATGGGCGGCTTTATTGCTTAAAATCAGATACGTTCCAGCGTTTAAATAAATAGTTATAAAAATGGACACATTCATGTGTTTGAAAAAATAGAGTTTAATTGGGGTTACAAATTAATAAAGCCCGCTGAAATACACGCATTGTATGTTCTAAACTTACGTAAAAAATCATAGAGTCTTTTGAGAATGAATTGAACGCCTATATTAAAGTGTTTAGCGTGACGCAGTATTAATGTTTAATTTTCTCATAACGTTTGTTAACATTGCGCGTCGTCGTGAGAAACTGACGATTTAGTCTCTTCGTTTAGTGAACTTATTTTGATTTATCCTTCCTTGTATTATTGTTAGAATTTGTTTTTGGTTCAGTTATCATAAAGTGTATTAATGGGATTTTTTCCTATACCATTGTCAATTGAATATTTAAATAACAGTCAATAATAATAATAATTGGCAGTCAAACACACATTGTATATTCCCAGGTTATGTCTGTGGCATGGGCTAATATACAACGGATCACTTTGGGGTCGTAGTTTATTACCAAAAGGAAAGGGGGACTTTGGGCCATAAAATTTAATAAATTGAGATATGGCTAAAAAGGCATTATTGTTTTCTATTACAACATGGAAAATTCTGTCTGGAAAACGACAAATCTTAAAAATAACATCACAAATGTAATAAGCTAACAATTGCAACAAATCCGCGTACAACAATTACCTGAAGGGAACTTCCCGCCGCGGTTTTCCGTTTGTGCTATGAAACGGGCTTCTTTAAGAAGGGCGTTATAATATTTCTAAGAGGTCGGCAACACGTTGGCGACACCCCTGGTGTTTCAAGTGTCCATAGGCGACGGTAACCACTTTTCGTCAGGTAGGCCGTCTGCCTGTTTGCCTGCTTCAGGCAATAAAAAGATGCCTATATCGTTTTAAATCAATGAACTTCAAGAATTGAAATAATCCTAAAATTACACATAGATTAGGAGCCAGTGATCGGCTACCTGTATGTATTTGAGCAGACCTGAGGTTTTGTACATTGAAGCACCTATACCTACCATGCATGGTACGGGGACTCACTAAGCTCTAAGTGGTGGACGCGACGAGCGCTGAGGTAAGACAGTATCGATTTTTGACGAATTTTAAATCCATTTGACCAGGGCTGCCGTTTTAATATTTGAAAATATAGGCTTATTATTATCAGAAAATAAGAATGGCAGACTATTATCACGCGGTTAACTTTGTTGCAGACCATTTTGAAAATGATAAAAAAAATTGAAAGTAATTGACCAGATCTGCCATTGATATATTTTGGCTTTTTATTATTTTCCGATAATAATAAGCCTATATTTTCAAATATCAAAACGGCAGCCCTGGTTAAATGGATTTAAAATTCGTCAAAAATCGATACTGTGTTACCTCAGCGCTCGTCGCGTCCACCACTTAGAGCTTAGTGAGGCCCCGTACCATGCATGGTAGGTATAGGTGCTTCAATGTACAAAACCTCAGGTCTGGTCAAATACATACATGTAGCCGATCACTGGCTCTTAAACTAACAGGTTCAGTTCTGTCTTTTTATTTAACGGATTAAAGCGATACTATAATATAACTTTATAAGTGACGTTTTAATTGCTTATTTAAGCAGCTAAATTACGTTATTTTAATTTAGAGCAATTAAAAGGAACACCTATGAAAAAGGTATATTAATTATTTCTCACAATTAAGTTAATTTATATTTTTCTCCATTTCTATCGAAATTGAAAGTCTAGAATGAACCGTCTAGTTTCAGCTAGATGTATTGACTCGTTAACGTGACGATGTTCCGTTGGTATTTATGTATAATGCGCCCCGCGGTCTCTCACGTGTGGTGATTGAAAATCGTCATAATTCCAAAATAAAAGATTTATTCTAAAATAAAAGTAGCCCAAGTTACTCCTTATTACATTAGCTACCTGTCAATAAAAGTCCTGTCAAAATTTGTCCCGCCATTTCAAAGATTAGCCGGAACAAACACAGACAGGCAAAAAAAATCTAAAAAATGTTATTTTGGTTATGTACCGTATATATATTCATATGCATGTAGAAAAAAACCGGTTATTTCAATGTTACAAACAGACACTCCAATTTTATTTATATGTATATACTTTAAATTTAAAACTAAAATTATATATTAAAAATTTAAAAACCGTATTTGGATTTATAGGTAAATATTTTTTTATTGAACGTCATCTATTTTCCTCAAAAAAAACTAAAAATACGCATTACATTTTACATAAAACGACAGTCAGAACATTTTATTTTAATATTTATATAAAATTGTTATATAAAAGTGATATCACTTACATTGGTAAGCAGAACACATAACACATAAATCTATAGGACTAAGCCTGCGAGAGAATGAGATAGAATACATTATATTTAATAATTTACACACTATGTTCAATGTTCATACAGAGTTGGAAATGTTTAGAAGTTTTTCGTTAATACTTCAAAGTTCCTGTTTTAAAGCTTAAATATATTATAACGATATTAATAAATTAAATGTGACGTCATGAAATTTAGAATTCCTCCCACCCCTTGTCGCACTTTGTCTCACTTCTTTTTTGTTTATGTTACTTATTTATTCTATGGAAGCTTAATTTTATATAATCAAATTTTACAAGATGTTAGTTAAAGATAAAAAAACAAAAAAATATTTATTGAAATTTGGCTCAATCGCTTATACTTTTGTTATTAAATAAAATGTAATTAATTTAATTTAATAACTTGTATCAATTTGCGGGTTGAGCTTTTAGGCAAGTGTCTGTCAAACCATTTATAATTGTAGAATAATAGAATCTGTGTTAATTACCTAAACATTATGAAGCAAATTCTGCTGACAAGAGTATATGGTAAAAACTTTGCAAAATAAGCTTCCAAACAATCCATCGTTTGAGCACACATACTTTTCCCGAGAAATTATGATTGCAGCTTTCAAGATAAGGGCTGGCCACATTACAGTTAATAAGTTTTATCACATGATAGGTCAAAGATCTATTCCTCTTTGTGAGCACTGTAACAAAGTTGAGAGTCTCGTGCATATTGTTCTAAAATGTGGCCAAAACCAACCAATTAGAAGAACACTCTTGCCAAACTCGTCACTGCATAGTGGAGGAATAAATATTATTCTAAGCAACCCTATCAACACGGAGGCTGGATTATTATTTAAGTTCCTAAAATATTTAAAAATAAAATAGAGTTAGTTACAGTTAAGTTTCAAATTATACTTAAGTGTCTTTAATATATCAAAAAATGTAAATTTGCCATCACCTATGAGGCTAATATCGTCACTAGTGACGAAAAGTCTAAAAAAAAATACCTTCCGTTAAAAATCTGTAATATTAATCATACTTAATTTAATATCAATCTGATAATAAAAAACTCTATAGCATACAAAGTTAAATTTTATTACCCTTTTACGAATATAAATACACATCCCTTTTACTCGGAAAAAGATTTAGTTTGCATATTGAATCTTCTCTAACGAACGGGGGATAGTAGGGACAAAAGGTTTGGTCCAAGAAACAACGAGTGTCGAAACGGGACTAGTTACATTATTTTTTAGGATTCCAAGGTCTTAAAGTATTTATTTGTTTTATGTGAAAACTTTTGTGGTCCTTAGGAACGTTTAAACATACAAACATTAAATTCTTGGACAAATACAGCTAATACAGAATTTTGTGAAAAAAAAACTTAACGATAACCGTTTTATCATTTTGCATCATTGGCTAGGGTCATGCTGTCATATAGTAACCGTATCAGTTATGGACGAGTATTATAATCATATAAAATAGAATACAATGTTCCTATTGTTCACAAGAATATACACGTAGCTTACAAGAGAAGCTAAAATATTTATAATAGTATAATCACGACTTTTTCCAGACAACTTTCAAATAGGCCGGTTTTCTGGGCGTATCATAATTATCTCAATATAGTTATAAAATATAACACTGTGAATAAATATAAATAATAATTAAAAAATCCAATATCGAATTATTTTTTAATTAATTATTAACATTCTGTAAAAAAACTTTGTGATAGCGTAACGGCTAGCGCACGCGCCCCTAAGTCTAAGGGCGCGGGTTCGATCCTGACCGGAACGTATGCACGCACTACTTAGACAGTTTTCTGACCTAATGTGCATATTTTTAGAATTACCACGATCTAACTACGGTGAAGGAAAACACCGCGATGCAACCCATATTGAGATAACTGATGTGTTAAACCTGCCAAGCCGCCTTGGACAAGCGTGGCGGGTCCGTTCCCCAATAATAGGAGGTCAGAGACCAGCAGTGGGACATTTATGGGCTGTTATTACATATTATTACAAAGAAATATACATCTGCCAAGTGGGTTTGTATTTATTTATAGACAAACCCCTTAATTATGCATGCATTGCAGTGTTATGCATTGAAAGTATGTAATCAAAAAGGCAAATCATATATGTCTTAAGTCGACTCACACGCGGCCACTTTTTTACTGTATTTTGAGTAAGCTTGGTTTCTATTTCTATTCATTAAGAAGCCAGTTTAGTTCAGAAACTTGTGTTAAAGTAGCAAGTTGGGTGCAAACGCGCTACATAGGAGTTAAGCTTCAAGTTTGAATTGTGAAAATTCACAGGGAGCCGGTTAGGATAAGTCGTGTGCGCACCACAATGTGATTTTCTTTGCACATAATCTATAACCGGATTTAAATTCTGTAGTTTGGTAGAGATTTGATGCCTTACGTTTCCGCACGGAATTTTTGCCTCCTCTGAATTTCTATAATATAGAACCCCACACACTACGAAGTAAAACCTGCAAATAACCCCAATAGAAACCTTTAACCACGACGTATGCGTGTTGTTGCTAGTAAATTTCAGAGTTAACAATTCCTATCACAATACTATTCAAAGTTTGTAAAAAAAGTCTTTATAAGTACTGTATTGTATTGTACTACGTACTTTAAATGGGTGTACATACTATTGTTTGCGTTATGTAATGTTCTAACTATAAACAATTTAGGTAGGTGCTAGGTGAGCCATGCAAAACCAATAGTTGGTGCTGACAAACATCCCCTTGTTCAAATAATTAATATTGACCGGAAACATAAAGCATAAATAATTGAGAGAGGATCGCAGCGCGAGGAAAGCATATTTGGGACAGCCAGTATTTCGTCCTAAAAATCGCTGAAAGGACAGAGTAGAGGCTGACCTGTCAGAGATAGGAGCCAGTAATTGGCAAGAAACCGCACAGGATCGAGAAAAGTGGCAGCTCTCGTTTCGGAGGCCAAGAATCACTTTGGTCGCTGAGCCAACGGAGTAAGTAAGTAAGGAAGGAAACATAAAGCATTTAATCCAAAATACCCCCATCTGAAATACTATTTTACAAATATTATTCACCATCTTATTAAAAGTTTTACTTACATTATATATAAGTTTAAACTCACCTTGATTTATTTCAGAATTTTTTCACTCCATAATTTAAAAGTGAGAGGGAGACGCAATTTTCAAAACCGTCGGATCTAATATCTCGACAGCAATTCACTTTATTAAAGTTATCACTAAAACATCATCAGGGGTTGTCTGGAATAGATTCTTAGCTTAGAGAGCTTCTTAGTGATAAGACCGCCCATTGTGCACATTTAGAATATTTTTAGGCTATAAGTTTATCTGTGTTCTGTAAAGATGTAAATACAATAAAGTGTTATCTATCTATCATGTTTTTTAATATCTGACTAGCGATACCCTACATTGAATAAACGCCATTTCAACTCTTTGTTGCATTAACGATGGCCATTTTATAGTCTTTCGTTCTTATTCATAGAGAGTTAATAAATTTGTGTGCGTTTTTATGGTTCTTACAGAGTGAACAAGGCCGTTTATAGTAAGCAGTTAGAAGGTGTTTTTGTTCTGATTTATGAAATAAGGAAAGAGTAATAAATACGCTGGCGCGTTTTTACTTGGACACTCTCGCTTCACCCGGACGGTCTAGTGCATAATAAAATTGTACACTTTTAGAGTACATTTTACAAAGCCGTCCATTAGGACGGCTTGCATCGATGGTCGAAGGTCCAATGTAGAATTTAATTATATACTCGTGTGTTCAGTCCGAACGTAGGTACAACCTTGTAGCATGTCATGCATATTCTTTATTATTCTTCTTATATACAATGTGCCCCTTGAAACATTTGTTTATGGAATATGCTAATAATCTATTAATTATTATAGTATATTAATATATACTATCGTAAATTTGTAAATTAAAAATGAGAAAATATCACAAATGCTAATTCGGACCAGCAGATTTAGAAACTGCAACTTATAGGATATTTATCTGTCTATCTGTCACAGCGTGTTTTCAAAAGTACTGAAACTGAACTCTCGATTTAAAACTTAAGATACTTTTGCCCCGATAAATGATGACTTTATCATGGGATAGATAGAATATAGCCAAACCAATGACGATACTATAGCCATTAACGTAATACATTAGAACATAAAGTCACACATATATCAAGAATTCACAATGTTTCGCACATTGGTAATTTTGATGTAGGTACATATTTCCTCGCGATGATGTGATTCTTCACATTTGTAATGTGGTAATTGAAATTGTAACAAGATGAACATTGGAACGGAAAAGCGATGCACAATCATAAGCATTAAGATAAAAACCTAACGACATTTGTATGAAACTCGGTAATCTTAGCTTTCGAACCACTTCGAATTCAGGACTATGTAAGTGTATAAAATAGATTCTTGCAATATATGAACAAGTTTCACACCGTAGCTATTAATAGATAAATTGTTTTAGCAGTTGTTCCTAGTAATAATTTGTAATGAATGTGGGAATATAACAAGTATCACAATTACAACGACAATTACATCTACACAATAGCACTGAAAACTCGTAATAGTTCAAATAAATTTATATCCAAAAATAGTCCCGAATAACTAGTAATATCCATCAAAATCCGAAATTTTTAGGATTATTCAAAAGTTTTCCAAATTTAATCTATAATCTCGAAACGAATACCTTTATATATTTGTATTAGTGGTCGCCCAGTGGTCTAAATTCGACCATAATTAATTTAAATTATAAATTTGAACATTATTAAGGTTCTGTTGTCAAAGACTATGATCACAGGTTTCGCCAAGGCTACACTAATAATTTGACTTTAAACAAAAAAGTATATATGCGTGTGTATGTCAAATACATGGTAGTGTATGTAATGTGTTTTTTTATTGATTTAATCTATTTTTATACAAAAACAACATTAATGTATTTTTATACAAAAAATTTGCATTCTGCACTCCTTCTTTGTATAAACTAAAAATGTGCGAAATTTCATATTCCTGCGTCCGAACAATTTTCATAAAAAGAGGTACAAAGTATTTGCTTAACGTATATTAATACGTGATACATACATACATAACTTCACGCCAGGTCCCTTGCGGGGTAGGCACGAACAACAGAGCGCCATTTAGGCTTATTCTTACACACCTCACTTGCTTCTAATACGTGATAAAGATGATATATCCCTATACATTGAAAGTCAGGAAGGAATATACATACATATCTTCACGCCAGTTCCCTCGCGGGGTAGGCACGAAGAACAGAGCGCCGTACAGGCTTATTCTTACACAAAGTAAAAGTAGAGTAAACGCGGTCGAGATGCGAGCACTGCGCAAAATCTGCGGAGTGACGCTCGCGGACCGCGTTCGTAATACCGAAGTAAGAAATAAAGTTGGTCTGAAAGAGAGTGTCGGGGTGAAGGTAAGGAAAGGAATGCTCCGGTGATTCGGGCATGTGGAAAGAATGACTAAACAGATATACAATGCAAAAGTGGATGGATGCAGAAGTCGCGGAAGGCCACGACACACCTTCCATGACCAAATTTATCGTGTATTAGCAGAAGGTGATGTCAGAAGCCTTAAGAACAGACAAGCGTGCATGACAAGAGCTACGAATGTCAAAGAAGCAAGTGAAGGAATATACTTATATTACATTATATATCACTGTGCCACAAGGTTCATTCCCTTTTATGAATTGATTGTTATCAATCTCATTTTTTTATTGCTGTAGTAAAGCAGACACACTGACGGCATACTCGAGATCAGGGGTCGTAGCCATCCAGATGGAAATTGCCCTACAATTACCACCTGGGTGTGGGTTGAAAATTTGATAAAAATAATTTCTTATCAAAGTAATACCTGATCAAGCAACATAGTTAATATTGTCACACACCGACAAAGAAACGCGCACCTGGTTTATTGCCCCTCTCGCATTCGGAGTTCTTTTGTTTACTTCGTATTTAAAATTTGCAATTAGACAATAGTCTATTGTTATTGTTTCGACTTTGTTACCCGTTCGCAGGGATAATTAGCCAGGTGTGCAAATTACTATTTCTCGGAAACCCCAGTGCACGCGATCGATTTTTTGTAATGTATAGACAGTATAAAACAATGCCCGAACGGAGGGGTGTGAAGTGAAGCGAGGATTACGATATGCGCAAGACGTAGATTCGACAAGTGATATAGTGACGGACTTTTCACGTTTTAATGAATCGTGCAGTTTGTACTGGCTTTGTACAGTTCCAATGGCATTTTAATTCGAGTCCTGCATGACTCCTAACCATCTCTAATATATAAAATTCTTGTGTCGCGGTGTTTGTAGCTAAACTCCTCCGAAAGGGCTTGACCGATTCTCATGAAATTTTGTGTGCATATTGGGTAGGTCTTAGAATCGGACAACATCTATTTTTCATCCCCCTAAATGTTAAGGGTAGTCCACCCCTATTTTTTATATTTATTATAAACTTTAATGCTGTCGGCATATCGATTGAAGCTTTTCCGGGCAAGACGACGTCTGCCTGGACCGGTTGTATGTTATAATAATTTGTTTGAACTTCATTAATTGTACTGATACATAACTAATTTTGACTAATTAAATATTAGGCTTTGTTTAAGTTAACTACACTTTCGTGTTTCTACAATACACACACATTCATAAGGTGTGTATACTTTATGATAGGTATCATCAAACTAAAGAATGTTGCAAGTTGGATAGTAGTTACTTAATTTCGCGGTATATTGGACAACGATAATTACTTTTATTGATGTTTTTCCATTTTTCATTTCGACGGTTAAAAGGTAATAGGGTATAAGCGACAAAAACTAAATTGTTCAGGAGAGCAGTTTAAAGTTTAAAATTTCAGAAAAATGGAGATAACTTTTTCATTTCTTGTCATATCGTGAAAATGGAAACAGCTCTAGAATAAAAAAAAATAAAAGCATTAAATGGTAGTTTTATTTATTTGATCCACGTTGTTTTATGTGGTTTAATGTCGCTTAAATCAATTGATCTTATTTTCTTTATGGAGTAATTCGGCATAAGTGACATCTACATAGAAAAAAAACGAAGGGTAGAGTAGACTTAGCTACATTTGACATCCTTATATCAAGAGGTAATAGGGCACAAGTTACACGACTGCAGAATAACATAAAAGGGTAAAAAGTATAAGTGGTAATTCTTATTATTATACCAAAAGGTAATGGAGCATAAGAAACAGTGTTTAGCAAAGAAATCAGTAGGATGTTTGTAAACTTAAACTTGTAAATGGTAGTAGGGTATAACCGACGCTTAATGTCTTTGACGACAATGATAAAGAGGCATTAGTTCCAGCTTTCAAAACAGGTACTAATGGTAAATAGTAGTATACGCCTGGAGCTTTTACGGCAGTAAAAAGTAAAAATGTATTACCGACTATAACCCAAAAGTGATGCCATTTTTAGAGGTACAAGCGCCTTTAGAGTAAAAAAAGGCCCAAAATTCGGTCGGTTAAATGAAATGACACTTCAAAAACGCAGTTTTTTGCTTGGGCATAAACGACACGAAAGTCATCGTAGAGCCATGGGAGTTAGCGCATTCGAAAGAGCGAAAAATTTTAAGTAGGATGGCATTCATAACTCATTTTCGACCAAAATGTCGCTTATGCCCTATTACCTTTTAACCGTCGATTTATTTTTCCAGAGCTCAATGTTGACTTTATATAAGAAAACAGATATAATTGTTCCTAAAGGTAACTGGCATAGTCGATTGTTTGTATTTTTGTAAAATAACACTTGATATTAAATTAATTTTAACTCAATATTAAACAAAAAAGTCGTGGTAGCGTAACGGCTAGCGCACGCGCCCCTAAATCGAAGGGCGCGGGTTCGATCCTGACCGGAACGCATGCACCTCTTAGTTAGTTTTCTGATCTAATGTGCATATTGTTACAGTTACCACGTGCTAACAACGGTGAAGGAAAACATCGTGATGCAACCTGCACATCGAGATAACCGATGTGTCAAACCTGCCAAGCCGCCTTGGACAAGCGTGGTGGGTATATTGTCCCCTATAATGGGAGGCCCGAGCCCAGCAGTGGGACATTTATGGGCTGATATTATTTATATATTTATATTAAACAATTAATATTAAATCAATAATTGGTATTATAATTATGAGTCATAAATTATTTAAAAATAATTTATGACCAATAAGTATTAAATTGCTATAGAAGAAATGTCTTGCTTTTAACTTCATTATTTTTGCCTGGTTTCAATTTTACCGTTATATTACATATTTAGAAATTACACAGCGGCTGCGCTATAGGTCAACCTCTAGTGCGTGCTTCTTGTTTAAAGAACAGGCGTTAATACAGGTTACATTGTATTGCATTTTTATGTTATTGCTAGTTGCCCATGGATTATCCGCTTTCTTTTTACATCCCATCTCAGGGCATTAAAAAGATTTATGTCCATTTCGGTTCTAAAACTACATTTAAACAAAATTACAGCAAACCGATCCAGTACGTCTAGTAGTTTTACCGTGAAACTTTAACAGACAGACAAATTAAGATATTATCGCATTTTTATAGATGATAATTTTTTGTAGGTTTCTTTTGTAGGATCTATAAACTTGAGATGTGATTGGTCTCTCATACAAACTTTTATCCTCTATTTCAACCCGTTCTTGTTTCATTTATTTCTCCCCGTCTATCTGTAAACTACATAAATGACAACAATGACAAAATTACCAAAATGACTCAAATGGCCAAAATGACCAAATTGACCAACATGATTATTTTCGATCAAAATAATTAAAATGACAAAACCTTACTTTTTGGGGTAACAGTTAGATAAATATATCCCAAAATCTATCCCATATCCGGGATGAAATGAATCCCTTGACCAGCCTTGGTATTAAAGTTACATATATTTCGAATTTCGGCCAAATCGGTCCAGTATTTATTCCGCGAAAACGGAACAAACAGACGGACAGAGTTACTTTCGCATTTATAATATTAATAGGGATTTCTTAATGACCTTTTAATACAATGTAACCTGTGTTAATGCCTGCTGTTTAAACAAGAGGCACGGACTAGAGCATGTCTCTAGTACTGCTATATTTTATCAAGATTTCAATAACTTTCTCTATTCCTTTATGTACACTGAAATACAAAAATTATAACGTAACGTAACTTAATTTATTTTTAGTAGATATTTAATTAAATGTTATAAGTTTATTCTCGCATTATGCTTAAATTTTTAACTTTTCAATTAAAATACAAAAAGTTTTTAGCCCTTTATTACATAAATGTCATTTACCACTAATATTTGTATTTTTTCTAGCGCTACATAGGAACGTGTATGAGCTATAGGTGGCAGCACAAGTCGACATAAGATCCACAGTGCGGTTTTTAAAGGAAACTTTTTAGATCTGTAGACGTGTTGCTTTCAATGTTTGCATTATACTTATATTGTTTTATATATTTTTATATAATTAAAATGATATGTAATATAGGTTCCTGCCAATTATTATTATAATTGTCAGCATTGACAGTATATTTCAAAAAGGTTACGAATCATGAAAATACATCCGGATTGCCTGGGAGAGTTGAAAGCTTTGTTGATTGAGAGCTCAAAGTTTTAAATTAAATTATTTCGTAAGCTACATACATATGTGGCAGGTGTGATACTTACATTGTTATAATTATGGACATCAAATTCAAACCTATATATATACCTACACACAATAAATTACTTTGAAAATAACTCTTTTGATTTTAATACATTTTTGAATATAATCAGCTTTTAAAAATAGAGTAAAATACATCAATAATGGGAAGTTTATTCTCTTTCAGATGTGTATCGTGTGTGTACATCTTCATTTACTATTAAGTTTTTTTGAAGTGAAACTTCTTTAGAATCGTTATGATTTGAATCTCGATGAAACGAAAAAGCGAAACTAAAAAGAGATGAACACATCAACCTATAGAACTAAGCCTTCGAGAGAACGAGATAGAATACATTATACAGCGTTTCACACTACTCGATCTCCCTTTTATACGGTGCTTCGTAGCCTCCTCTCTGTTGTCTACTTAGCGTTGTACATATAATTATGTTCACCTGTATATTCTCTGAAGTTTCACTTCTACTGTGTGTGAACTGTACACACATACAATTTTTTATTGCATGAGTTCAGCAGACAGTCAGACAGCCCACCTGATGAAAAGCGGTAACGCATCGCTTATGGAAATTTGCAACACCAAAGACGTTACAAATGCGTTGTTGCTCTCTCAAGGGAGACTGTTGAAGGTTGACTTTCGTTAAATTCCTATAGTCAGCCCCATAAGTCGAAAGCCTTTATTGTAACAAATTCCACTGCTTTATATTAAAATTAGCATTTAAATTACATATGAGCATAACACTCAGATGACATTATTCAAAGAAATAGTTATATTTACTATTTCATCTATTACTTTTTTTTTACTGAACTGCCGCGCCTATAGTTAGATAATTGTCAATTAATCTTTTATTGTATTTTACAGTTTCTATAATGATTATTGTGGGAATTTAAAAAATAATTATTTTGAAATTTATGTCTAATTATTTATATTCAAACAAAATATTTTTGTCAAAAATAAATAAATAGTGACGAATGAATTTTTGATTTATTTTAGACTGCATGTCTCGTCAGATATTAGGAATATGAAGATAACTTGAAAACTTCTCTTTCGATCTACATATCAATGATAAATGCCAGTTTCTCTTTGGTTATTGATTTTATTATGATTAATATAAACTCATATTATTATAAGTAGGTATCTAACTATTTTTTTACTATTTTCTCTTTAATATAAAATTGTACAATAAACAAATATAAATTTATTAATAAATTTTAATTACTGATTAGATTAATTTTTAAAGCTTTTTATGAAAGCGAGAGTAATTATTTTAGTGATTATAAAAATGAGGATATAAATGTACACTGCATACAAATGCGAATATAACTCCGTTGGGTGCCTGGCTGCTAATAGTTGACTACTTCTACAGGAGTAAACCTTGAAACTTGTAATAAAATTTAGTACATCATACATATTATGTTCTTTAAAGGCCAAGAATGAATACTATATTATAATATCGTGATTTTTATCCCAAAAAGAGCACCAATTTTTGCCTGAAAGAAGCTCGAAGAAAACGGTGTTGAGGCCGCGCGGAATAACCTAGTTGCTTTATCAAGCATAGCCTTTAAATAACAAAGATAACTTAAAGAATCACGCTATAGATATAACTATATGTACATAATTGTACAAATCTCATTACGTCAGTAATTACTTTAACCGATTCATGTTTAACCTTAGCTGATATCAGTAGGTACATATAGATATAAATTAAAGAAAAAAAAATAAACAGTCGTGGGTCGTGGCTATTGATAGTTAACGTGATCTAAAAACTGAGTTTTAATTGCATGTACTAAGAAATTTATTAAGTAACTTCTAACTACAACTACATAAACCTTCAAATACTCACTTTACATTATTCCTCATGTTGTAGTTTGTCGAGCTGTATTCCGGTTCTCCACTGAAAAATAAATAAAACAACATATAAAAACAGTGCGCACTCTATCTAATTAAGATTATGTTTTTATATTTAATTTACAGTTTATCATGTAGAGATTTTTAACAGAATAGTTTGTAAACTGTATAATTGTAAGTTATTACGAAAAAGGAATTGTTTAGCTTAATGTGGAACACCACTAAAGACAATACGAACTGTCGATCTTTAAACGAATCCTGTTCAACCATTGTAGGCCTTGTGTTAAGCAGAGTGTAATTTCCACTTATTATATTATTAGGGGAACAGTTGTCCGGAACGCATTAGACACGCGCCGCGCCGGCCGTCGAGTGTCTACTGTCGCTCGCTAGTACCGGCTATTAATGCTATTCCCTGAACAGGTGGTCGCACACTCTCTACTCGTAAATACCAAATACATTTTCAATGGGAAGATGTCAACATTGGAACGGACTTCATCCGATCGTACTGCTAAACAGGTTGGTACGCTTAGATTACCATTTAAGTGGTTAGCGGTCAAACTAGTAAGAAACTCCGCACTTGATACTGCCGTAAGTCAAAGAGATAACGTTAATGCTGTTAGTATAATGAGATTCGAAATGAGATGTTTCCTAATTTACTTGGAAACACAGAATGCGTAGTCTTGTCGTCGGTATATATGTAAAGCAGTTATATCAATCGTACTGTCGTAATATAGTGTAATATTATCGCGAACTCTTCACGTTTTTGTCATAAAATAAAAACTACTTTGTGAAAGCAATAATGAATTATCGACTATTGTATTAGTGTACTGACGTATATTCAACACGAGGGAGATAAATTTTCTCAACATATACATATTCAAGCAATGACAATTTAATATGTTCACGAACAATTGACAAGAAGAACATTATTGTTTTATGGGCGTTAAAGGAGGAGGGATGAAAGACATGTAACAAAAACCACATGAATACGTATGGAAGAATAAAGGTAGGCCAAAAAAGAGATGAATGTATTATGGGAAGTACGATATAAAGAGTTATGCCAGAAGAAAGGAGTTGGAAGGTTACGTTTCCCAACTGATCAGAAATATGCCAAAGAAAGGTTGTGATGACAGATGATAAGATCGTTGTATTTCCATCTTGATAATTAATAGTTGTAAAACTATGTTTGTGAAGTGTATACTTTGTGGGAATTGAATAGACAGCCATGATCAAGACAAACAAGAGGTCGCGACTTACACTTCAAACGGTCTTTTGTTTCCTTTAGATTTTCGCATAGTTAAGGTTTGTAGCCACGTCAAAGTCCTTGAGGATTTTTCGGTACTGATTTTTAGGGCTATAGCGGGGATTCAATAGACACGTTAGTTTTTCAGATGCATTAATATTTTATTGTGAATAAAATAAAATATAGTTGAAAAAAATCTCTTTTATAAAGATGTAGATATTTTATACCCTGTTTGATAAAAATTGAAGGAGTAACATTGTTTTATGTCAATAATTTGCTAATTCTTTTTCTTAACTTAACATATTTATAGAAAAACTATGAAAAAACCCGGTCAGGTTTCATGTCGTGGAGATTTATGAAAAACATTTGGTAAATTATTGTTCAGTGAAAATCAACGCAAAACTGGTTTCGTTTCAACCTTTTAGACCTTTTGCGGCAATAGGAGTCTTAAGAAAAAAATATTATTAACACAAACAGACGCTGAAGAGGACGCAAAATTTCCATCTAAGTACCTACATTGTGTCACACGTTAAGTATATACTATAAATGTGTGAGTTATTGAAAAACAATTAAAAACTTCCTCGAATCGACGTAATTTAATTCAACACAAGTCCCTAAGCACGAACATAAATCAAGATAGAGCTATGAAATAAAATTAGCACTTTAATATTAATGATCTACATTCATAGGGTTTAATTACTCTTGGAATTTATAGACCCAATTTAATCGGATTTAGAATATAGGGGAATCTAACGTATCGATTTACCAATTTTTTGTTAATATAGGTACTTCCATTTTGAACATTTTCAATGTTTAACAGATACTGTTATAATAATAGGCCGGTTATAATAGAAAAATATATTACGTTTTTACCTTGAGTTTGTTTGATAGACTGTGATCGTTTCCACAGCAAAACAGTATAATATGTAACATTGGTTCAATTTCATTTCGGCAACCTTGCGCCCTTAACGTTCATCCATAACATAAATAAGCTATAAATATTACATGAAGCATCTCACATGAGGTTAATCTCAAAGATTCATTAAATCAAAACTTGGTAACTAGTAACATAAGATATTAAAGCAATGTATATGATTTGTGGCCGGTGTCTATATCTTACTACTCATTCATTTGTCTTACACCATTGGTAGAAATTTGGTATTACTTCTATAGGGCCTATGCCAAATTTTAACCGAGAGTCAGGCGAAAGCCTCATTGCATGACTATTAAAAGAATTTGTACCTGACAACGACGACGTGAAAATTATTATTATTTAACGCCGTTTATATATAAATGTATGGAATTTTATGTACGCTTCTGTGTTATATGGAAACTGAAATGTGAACTGCTAGGCTTATGTTTTAATATCATGAGAATTTTTTAACATTCAAAATTAGGCTACATCGACTTGTGAATTTTCTATTTATTAATATTTATAGTTTTAGTGAAATTTTGTGAGATAGTTTACTTAATTCTATTTTAAGCATATAACGGAAACATGATAAAACTGAATCTCTTATTTAATTCTAAAGATCCTCCAATTCCTCCTCATTTGTATAATTATGAAATTTATCAAAAAATGGTAAGTTGAAACTCTTCTAGTGACAACTTCATAAAAGGTTATTTGCTTTAAAATAACCTCTCGGACCTTAATATAATTATTGTTTAGCAGCAAACCTACGAGTCTAGCGTGAAGGAGAAACAAAAAATATGTTGTGTACACAACTGTATACATATTTTTTAAACATGTATAATATAAACAGTTTAAAAAAAATCTTGATCACTAAGATTTTCCATGTAAATAGAATAGCTTTCATAGATAGATTTAGATAGATAAGGATATTTTAAGACACATAGTGCTCTTTGACTTTTTTTAAGCTGCTCTCCGATGGACTATCTCGGTGTGGCATGTCGTTCCACAGTCTAACTGCGTGGACGAAGATAGAACCACTATAACATGCCGGTGAATGTGTGCGTGTTTTGGGAAGAAGAGATTTCGAAGTTCAACAATGTTTCACTATAGGAACGAGAAATTGAAAACGGTGATGTCCCTAGTGCTTTTTTGATACATACTTAAATCCTGCGCTATTTCCATTAAAAACCCTTTTTAAAAGCCAACAAACATCCATGTAAAGTTTTCATTCTCCACATTAATTTACATCTGAAATTAGTGCCTTTGAGTACTCAATTAGTGCCTCGTGCACGATGTAATCAAAGGGTAATTTACTGACTGCATCGAGGAAACGGGGCGCAAACTAACTAGTTTGAAATTACGTCGTATCGGTGCTGATAAGGTGAAATCGTTTTCACTTCAACCTGGGAACCAATATAAGCGACTTGTTCTACTTTACAAACTGTACTCGACACATTAGTCTTGTCGGATAGAACTAGATTTTTTTAACTCGTATCGCTAATCTCTATGAATGTTTTCTTTTAAATATTTTATCCAAAACATACACAGACTTTTTCGCAAAGATATTACAAATAGACAAAGAAATTCAAGACAAAGACAAAATTATGTATTATTGATGCCAGGTATCAAAATTATGCTTGATTGAATTAACACTTCAAACTTATTTCAACTTATTACAAAGCATGAAAAAATATCTGGTCACATTTACAATATTTCGGTCGGAAAAATTGATTTATAAATAACCTAATATTTATATTATCTATTACACTTATTAAATACAAACATCATTTATAACCATGATGGATACGGAGTAAGAATACCTAATCTGGTTGATAAACCCATACTTAGTAACTTTTTGCTCTACAGCTCTATATAAACTTTAGTGTTCGATTTATTGAGAATCAATTTATTAAGACTAAATTTTTTACTAATATAAAAATATAAATTTACTAATATTATAAACTGTTGTAAGAATAAATGTTGTAAGTATGGATGTATGTTTGTTACTCTTTCACGCAAAAACTGCTTAATGGATTTTGATGAAACTTTACAATAATATAGCTCACACATCAGAATAATACATAAGCTATAATTTATAAAGATATATTCCGAATTATCCAAAATATAACGATTTTCTATCACCACGCGAGTGAAACCGCGGGCGCAGCTAGTAATAAGTATATTTTTAAATTTCAATATTCCCAGCTGACGGTGATTTGTGGTCAATTTGTAATATGTTATAATATAATAATAAATATGTTATATTATTGTATATTTTATTTTAATGTGAATTAAATTAAGGTTGAGAAATAATAAGTATGAATATATAAGCATAAGGGCATTAGCTCATTAAGTACCGATACGGCCGGCTAGTGTCAGGGCCGACTCGTTAACTTAATAAACATCAGTGTTTAAAATTTTGACAAAAAAACCCTTATTGCAATCAGACTTATTATTCATATGTTCTTTTATAGAGAAATTACGTGTGTATGAGTCGAACTCAACATTGTGAGTTATTTGTGAATGAGTAAGTACTTACGTACATATGTATATTTGGAAAACATATACCTACAACTACTGTAGGAGTTACGCATTACTGTTTGTAAATAAGTCAAGTGTACAGATATAAAGTTTATTTCCCATCGCCTTCCTTAGTGGAAATAGAAAATTAGATAACGTACGTTCAGCCGTGTACCATCATAATAACTTATCTAGTTCGCTTATATTAGATAAAATGAAAAGCTCTATATTAAAACATCCATAAAACATCTTTATGTCGGTCTGTTTACTACCACAATCTAAATGCCAAGTAATTCATCTGAAATTATACAATTGAAACTAATTTATATATTTATGTGTATATCCATTTTGTTTCTTAAACAATGTAAAATTATATTAAACGGTTTATTTTTGCATGGCGTGACGGAAATAATAATAGATGCAGTTACGTCTGTAAATAGTCGTACCTTAAGAAATTGAAATGTTAAGTTACTCTCACTATAGTTACAGCAATTGATCACGCGAAAACACAATTACACAGGAGAACGAGTATGTACTTGTGGTGTGTAAAGAGCGGGGAAGACAGGGTAACTACATTATTCTCCAGGGAGTAGCACATCTATGTGACATACAAAGTACTTGTAGCAAGGACACCAATAAATTCTAGAATTCATTCGGTGGAACGTTGCGTAGCTTTTTTTCGTTATATTCGTATCAAAATACATATTTAGACAGTGATATTTTGAATGTTTCTGACAGAAATACCTCTAGTTTAGCCAGTTTTCTAAAAAATCTTTGTCTGCCATTAAGTATAATAATTAGGTTTATATGTTATCTTATACTAATATATAAAGCTGAAGAGTTTGTTGGTTTGATTGAACGCGCTAATCTAAAGAACTACTAGTCTGATTTGAAAAATTCATTCATTTTAAGATAGCCCGTTTATCGAGGAAGGCTATTGGCTATAATATCATCACGCTAAGACCAGACTTTTGTTTTACTATTCCACGCAGACGAAGTCGCGGGCAGAAGCTAGTTGATAATAAACGTATTGAAAGAGACTCTTGTGTCACGTGTAATAAAAACATGTAGAACTAACAAAGCTTTCTTTCTAAAAGCTTTTAATAATTGAAAATATGAATTATCTTATAAAAATATGATAACGTCGGATTGTTACATGCACAAACCACGCCTAATATGAGTATTCTTACTATTTAAGCAATTCGATAGTTGACAGTATGAAAAATATAGGTTGATTTTAATATATATCGTAGATTACGATCTAAATATGACAAAAATAAATTATCTTAACTAAAATATTAAAGATTAATTGATATTTTTGAGAAATAAAATTGTTATATTGCAGCCATTAGCCACGTGACAATGAACGCCGATCAGAGCGCGTGACGTCACAGTGTGCAAAGCACAACAATTAGTTATCAATGACTTCTCAGATACTTCAACGAATCAAATGTTTGTTTTGCACGCTGTGACGTCATGCGAGACGCCATGACAGCTTGACGCGTTTTTGTGACGAAATGTCAAATTATTTGTAACATTGCTAAATTAAGTATGTTAATGTTGTTTTTTGCTGAAATATTAATATTTTGGCTTAAATAGACCATAAAGCTTAAAATAAACCTGTTTCTCAAAAATTGTCAACTACCGAATTGCATTCGTCCTATGACATCTCGTGCAAAAAAAGAACGAGTACTGGTCGTTACATACCTACTGTTTACACCGTCAAATAAAGTTTTGTAATGTTAATTGTAATCACATTCGTCCTTTTAATTTATTAGGTAATTATTGAATGATAAATTTAATGAATTGATACCAAACATTAATTAACATGAAGGTCAGTATAAGTTGTTGCCTAGAGGCTAGGCTTCTTATTCCAATGAGATAGGTTCTAATTCTGATCTAGAAACATGCATGGTTTAAGCAGTTTAACTAATCTAATATGCACATATATATATTTTTTAATACGTGAATCAACACAGCAACAACTTTGAACCCCTTTTTACGAAAATTGCGCGAATGAAAATGTATGAAATTTCGCACACACACTTATAGTTTTTACAGAGAAGGAGTGCAGAATACAAATATATTTTTTTAAATTATGCATAAAAAATACATTAAATCAATAAAAAAGAGCATTACATACCATGTATTTGACACACACACACGAACTTAAATACTCTTTTTTATTGTTAAAGTCAAATTCACAATGTAGCCTTGGCGAAATCTTTAATTATAGAAGTATGTATACTTAGTCTTTGACAACAGAACCTCAATAATGTTCAAACTTATAATTTAAATTAATTATCATGGTCGAACTTCGACCACGTGTGACCACTAGTTGTTATAATTACCACATGCTCACGATAAAGAAAAATGTCTATTTTAGTAAGTATACTCTAGTTAGTAAAATAAGCCAATCCGTATTGAACAAGTAAACTGGAAGTGGTATTCTATCCCCTAAAATGGCGAAACCCAAGCCTAGACTGATATTTAGGAGGTGTTACTATTTGCACTAAAATTAAAATATGAACGTTGTTGAGAAAGACGAAGTATATATTATACATAATTTCAACAAATTTAAAACTTAATTGCTTTTTAAATTAATCGCGATTTAAGCTCTCTGAGTGCGGCTCGTATTGTATATATTATTATTATATGTGTATTAATTATTTAAAATATTAAGACTTTGTAAATAAAACATTCGAATGTCATGTTTTAAAGGGCAGAGTAAAATCTTAGTAAAAGACCGGTAAGTACTATACACCAAGGATAAGTACTGCATTTATGATAAATACATTATTAAAGGTTTATATTGGAGCTGCGCAAAACTTGCAACTTCATAACATTAGAAGTCTTTAACATAATTGGAATATAATTACAATGTGAACATGTGGCTTACAAATAACTTATATAAGATTATGTAAATAAATATTAACTCTTTACGATTTCACTTAATCAATCAGGTATAGGTAATTAGGTAAGAGAAACAGCGTACATACATATACGTAATCTATAATATTATAAAATTCAAAAACATACCGTGTCTGTACTTTGAAGATATTAAAAAAGCAACTGGAATAGCCCATAATATAAACGATGGAGAACACAATGCAATTTTTAGATTTCTTGTTTGTTAGGGATTCACGTAAAACCACGTACTCGTACGTATTCACGTAGGACCGATTTCGTTATCGGTAATCGATAGAAAATTCTTAGACTTAAAATTAGCGCTACTTTATATCTCCGGAATCGGGAATTTTGTAGTTATTCGGGTGTATATAAAAACTAGGTTATTCCGCCAGATTTCACTAAAAAGATAGCTTACAATCTTTTTTTAATTTCTGTGGTACTACGTGTACCGAGAATCCTGCGGGAATTTCAAGTCAAGCGTAGACGAAGTTGCGGGCATGTCCTAGTTTAACATAATATAATTCTAAAATATACCTTTCTACCCTAATTGTTGAGATTAAAGTTGTTTTACTGCAGACAATAAATATCGTCTCGTAACACATTTTGCTTCATTTATGTAGTACCAGCTGTGCCCGCTACTTCGTTTGCAGGGACTTCGATTATGAACCGTGCACCCTTATAACATACACAAAATTTAAATAACAATTCAAGTTTTCATACCTAACATTTTCAGAGTAATCCGCTTGGCCGTTTCGAAGCCCATTCAAAACATACCTATACTATATGTATAATTAATAATTATACTTTTGTCATAGCCATAGTCCCCATATCCCCGACCCCAAGTACCACTAGCCTTTCACCCCAATAGCCCGGAATTTTATGTTCTCATTTCTCACAATATTCCTACACTGGTCGGGGCTTGTCCTTGGGTGCATTATTATATGGTGTAGACAGGGATAATCGCCGTTCAGTGTCACGCTACATTTACATAGAATCGGTCAAGGGGCTTTTGTCCTTCCCATGGCCACGCAAGCACTCCAAAAGTCCGGGCCATTTTAATGGCCCGTGGTCTTCGAAGATCTTCGATACATGTACTTTCAGACGAATTGAGAGATACAATTTTAATTATATTAAGCATTATATAAATCGAAGTTTTCAAATAAACAATGCCATTTATTTTGAAATCACTATTAGACACTTAAATTATATTAAGTATAGAATATTTTTTTACTTAACAGACCTACGAATATTGTATGTTTCAAACTTAGTGAGTTACACTTGCTTAACATGGCTATGGGTAACATACAACGAAGAGATATAATATGATGATTTAGCCACCTATTGTACTTATTTATGAACTTAAAAGGTTATACCTTTATGCCCCTTTAAGTTGCAGAAAATTGTTAATGCGTTGATAATCCAAACACCTGGTTATCAGGACGTTTCTATAATCCGAACCCAGGGGTTCGGATTATACAAGCAATGAAGACGTTGAACACCTTTCGCCAATGAAGAACAGGGCTGGGATACAAACGGTGTGTGGCCCTAAACGCAGGGATCTAGGGGGTGTTACTAATTGCCATATTATTACATTACCATGCGACAGACGGATGGACAGACGGAGATAAAATTTAGTAAGGTTTTCTTTTGTACAAAATACATACCTACGGAAGAAACCAAAAAATAGGAACATAAAACTAATTTTTTTTTTAACAGCCGGCAAAAAGGGGTAAGCCGATTTTTCGCACCCGTACATAATATAAGTAGTTAAGACGACCCTCAACCAGAATTTGATTATGCCATTATCGTGGAATTAATTAAAAACTGGAAGCAAGTATAAAAAGTTACGTTATAAAATAAAAAGTTACTAAAAATTTCGCAATATCGTTGTTTTATTTAAATAATAATGCTTTGTGATATACTAACTCCATAGTATTAAATAACTTAAGAACTCTTCGTAGCTCCGAACTGAGGTTAAACTGTCAGTATGCGGATTACCGAGACTCTACTATGTATATGCATAAGATATTTAGGTAAAATTATTTATTATAATCACATTAGCGATAATAATATATAATATGAATAATAATAAACAGCCCACAAAGGTCCCACTGCTAGGCTCGGAACTCCCTTTATAGGAGAACGGACACTATATGCATAGTATATTGTTTCAATCAAATTTTAAAGACGTTCAATCGATTAAATAGACACTATCGGGAGTTGTAGAGATTTTTTGCATTTGTTTTAAAAATTAACATGTTAGCATATACGGTTAGTCTAAATTATTTACTTTTCTATGACAGATGTTCAGGCTGTCAATTTACGTCATACTAAAAATGTCACGATTGTCGTATTTGTTAAGTTATTTTCTTCATAAGAAGGCAACTCCTACCTCCTACGATTGAGAATCCTATAAAAAACTTGTTTACTTTAAAATCTATTGACTACCAACACCGTATGACGGTAGTTAAATTATATACAATTATAGGTAGGTATTTACTAGGTATTTACGTAATTCTAGAGTCACTACGTATAGATCAACAGAACCCTTAAAATATAAAACATTGAAAAAGAACAACGCGTAATGCGTTGTGAAGACTGTGCTTTATATGACGCGGATGCTTTTACTGCTGAGTGTCGATTTTACGATGATGGGATGGAATAGCCTCACAAAATATAGACATTTTTATGATCTTACAGGTATTGCTGATGACGCAGGCTGTCTTACTATCAAACTTTGTTCTGATAACGCGTTATAAACGCATGTCGTCTTGTTCGTTTGCCAGTATGATACTATGCAGCCTGAATATTTGTTACTTCCTAAATTCATCACTCACTATTTTGCTTGGTGCCTAGTGTTGGTAAATTTCGGTCAAATACTTTTCGTCATTTACTCTAGTCAGGATTGTTCCTGATATGTCTCCATCTCAAAAACAAACAAACAAATATTCAAACAAACAAATATAATTCAAATAATTTTTCTCTAAGTTCACCTTAATTTTTGCTTCACTTAAAAGTTAGCGGGGAGGGACACAATTTTCACGATTTGGCAGCTAACATTTCGCCACCTATTTACTGCTTTAAAAATGTCGTTTACAATTTTCAACCATTGGTTACTTGTATAGCTGCCACTAATCTTTTTCACATAACTTTGTAGCGCGGTATAGAATACATCTTACTGTCGAATTGCGTCCATACTACTGCAGTTTTTTGATAAATTACTGTAACAACCACAGACATATGGACAGTCGAACATAGCAATAAGGCTTCCATCTTTACCAAAATGGCTATGGAACAGATTGTGTTTGTATTGAAAATCGCAACTGTTTAGTAACTATTTTGAATTCCTAGAAGCAACAGATCATTCGCCGTGAGTTTATTTTTCGCCAAGTAGTTATATAGTTGGTATATATTTGCTCGAAGATTGTTTAAATGTTGAGAGACCCTTGACAATTTCATAGATAATTTAAAAAAGAAATTAACCAGACCGCTCTCCAGACCACACCTGTTCATTTAACATTCTAAGACCTAAAATATGAAATAGTTTAATTTCTGATATAAACTCCTAAACACACCTACATTCTGAAAAGAGGGAGCACAGATTCGAATTTTAGATTTATCCATTAGCAAGTGATGCGTGGCTTTTAACTTATCAATGTTTACACAGCTACCCAATAGGATGTATGAACAGCATGAGCCTGACTGAATTCGCGTGATAAAATCCCAAATTATTCATTGGATACGCATTATATCATAATCCTAGTTAAAGTAAACGTAAAATTTTTACAACATTAAATATATGTAGTCTAGTTAAATGACTACTCTTATCTTTGTGTATTTGCCTGCGTAAATGCCACAAAATACATATAATATGTCAACACCATGTGATATTTTCTTCTCAAGTATTTGAAAGTAACATTGATAACAAAGTTTCTTTCAAAGTTGATACATATCCGTGAGTGAGGAGGAACAGACAAATAAAGGACCCAAGTATCAGATTAACTTACTTTTACTTTTCCCCGTAAGTTAGGATTAAGTATATTAATATATAAATTACAGAATGGTTAACTTTTCATTCACCATTTACAAAATTTAACCGACCGAAAATGGAAATCGGGATCTCTGTTTTTAGTAGGTCCACCGGGCAGGCCAAAATGCTATTAGTCCACAGACGCTGGCAATATTAGTAGATATGGATTATTTATTTTTAAAGATGCGCGCCCCTTGTTTATTTATAATATATCTTGGCGTGAGTATATTACAATTGTTAGTTTGTTTGAGGACCAACAGTTCGACACACTTGTTGTATTACGATATCACGAATCACAATATACACAAATTGAAATTTTATTACACTTGCCTTAATACAAGATTTGTATTGATTTGTTTTTATTGATATGATTGACTGAACAAACACAGGAAAGAACACGCATAATAACACTTTTTAAATTAAAAGTAATTATTTTTTATTATAACTTAAAGGACAGATATGTTCTTGTAATGTTCTAAAATCTCTGTTCAATTTAAGAGAAAGTTAATCTTAATAATCGCATAGCTTATAAATAAAATAAAATAAATTAATTTCAATCTTACCTCATTGAATCCCGAAACGTTGTTTGTTGCTGTTGGTATTAAATTGCGATTGGCATATATGCGGTAAGGCGCGACACAGCTAGAGATATTTATTCAAGAGAGAGGGCGCGAGCGTCGCGTACGACGAGCACTCGAGGAGTCACGGCCAGCGGCTCTGAGCAGCTAGGTTTGTCCTCGGTGTTGTGGGTGCGCGACCAGCCGTCAGGCAGGCATACCACCGTTAATTGGGAAGTGGCAACTCGACGATACGTCGGGTGGTGCTCACCTGAGTCACCCGAAAGTTAAGTCAAGAAGCAGCTATGGAAGTTAAGTTAGCCGCTGTTTCGTTGTTGATCGCGGTGCGACTGATTCGCGCACCCAACATACGTTCACTTTTATATATACTTCCCCTTCTTGGAGAGTAACTATGCCGTTTTTCTTTTCTTCACGATAGACCTATGGGTCCTGGATAGCGTTGACCCGTGACCGCCATGCTCAGCCATCCGGGTGTATGCACAACGAATAGCGTATCTCCAACCACTTGACCAATACGATTCTTTAAAAATCCTAGTTTGTACATATTGCAACAAATTGTAACCAAATGAACTTGTGTATTAAATACAATATATTTAATTGGTCATGTATTTAATACAAACATAAATACAACATATTTCCAAGATCTAAATTTTTTTTAAATCTTAAACATGTACAATATTTTTTATTTATTTACTAAATACACATAATTTAGTATTATAATGATCAGCAGCATTAACAATGTGAATTAATTATAATAAAAATTATATAGATCTGTCATCTTTATATCATCAGAATTTATTCAGGCCAATGTTTCAGGAGCCTCAGGAGTTCTCGTATATCACCTCAATATAGAAAATTTAAATAACAAATAATGTATGCAGACTGCAAATTTACCTTAAAGGAACACGTTTTTAATACTTAGGCCTTTTTTGATACGTGATACTGCGTGGTTTCATGATATCAAAATGATGTGCAAACGAAAAACATTCTCTGCATGTCCTTTATTGCGTGGCCGGCCATTAAACTCGGCCTAATCTTGTATCAGAAATGTAACGCTGATGTTGTTTTTGGGTAAATTTATATCAAGCAGAAAAGAATGTTTATGACTCTTACTATTGGAGTATCCGTTGTAAAATATTACCATAACGTTATTTATTGTAAGTAGAGACGGGAGTTTATTTGCTGTTAGATATGTTGTTTTTTTATTAGATATTAGAAAAGTGTTATATATTATTTTTATAACTCTAATGAGAGATAAATTACGGAATATGGTGGGTAGCATGGAAAATAACCGCCCAGTAAAAATGTATTAAATTCTGCAATTATACTATATTTTACGTGAATAGATGACACCAGGTACCGTTCTTTTGTTTCTCATTGACCTGTTTGGTTTAAAAAAGTATCATTAAATTATAATTAGTATACAATTATTATTTCTATAGTGTGTCATTTATGCTGGTGTGCACCGACATGTAACTGGCGGTTAAAATAAAATAATCACTGTTTATGCATACATTTTTAGCGATTAATTTATTTTAACCATTGGTTAAAAGTCGGTGCACACCAGCCTTAATCTTTTACACACTTCGCTCACAGGATATAGATTTATTTAATGTTCATCGACAAACTGTTTCGTTTTTTTTGTTAAGATACTGGTTTCGAATATTAGCGGGTTAACATGTCATTTATTTCTGAAATCGTTTTTTTTCTTATTCCCATTTATTTTTTACTTAGTAGAGCAAAATAAGCTAGCTAACAATTTGAGAAAATAATCAAATGTTTATAATTTTAAAATAGTAACAGTTGTAAAATGATTTATGAATAAAATATAATAATACAACACCAACAAGCCCGGGAGATACGACTTGTGGTCTCATCTAGTCGTGCTAATTAGGTTTTAGACTAATCTTTCTGCTACATCTGGGATAATGTTAGTGTTAGTGACCGTTTTACGGAGATTCAACCCGTGGGTTTAATGTATTATTGTTTTACGACATTGTTATTAATTCTCAATGTTAAATTTTTATGTAAACATAATGCATTTGGCTACAGTCACATTAAAATTATCCCAGATGAAGCAGGGACATAAACAAATTCTTTTTCTAGTATTGTTCTTCCATGACTTGACATAGATGACTTTGGATACAGATAACCATGCGATACTTTCATCCCAAAAAATAGGACAGCTCCAGGGAATAATGCATAGTGAACAACAAATAAAATCGCAAAGAAAATTGATATTAAGTAATTGAGTATATTTATTATTAAAAAATGTTCACTAAACAAACTCACGTATATTTATTTACATCATGAATTTACTGTTTAGTCGCGCTGCATCAAAGCGTATCATAAACGTCATGCGACGTTGGAAATTACGTTTTAAAAAGGAATATAAAATAATAATTTCTCCTTTAATTGGAACAAATTGCGTAAGTGCGCTATAGGTCGCGTACAACTAGGGTTGCTAACTATATTTGAGAAAAATAACGTATTACATTTTTTAAGTAGGGAAAAATAAAGTATTTGGAAGAAAATAAAATATTTTTCTAATTTTTATTTATTTATAGTTATCTTTACATTCCTAATTTAAATAAGAAAACAATTCTACTTTATTAAATTTATAGATGTCGTGTTCCCTTCTACTAGCCTTATTAGATTCATTACTGAATAAACTCTTTCAGTGAAAGCTGCATCGATAATGGTTCAGTAATTATCCATATAAGGATTTTATTTTACGCATCAGCGTAACTATGCGAAATAGGGTATTTTCACATACTTTATTTATATGCAAAAGTACAAAGTATATTTACTAAAAATAAAGCAGGATACGTTATGATAAAAGATGGTTGGCAACCCTACGCACAACAAAAGGTTTTGTGGTGTTATGAACGTGCTGTTCTCGTTATTTGGCTACTGAGCTGTAAGTAAACATTTTATCGAAAATACCTCAATCTTGCTACTTGAGGTGTAAGGTCCAAGAAATGCTGACTTGAGGTTGTAAAGGATTAAATGCGTACCAGTGTTCTCAAAAGAAGTAGGGGGAGTAGTACGAGAATACGTGAAGTGGAAAAAGTTTGAAAATGGGCCTTTACAGTCGAAGCCAACGCTCCGATTACAACCGGAATTTATTAAGATTCGGATGATGATAATGATGATCTTCCTAATCTACTAAAAATGAAGTTATATTATATAAAAAAATCTTTAAATTAATTATATTATAATTTATTCATACTACAAAATATCAAATTGCATTGTTTGCCTAACGTGATTACTGCATTTGTCATGTCTTTTTTTTGTAAAGCAATGTACAGCCTTTGTATTAATGTAAGTAATTGTTGGTAAACCAAATAAATAAATAAGTCAAAAATATCTTAGAAGCTCTACTATCTTATTTTTCAAAATCTTTTACTGTTTAGTTGAAAAGTTAGAAGGTGGTCCCTCACCTTCTAACTAACAATTTTCACGACTATGATGTGAATATTATATTTCGCTCAAAACGATATCGCACGACATGTAGGCAGATATAAATTTATTAATCCCTGGTTAACTGTAGATTCAATAGATAACTTCATAGCACCATACAAAATACTAATACACTGTTCAGTTAAATTTCATACATAGGACCCAGTACTTTCCAAGAAAAATGACTTTGAGGTACGAAGACTGACGGATAAACAGACAGACGGAGATGACGTTTTCGTAAAGTTTCTGCTTTTACCAAAATTGCTACAGAACCCTGAAAGTAATATTGTGTATTAGTATATCGGCCATGACACTACCTCGCGGTCCTGTGTTCGATTCTTTCACGGAGCAAAGTTCGTGTACCTACTTAAAATAATATTATATAGCAATTTGTTTCTTTTATGGTGGGGCCGCGCAGGCGATAATGTTAAAGATATTGACAGTGGTCGAATGCGTCTTAAAGCGTTAAAAATAACGCCGTTATCGCTTAGCTACATTAGTATAAACACAAATAACACATTACGCCAATTGCTACATCAACGTGAAACGGCCTATATCCGTAACATCATCCCAGATGAAGCCTCACAATAAGAACTGATGCCAGACCTACGTTATTTGTTTTTTTGTTAATTGAAGCCAAATAATGAACTTCTTATGACAACTTCAAAAATTACATTTGACAAAACGATCACATCATCCTTTAAGTTACCGCCAAATTCTCTTTAATCCTTACATATTAATAGTTAATAAATGCTATCCAATGTCTATGACATCTATGTAAAATTATGTGACAAACTATAGTAGAATTATTTTCTCCGTGCAGTTTTGGTCATAAATCAAAGCTCGGCCTCAGCCCGGCTAAGCCGGTGAGCATGTTGCGCGGGCGCAACGTCATTATCGATAAAAACTCATTCTTTTCAAAGAAAGATTATCATTCTTATAATAATTATTAATTATAGGTGATTCAATTAATCATGGGTTCAAATCTTGTCTGGAGGCATCACTGAGGAGTTTCTTTGAATGTTTTCGTGAAAAGTTTGTGTAACCGATTGTTGCCTCGTGGATATATAATTATACATATATATATATATATATATATATATATATATATATATATATATATATATATATTATGAAATTCTAAACATGCCGTGCCTGTACATTGAAGTTATTAAAAAAAAGCAACTGGAATAGACTATATAAACCATGGTGAACACAATGTATTTTTTTTAGATTTCTTGTCTGTTTGTTCGGGATTCACGTAAAAACTACTGGGCCGATTTTGAAGCGAAAACCGTCGCTGACCGGCAGTTAATTCCTACACTTAATCTCTGCACTACTATGTATTCTGGGAATCCCACAGTATTTTTTCTGGGAATGATTCAATGTGGCCATATTAAAAAATACGAGTTCCAACGTGATTTTTTCACTGTCTGATAGCAAATTTAATGTATGATTAATATGTATTATATTTTCTATTCCGAGAATCCCGCGGGAATTTTTCCGGGAGTGGTTGAAATTGTGATGGTTGAGATTCAATTTCAAGTCACGCCTGGACAAAATCGCGGGTATGTCCTGGTATATTATAAAGTAAGTATAAACACCCTAGTTAATATATTAACAACTATTCCTAGAAATACTCTAATATAATTCTCCTTCGATTTACACTAATTGCTATAATTTCTTAACGACAATATGATTTGTTGCTTCATATATTATATCTTACTAGTATTTACGTATTATTTATTTCTGTGAGTAAAGGAACACGAATCAACTTCATTGATAGTTTTTTTTTTCTCCCAGTCATTACAATATTATACAAAATTATTAGAGTTAGGCATGATTTTGACATGAGTTTCTTGCACCGCTTCTTCTCTTCAAGCCACAACATGTCGCGAAGCGGTGGTTTTGTTGAAATTCACGCTCCCATAGAGTAAATAACAACCATAAATAAATTAAAACTAAATAATTAAAATGAACAAGTTCGCGGTAGGCTAAATAATACTTTAACAATACTCGTTGACACTTGACATGTCTTCCGTGATCACGGCTACTCCCCCAGGGGGTGCCGCCCTGGACTCCCCTCCGTCTAGGAAGCGGTACAAGGGGATGCGGCCCCGGGGCCCCGAGCGGCCACTGTCACATTCCCCTCTTCACTCCGTGACAGTGGTGTCCCACCTTTCCGCCTCGTCATCCTAAAAGCCTTCCCTTCCTTCCAAACCTCCTCCCAAAACACTCTTCCTTTCCGAAGTTAGGTTGCCTCCCCCGACTCTGACCGCTGACGCTGCTGTAAGCGCGAGGCGGCGGGGAAAAGGGAAGGAAGGAGAGGGAGGGGTGATGGCGCAGGAGCAATCCCCGCAGCCTCCCCCTCCCCCTATCGCGAAGCCCCCCCCGCCGCTGACGCTGGTGAGAGCGCGAGGCGCGAGGGGGGGAGGAAGGAGAGGGAGGGGTGATGGCGCAGGAGCAATCCTCGCAGCCTCCCCCTCCCCCTATCGCGAAGACCCCCCCGCCATTGACGCTGCTGAGAGCGCGAGGCGGCGAGGGGGGAAGGAAGGAGAGGGAGGGGTGAAGGCGCAGGAGCGATCCTCGCAGCCTCCCCCTCCCCACCGAAGGACGATAGCGCCTGTGACTCCTGGCAGCCACGGGCGGGCGGCAGCGGGCGTCGAGGTCTGGGGGATCAGAAAGACCTCCGCCCGCACTAATGCCGCGAGAGGGCGCGAGAGGCAGCCGCGCGTCCCTCAGGGCCGGGGAAACGTCATTCCCCGTCCCGCACACAGGAGAGGCCGCCTCTGTTTACGAGGCGGCCAGCCGCTGCCGGGGTTGCGGGGTAAGCTCGCGCATGTACCGTGACCCCGGCGCTAGGCGGAAGAAGGCTCCCATGAGGTTTTAGTGGGTATACCGGCGCCGGTCGTACTGATTAATCGGCGTCGGGGAGCCCCACAAACCGGCCGCGCATGATCCCCCGCGCGGCTGACGATGCGACAACGCATTTCCTCATGTAAAAAAAAAAAATCACGGCTACTGAAAAGTGGTCGGAATAATGAAAAGCAAATAAACTACCGAGCCTAAAACAGTTAAAACGTATTTTTATTAGTATTTAATTCAATTTTACTTAACTTTTACTTTATTTTTTTCTAACTTGTTTTAATAGATACAATTCGAGCGCAACATATTTGTGCGTTAATGGCACTATGTAAAAATAATAAAATTCAAGTGCCATAACAAGTATGCAATTTTTTAAGAAAATGAAGTGAAGTGCGATATCGCATAAGGATCGAATACAGAAATATCCATTTTTTTACATAATGATCGCTCACGCGTATTTTACTGTTATACAAAGCTCCAAGTATGTTTACTGTTATATGAAGCAACAATTTGTGAAGTATTTTCTTACGTTTTCGCGAATGATAGGACACAGTTAAAAAACTATGTTTTAATGGTTTAAAGCACGACTTTAAGTGATTTTGTAATTTGATTATAACCTATTTTAAAAATGATTAAAACGTATTATATAATTAAAAAATACTAAAATAGCATCTGACACTTAAAACGTATGTAGTTGACCATACTTTTTTCATGCAAATATATACAATTTTGAGAATTATGTGCGTTTTTTTTCACAATTTGATATTCGGTGTGTGGCCGAATAATTTGTATAGTGTGTAGCTATTCGGTCTAATACCGAATAGCAGCCGAATATTCGTATCATATTCTATGAATAACTGTTATATGGTGATAGAAACATCGGTTCTAAAAAAAATATTTTATGTTCCATATCGATCTTAAAGCCGCATATCCCAAGTGGGTTTTTATTGCTTTCCACAATTACAATTTTACATAAGCCACTTTAGTAGATGTTATTTAAAGTTGACCCTTCGAATGCTGATAAATCTAAATGTGAAAATCGATGTACTTACTCGTTTTAAATATGTACTAGTTTGTACACAGTGTTTTGGTTTAATTATGATGTTGAAGCTATTACCAATTATTAAAATAACTAATTCTAAACTATTTCTCTGTAACATTTTTTTGTTAGCAAAGCTGAATCCCTATAACATTAAAGAACATAATTTCACAAATGAAACTAGAAGATTTCGAATTTTTGTCCAGCTCGTTAGACTAATATGTTAGTGTTACGATATTATACAATATTTTGCGAGCCTACAATGTTACATTTTCCTAGTTTATTATTTTCCCATAAATGATAATTTCTCGATAAAAATAATAAGCATTGTAAATGGATTTTTAAGGTTTTTCTACATAACGGTAAAAGGTACGCTTATATTGTTCCACTCCGGTGTGTGCCTCTCTGTCTGTGTGTCACAGCGGATCATCCCATAAAGTAATATATAAAATGTAATTTATATACATATAATATATATGTAAATGTATATATAAGTTTGTAGTTTGGGTGACTAAATAAAACTTAAGCAATATTCTTATAGTATTTTATAGAACTCATCCTATGTACCGCACCAGTAAAATTATAGAGAGAATTATAGAGACCTAATTAAAAATATCAAGTAATTCAATTTTCTAAATAATTTTAATGTCATAAATTTTTAAATCCAATAACCCAAAATTTTGATTTAGGTCTCTATAATTTTAAGGGTGCGATATGTCTGACTCCTAAAGAGACTATTTGTAACTCATATGCATAGAATAGATTAATCTAAGTGATGGGATTTATTACACAATATGCATTATATAGATTTGTAATTCACACTACATAAAAACAAAAAAAAAACTAACCAAAACAATGCAGTCAGAAACACACAACATCGGTTAGTTAATCTTTTTGTGGCATAATTTGTTTAAAAATATGTACCTCTAAAGTCGGTTTTCACATGATTATATTTTTGTAAAATGGGTCTTACAAATCCCGGTTCTTTCCGGTAAGAAAGTTATTACTTCGCTTATATTAAATGAACAAAAAATTTTGCATGTATGTAAATATTTTGAATTCTAATATCGGTCAAACTTGGAAAAATTATGGAATGAGGTAATAAAACGTATCCAACTGACAACATGTAAGTTGTTCTTCCGGTTTACATCGAGAACTTCTAATTGAATATAGGTGCAACCGTTATTCTAAACTTAAATTTCAACACAACAATAAAATAAATATTGTATGGTAACGGTGAATATACTGTTCAGTTTTAAAGATCTGAGACAAACGACAAAACAGGGATTACGGTATATCCTCAATGAATGAGACAGACAATAGTTAACATATGCGAAGATGTTATTTAATGGCACAGAAAATATTTGCAAAATCTTTGTGACTAAACGTTGCGTAGTATTCTAATGGTGGTGTGCACCGACATTTAACCAGCGGTTAAAATAAAATAATCACTATTTATGCATACATTTTTAGTGATTAAATTATTTTAACCATCAGTTAAAAGTCGGTGCACACCAGCCTTAATACTAAATATTTTATAGAAACGCGTAAACTGATTTTTTTATAACCCCAATACAAGTTTCTTCTCAAAGAGGTTCAAGTTACGAGTTGCTTGCTGTGAAAGGCCTGCTAATACAAATCTTTCATAAATGCATTGTTATACTAACTATGGTAAGCACTTAATTCGCGAGTGAACACGATTCATTAGGCTAAGTTTCCACTAAAACACAGTAAATCCTCAGATAATAGGACCAATTCTTGAAACTAACATCAATACAGTATAAAATCTAGAAAGTCCAAGAAATTTATATTGTTCCTGTTCTGTAAACTTCGCTACAATAGCAACTAGTTAGGATAATGTTAACTCTATAACATTATTGGTTACATATAGCATATTGTTACAACTCCTTTCTAAGAAATACTTCTTAGATAGGTTCTATATTCGAACTTCGTATAAAATTCTAATGTGTATATTTGTCATAAATAAGATTCATTCTTATGTCTTAATAAAATGTAGTTTTATTAAATTGACGACGAGATAAAAGAAATAATCATGAATGACGAACAGTTTGCTCAATTTTTAAATACACAACAAACGCAACAAGAGCAAATATTACAAATATTAAAATTATTAGTGCCGACTATTTCCTCAAGCCCAGCAACAACACTAACAAAGAGCGTGACGAGCGACTCTCCTACGACACATGCAACGCACAAGATGATCATCATAAAGAACTTCAATATGGATAGGTATAATCCTGATACATATAGAATCGATGATTTTTTAGAATTTTTTGAAACGAAATGCAAAATTCTTGATATAAACGACAATGATTTACAGAAAGATCTTCTTTTAAATCAAAGACGCCCGAGATCTTCCACGAGATGAAGATAGCTCTGACACCAAATTTTGACACAAGCACATACATAGAAATTTATTGCAAACTTCTGGATCTATACCGTATCAAAAAGACAAGATACCGGGCATTAACTGAGTTCTGGAATTGTATTCCAGAGAAAAACGAAATCCCTTAATCCAGTCCTGATTAAACATTTACATCCAGTTCCAGTATTCGATCATTTACGCCAAAAACTAGCAAACGGTAAGATATTTTCAAAAATCGATCTTAAGGACGCATATTTACAATTTAAAATAGCTCCTGAGTCAAAAAAATATTTGACATTGTCGACACATAAAGGGTATACTATCAATATAATAGAATGCCTTTCGGTATATCGACGGCGCCATCGATCTTCTAACATTTCCTCGACCAACTACTTGGGAATATTCCTAATGTAGCCATATATTTTGACGACATTGCGGTAACGGGAACCAACTTAACTGAGCACCTACAGACACTATTTATGGTATTCGAACACCTACAAAAAGCAGGTCTCAAAGTAAATTTGAAAAAATGCAGCTTCTTACAGAAACAGATCGAATATCTGGGTCATACAATAGACCAACATGGAGTACGACCAACACAAACTAAAATTAACACCATTATCAAAGCTACACCACCGACTAACACAAAAGAACTTCGATTTTTTTTGGGGTTAATCAATTTTTACGAACGTTTCATTCCCCATCTTCATGGAATTTGCACCAATCTTCATGACCTGACGAGTGGGAAACATAAATGGCGATGGACTGAGCACGAGAATGTTATTTTCAAAGCTACGAAAGAATGCATTGTGTCTTCACAGCCATTAATTGCATTTGACGAAAAACGCCCTCTCTTCCTAGCATGTGATGCATCTGAAAAAGGATTAGGTTATTTATAAAGATAAAAATGTGGAACAACCTATCGCATTTGCTTCCAGAAAATTACGCCCTGCCGAAATCAAATACTCCGTCATCGATCGTCAGGCTTTAGCGATCATATTTGGAATTAAAAAAATCGATCAATATTTAAGGGGAACCCAATTCACCTTGTCACAGATCACAAACAACTTATCCATATCCTGGGAGCTCAACGCAACTTACCAAAACTAGTTAATAATAGACTAGTAAGATGGGCTTTAGTAATAGGAAGCTATCAGTATGACGTATGTTACAGAAAGGGTGAAAATAACACCATAGCTGACTGCCTCTCCAGATTACCCAACCCTGAGACTGAACCATCAGAGACTGAAAGTATGGTACATAGAATACAACTGCGTCTTTTGGGACCCAGCATGGCAGATCTGCACCTATCAGAAGAGATAATTAGCTAAAGCAACATCTAACGACTCTATTCTTACGGATGTCTGTCGTAGTTTGAAGACTGGTTGGCGGCAATTAGATTACAATACAGAAATGAAACAGTTCTACAGAAAACGATCGAAACTCTCCATTGAAAATAAAATCCTCATGGGGCAAGGACGCATAGTTATACCTACAGAGCTTCGCCCAGACGTTCTTGCCTACCTCCACCGCGGACACCCAGGTATTTCTGCTATGAAAGCACTGTCTCGATATTATATTTGGCCCTCCCTTGACGAAGACATAGACATATTTGTCAAAAGATGTAATAGATGCCAAGAAAATCGACCCAGTAACCCTGAACTACCAGCATTTTCCTGGTCAATACCAGAAGAAGTATGGGAAAGGATACATATAGATTTCGCAGGACCATTTGAAGGTACCTATTGGCTTGTTTTGTGTGATGCGTTGTCAAAATGGGTGGAAATCCGACCGATGAAAAACATCACCACAAGAGCACTTTGTTATACTCTCGACGAAATATTCTGTACATTTGGCCTCCCACAAATGCTTGTTTCAGACAACGGACCTCAATTCAGATCTTTTGGGTTTAAAGAATATTGCACGAAACAGGGAATATTACATGTGACTTCCAGCCCATATCATCCACGCACGAATGGCCTTGCAGAACGCTTGGTGAGAACCTTCAAGTCTCGAATGTCTAACAATGAGGGTGGCAACCTGGAACGACGTTTGTTGGAATTCTTATTTTCCTACAGGAACACGCCACATACTACCACTGGCAAATCTCCAGCGGAAATGATGTTTGGCCGACAATTGAATTGCCTTCTTTCCAACATTCGCCCTAATAAAAGGAAACACCTACAATATTAGCAGGTAAAAGAGAATGTGAGAATCACGTCACCAAACTATCATTCTGGTGACAATGTTTTCATAAAAACACGCGATGAGAAAAAGTGGCGCCTGCAACCATAATATCTCGGAAGCACAGATATTCTTACCTCGTCTCTACTCCTAGGGGAGATGAAAAGCGAAGACATGCTGATCAAATCAGGCCTAGAATACCACCAGAACCTATCATAGAAACAGAGCTTGATATGCCTACTACCAAAACCCCGTCACCACCAACATCGTATATTCCGTCACCAGCTTGCACCATGTCTACCCCTTGTGCCACATCTACTCTCCCTCGGCAATCCTTACCACCAGTGCCTTCATCAACAACATTGCCGTATATTGAAAGGCCTGCGGCAGTAGCGGTACAGAACCGTCGCCACAATCGGCAAACACGACCACCCCGTCGCTTGATTGAGGAGATGTAGGTGGGGAGGAATGTTACAACTCCTTTCTAAGAAATACTTCTTAGATAGGTTCTATATTCGAACTTCGTATAAAATTCTAATGTGTATATTTGTCATAAATAAGATTCATTCTTATGTCTTAATAAAATGTAGTTTTATTAAACATATATATATATATATAATTTAATTATGCCATATCACTTATTTAGACCTGTACGACTTAACATTCAAGTATTTTGATCCCTGCAAAGGTATCGATGAAAACATAATACGCGAAAACATAAGATAAAAATCCTGTTTTAGTCCTTAAAATGTTTGTTTAAAATCCGTTGAACCTTTTAGGAGCCTATTCGAGGGCAACTTTATTGCAGGACAGAATTAAATATTCTTAAAACAGTCAATTGTCATAATGCATTTAATGCAATTGCATTTATTTTCCAATCACAGACAGTCGCTGCAATAAGTATACCTAGAAGAAGATAAATTTATAACGAAAATCGCGAACGGAATGACGCAAAATGAAAATTTATTAAGGAGAAGGGTTTAATCTAGGCACCACTCACCTTTCTTTTTAACTGCCCTTTGAACACCATACTCGGGCCATACGGAGGATGGTCTAATGCAGCGTGTAAAGCGCCTGCAACGAGTCTGCATTTGGTTGTAATGCAAATATGACTCCCGATATTCCCTGGAATGAAGAGGCATGATTATACAGGGATCATACATTTTCTCACACAGTTTAACATTTGGTTATATTTAAGTCAATGGTGAATAGAAACAATAGCAAGTAAGTCTAACTTTCCTTTTGCGTGTTTGAAATTCTTTGTGAGATAGGTAGTATGGAACTTGCAACAGTACCATGAGCCCGGTAGGGGCCTACCCTACCCTAATACACGACCCTTCCACAGTTATCCTATAGTAATATATAAAGCAGAATAGTTTGTATGATTGAACAAGCTAATCTCAGGAACTATATAAATAAATAAATCTTTTTCTTTCTTTCTTTCTTTCTTTCTATATATCATCACGCTAAGACTAATAGGAGCGGAGCACCAATGAAGAATGTTTCAAAATTGGGAGTTTTTGAAAACAAATTCCACGCGGACGACGTCTCGGGCACAGCTAGTTAACTTTATATAATCGCTTAACAATTTGGCTGTACGATATCATTCAAATTTATTCGAGAGCCCTATAGAATTTTTGTACTTTTATATTACACCAAAAAACTTAACTAATAACTAAGTGCTATTAGCAATTGATTATTTATTTAGTTAGTCTTTATAATATAGTGCCTTATAAAAATACTCCGTTATCTTTTTGCGTCTATAAAATAGAATACACTGCCTGAATTTGGAGTCAGAGTTTAATGCTTTTGACACACATTATTATGCATTATTAAGATATTTAACGTAGAGGTTTCTCGCTGAAATGCAGGTCATTTATAAATAATATATCGTTTGGATGACTCTCAGAAATCCGCCCGGTTGATAGAACACGTAAAGTTGTGTTCAACAGTATAATATAGACGCTTGAGAAAATGTTTGGTCGAAACAGATAGTTCAAAAATAAAACAAGTGACTGTGTACCAGACAGACTCGCATATGGAAGAGATCCCCTAAAACATACCCGGATAGTAACCTCACTGAGATACTTGCCCTGGTTTTGATAAAACTATGTTAGGGAGGGACGTTGGTGGTATTTGCGATCTTCTACAATTAGAAATGCTCCTCCAGCATGCCTCGATGCTTTAGGGGTAGGCTCACGCGTTTTGTGGTTATGAGCAAAAATGTTCCGCAGCAAAACTTTAATGGGCCATGGTAATGATTTGCTTGCTTCAGGCAATAAAAAAAGTCGCCTTATTTTTATAACTATAAATTATTTAAAGGCTATTTTATTCAACTTAGTATGACTAGGTATAACTTGTTTAGGTTGCTCTACATGAAGAAAATGCTCGCAAGTAAATATAAGCGTAAAATTACACGCTCATTTATATTATGGTATACAATTGTACTACAATGTAATAAAATGATGGGTTTTATGTACTTCAAGTTATGGATTTTAGAGCTAATAAAATTTGTTTATGAAAATGTTTTTGTTTTATTAATTTATTTGTGATCGTCTATTCGATATCACAATAGGTAACTAACTATCTAACTATAGAATTTACGTATATTTTGGTATATATGTTGCTAGTTTTTATTAACAGTGTTTCTTTAAATGGGTCGACTATCCGGGTTTCACCCTAATGCATCTGTGAAGCCTTAATTAATCCGACTCCGAAAGTAAATAAAGTATTCTCATAATTGACCACACAATTATAAGAGGGCACTTGCCTGCTGCTGCCCGACCCAGTATTCATTAAAAAAATGTAAAATGGTTTATATCCTACACCACTCAATCAACCAATTCATTAAAGCCACAATTGTATAGTACCGTGTTGAATGTATTTTCTGTCAAATTCTATACACATAGAACCACTAATATATATTGGGATGGTATTAAAACATCCCAAAGTGACAGCAGAATGGCATGTTTGCCATTATAACATGTAGGACTTAGGAGATTTTTAAACTTAAATTTTTTACTAGGCGAATGTCATTTACATAGAAATTAAACGTATATGTGCTGTATCCTATAAAACTAGTGATTGACGCATGATTAGCAAGTGTATGTTTCGCATGTCTGACTAAGTAGGCAATGGTGTTATCCTCATCGCGTTTCGTATTGTATAGTCCGCCAAAGGTCATTGTTCACCACAACAAGAGTTGCATACCAATTGTCAAGACATACGCTACTTCCGCAAAACACTTCCAACAACTCACGTACATACTACCAAGCCATAAGACTATCCTTTTGCGTTATAAATACATGTATTCCGGGGATGTATATTAGTATCCATACTTGGTAGAAAATTTATATTACTTATTTGGTTTGTGCCAAACATTAACGAGAATATTAAGATGATATTTGATATTTCGAAATGTAATATTATAGATTACCTACTGAAGGTCATGAGTACTATACCGCTTCCACAGCAATTTTAGTTACAATTAAAGGAGAATCACCAGGTAGGAAGACTATCGAATGGACAGTGAGATAAAGAAATCGGAAATGTTCTACATAAAGTTCAATCATCTTTAAAAGAACCTTAAAAATCAGTTATGTGCCAGATCACGTAAATTCAAGGGTATGTGTGACGAAAGGCCAATATTTTTGACATGTCACAGAACCTTAAAAAATATATAAACAGAAACACTTCATATCGCAAAAATTACCAAACGAGCCATTTTCACAAGAATAAAATTATCGTTCAAAGTGATTCTTTGGTTTGTTTAGAATTGTCCGCCTCCTCTTTCAAAAGTAAGTACAATACTTAAGATTAAACGTATATGTCGAAATCTCTCCACCTATCGATGATGATTTTTCATGACCTATCTAACTACTATCTCACCCACTTATGTAGACTGGAACTGAAATTTCATCCTTTGTATTACATTATTTGTATGGTGGCCTTTAATTTTTATATTTTCGGGCAGACGGACGAACGAACATAATGATTTTATAAGGGTTTCGTTATTGCCAAAAAAGCTACCCGAATAATTCAACAATATACTATTGTACTTTGGGTCCATGGACCTATTGTATCGTTTATTATAACACAATGGCTGTTTAACGGGAGTAGCATTACTTTTTCGTGCATTGTTCAAAGGATGTTTATATTACTCATGAATGTTCTTAAAAATATGTAGGTGTTATTACCACCTACACTGTTCATTGTAATTTCATGTTATGGCTTGGATTGACGACCAAGTAAAATAACGGTAAGCCATACCTGTATACCATGTTTATATTCTTTTTATTTCGGGAGTTACGAACCCCGTATCTGTTTAGAGCATAAAGTCACAAAGGGAAAGAAAACGCTCTCCAATGAGTGTTGGAGCCTTCCATGGGGGGCCGTAGTCACTATACGACGAAAAATACGCAGTACCTCCAGAGTATATTATGCGTGGTTATAGCATAAATTTCATAGATCTAACATTAAACATTATTAATAAGTTTTGATTTTAAGAAAGAGTAGATGGTTATACGAAAGGTGAAAGTGACCTATTTAGACATGAGGTGGTTTGGTGCATGAGCGTAATGAGTGCGCTAATAGTTCGATTGCCTAAATAGGCCTTTCACCTGAGGTTAACACTTTGCTTCTCGTTTCGAATGCGAGGAAAGTTAATAACATTGATTAGTTGAACAAACAACTACTCATATAATGAAATTAGGCGTGCAATCCATATCTAAATATGATAAACTCAATTAATACGTCACATATGAAACGTCAAGATGTTTTTTTCTTCTGAGGCATTCTACCAGTGTCATAACAGTCAGTACAATTATTTTTTCTTGGAGATTTTTTGCGTTCTAATAGTAGGTACGTATTGAAGTAGATGTCACTGTTCTCAAATTGACCAAATGAAAGAATATAATATGTTTCGTTATACGCAGTTGTTTTAATATTTGTTTAAGAAATATTTGACATGTTATTATGTTTTTGCAAGCCATATCAGCTAGTACCTAAATATATTTTAAAGTGTGTAAATTCTATTCCTCACCTTTTTCAAATTATAAAGCTCTTTTTAACTTTAATTACTACATTTTTGATGAATTGTCGATTTACCAAAAACTTATTTCAAAGATGTCAATTATGTCAAAACCAAAAAGACATTCCGATCGATAAGAGTTACATTCGTGAACGTATGTACTTTGTGTGTTTTGATTATTTTCCGATAACTTTGTTTGATTCCTGGACTCCGAAGACTTCGCTTATCACGTTTACTAATGTTCTGTGATCACGTTGTACTTACGCATGTACCCTGGACACCGATTTGCCTAACGATTTGTTTTCTGATGACTTGGAGTATGGCTTCTTCTGAAAAAGGTTGTTGTGTGCCCAGATGTGGTAAAACTTGTAAGTAAATCATCCTAACGGCACCAGATTAGATGTGTATACAAATGATGTTATGAAAATGTATGCCTTTGAATATTTTAATAAAAGGAAACATAATAAATCACGCTACTGCTAAATTTTTGTTTTATTTACTAACAAATAAACATTTTTTGGAAAGGTTTTTGGGAATTGCAGGAGTTGAATTATAACTACCGCAATTTCCAAAAGTCTAATATAAATACCAAAATAATACTAGACCCCCTGGACGGTTTTTGCCGTTGAATAGCGTCGTATACCGATAGATTGCGTTAATGTATGTATTATGACTGTTGACTCTATACCAGTATATATAAAGTACTCTGTGCATTCTACCAACCAGATTTTTTTTGACACTGATGATAGTAAATATTTAGCTCACGTTTATGTAAATTAAATAACAATTATGTAAAAGTAATATTATAAGTATAAATGTATAAAATGATATTAAAAAATGTTGATATTTTTTTATTACAATTTAATGCCGCACTTTAACAGTGGCTGTAAAAAAGTTGGGACATGAGTCGCATGTATTTATTATCTAAGGTTCGTGAAGTTTTTCAAATTTTATGACAGCAGGAAATATCGTTTCCCAGGAACGAAAAGTACTGTCTTGATATCTTATTTTGTTTTGATGCAAGGGGGAATACGTTTCGTACCATGCTGAGTCCGTTTTGGCTGTGGGCGTTGAAACGGACTGCAACGATATGCGCCGCAGCGTGTGCGAAGACTGGACGGAACCAACTACTCCGCTAAACCTAACTTCCATCCCATACCTGACGCTTGTGTGGAAGAACACGAGATGACGAACGAAGCCAAAGCAATTGTTCAACAACGCAACGAGCTTAGGTAACCTGGGATGCAGAGAATTTGTCTCCGGAGGCCAATCTGACGACAGCGTCCAGGGAGCCTTTGCGCAGGTATCTCCCTTACTCTCTCAGCGGCTTGCTTGCGGGACATTACTACCTCGAAAAAGGAATAAACCGCTGACCAGTGATCGTCGCTGTTGAGCATGGCCTCACTCCGTCCGCTCAGTGAATAGATCGGCCCTACGATTGCCTCGAGCTCGAACCCCTGAGGTTGCCATGCAGCGCATTCGACCAGGGTATAAAACGTAGTGTCTAGAGCGCAAGACTCACGTCACTGAGGGGGAAGCCCATAATGTGATTTATATACTTAACGAAGCACTCGTGCCCGGTAAGTAACTGCGTCATCCTAAAGGTCAGAGTCCTGCCTTTCCATGCGACTACCCCATCGAAGTATATAAGGAACGAACCGCCTTTATTATATCAATGCCCACCTCAGGAGATTCTAAATTTTTCTACCTAGTTTGGATCATGGTCGCGATTTCCCGCATCCTGATTGCCTCGAACCCTACCCGGAAGTAAACCAGGCCCCACTATGTTCAGTGTCTTCCCTGTGAATAGGCAACTCCAAACGTCTTTCAGAAAATGAGAAATAAAAACGTATTTTCATTTTAAGAGGAAAATATAATCTTTCTCTGTACACCGGAACACAAACCACTATAATTAACAATTTCTTTTTATTTTACCTACCATCCATTGTAAAATTATTAGGGCTAGGCATCTTTTTGACATAAGTTTCTTGCGTCGCTTCTTCTATAAAAGCCACAACATGTTGCCAAGCGGTGGTAAATTAGATTAGGCTCCCATACAGTAAATAATAACCATAAACAAAATTAAAACAAACAAGTTGGCGGTACGCTAAATAAAATTTTCAATCAGTTAAGGTTTAACTGATTGACACTTGACATCTTTGTCTTCCGTGATCACGGCCTCTGAAAAGTGTCCAAAACGTCGGAATAATAAAAATCAAATAAATTACCGCACTTAAAACTGTAAACGTAAACCGTAGTTTTATTAGGAAAAGTTAAATTTCCCAGGCCTGTGAATAGAAGATTAATTACCACTACCGTCACCTATTAGGAAATTCAATATCTATCTTACCAGTTGCCCCAGCATACATAAGTTCAGAGGCGATTATACCTATTTTGTTTGTACAATAGCAAGATAAATAGTATAAGACTATACCAGTAGGTGTCACTTTATTTTATTAATGTCAATAAAAAATATCGTAACGAAATAATTGCAAAAAAGTTAATGTGTAACATTATAGAGTACATTATTATAATGATAAATGCAACATTTATTAAAAATTATTTCATTTTTATTAAAGAAATACTATAGAAAACGTTTAAATGAATGTTAATAGATGGCAGTGTTGTGTCGACGACGATATACGTGTATGGAATAAAATGTATAAGTTTAAACAGAGAGGGCATTCACTGGCTCGTTCTAAGTGCGCAACAATCAAGTTAGACTAAATTCAGCATACACGCTCACGTTTCCGCCTACACATCCATACAAGTTGGTTATCCGTCCACTGTGCTATGTCACCGGCAACGGGTTTAGAGTACGGACGTTTATGTTGAACTGTGTTTTGATTATATTCCGAATCGGGAAGTGTATTGACTAACAATATTCGTGCATAGTACAATTTTTCATGGAATATTGTTCATGGGCAGCACAATCTAATACGACATGTAAGATTCATAATCGTGTTTCAACATATATCTATACGAGCTTCACAGCTTTGAGTATATCTCCTTAAGGTACGTAATGCTTTAAATATTTTTATGAGTAAGAAATAAGTAAATAATATAATTTGCCCTTATAAAAATGCCTATTCCTATTATAATATATTCTCTTATAGATAAATATAATGAATTACCTATTTAAAAGTATCAATTACAATCAGATATTTTCTGTAAAGAACCAAAACAGGAATACCTAAAGTAAAACATTTTCATTACGATTAAATTCCACACTTTCTAAATTCAATGCAATGGATTTTTTGTTTTGGAATTTACTTATATATTAAACAATGGACTAAATTAAATTACATTTATTTCGATAATAATTGACCAGTTTGAAACATTTCAAGCACAATTTTCATTAATTTTATACTATACTTTTGCACTGGCACGAAATCATTAGAACACCATTCTAATAATGCCTAGGTGGATTCAAAAAGAACTAGGTTATGTTAACGTTTTGTAGCTTACCAAAACAACTGGATAACCTCGATGGCGCAACATTAGGGACGGTGCCGCAACATTACATGAAATGACAAGCATGCCAGATGTTCTTATTCTTTAAAAGAGACTATACTTTATTACGATTAGATTACTTAGCCTAATAAAAACTGAGTACGGAATACAAAAAGGAAGCCTAGCTAGAAATAATTTAATAGACCCATTCGTTTTCAAACCGATCAACCGTCAATCAATTCTAGATAAAATACTATTCTGTAAATTTGTAATCTTCGAAGTTGGTAAAGTTTGAGTTTTTCAACCGATTAAAGTATGTCCATATTTTGTTGTTTTATTGGGAACTCAAAAGACTTGGTAGATTTGAACCCACCTAGATCAAGGATGCTCAGGAAAATTAGGTCAGTGTTTAATCAAACTTTTTGAATATGCCGTTTTTTACAAGTAAAAAAACTTCGGGAATACCTAGGTCAATTCTAAAAGTGTACAAGTGATTTAACAATGATGTTTTTAATACTTACCAATTGAGATTATTATCACTCGAGGTACTATTTGAGACATCATGTGCTATATATAAATATAATAATAACAGGCCATTATGTCACACTGTTGGATATTGGCCTCCCCATATTTAGGGAGGGAAGTATCCTATTTCTTAATGGTGTAAGGAGAAATACTAAATCGAAAAGAGTCCGAAATCATTTTAAAAGCGGTTGGAGACTCTTCGGACTTGTGGGTCGCGATTCATAAGTTAATGACCGCTAGATCACGTGAAACGTCCACAATAAAACTTCTGAAAGCAATTTTTCTTATCAAAGCTAGAAGGACCTATATTACTGGCACTCTTATGGTTATAACTATAATATTTCCTCGTTATAGTTGTCGTCGTGATAATTAATACAAAATTATCTCAAATAGACTGTGGCATAAAAGTTTACAAACAACTTCTTAATAGCGCAGTTCTTTCTAAATCTTTCTAAAACCATTTCGACTTTATTATGTTATTTACAAATGCCAGTGCTATGAGAATAAAACGATCTTAGCTATGATTAACAAATCTTTAATAAATAGTAAACACTATGAAGTTATGCTCAATTATGTTAAGTTATTTATCAATTAAGAGCTGTGCTGAGCTCTTGTTGGTGGAGTCTCCTCCAAATCTTCTCAATTTCTTTATGTAAAACTAAAACTATTAATTTGTGGCAAAGTAAGAAGATTCAGTCACTGTCTAAGAGGATTACAACAGAACAATTTTATTTATATATAATTCACTCATTCATGATTATTATACCTGCCAACGCAATTAGGTGGGCGCCTATATTAATAATATGAGTAAGCAAGATATTATTTTTCATGTAAGCTTTTATAAGATATAAAATTCTATTTCATTAACAATATTCATCTCATAAGTATTAACTGCTTTATCTTCTTAAGGTATATCAAAAAGTCTAAAGCTATTTACTTGTCGGTCACATGCCTACGGATGTATAACTTGTGCTAGTATTCTGTGTAGCCACCGTTAATGTAAATTACATTGTTATTTAATTTTGTCTTGGTCACATTTGTTTAATAGGACCGTGCTCAATACACGTAATAGATACAATGTTCAAGACGTTCATTCACCTCGAGGGAGACACGACGGTGTGCCTCGCCGTAGCTCGCTGTGCTGAGGGGGTCAAGGGGAGTACGTTGGGAGGCTCAGAGGGGGTGCCCACTACCAGAAGCAGGAGGGATGGGTCGGGTACCCATACAACGAACCACATGAGAACTTCCGTCCGGGTCTAGTGACGTGACTGGCGTTACCCAGTATTGCTTAAGCAACCAAACGCTGCCTAGTTTTTGACATCTCGCTTATATCAAACTGAACGGTGGACGCTTTGTTTTTGTTAATTTTGTGTTTTATTTAATTCACTATCGCGGTTTGTATTGTATACAAACTAATTTCATGTAGTATGTACCTACTTTTATAAAATTTAATTAGTTTAGATAAATTGCTAACGTAAAGAAGAGACTGATTTACCGATAGAGCAGAAAGGTTTACCCTTATCCATTAATTCATTTGAGATATTCTCCATTATTATCTATATATTAAAACGTAAAGCAAAAACACAGCGAAAACTATGTACCCCTCTTTACGAAAATTGCGCGGGTCAATCAATAAAAAAAACATTACACACTAAAAGTCAAATTAACAGTCTAGCCTTGGCGAAATCTGTGATTATAGAAGTACCAGTATAGTCTTTGACAACAGAACCTTGATAATGTTGAAACTTATAATTTAAATTAATTATTATGGTTGAATTTCGGCCACCTGTGACCACTAGTTAAAGTTAAAGCTGTCAACGTTTGTCGACAGAAAAATTTAAGTTTCTAATTTGCGTACATCAATTGATTTTTGTAGTGTCGTAAGCATATAAGAACGACTGTTTCTAGGCCAAGTAGAGTATTTTATATTTACAAATATTTATAATGATTTTGTTGTGTGACGCATTCGCATTAATGTCCACCTACATTTTATGAAACTGCTTGACAGCGGCGCCTCGCTTATCAATAACCGAACAATAAAAGGTCAACCTTTAACCCGGGTGTCAACTATAGAACCAATGCGTCTGCGCACAGTTCACCGGAAACACTCCATTAAACGTGAGTTAAAATGTCACTACGGATGATAGATCGCTCACTTCGCCATAATATCGAACACAAGCAGTTAATTTCCGTTGTTGCCATTGCAAATAAATTGCCATCAGATAAATAGCAACGCAAATACGACTATGATGTAGGTATGAAATGCATGCAGATTGATGTTTATGTTTACCAGGACAACGAGCACTGATACGTTGAAACGACAATATTATTCCATTCACGCTTATTAAAAGAGTTACAAAACAAATAAAATGGCTGGTACCTATTCAAAGAATACCTATGAGTGTTCCCGTTTTAGCGGCTTGTGTATATCATAACTAAAACTGTAATTTAGTTGATTATATTTTGGCATAAGAGTCAACAGTTAGGTCGAATGATTATTTCTACACGAAAATGCCTAAGAAATGACAACATTCGTAACGTATCGCAGCCTTGAAAAATGCCTCGTGTCGGAAGTCACTTCCGTCCAAACGCCGACGCCGTCGTCCCACACAGTCACTGGTGCTAGTTTTAGAATTAGGAAGATGATTTCATTACCATTTTCGTAGAATTCATTCTTAAAAATGTGCTCAACTTGAAATCTCATATTTACTCCACTTGATTAATAAACGTCAGCCTTCAGGCTAACGTTTATGAGGTGAACTTAAGTAAGTAACTCAGTACTAAATAAGTACTGCAAAAGCAGACGTGGACTTTCAGACCACTGCATGTAATTCTCCGGTTAAAGATCTAATTTAGATGCAGCAGCGGTAAGAAATCGGTAGGTTATATTTTTATGAGTGTTTACTGATTCACTCTGTCCGTGCGGAATATAGGCGATCCGTAAATTTTTGGGTACCGAATATACCGAGCTAATCGGATTCGTGCCGCTGATAAACCGATAAAACAAAAATCAGTCTTCGTTTCACCCTTCATCCTAAGAACAGACGAGCGTGCATGACAAGAGCTATGAAATGGAAGCAAGTGAGGTGTGTAAGAATTAACCTGAATGGCGCTCTGTTGTACGTGCCTACCCCGCAAGGGACCTGGCGTAAAGTTATGTATGTATGTATGAATGTATTTTCATCCTTCGCTAAAGTTCAAATGTAAATATGCCCTTATTTCGATCTTAACTGGTTGTGTTAACACTGTATTGGAATTAACTTTGATATTGCTGAATCTGTACAGAGTTGAGCCGAAGATACCTTTTATCCCAAAATGGGTAGTTTTTGAACGATAAAGAGTCTTAAGCTTCCGAGAGGAAAGCTGAGAGAATAAAATTTATGTGCACTTCACATATTTCACACGTTTTAATGTGGTATAATTTTATCTATTATATAATATGCTCTCACTAAACAATAAATGACATGTTGTTTTCAAATTTCATTATAAGTAGTGGTGGTATGGTTGTAATGAAACCTTAGGAGCAAACATATTTATAATATATTATACCTAAGTGTTGCACGCCCTTGGCAAAAAATAGTGTCTTGGCCTAAATCCACATCTGGACACAATGAGCTCCTCCTTTTCGGTTCATTTTGGCTACTCATGTACGTCATTTGCGAAGTAAGATAATTAAATAATAAGTGGCCCATTATTAATTTACTATCTATATACATAATATGTATATCAAGGCAAATCTATCTTTTTTACAAAAAGAGACGAAATGCAGATTCTTAATCTATAATAATATATATAATTTACGGACGAATTTCAAGATAAGGCGACCACAAGTTACTTATAAATATATTAAAAGAATCTGAAACAATGCTCAGAAATCTTAATATATTATAGCGTCCCCAAGCATCATGCGGAAGTGGTGAGAAAGTATTAGGTCTATGTTTAAACAGAAGCTATTTATAGCCATGTTGCATAGCTGAATAGCTGAGTACCCGAGCAGTACGCGTCATTGGTGGAATGTTCCTTTTCATTTTGTTCTGGGCCTGATTTACTTCTCTCCTTTTTGTAACGTATAGATGAAGGTGTAACAACCGCATACAATTTTCTGCTTAGAACTTATAAACTAAATCTTCAACTAAATAGGGTAACGGATGTTTATTTACAATATTATATACGGATGTATATTTTTTGAAATATTTATATTTTTTATTATAGTACTGTAAGGAACTGTATGTATCTATAAGTATAAGATTATTTTAAAGCAACACATCATATCATGCTAAGACTATGTGAAAAAAGACTTAAGGCAAAATAAAACACGCTTCTATCATAAATATAACACCTGTGAAACATTAGTTAAGGATTTAAAAAATAACCATTACGCATGATGTAAGAGATATCGGCTACAATCCAAAATAATTTCAATTCACAAAAGAATATAATAATGTTTTCGAAAATGGCTGTTAACTTATTTCACATTATATTAATTATCTGGTTGTATAATAACTACCAGATATATGTATTTAGTAAAATCATCCATATTGTTTGTGCGTAGAAGCTTCTTTTTAAATTTGTAATAAATGCATTAGTACCTATATAAAATTGTAGAGATAATCTGTAATAGTTTGTCTCGCACACAAGGGCGTCGACCGTCAAATGAGGTCGACTCGCCAGATATTCCTTGTTAAAGATAACATTGCCAGTTGATGCTGCCTGCATATTTATTCCTTCTCTAATAACCGAATTCGGAACGAACAGTATTTTAAATTTGATCACTGTAAAATATATGTTAATCAAAGTAAAGCTATTTACAATGTTACTATAAATAATCCTATAATAACGATTAAACGCGTATCTTAAATTATACATTTCTTTTAAAGCCGACGAATATTCTAAAAATCGCGATTTTATAATCTAACCACTTAAATTATAAACCGTCGATATATTGTAAACGTATCATAAAATGACTATACAATGTTCCTGGTTTGTAATTTCCGATTTCTGCTTGTCAAATTATAAGTTATGGCCAACCCGTAAAATTTAAAACTTTCTTGAGTAGTGTGATAGTCATCCAGACGGGCAAATGCCCTACCACCAGGCTATGAGTTGATTTAGTCGCCTCTTACGACCAGACGCTTATTCGCAGAAAATTGTATTGTTTTTCCGTTCCTGCACGGTTAGGTAAAGGATTTTTTTTTTGAAATTTTATATTATTATACATAGATTATTGTTTATTCATTGGCCTTAGTATTTGTCAAAAGTAGACTTAAACTCAAGTGATGTCACTTTCGACCTCTCTCTTTTCTTTCACCTTATCCCAATTATTCGGGGCGTGCACAATAATATATCTTTTCTCTCCACACTTCTCTATTCTGATACATTCATCTTCAGTCATACCACAAATAATAATGTAATCCTTCACACAATCCATCCTTTTGTCATCTCTTTTTGGTCATCTAATGTCACTTTTTACCTATAGTAAAGTATAAAATTCTCGTGTCACAGTTTTCGTTGCCATACTCCTCCGAAACGGCTTGACCGATTTTGATGAAATTTTTTGTGCTTATCCGGTATCTATGAGAATGGGCCAACATCTATTTTTCATCCCCCTAAATGTTAGGGGTAGTCCACCCCTAATTTTTTTATTTTATTATTTAGACAAAAATTTTAATTTCTATTTTTTTATGATACAACATACAAAAATACATACAACCCTAGATTTTCAACCCTCTACGATCAACCCCTATTTTTTACCGGGCAGGACGACGTAGTAAAGTAAAATAATGGATAGTATATTAAAAATATTGTACAGCTCAAAAGCGACAAGACCGCCCATTATATTTGCCGTACGCTGTAATTGTTGTCACTAATTTATTTATGTGTATGTATACATAAATTTCTATGAGCAACAATAAAGAGTTTTCTACATATCTGTTGCGTAGAGTGCCCTTCGTACGGTCTGTACGAGATCAACTTAAGCAAGAGCCACTTGTTTTGAATTGTCTTCAATGAGAAATGTCACGCACTTTTACTTCTAGAGCACATAATTATGCGTTTATCCATATTGCTACGTTATGAAATCAAAATGCACTGGCTGCCCTTCGCCCCTCTGCTACGTAAAGCAGGTTCTCCCACACAGTAAAAGCCTCTCAAACGAATCCCACGCCTAGTCTCAATGTAAATAATTGTTTCTCGACTCCCTTACACTTCTTCTATATTAGTTTTATACTTCATACAAACTATCAAATTAACTATATTTAGGAGTTTTTAGGGTCCCGTAGCCATTTTAGCAAAAACACTACTTAAACTGATTATGTAAAGTCAAATGTTGTCTTGAGAAGGTTTTTTCAAAAATTACTTTGTGTATGTATTTTTTTTGTATGGCTCTATAAAATATGTACCTACTAAATTTTAAAAAATGTGATAGCCTTCATACTTATATGGAGTTACAAACATTTAGTATTTTTTTAAATTCTCTTCAGACCTCTACACGAAAATAGGTCAGTCATAGCAGGGCAGAGATTAGAGTTTAAATGCCTATATTAATACAACCAACATAATTATACTTATTTACAATTAAAATTTATATTCACTTTAAAGACACAACCTTAAAATATACAAATATTAGAGATTAAAAAAATACAAATAATAAATAAATCTCAAATCACCGTCATATACTTATAATATGGTTTGAGTTGATGATTTAACAGGACACGAGTCACAAATTATTAAGTGACATGATCATGCGAACCAAATTTAAATCAAACGACTCAAAGATATAGATTGGCAATCTGATTTTAACCGTCAACAATCAGTCACACAATGAAACCTACAATGGCATTAAATAGATACTTTATATTGTTAATTAGTTCCTTATTTATTGACCGAAAATACGGCAGACACTTACGCAATAAAGGCTGTGTTGTAACTAACAATAATAATTGTTTTTGTTTTGTTTTATTGGATAGGTAAATTAAACGACGGTAAACAAATAGCCAACATGACGACGGATGAATATCGAATTACATCACTTATTGTTTATTCAATAGTCATTCTCTAATGGCAGGTAGTTGGGATACCTACTTTGCATTTACTTGCCCTGCCCTAAAGCGGTGGAAATGCGCTTAAGAATGAGACTCGGGATTGAGGTTCTGTAATTTAATTCTAACGGACTTTTAGCTTATTATTTTCAATCATATCTAACAACTATTTTAAATTTAAATACACACATATCTAATAAATACATATAACACTTTTGACTTGAGTTGTTGGCAACGAAATTAAATTTTAATATAATCTATTAATGTCTAAAAACTGAAAAAAATCATGTCACAAGTAAATGTTTGTTTTTGTTCTTATGAACAAATTATTACTTTAATATTAGAGCTTATCTAAATAGTCCTATTATAATAACGAAGAGATCAGTTTCAGTTTAAAGCACGATGATAATTAAAACTTTGCGGATGCGATTCCGACTCGCACGTACCATTTCTTATTTTATGTATTACGCCATAAAGGCAAAGTACTGTAATCCAATGAAAATGACAACATGCTTGCAGAGTGCATACAAAATGGGGAACGAGTCATAACGGTTAAATATGTATTTGACCCATAAACCAAAATTCGTAGGTTGATTACCAATAGCTACCGTATTATTGACATAAACAAACGCACCCAATAAGAATTTTAAGCTTACACAGAATTGTTTACTTTTAAGCGTTTCGAATTCACAAAGTTAATTTACTCTTAATTTCAATTATTATTTAGAAAAGTACCTAATTAGAATATTAAACAAATATTACCATTTTGACAACTTACATTTTTGAAGCTGTATTTCTTTCAAGCGTGTTAGTAAGAAATTAATCCTAAATATCTCAATTGTTTGGTTCATAGAAATAATCACAACCATAATGAGAAGTTTTAGTGATCTTGAGCAATCAGTATCAGATTAGCTTACTGCTTCCATTCTCGGAATTTCAGTGTCCTAAAATCTGAAATATGTTATCTTATATATATTGTAGCTTTAAATGTTAATATTAATAATAAAACATTGTTTATGATATAAAACACAATAATTGACAGTGTATTAAAATTTAAAAAGTAGAGAAAAATAACTTAAATTTTGGTTTACTTAATACTTGAAAAGGATATAGGTAAAGCACTGACAAATTGTAAATCAAAGCTTTTGGTGTCACTCGGCTAAAATAAAAAGATTATTCGAATGTATGAGGCACATTATTGCAAAAGTCCTTTTTTATATGTCACTGTATAATTGTATAAACAGTTTAGCTGTAGTTAATCTAGTCAGATTGTAAACTGTCTATAAATTGTGAACGTGAATATAAATATTTGTATCTATATAATATCACGACCATTCTCGTGGGCTTGGATTTAATGTAAACGGAACTTCTGCTCGACGCAACTTTTAGCCGCGAACTCTCACCTTAAAACTTTTTTTAAATCACCACCCACCTTGGCGAATTTGGGAACTTTTCTAGAAGATAACACGTTTAAAATAAGTGCCTGCATTCGCTTTGGGGCAGCTTGTGTTATCGCACACCGCTGTCACTGTGGAGTTAAGGCAACGCGCCTCGGTCACCATGGTTTGTCGTGTATCGGAAGTGCCGGCAGAAATCCGCCTCGTGCAACACTTAATGACAAAATCCGTCGAGTTCTTGTCACCGCCGGGGTACCTGCTGTTCTAGAACCGAACGGCTTGTGCCGTGACGATGGTAGAACACCCGATGGAATGATTTTGGTGCCCTGGAAGATGGGTCGCTCTTTAGTATGGGACGCGTCTTGCGGCATCTCCCAGCCACTAGCATATTTTACCTCTACCCTTCATGCAGCAGTCCTTGCCCAACAAAACCCCTAAACCTTGTTATTTATGAGAATACTTATCAAGCACTGATATGTGCTTACTTGCCGCTGCGCCTGTGGCCCGTAGATTATTTACTCATACGAAGCGTACTAGTCTTATTGTAAATAATGCAGCATATTACATTTACGAGTATGTTTACATTCCCATAGGAATTTCTCATACAGCGAGCGTGTCGCGTCGCGTGTTCTTCAATGAAAATCGCATGAATACGTACATATGAAAGGATGTACCCGCTGTCGTATTTCAAAAGTCCATACTCAATGATTACCACTTTCCATTAGATAGGTCCTTATTTTCTTTTATCGGCTATACTCTAGGAATAAAGAATAAAACAAATATGAGGTCATAGAAACGTTTAAAACACTCTATTTCTAATAATAAGCTAGTCCAAAAGGCCGTATGTATATGTTACGTTGAACTTTATTTTTAAAGATATTTAGCAATAAAACAATTTGATTTCATTTAAAAAAAATGAGTACACAAAATTTACATTACAAAAAAAATATAAATAATTATACACTAACATGTAAATAGAATTTTTTTTTCAAACCACACAAACATCCAATCTTGTCACACAGACTAGGTATTTGTAACTTGTTATAATGTTGTAGTCACAATGTTTAAATAATATGAAAACAATACTATAGTATATACCTACGACTATACAGCTTGTTTACTAATAGTAACGTTCTGTCCCAAATTAGGTTATTTGCCACCCTGTGTGGTAACAAAACTTTTTAAGTCGGCATGATGTCATGTGTTCTTACTACATATGAACTAATAAAATTGGTTAAGTGCGTGCGTGGAGTGCACATTCAGGATTTCATATAAATGACATACGAAAATTATTTTCCTAATTTAAATATCGCTGACCCTGACCCTGAATCTAAAATACATCTCAAAAACAACTTTAGTACTCAAAAGTATTTTTCAGCTTAATATTTTCAAAGTTTTCTACGCTATACATAAAAATTTAAAGAAAAACTATTTTAAATTCAAGATTCCTCTTATTGCCTGTTAATTGACCTACCTATATGAAAAATATCACTAAAAAGTCTTTTTGAATTTTGAACACCTCATAGACGCTTATGACAACTTATATATTATATTTTTTCGTTCCTAAATACATTTTTGGTAGCTGCCCATTTTTACTTATTTGATTACAAAATTGTTTGACGACAGAATATAATTCACTGTCCTGCAAAATTTCGTCTATGTAGATTTAGCAGGCTATTAAAAAAAGTTATATATAAATAGACAGGCTGACAAACATGACGATTTTATAAATTTCTGCTAAAATGGCTACTAAACCCTAATAAATCTACACTCGAATGTAATGAGTGGACAGTTATTATTATATTAATGGGGACACGATGCATGCAACACACGCACTACACTCGTGGGACATCCTTCCGGCGGTTTTGGCTTCATACAATCATGGAAAACGTGCCTAGACTGTAATGTACTGAAGGCCTAACCAGCAAACAAGTTACGGATCCTGGATTAGACTAACGAGCAATGTTTCACATGTAAAGTTAGCGTTGCAACTTCGTCCACGTTGGAAGTTGTAATATCATATTATACACATATGAAAACTCATGCCTGCAATAACAATGGGCTTTTTGACATAATAAAACATAGTCCATAAATTAAACAAAAGTATAACATATTAAGACGAAATAGGAACACCAAAAGAAATCAAAAACTTAAATAAAACTTATCAGTTGAATTAATTATAACCCGACTAAATTCAAAAGTGAAACAACCCAACTGTTTTATTTATGCAACTGTCATTTTTAAATTTCATATGTTGTTTTATTCTATAGAATAACTGTAATCTGTGAAAAACCAGCCCTAAGCGCGTAACTGTCGTAAGTATGCCATACAATTGGGCTGAACTCAGTATTATTATGAATGAAGTACCTACATTAGGAGTGACTTCGTAGAAGACACATATAGAAAAACATGAAACAAAAATTGAATATTCCGATAATAGCACATTAGAAGTGTGTGTGTGTGTGTGTAATATAACTATCTATCTCGCTGGAATTGATTATATAATTCTAGCGAGATACAAACTTTTATACAACAAAGTCTTTACTTAAGGCTTAAAGCTAAATTTGCTAAAGTACGATGTCTGGCTGCCATATAAATACATTCCAACTTGTGTTCGGTCAATTTACATTTGAAATATTATTCCCATATTTAGTAAATTTAGTATACCAGTTGAGAACGTCACGCCCTGCCGTCTTCGTATGTTATAATAATCACCAGTGCCAGCACTCAATTGATTCACTGGACGAGTATTTGTTACAAGGCCAACATACACTAAATAATTGTGCCTATGACTTTAATGAAGCACCATGTTGTACTTTTATATGATACAAATTGTTTCAGAAACGTAGTCATAACGAGGAGTTAAGATACAGATAAGACACCGTACTGCACTATTCAAGCAATGCAAAGTGATCTACAATATATACAATCCTTACAATTTTATGTATAAAATCGTTATTACGATCATACACAATCTATTTAGAATCTAGACCCTTAGTACTTTCAGTGAATTACAGGAAGATAATAGTTTTTGTTAATAGGTACGTCATTTATTCAATAAATTTGGTGACAATACATTTAGCATAACCTAGGATTTCCCTTTTTACGTCCTCGGTTGTAATGACCTTTTGGTTATAGTAATCTAACACAAACCCCTGAATATAGAGTATATATATATATATACTTTTCATACTAAATTTGTTAATTGTTAGCTTATACGTACTCGATTTATTTTACTAGACAAAGGGCCGATTTTTAATCACCATTCACCAGATAAAAGTTATCCATAGGTTATAATATAACATGAACAGAGTAAACATTATAGTTTCGCAAATAAAACAGTTGAATTGTTTCAATTTTAAATTCCGTCAGGTTATAATTTATTCAATTAATAATTTTTATCTGAGAATGCAATGATGTATGTTTCTCTGTACTATATATATTTTTTTTTTGAGAAAAGAACGATTTAAACCTTAACTTTACTTTTAGAGGAAAATATTAGGCTATAGCGACTTCGGATGTAACGCTAATTTCGGGTATAGCGTCTAGTTATAATGAACCAGTTGAAACAAGTTCTTAGAAATGCTTTACATCTATTGCGACCTCGGTCCTTATGTGTTGACGCATCAACAAATAAATATACAAAAGCTTCATTCTTTCGTTTATTTTGTGGCTGTAAGTATTATATAGGGACTTCCGGATATAGCGATGGAATTACTAGCGGTCTCTTTATCGTCATTATAACCGAAATCCACTGTAGTCTGGTTCGAGGCAGAGTGATAAATATAATAATTTGCTCTCAGTAATCAAAATTTTAATGTAAATATTCGTATAACAGCTATAATTTGGCATATCTAACATTAAATATGGGCATGATTAAGTAATAGATAACTTATTAATTAGTAGAATGTAATCATCAATATGTTAGTAAATTAATAAACAAGACACAAGGGTCGTTAAACTCACTTGCTTATATTAAATTACTAGCTGACCCGGCGAACTTCGTACCGCCATATTTTCTGAATTCCCAAAAGACTTTGTTCATGACACAAAATGAAAATCACCATAATCGGTCAAGGTGATTAGGAGGATTCTAAAACCCGATCTCAGCGCCACCTACCGGTTTTAATTGCAAATCTAAACCATCCGGGAATCCACTTAAACACACATTCATTCATTGGTGCTCCGCTCCTATTGCTCTTAGCGTGATGGTATATAGCCTATAACCTTCTTCAATAAATGGGCTATCTAATACAGAAAAAAAAATCAAGTCAGACCAGTAGTTCCTGAGATTAGCGCGTTCAAGCAAACAAACAAAGAAACAAACTCATCAGCTTTATATATTAATATATATAAGATAAAACTCTCTCACCGACATCACACCCTATTAAAATATCCGCTTCTATAATGTTACATTGCAGAGAAATTGCTTTTAGTCTGTTATAAGCTGTTTAAGTAATTTAAGCTTTTTAACTATCCCACGGGAACTCTTTAATTTTTCGGGATCAAAAGTATCCTTTATGTTGACCAGGGATATAAGCTATCACCATACAAAATTTCATGTAAATCCGTCCAGTCGTTTCGGAGCTTAGCCGGTACAAACAGACAGACAAACAGAGAAACAAAACATTCCAAATAAATCTAAATTAGTTCTATTTCACTTCTTACACCCCCTGACTCGGTTTTTAGCATTTTTTCGACATCTACAATTTTATTATATGTATAGATTAGTATAGATGCCTGGCGTGACATAAACGTGGCGTTAGCGCACTACGTGTTTTCAAGTGTGTTAAATCTCAGAACAACCTACACGAGTGTGAACTATGTCTCATATGCATTAAATTAGCCCACTTATTCATATATTTACCCTCCTAGCTAAGACACAACATCTCAGTAAGAAACTATAGGCTAAACTTTATCTTAAACTTCAAATGCTAAAATTATATGAATACCGGTAACTTTCTTTGCATTTATACATTTAATTTCAAAATAACGTAGACACGCAACTGTATATCTTTATTTTTTCCCATCAGCCTAAGTGTGAGTTTTCCTATTTCTAAATTGAGAAACTATAAATTGACCATTACAATTTTAACCTTCTATATTATCTTTTTCGGTATTGTTTCTCAGACAAGACCTTAGATCATGAAATACCTTTATGGATGAGAGATAATCTGTCTTCGTAGCCAGAATACAATCTATTTCCTTGCAAAGCTTCATTAAGGTGCCTACTGCTACCGTGTAGTCCTGAACGGGTAACAAACAAACATGAATATTTACAGCACCTCTGCGCTGTAAGAAATTATAGGGGACGCTTTATCTCAAGCTACAAATGGCATCATCAATTTAATATTGCCAGTACAATAGCCAGAACCTTGATACTGATTTCGCTTCGATTTAAAATATGGCTTCTTTTAGCTCGTGGGCTTAGTTCATTTCAAATATTGAAGTGATTACCGTAATCACTTGGATATTTGAAGATTAAGTAATCTTCAAACGAATAGGAACCAACAAAAACCAGACCCATATAAACCATCTATTTCAGACTCAAAAATATTGTAGAGCTTCTCAGTTCTTGTAACAACCTAATAAGTCATATTTCACTCATCGGTGGTAGTTTTTTGTACGTGCCATCATTCTTGCAGGAAAAACATTATATTGCGCATACAACTGTTATTCATTACAATGTATGTTTCTAACATAAAAAAGCACAGCAAAAAATCGTACGCTCTCCCATTTAGCGCATAAGGCTTAACTGCATCGGATAATGTTTATGACAGCATTTATATGAAAAATAGCATATAATAATATCTACTATAAATGTACTTCGCGCCCCTTTGATACAGTACTGTAGTGACTGTATCAATGTTCTCGTAAACTTATTTTGACGAACCTACCGGTAGGGAACCGTGCGGGTCGGTTGCTTAAATCATATCTCATATCTGAATACATATTGCCTTTAAATATTGCAAATATACTCGTAATTATTTTAAATACAACAGTACATTGAATGAACGTTTAATTTCAAAAATATATTTCAATTTAATAACAATCTATTTACAATTAGTAAAAATAAGTAAAACAATTAAAATATTTATTTTATTTTTATATATCGGCAGAAAAGCACTAACATCTTAGTATACAATAGCTCTAACTCTGTGAGTAATCCTAGAGACGTAAGTTAGAGCACTGTGCTTCTGCGAGCTAGAAGAGCTAACCCTTGGACCACTAGACCACAGAACCGGTAAAGATGTGATTTATATAAATGAAAGATAAATAAAGTAAACAAATTTATCCAGCAACACTGAAGTGACATATTGCAAAACGATTGTGCTATATTTTTCTAGATTCCATATGTACAAAACAAACATTGTTATCAATTATACGATTACTTCACGGTTGCACATGCTAAGGTGTGCGTTATTTATTGAAAATACGTTTTACAAGTTTTATATAGGTATATTACGTCAATCCGACCAGCAAGTGATGATGTAAACTTATCTCTATGAAAGATAATTATTATAAACGTCGTTTTTAAGTAATATAACTCGAAACATGAATGTTATTTTTATATATTTTATATGTGCTTGAAAACACAGTTTTATGATAGTCCATCGACACACGCATACAGACCAGATAATATGTATGTACATCGATCATGAAACATGGAAATTGAGAGGGACATACACATACTGTAGATATGAGTCAACTAATGGGGAGATATTTCTATATATATATATATATATATATATATATATATATATATATATATATATATATATATATATATATATATATATATATATATATATCTAATAGTATATATATATATATATATATATATTTATATATATATATATATATATATATATATATATACTATTAGATTTCGGAACCCTGTTAAAAGTCCTTAATGCAAGGACCATAACAACCTGGTAGCTTCTACGATAAGAAGCTTTACATTCTTATAGCCTCATAAATAATATTATTTGTTATTTCTATGTTTATTATCTAATTTTAATGTAAAGATCATACAATTAGCGTAAGTGGCTTTTAGTGGCCTATTCTCAAAATCATTGTTTTGATTTTTCTTCTCAAATTTCTAGTTTGATATGATAAGTAAGACTTCTATTTCATTTATGTAAATTTGTGATTGTTTAATAACTGGTGAAAATTATGCAACCCTGTGGACATTAGCAGTACCAAAAAGCGTCGCCAACTTATGGCTAGCCTTGAAAGAATTGTGTATGGGTCTCTTGTTAAAAAATCCAGTGTAGTGCCGCAATAAAGCTTCGGCAGAAAATGGTTTTATTCCATGTACAATAAGTACGTGAAACAAGTTTTACATTATCCCAACTATCGTCAATAATTATTGTGAAATATATTTCCAACCGTCCTAATTTTATTAAGCTTTAGAAAGTACCTGATACTTTAAAAGGTACCTCCCATACAAATGTTGCGACGTGGGTAGTTTAAGAATTATATACTCTAAGCATTTAAAAGGAATAGATAATTTCGTCAGTGAAGTGGGTAGAGAGAGTTTACCTACGCATTTCTCACGTACATATGGGTTTAGTGACCATAAAACGCCTTCGTTATAAATACTACGTCCAATATGGAGTTGAATATAGCATCTGTAAATCGATTCATAGTGTTCATACTACGTGCACTATCTGTGGCAGATGTGCAATATTTGCAGATTGTATACATGTGTAAGAATAATCAATTATTATAATTATATTTTTTACAATATAATACTAATATTTTTTTTTTCAAAGAATCACATCATGCTACTATTCATTACTATCCAAATATTGACTTTGTACATAATATAAAAAGGTACAACTATATTTTACTCTACTACTTTGTGTTTTCTTCTTTTGAAAACAATAAATATCTACTTAGCTAGATGTAGTGCGCGGGCGCAGGTTGTGTAGGCCCGGCATTTCCGTTTAGATTGGTTAATCAGCCGCGCGCTCTAAATCAAGACGTTGCTGTTGTTTTATGCAGCTTTTAGAAAATCATGTCTGGTTCCGTTTATGTCATTATAAGAGTGATAATATCTGAGACAAATGTTAATTCTTAGCCCCACTGAATCACCTTTGGAAGTTGAACATAATATCTCTGGGTATATTATAAATCGCAGTGATATTTTTTTATTATTTCAAACTTACAGTTACCTACCCGAAAGGATGTTGTTATCATTTTTTGCGCGGATATCCTTTTACTTATATATTATATTTAATATTATTCAGGCTGTTGCGATTATAGTAAATGCTGTAAAATATAATTGTAATAAAACAATAGATAATAAAGTGGTGTTATTTTTTAAATTCATCTATTATAAACTAGCATGTACCAGCGAAACTCGCTGATGCCATGAGACGATGTATTTTATAGTGATTTTGAAGGGCGACATCCAAAAAATGTTACCGAAGCGCCGCCTTTTTCGCTATATTTATATAACCCACGGACACCATCGTTTTTTACCGGGATAAAATGTATCTAAAGTGTAGACCCGGGTTATAAGCTAGATCTTTATCAAGTTTTATTTAAATCCGTTCAATAGTTTTAAGATGATGCTCTAACACGCAGAGAGACACATAGAAATTCTGAAAGCTGTATTTTTAAAATCTCCTGATCGGAATTAGCCAATTGATTGGATATACATACTACATATTTATTATCCTATAGAAAGAGGTTTGTTTAAAATATTGTCATATATTTAGGTCAGCATTTTTATAATACTGAAATCCTCCAGCGCCTTGGGCTTTGTTGGTTCAATGAACAGGATTTTAAAACAACACGGAATTTCTAGGGTTTATTACTATTTGTTAACTTAAATCTGCCAACATTTGAAGCTCGAATACTCGTCACTCGAGTCTCTGGCTCAGACTCGAGTGACGAGTATTTTTTTATTTGGGGATTTATATAGTTGATTTTCTTTTATTGCTTAACATGCGGCAGATATATCTACTAATAGCATGCACGTTAAGTAAGAAAAAACCTAAGATTTGAGTCCATACGAGAAATTAAGTTAGAGTATTGAGGCATACTCCAGGATTGACATAATACACTTAAATCAAAATGTACTTTTCAATTCATGGAATGTTACGGCGCCATGAGATAATTTTAATTTAACCGCTTTATCGTTTTACGCCTCGAATTTCTGCTTTAAAAGAGTACTTTACAAATACTTGATTTGATACGTATACAGGTTTTACAATTTTTTTTTTACCACTGTAGTAGATCAAAAAACAGGTCTAGTTTGAAGCTTTGGACAACTTCCATGAATGGGTAACCTTACTCGTCTAACCATAACAAGAGTACGCAGGCGACCAGATTTAATTTTTTATCGCCGCTATCCAGAGATACCAGCCACATCGCATTCCAGACATTCTTGAACGTATAAGATATTAATATTTGTTTTTATTTTTTCTTCAGATATGACCAGAAAATGAACTGTCCATAATCATCAATATTAGCGGGTGAGTTATTTGTTTTTATATTAAGTTTTGAGTAACTTTGGTTAGATTTTCTAGTGGCTGGAGATCGACAGGAGTTTTCTTCTTATTCATTCATAGTTATAGCCTATGGACATAATTTAGCATAATGTGTTGGTTCTAGACTATGATATTGTTGAAGGTGCAAGTTTTATAATAATCTAATAAATGTGAATCATTCGAATGCTGGACCCATATAACCGCAGCAACATTGAAGTTATTGAATGATACCAAACAAATATGTATTATTCTTATATTCGTTACATAATAACCCAAGATACTGTAGACTACTTGGCTTGGAAGAGGGTTATGATGTTTTTGTCTCTCCATACAGTGATATTAAAATTCTTGAAGAGCTATATGTTGATACTGACAGCCCTGATGATCAAGAGATATTGGAACACAATGCAGAATTACTCCAAATGCGTATATTAGATCAGCTTAGATTTGTAATGGTCAATCAAAAAGCATTTGTGTGGATATCAGCATCTATGCCAATCATTTTTACACCAAAACAAACTGGCTTATTAGTGAATCAAAGTAGAATCATTGTTAAAGTAGATGCCTTTAACAGCTATTGTAGTTTACAGTATAATTCCACTAATACTTCTAAACAGGATGTCAAATTTAAAACTATAGGTGTTATTAAGGTGGAGAATTAGGTCTTATAAAGAATTAGTACGTTTTAAAATGAAGTAGAATCTGCTTAACAATTTATGAGCAGCTTAAAAGGCGTTATAGCTTAGAATAATGTTACATTTTAGTTATTATTGCAAAAATGTTTGCGTTTTTGTTGTTAAAGTTATAATTGTAGTAATTATTTTTATGTTATGTTTCTTTATTTTTAATGTTCATAGGTTTAACTATATAACTAATTTTATTCTATAAACTCTCGACAGTGTTCGGAGCAACGATGTATTTTATAAGTTAATCAGTGTGACCAGTATGCTGGCTTCAAGGCATACTATTATATTATTAGCCAAGAGGTAATGAAAATCAAAATATTATTCGGTGTGGTGCTTAATTTCAGCGCCGCGGCCAAGCATGTTGGCAACACCAACAAACAATTGATTGTTGACTTTGTCACATAGAAAATTTTCCTACGATGTAATGGTGCAAATTTAAAATATTAATAAAACATCTCTCCAAGTATAATTTTACCCTTCCTTATTAGTTTTGATTTAATCATTTGGTCATCATCATCAAAATAATTCGCTTCTGGATATATTTTATTGACTTGCCTTTACAATTTTTTTCTACAAGAAATAGGTCCCCTTGGACATATCTAACTTTAGATTCTTACAAACCTAATTATCCTTCGTCTTTAGGCAAAAATTTAGGGACGTTACATAATTAATATATTACAATTTATGGAGTTCTATTGGCACTTAGAATAGTCATAATATAATAAACAGTAAAGATTTTCTACACAAAAACAATTTTTTCATTAAAACAATCAATATAATATGGAAAGAAATATTTTATTTGCCTGGAATGCAACAATGCTACGACAAAAAATTACAATCCAACATTTTTATAGATAAATTTAAGACATTGTTCGCCGCATTTTCAACAGATGAGGTTGGAAACACGACATGTCAATACATGTGTAATTAAATAATATTACAACTTTTATTCATTTTAAAGACAATATTAAAATATTTTTGAAAATAAACAGAACAGCGAAATTTATCTTTTTATCGACTGAAAACTACGCAGCGGAAATTATCTACGTATTTACATGGACGAACCTCGAAGCATAGCTTAGGTAGCATTTTTGTATAATTATATATATCATGAAATTACAGTCTATTTTAAGATTTTTATCAATAGTATTTTTTTTCAATTCAATTCAATTTATTTAACGCGAAAATGGGTTTTATAGAAAGGTATTAAACTTAATACAGTATAGTTCACCATATTCCGCCTTTCGGCATGCACATCCACAAGTATTCTAATATTATATATATATTTATCTAATTATTTAAAGAATTACTTACCCAATCAGTTATTACCTACCTAATAAAATAATTTTGTTTTGAATAATTAGAAAAGTATAATTTCTCAAAAATGTTAGAAAGTACCACTGTCTAAAATTAATTCACCTTTAACGATGTTTATTTAATAACAATAAAAAACAGCTGTAATATTATTATAAGTGAATATTCCTAAATTAGGCCATTGAAAAGTTACATTTAGGGTTGCGTTGCGTCCTCTGACGCAATTTGTATGGTGTGGTATGGGTGCGGTGGGGAAAAGGGTTGATAAAAAATAATAATAGAAAACTAACCGTAATGGTTGTTTTTCATCGCATTCTTACGAGTATTCAAGAAAACCCGGTCAACTTCAGAGCGCTGTACAACCCAGATGAATTAATTAATTAAACAAATTTGTAGTGGAAATTAGTCGTTAAAAAATTTCTGTAAGATTGCTCTGATGTCATTTTATTGTAAAATGTCCAGAAAAAAGTTAACACCAAAAAGAAAATTTTCAGTTATTTTTGTTTACTCGTATGTGTAGCTTTTTTATTTTCCAGTTTACGATAAAAAGTAATAAAAATAAATTTGTAGACAATTTAATGTGCTACAAATAGTGTAAGTGTAGTGTAGTGTTAATTTTTTTTTTCTGTAGGGGTGCTGGTTTACAAGATGCAGCGCGAAAACTCTACGTACCCATTTTTCCAAGACGGCGGCGGTGGACAAGGGGGGGGACCCGACAAATTTTAACTAAAGGTTATATATATATAATAACCTCCCCTGCACATCATAAAAAAATAAATTGAGTCCTCTGAAAAACGCACGCTGAGGTCTAAAAAAGTAACATTTCAATGACCTATCTATCCGTGCAGGAACGGAGAAAGAATACAATTTCCTGCGGCCCGGCGGCCTGTCGTAAGATGCGACAAAACAACCCACAGCCAGGTGGTAGGGCATTTGCCCGACTGGATGGCTACCACCCCTGGTCTAGAGTATGTCGCCATAACAACCTTGTGTTGTGTTCCGGCATTAATGACCAGGTTCCAGGCTCCCTAAAGAGAGCAGCAGCGCATTTGTAGCACCTTTGGTGTTGCAAATGTCCATAGGCGATGGTAACCGCTGTCCATCAAGTGGGCCGTCTGCCTGTCTGCTGATCTCCTGCAATAAAAAAAAAAAAAAAAAAAAGTCCTAGATCTGAAAGGTCCCTATTTTTTGTCAGTGGTTTGTCTTTTTAATTTATAATTAAACAAGACAAGTTTGTAATTATCCAAATTATTATTGTAGGAAGACATACTAAGCCAGTTTTCTGATCAGTCATGCCTACGTCACTTACCTATTTGATACTCCGTACGTTTAGCTTTGACACCGTGTGAGCCCTAAAATCAGTTTCAAACGTTTCAATGAGCTTTGCGGTCTACTGAACAGTTAATGAATAGAATAAAGAACAAAAAGTTAATTAAGCATAACGTGTTTGAAAGCCACGCCTCTGTATGAGCAAGTTATTTCACTGTAGTGCCTCGTAGTTTCATAATTATCCAATATGGCTGAATACAGGTATGAAAGGATAATAGAAGATCAATATAAAGTAATTGTTATGTATTTATAATGAATACTAATAATCTTTCTATTGGCATTTCTTGTGTACTATTTAAATTTATAGTTGTATTAGCGGCCGCGGCATACGTTGTCCTGCTCTGAAAAAATAAAATGTACGACCTGATCTCAACGCCACCTATCGGTTCTTATTATAAACCTAAACCATCCGAGGACCCACACAAAAACAAAATCACCAAAATCCATCCAGGCATTTAGGTGGATTCTAGAACCCGATCTCAGTGCCACCTACCGGTTCCAACGGGATAAAAAGTATCCCATGTCCGTCTCCTGGTTCTAAGCTACCTCCCGACCAATTTTTAGCCAAATCGGTACAACCGTTCTTGAGTTATAAATAGTGTAACTAACGCGACTTTCTTTTATATATAGTAGATAGATTGCGGAAACTTAATTATATTATCAAAAGATAAAAAGTATGCTATAACTTAAGATACTTTTTATCTAACCTCATTTAAAATATATACGAGAATACAAGATGCGTGTCTTCTATATATATTTTGTAAACCAATTTTATTCGCCTCATTTAAATTGGGTCATTCTCAAAGCTTAAGCATGATCACTTAAATATATAATGAAGGTTACAATAGACATATAATTACTATAACACATATTCAGAAATAGTCATTTTACATTTACATATTAGCGTGGAAATGGATAACCAGTCTTCGTCAGAGCTTCGTAATGGCATAGAAACTCATAAGGCATGATGTCAACATAGAATATAAATATGAATGACTAATCTAACTGTTTTATATCAAATTCCTCTCCTATAATGCTATAAAGTGAATATTTGGATTAAAAAAAGTAGCATCAGGAAATGCTTACCTAAAATAATTAAGTACTTTCTGGTATATAGTTTTAAAATCACTGTAAAGATTGATTTCAATCACATTTTACAGTCTATACCACATTTCGATGGCACCAATTTGAAGGTATAATCTTATATTAAACTCAAGTAAAATCTGATAAGGATAAGTAAACAGTTTCTAAAAATAGAATTATTATATTTCACTCGCAACTGGAACGTTCGCTTTGGGGCCCGAAATTCACTCTCCTTTACTGACGACCTACGGCAATTTATATTTATTAAAATTCCTCACAACGTCCAGCGAACATTTTCTAGACTAACATCACATTTACTGTCTGATCTCGCAGAGGTGTTATGGCTAAATGGATTACGACATATTATTTAAAACATAAGTTTCTAAAAATAACACTAAGGTGAATACCTATAGTAGAGCCCGTCCAGCCCCACCAGGCCACTGTCGCTGGGCCAATACCTAGAAGGCTGACAGCATTAACTCGCTGGCTGGATATGGAGGCTACCTTTGAGCGCGGAAAGCTCCAGCCTTCCAGTCTCTTGTTGTATCGACCAGACTTTTTTTAAATATTTAATTATTTATATTAATTAGATTAAATCACTGTTACAAATGGAAGTTAAGCTTGCTATTTATTACTTTAATTTGGCTTTTATACACACTATATAATCTAATAAACATTATCTATCTAATACGAATTCAATATTCAGTATTCAATAGTTTTTGTTACACCTACAGTATAATTATTCTAGTACAATATGTTGGAACTAAAGAATTTACTTAGTAATTAATGCCGATAGTCTTTAGTCAATATAATGTGATGCAAGATTCACGATGGTGTGTCATGTTAAGTTGTGTATTTAACTGTTTATGGGCTACATTCTTAAAACTATACCCATGCGCAACCTAACCAAATATAAAGATTGTAGTCCATCCAAATTGAAAATTATATTTCAATGTACGAGGTGTCACGGCACTGAGATATTGCAATTTTAACCATCGTTATTTTAAGCGTCGAGTTCTGTTTCAGTCACACCCTAATACATAGTTAGGAGTAAGTGAACGTAAGTGGGATTTTCATGTTATGCGTTTATAAGATAACTCTATAATACTTAATAAGGGTTAGTGTTCTGTATCCAGTTTGGGAAATATGGAGCCCTTAGGTAATAACCAGATTACGTAGTCGTGAAGGGGATATTGTTAGTCAAATGTTTAATTTTTTTATTATATTTCTTAATTACTTTTTAATTAAATTAAAAGGTAGCCAGATAATAGCTCTCAACTTCGTAAAAATTGTGTGCCCCAACCTCTATCTATGTAGCGGTAAACTTTGTAAACAATTCAACTTATAAAAACCTATCAACGAAAACTATTTTATACAATACCCGTTCAATACTTTTTGAATTAAGGGGTAGTCAATTGTATGTACGACGTTTGTTACTTCTACTGCTGGGGCTTCATCTGCGGTACTTTTAAACATTTTGACCGCTTATCGCATCGCAATAAATGCGATGGGTTTAAGGCGTTATTTGAGATGCGACATTGATAATGACGTTAAATTTTATAGATAACGTATATATATACACTAATATGGCTATGCGTTCATGACATTATTTTTAACGCTTTCAATGAGACACATTCGATCACAGGCTAAATGTTTAACATTTACGCAGATGAAGAAGCACCAGCACATGGAATAATTGTGTCAAATATTTAATATGACAAAAAATTAACCATGCTTATTAAGATTTGATATATATTCAATTTGATTTGCGTGCCTTATCGCAAGACAGAAATGAAATATTTAAAAACTAATATGTAGTCAGTTCCGTCAAAGATTTAGGTTTTATCAAAATACATAATTATTTGGTAATGGTAGATTTATTTCTTTGAACAACTTAGTACCTTATGCAAACAGAAGGGGAGAAACTGTTTCAGTGAGAGCTCCGCCATCCGGTCTAAATATAACTTGCTGGAGACAGCTGGCGAGGCGGCGCTGTGAGCAGCGTACAGGCCGTCGACCCCCACAACCCAGACCTTGTATGCGTTGCCGGAAGGAATGATCCTAGCAAGCACCTCTATGCCACTAATTTGCACTATTGTTCCTTACGTCACATTGCCTCTTTGGGACAAAGATTGGAGCCAAACTTCATTAAAGTGACTATTGATAAACAAATATATTCACAAGGCCCGTTTAGTATTACGACGGCAAAAAAGGATATGACATGTCCTATTATAACTTTTATATATTAAACTAGCTAATACCAGCCACGCTGCTGCTGCTCCGTCTCATATTAATTTTATAGAAATGATTCCATCGACTACTTTTCAAGTTCTGACAGAAACATAAGGATGTTTAATTATATATTGTTATGTAACTATATAATTACATAAAGGTTTAAATTGTACATGGAAGAAGAGTATTAAAATGACAATCGCTCATTATTAACTCGGGATAATTCAAAATCACGTACGACTAGATAGCGCCTTAGATTATATGTTAATCAATCCACAATTGAAATTAAACCTGATTAAGATATTAATTTTTTGGCTAATATGTAAAAGGACATGTATTGAAGAGCCGAACGAACCAAAAAAAGCATCGTATTCTCGCTTGTCCATTACCACATTTTCGAAAATATAAATTGACAGAATTTACTAATGGCTAATCTTTATTTTTTATTTATTGTAGGAGTTCAGCAGACAGGCAGACGGTCCACTTGTTAGAAAGCGGTTAGCATCGCCTACAGACATTTGCAACACCAAAGGTGCTACAAATGCGCTGCTGCTCTCTTAAGGGAGACTGGAACCTGGTCACTAATGCCGGAACACAACTCAAGGTGGTTATAGCGACATACTTTAGACAAGGGGTGGTAGCCAACCAGTCGGGAAAATGCCCTACCTGGCTGTGGGTTGTTTTGTCGCCTCTTACGACAGGCCGCCCGGCCGGAGGAAATTGTATTCTTTCTCAATCAATCAATATTTTTTATTAAAATTCATAGTTTAAGATTTGTCGTAAATAAATTTTGTCAATTTATATGTTCAAAAATATTGTAATATCCGAGCATACACCATTTAAGTAGCTTTAAAAATAATACTAGTCAAAAAGCGATAAAGAAATGATCTGTGGCGCCATCTACAAATGTAGAATGTAGGAGCTTTTCAAAGTTACGTTTGTTCTTTGGCTGATTCATAGTATTTATTCTTCGTTGCTCTAATATTTTAAATCGAAATTGAATTTAAAAGTAGCACGCTTTATTCCACAGCTCTAAATAGATATCAGGATAAAGCAATTTAAAACAATATACGGATGCTCACCGGAAGAATGGTCAGTATCTGTCATATTAAAGTATTAACAGATCAACTCGGCAATTTGCTCGCCTTTATCATATTCTCTATAGAATAATGTTTTGATAATAAACGTAATATACATTAGATACCAAAATAAATGCTACAATTCAAGTATAAGTGTCATTTTGGTATACGGAGTTTAGTAAATGGCTGTTTTGAGAGACTCTGTTGTGTCTGCCTAAAGTTTGTCTGGAACTCTGAATGGTCCTAAAAGATTTTAAATTCTTTAATCAAAAATGACAATTATAGACTTAAAAAAACTTTAAAATTGAGGGTATGGTTCAGTTTTATGTCATGCGAGGCATAGAAGATATGTTTATTTTAAGACGCAAATTCCTACCTGTTTTGGCTGACCCTTATAATTATAATATATAATTGGCGTGTATCTATACTTTGAAGTTATAAAAAAACAATTTGAATAGACTATATAACCGATGGAGAACACCGTGCATTTTTTTAGAATTTTTGTCGTTTCATCTGTTTGTTCGGGATTCACGTAAAAACTACTGCGGTTTTCACCGGTTGATAGCAGATTCATAGACTTAATTATGTTTAACTTATGCTGAGAATCCCACGAGATTTTTTCTTGGGAATGACTTAAAATGGCCAAATAAAAAAAAACTATTTCCAATGGGATTTTTTACTGATAGATAGCAAATTTTATCTAATAAAATGTGTGATATTTTTTTTATCTCGGAATACCGCAGTAATTTTCCTGGAAGGGGTTTGTATTTGTTCGGGTGCATAAAAATTAGCTTATTCTGGCACAGTTTTCACTAAAAAGATAGCTGCGGTACTTTTTATCCCAAGAATCCTGCGGGAATTTCAAGTCAAGCGTGGACGAAGTCACGGGCATATCCCAGTGATAAATACAAACCTTTGTCGCACACAAAATATTTAATTTATTCACGAAGCGCTTTGTATCTATTATAGCGATTCATGTTATTTTACTGCAAAGTATTCGAAAGTGTAAAAAAATATCTAAATAAATTTAACTGTTTCAAGACTATGTTTTAAATATCATATAAAATTATATTATAAATATTTTCCGTAACAGGTTTTGACAAATGTTTCAATAAATAACATAAAAGTGATTAAAGTTTGTTGTTATGAAAAATAACTTTAGTTATATGGTAAAGCAAACAAGATATCCATAGAAACCCGTTTTGTACTCCAAGAAGGAACTACCAATTTATTATCCGTTACATCGGGAAATCAATGTCTACCACATTGTTAAAAGCAGTGCAGACGTGGGAAGTGGGAATTTCCATTTCCCTTTTAGATGCGGTGCATCGCGGCACCTGTGTAGCTTGCAGACCGGCGCGGCGTGCGACGACAGAAGCGAGCCTCCCTGCTCCCGTACCGATCAATATCCCGCACCCCACCCAGTTACCCCCACTTCCCCTGCCGACTAAACCGTCGTTCACTCGCCGCCACCCCATACACGGACACGCGGCGATTTGCAATGTAGTGAACAATAAAATAATTATACCATATTGTATGTTATTAACGTGGGCCATTACCATGTTATCTCTAAGCACACATTAAAATACCAATGTTTACGTACCTACATACGTGCAAATAGAGAGAAAGAAAGCAAAAAGTTTATTTACCAAAGACGAGATATGTAACATAATTTTGTGTAACAATTTATGTAACATAATCCTGAATCTCTAAAATCATTTTCACGGTATACAGCACGGACAGATTTTGATCGAAGGCTTATTATCACAACTATCTCATACTTTCGAGTTAAGTAAATATCAGCAAATATTTATACTTCTAAAACGTAGAAGCTCGTGCTCAGCTCTGAGATATCGGTGCAAAACTTTACGACTGCTCGCTTGTGGTTATAAGATTTTTATATAAAGCAGGCAGCGAACCACCTTCCGCAGCTAAATTAAGTTTTGCGTTGACTGTAGACGGTGTAAATAATATTAGAAATGTCGATATCGTAAAGAAAAATCCTTCCTTAAATTCAAACTAAAGTATGAAGTAATTTTATACTTTTATAACGGATAATAATCCATTCGTTTAATCTAAGCGTGTTATTGCTATGTCCGAAAGAAAACAATTAATACTTATCAAACATAGATTCTTTTTAACGGTGTACAACATAGCATCTAGTTGCTGATAAATCCTAAACATCCAGTCTTGAATTCTCTCGAGAGCAAAACCCGGCCACTAACCCTTGTCCCTGGATACATTGTGTTGTGTCCGGCCACTCATTTAACACGCTTATTCTGTATTTTTTTGAGATTCCATTTACTATTATGGAGATTTTTTGTCTTGTACAATGAGTACGGCATGGGTACTGTAGAACACAAATGCTCAATACACTAGCTGTGGTATCAGTAACATTTTCTACCACAAGTCCCCAGACGCGTAGTTGCTAGCTAAAGCCCGTGTGTCACCGCGAGTTAAAAAATCGTAGATAGTGCTATAGTTTTTGCTAGCAAAGAGACATATGGTACACAGCTGTTTCTGACTATTATAATATGCAAGCGAGTAGTTTTACGCCTTCAAGATATCATCCAATAGTCTCCTTCGCCCCGTCAAATCAAATGCGCATATGCCAGAACTTTCTTGTGGCCCATTTGCCACGATGTTTAGCATACGTCGTCTTTTAGCGCCCAAACAATTAAAGTGCCCAGCCAAATCTGCTCACTAGCAACGCCGCCAATCACGCCTCTCTGTTTCCTGTGGACTATCCAGCCCCATGAAATCAGAGGAGGCATACCCTCTGCCGGCAGTATAGACCCTATCCATATCCATTCGTCGTTTACTATTCGGTGTAGTAATAAGGTAAAAAGATTATAATCAAAAAACCTATCTATGTATTTCTATTAGTATATATATATATAGTATATATATATAGTATATATTAAATTCTATTAGTATAATGAAAATTCAAGTTCTGTTGAGTCAACATAAAATGCATTTAACACGACATTAATTACTGTGCCCAATCTACCATGCACGCATCGTGACTCATGTGTTGAGAATGATTTTGTACAATGTTAGTAATGTGTAGAGAGTTACTACTGCAAAAAAAGTTAAATAAAACCATATATGACACTGAAACTTATTTAAAAATAAATTTAAGAAACATAAATAGTTCGTAATTCATTAAAATTAGAGACAAGCTCCATAAATGATGAAATGTAATAAAAATATAATTATATAATATAATAAGAAAAGAAATATAAATTTTCCTACACAAACAATAACAACTGTGACGTTCGTTATGAACACCTAAGTGAATTTCTAGTCATTTTTTCTAGCGGCTGATATGAGAATTCATTGGCCCCGTTTAACAAAGAGAAATTGAGACAATTATAACATTATTAGGGTTTAACCCCCCTAATTTATTTTTACATTTTTAAACGCATTTTACAAACTCGAACCATTTACAGATTTATTATAGTAATATCGTATGGAACATAGATAGATAGATAAAAGGTTCTTCCCTCTACAACACTAATCGCACTGAAACGCAAGACATCTAAGTAATGCTACGTTTTATATTTCCATTCCGCTTGTCTTTCTTAGTTATACTACAAGTATCTATAAGTTTTAGTGACGGTGAAAATATCATTTCTCTAATCGCTTACAATAGTTTTATTCATTTTCGAAGTTTTATGGTCTTATTTTAATGAAGATTTAATTTACAAATAGTGCTCGTTTATAGAGAGGAACTTTGCATGCACTACGGGTCATACGCGGGCACTTGTTTAAAATCATGTTTACTTTAGGCTTTGCGTCGGTTTTAAGGTAAAATATAAATTTTCGTTCACACTGAAGCGTGTCTGTGACTATACTGGGAACTAAACAATTCGCATATTATGCGAAGTCACGCACTTAATTCCAGTCGGCCATTTTTACAGACGTGCCAGAAACCGCGCTCACTATGCGAAGAATGTTACACCCGCTCACTTTCCCTACAGTATTTGTTACTATTCCTATGTTAATTTGAGATCGTAATAAACGTTCTGTTTATACGGATAATGACGAAAAATATTTCGTAAATATCTATCATATTTTTTTATTACATGAATTCAGCAGACGGCTCATCTAATGGAAAATGGTTACCATCTAGTATAAATATTCGTAACACCAAAGGTGCCACCAATGTAGTGCCCCTCTGTAAAGAGAGACTATAATAAATAATGTAATAATATATAAATAAATAATATAATGTGTGTAATAAATCTGTACAAAGTTTGATTTTTTTACATACGTTTATACCGGGACTATGTCGATCGCCAGGAGATTCCGAAAATGCTTTTAGAATTTTGTCTGTCTCATAGAGCATCGTGTAAAAATGATTAATATATATATTTAACTAAATAATTAGGTATATTTATTTACATAAAATTTATCAATTGGATGTTATGTGTTGTATTAAAGTGTAGCAACATTAATAATAAACACAAGTAATTGAGCAATAAAGTTATGATCGTGTTATTTATATTTTATTTTAAGTTAGATATTTTTATTAAAAGCTAGTTGAACATTATTTATTTTATAGAACATGAAAACTTTCCACGCTAACAATAACATATTATAAATGTTATATACATAACTTCGTGCTATCATCCAGTCCCAGCAGTCACAATAACTACCGCCTGATCAAAGTGAACTGAGCTTTCGCTCTGTTCGACAGGCGAAAATAGAATGAATTCGAACCAACAACACCGTGTTCACATTTTAGGAATCTAATAATCTAAAACTTATTACAATGGTTATCAAAATTCCTAAAAAAAATTGGCAAGTACCTAACAATACCAATATAAATCTTACCACAAAAAACACACTACTTACGCAATAACTCAAGTTTAGGTATTTTGAGAAAAAAGTACTGTCAATTTAAAATCACAATGTGTCTTAATCATGGCAAATACATAACTTCATACATTAAATACTTTTATATTACCTATTAAACGCGTGTTTTTATTAGATAACCATAAATTAGTCACTATTTCAAGTATACATATGCTGCAACTGGCAAAAGCTTGCCATGTTTAGGTAGGTGTATTAAATTAAACGCCATTATAGCTTAATATGTAATTATGATACTGAACGTAAAATTTCAACATTTTTATGTACTAACAATATCAAAATTTATGTCGCAAAATATCTACGTCGGAAATAGGTATGAATGCAACCTTATTACAGGCATCAAGAGTCAAGGTCTTGCTCTCGGTTATTTTGACGTATACCAGTTACTTTCATGATAGACGCCGATTTCAAAGCGTTTTTGTATATTTCACGAAAATTCTTATTGGTGTTTAATATCATATATTGAATCCAGGTGGGGTCTTTATAGGCGTGTATTAAATATAATATTTTCTTAAAGTTCCACGACTAGTACCCAAAATACAACTACATTTTAACGGTTTTAATAGTGATGTTTTATGAGTAATGTGAATAGTGTCTTATGTAATAACAAAAAAAACCTCACATACCAAAGTTTATATAAAAAGTATATAAGGTTATATAAAAAGTGATTGTGCACAAAGAGCAGTCTTAAGGAGCAGACAACCGGTGCACGTAATTTAATGTAAATTAATTTCAGGTTTTCGTTTCCATATTACAGCAAAAATGGATTTTTTAATAAATTTCTACAAATACTTGTCTGTGCGTCTGCTAGCCATTCAACTGTCTTTATAGGTATGTCACAGTTTAATATTTATTTCAGAAACTACTGAGTTTATATGTAAAATTGCGAAAACAGTAAGTTGTAACATACAAGTGGTATGTATAATGTAACTGAGGATAGAACTTTTCAGTACACACAATAGTCGTATTGTTAGTCAGTTCTCGAAAAATTATGACGATGTCCTCTTATGATTTTTATGTAGGTAAGGCAATATAGGTGACGGATATACGACTCTGGTCTTAAAAATCTCGTCTCCTTGTCTAACTTTTGAATTATGAAATCAAATTGGTTGAGATTAGAACTACTTTTTAGGAAATACCCAAGACAAATTGAGTAATTGTTGAGAATTTTTGTATAAACTTACATTTATTTAACTGTACTTTTGTATAATTTCGTGCCAATTGATAAATACGGTGGACGTTCGTCCCTTCTACGGAATCTTTTAATGCACATGGTCCGACGCGCACCACGCCAATTTTATTAATTTTATCCAACAGCAAAAACAATGCACCCGTTATGTTTATTCCGCTTATCAGTGAAGTCATTTCTTATAACGTACTATCATAGACATGAATCAGCAAATGATCCATGCTTTCTGTGGAATAGCTATTCATTACATAGTAGTTTGCGATTGCCATCTGGGTCATATTAAAACCATTTCAATAGTTAAATGTATCTCTCTCAATTAATAAGATCTCTGTCTTCGACCGCTACTTCGTCCACATTGGGCGAGTAACCAAGATCAAAACCATAATAAAACCTGTGCACTTTCGAAATAAGGTATTTTGAAGTGAGAACTTCATAAGAAGTTATTGGTATAAGGTAAACGTTTCGTTACGTAACGCGTTACAGTGCCAATCTGTCTGGCTTCCTCCTCTTTCACTGTAACCCACAGCAATAGCCGTATTTCGGTAATTAGGTTAAATAATGATACTAATAATGTACACACACAAAATTCTAATCAACATATTCAAGAATTGTAACTTAGAATAAAATACATTTTATAATCTATAAAAGATTTTATTAATAATTAACCTTTCCTTACATTAGCATATAAATATACATAAAATTGAAGTTTAAGCTTTTCTCAAATTAAACAATTTCAATATTAATTAGTTCAACTTAGAGTAGTTTAAGTTAGGCGTCCTGACAGAAGTGGTAACTTATACTTTATACAAGTGAGCGAGCCTTATTTCCCACAATAAAGCCGTATTGTATATATATTCCAAACAGTTCTGCTAACATATACTTTAGTTCTAAATTCATTTATAACGTATATATCACTTCATATATATAATATGAAATTCTATGAAGATTTGTCTACATTCAAAACCGTAAAGAAGAAACAAACAAGCTTGCAAATATTTAAAGATCTAAATGAACCCATTTTCACTTTTATATATCATTGTGGAATGAATAAAATGTTGTTTGAATTTTCATGTCATCTGAGAGCTAGGCATTGATATTCAATGGTATAATTTGCGTTTTTCAATATATATCTATTAAATACTTAATGTAATAATATTTATCACGGCCGAACAGAGACGTGGCTGACGTGATATTCGATTCATTCTTCAATCAGTGTCTGCTTGTCCGTGTAGGTATACAGAGTTATTATTGGCATAATAATAATTTATTATGGTAAGTTTGAAAATTTTATTTTATATTCTTAAATATAAAAATTAAGGTTTGTCTGTATGTCCTTTATAGAATCGTAAACTATACATTTGATGATCTTTAGCAAAGTTGTTGTGCATGAGCCAAAGGTTTCCGAGTTGGTTCATAATTGGACCCGGTAGGTGGCGCTGCTGCCAGCATATCGATTGAAACTTTTCCGGGCAGGACGACGTCTGCCGGGACAGCTAGTATTTTATAAACAAAACATATACAAAAGAATATAAAAATGATTGATCATACATATAATACGCATAACATTATTTTAAAACGGCTAGTTACGTCTGACAACGGACCCATTCCATATGATTACTAAATTTATTCCTCGTGGAAAGTGTAATGTGTTAAACAAACATCATGATCAAACCTAAAGTTTGGCCTTTAAACCGATATTAGATCATCAGATCAGTTTTTCAATTTGAACTAATCATTACCAAAGTGACGCATCTAAACATAAATTTGAATCATTCAATATCATTGGATATTATTTTTCTCTTTCAACTAAATTGATTCAATTTGGTTAACCCGTCTAATATTAGCATAATCAGATTTCATATTTACTTTTATGAATTGTATTATCAATTAACAACCCAAGTGCATTGACATTCGTAGTTTAGCCGCTAAGCGGCCTTTTCGTAAATTGTTTCTGTTTGCATAGTAAAGACTTACGAGTGCAATTAGCCAGTTCTATCCACTGTGACAACTGTTGCCTATAATAATAGAAGCAAGACTGTCGTAAGACCGTCGTGGTTTACACCAAGAATTTATACCGAGTGTGTTTGCTTGCTGATTTATACTAATTTATACCTTTAACTATAATCGCCTATATACGCCTAATATTTTTATCAAACTAAAATTGCATTTTACAAATCTGTGTAATAATAATAATGAAAATGCTATACCTACTAGTAGTTTAATTATTTCCATTGATTTTCGTAATTATTTGACAATATATAGTGCTGTCATTAGTTTCTTCATTTCTTCAATCGTTAATCAACTTTAAGGTTAAAGTTCGAAACAAATATTGGACTTTTATCAAGGTTAAATGATAACTCTAGCTAACGATCAGAAATTCATTATGTAGTTTATTTTAAATTGACTCCTTATTCCGTGCAATTAAAATTGATAATGATATCGTAAATAATGTTTGCTAAGCAGGTCAAGCTCATAGTACCCATTTATAAGATTAAATAACTTTATAATAATACGAAATTCTTCAGATTCGTGTTTTATTCTGACATTGTCATCAAATATAAATTCTTATCGTGTAGTACATTTTATGCATATGACATATATACGTATTAAGAATGTGTATGATCTAATAAGCAGTAAAGTATTAAAAATTGCAAGATTTACATACTTATCAACTTTAAGTAAAATTTGTTAGTAAACGTTTCTTTAAAATTAATCGTGTTATTTATTAGGTACTCCATCCGTTAATTGAGCTAAATATTTACTATTTTGTGATGAAAAAAAACTGCCTATGCCACAGAAAAGGATATTTATCGACGTATATCCGGTATATCATTAGTGACGTATTAATTTGTTCATCTAATTTAGATATCGCGGGCTTCAAGCCAGAGGGGCGTATAAGCAAAAACCAACTTTTCAGGAGATAACTTAATAAAAAAAATTTCAATGTATGCAATGTCTTTCTATGAAAGTACTTCTACTAGTATTAACCTACTATTAAGAAAAAAACAGGTGGTGTATCGATAAAAATATAAATGATAGACGAAATAAAAAAAACGCATTTTTTTTATACGCCCCTCTGGCTTGAAGCCCGTGATATGGATTTATTTATGTACTAGAACTATTAGCGCCCTCGCTACGCTCGTGCGACAAAACATATCGTGTCTAAATAGGTCACTTTCTTCCTCGTATAACAATCTAAAAGTTATGGAAAACAATTACTTTCAAGCTGAATTAATTTAGTGAAATTCGTTGAAAAATGGTGCGAAACACTTTGTTTTACAAAAAATAAGTTATGTCAAATTTAAAGTGGCGCTCAAACCTGTTAACTGGGTATCAGCTTGAAAGAACTATATCCATATGCTTTTTACAATTTACTTATCACCTAAATAATCTCTCCACTCCCCAAGTTGCGTTGTTCACGTTGACAAACATTTCTTACGTATAAACGGTTTAGATATTCATATCGAATAAATAGTGTCTGTTTGTTTATTTGATAGAAAAATAGCCCCTTAGAGAAAGTGTAGTTGAAGATATAAATTAACTTACTAGATAAAAATTAAATGAGAATGGTCATCCATAACATGTTGCCATGCGGGCCGGGTCTATCTAATGATTATTAATCTCGGTTCAGAGTTACAGATATAGCGGTTGCGACAAGTAGCGCGGATTGTTACATTAATTTTAATTCAAAATGAAATAAAAACATATAAATAAATAATTATTACATATGAGCTGGATTATTAGTTATATTTGTTAAAATATTCTAATATTTATGAGGTTCAATTAAAGATGGCCACTCTTATTATGATAACAACAAATATACACTAAATCAATATTTTTCACTGCCTTAAGACGAAAGTCTGAAATTATACTTTGTATGTATTCTATTTACTGAAAGTAGAATATTTTTAAATATATGCTAACTTAGGGAATCATGTAACCAAATGACAAAAAAGCATACTTTAAACTACCACCATAATATCTGTATAAATAATACCCTAACTGTACTAACATAATCTGAAAGTTTATAATCGTGCCCTTTCTAGAGTTTCTTTCTATTGAATCTGCAATATTTTGTTGCACGGGAGCTATTCATAACTTCGTTATTGTTTGCCTTATGACGCCTATGTTTTGACGCCATTTGAGAACTACTACCAGTGGTTCTTAAATAACGCACGTAACCTATAAGATTATGTAAAATGAAAATCAATCAAAGTTTTACTGGCTAACAATATTCTAAAACTACACAACAATCTGAAAATGTACCTACAATATTTTATAGTTGTGGTCGTTAAGGCTTGAAAATCGGCGTTAATTTCCCAAAACTAATCATTTATAATTAAAAAAAGATCATTTATAATTAAAAAAGATTGACTGATTTGGTCTACAACAATTTGTAAAAAGCGATAGTTGGATTCACTACTTTAAACATGAGACAGTTAGGTAGGTGCTTTTCTTTCAAGTTCATTCATAACCGAATCATTAGCATCTCTTTATTTTTCCAGGGCTTAAACAAAAGTGCTATTAAAATAAAACTGTGTATAATCGAATACGCACTTTGACGGATTTTGGATAGTTAAGAATCGTCTTATGAATTTTTTTATGTTACGACATAAAACTGACATAGTGTATATTTAAGATATAGTACAATATAGTTTTTATTTTTACATTTCAGATGGCGCTGGTAGAGGACGCTGGCGCGGGCGCCGCAGCCGATGATCCCGAAGCGCTGCTGAATGAGTGGCTGGGTGAACTGACAGTCCTAACAGCGGTTAGTATTTTCCAAATATATATATATATAGAATATGAACAAATTCAGCATTTCGAGCAAATAATTTCCCTCAAAATCAATCATTATAAAATAGAATATTCAATGATCGGCAGATAAACACTTTGAAATTTGACAAGATTTGCAATAAAATGGTGTGCTAAAAAATGCAAGCACGCATTTTGAATCATGTTCCATAATTGGACAGCGTAAACACTGAATAGATGATTATAAAACTTGGTTGTATTAAACGGTGATTCTAGTTTCATGTTGAGATATTTCTCCTGATTCACGTTGAAAAATTGGAAACGTTCCTTATGATAAGGGACTAAACAATACATTTCATAGCAGAGACAGAATAGGCGTATTCCGGGAAAGGCGTATAGGGAGCCACTTGAGCTTAGTGCGAGATTTAGATTTATAGTCATATTCGCGCAAAAAAATATGAAACGTATACAAAAAACTTCAACGGACAAGTAGAAAAACGAATCGCAACGGACAAATGGAAAAACGAATCGCAACGGACAAGTGTAAAATCTTCAACTGACAAGTGACAAAATGAATCGCAACAAAATTTCAACTTGAAGTGTTACGGGCAGATTGTTAATGTACTTGTCCAATTTGAAAACCTGCCCGTTGAAGTTTCACTTCTAATATGTGTCCCAGCACACATTTCGATTTTTCGCAGGTTTACTGCAAATTATAATTTGGTTATGTTAATTTTAATGGTGTAATCCGCTAGACACGCACCGACTATTTTTTTACGGCAACAGTTTTGCCGTTCGTTGTCGTTCACTTTTGTTGTGACTTTCGAAAAACTGAACCGTTGGTAAAGTTTTCTTGTTGTTAATTTGTTTCCTTAACAAACTCTATATTTTTTTTTACATAAACCACAAATAGTGGCAGTGATACCCAGTCACGTGTAGAGCAGAGGTATAGATAATAAAACTACGTTTTAACGGTTTTAAGCGCAGTAGTAAACGTAGTTTTATGATGTATACAAGGCGTAAAAAGTTAAGAAAATATTAAGACGAGGTATATCCTCGCTCGCTCTCTTGCTCGCTTTCTCATTTACGGGATTTCCCCGGCGCTCGGCTCAGTGGAGCTTCAATAGCGCGTTCGAAGATAGATAAAGCGTTTTTTAGGGCAATCAGCTCCCAATTCTATTAAACAACTTCTAGCGCAAAATCTTACGCTTTTTATAATATGCACATATCGAATTAATTTTAAAGTAAATATATGAATATATTTATATATAACATTATTATTTATAACTAATATTATTAAGAGGACAGATTAGATTGTTTGTTTGCATTGAAGAAGCTCTGAAACTACTGAACCGATTTTAAAAATTCTTTCACTGTTGGCAAGCTACACTATTCCCGGATGACAAAGGCTATATTATATTTACAAAAAAAATTAGGGATCCTTACTAAAACTCCAATAATGTAACGCAAGGTATAAAAAATACCTAAAATCGCGTGCACTGCGAAAACTATTGATTATAGAATAAAATAATGTACTACGACTTTGTAGAACACATCATTATCTATAAAAAGTGTCGCGACAACATATGTCTAACTATTATAGTTATGCCACAATAAGTGTTCTTTCATTTTAAAAATTTAATTAAATTACCGCCGCTAGAAAAGGCTCTTTATTTGTATCTTGGTATTAATCCTTATCAAAATAAATTACTTCATATTCAAGACTGCTTCAATACCTTTTTACAACTTTTTGAATTATTCAACGGACATTCCATTCGAAAGATATCACGAGTTTAAAAATGTAAGAATTAGTGACGGTGATCACGTGACTGTGACACCTTTTCGTGAGCCAAAAATCCGTAAGACCCCCTCTATATAGAAGTTTCACTTCAAAAATCTGGAGTCGCTCAAGTTTATCTGAGTGGTATTCTGCGAGGTCAAGATAGGCACCAGCATAGTCTAAGATAGGTAAAAGAAGGGATTGTGCCAGTGCATTTTTTGTGAAATGTGGCAAGAAACTCCGCAGTCTCCGTAAAGAAGCCGTCAAATGTAACAAGGGTAACGCTGGCCAGTAAATTTTTGCAACCGTCCTCGAAGTCCCGACAACAATATTTTGAAGTTTCTTTGGATTCATTGCTAGTCCATAAGATCTACCCCAATCTAAGATAGAAGATACATATTAATTTATGATCTTAATAGCATCTGAGAGTTCTTCAATGGCAGCATGCGTATAAATTTGAATATTGCCTGTGTAACGGTAGTAGGAGCATTGAAGATTGTTGGAGATAGAATTAACAAAAATTGCGAGATGTAGAGGAGATAAGACGCCACCCTGTAACATGCCGGGAGACGTATCGCACCAGAATGTATAGGACTCATCAATACAGATCCGCTGCCACCGGCCAAACAGATAATTCGAAACCACTCATTTACCACTTTTGGAGAGATATGTTAAGAGAGTAGAGTATACCAAGAAGGGTGTCGAAGTCAACAGCGTTGAAAGCATTGCTGAAGTTTAAGAAGGTGAGTATTGATCAGTTTGACTTCATCGATAGTGAATCTTATGTCGTCGGTGATTTTGACTAAGGCAGTAACAGAACGGGCGGAGAAATACTGAAATCTTGGGCTAAGAGGCTAGACTAGACTCGACTCATCTGTCATAAGGTATTCTGAAGACGACCATACCATCTAAATCGGATGCGTGAGCAGTTTCAGTGCCTTCTATCTCAATCAGGCGCAAGTGTGTTTTACTCCAAGCTAATGGAGAGCAAACAAAGATTTGGTGAGCAGCGTCATTAAAACTCCAATGCTCACTTTACATAATCGTTAGATACTATAGTCGCAATCGGGCTGAACAATTATGATATCAATAAACAATTCGACCAGTTTAGCAGGTCCCTAAAATCGGAACTCTATTGAAAGGATTAAGTTTTTGTATTTTATGTTTTACCTCTAACATTTCAACCATTTATAGAACAACACTACTTATAATACGTACTGTGTAGACCGGTACTTGTGCTTGCATCCCTTTAAAATTAAATAAATAAAAAAGTATTTAGCTCTACGATGCTTCCTCCTATCGAAATTTGCTTTTTATAGCAAATTGTTACGCTTACAATTTACAACATTAGAATCAGCGCTTTCTACCTAACAAAGTAGCGTGAATATTGAATTGAATGCAAATTTTTGTCATTTGTTTGCAAAATAGTGTATTGGTTTCAACGCGACGTCGAGTCGGTAGATTATCATGTCTAGCTAATCATCCAGTTGCCCAACCTGCGTTTGAATTTTGACTTTATAAGGGTATGTCAAACTTTAACCGTCAGTCAGTCAGGCTCTATTTGCCTTATTCTGAGATAAATTTATTTCTCTCATTATGACTGTTATATTTATAGGGCTAAACCCATAAATAAATACATATTATATTCACAAAATAAATGTTGAAATTTTATTCTGCCTCTCACTAAATAAAAAATTAACAACTGCTTGCATCTCTCGGGAGATGAATTTTGGTGTATTATAAATGAGCCACGTGTGCTTTGCAGCTGGCGTGTGCGCAAGCGGCGCCGCATCAGCCGTGCTTGTACGCACCTGCGCTCATATCTCCTGCCCGTGGGCCTTTTAATTTTGCAAAGAATCTATTAAACATCTTAGAAAGTCCTATTGTAGTATAAATACAACACGACGTGTTCTTTCGTTATTTTACCACGATTACTGTAATCGTCGCTACATTCCTTTAATCTACATAATACAATGTTCTACCCACACGTTGATTATGTGTACATACATACCTACTAGTAACGTAATCATACGATCTATTGCAGTCGATTTATCGTAAGCGTCATTAGCACCTAAATATATATTAAGGTATTTTAAACTAATGTTTTGTTCTAAAACTTGCAATTTTGGTAACATGAGACCCTAATGATTTAAAAAATTAATGTCGTAAAGCAAAATAATAGTTAAAAATATAATATTATGATTCTTTCTCAATCGTTTTAAAAATATTTTTAAAGTGATACATTTTATCATTGAATTTAGTTAGTAAGGTATCATTCAATTTGTATATCTATAAAAGACAAGGTTAAATAAAAATATAGCAATCAGACAATCTAACACTTATTATTAGCCGTGCAAAACTATTATGACTCGTTTTGGTTAGCTACATTACAGGTGTTTGCGCAAAAACGATGTTTTATTACAATCACTTATTGTACAGTGTTCCGCCACTAATAAATTGGGAGAGCCGATGCAATGTATGCCTCGCTTAGAGAGTCAGAGGTGGGCATAATCACGCCCACGTGCGTAATTAATATCCAATTATTGAGCAACATTTTAGTGCAGTCCTCATCCGGCGCGAGTGACATGAATAGTGTCGATCTCGTACATCTGTCGTATTGATTGACCCTGCAAGAGGCAGGTGTTCGCCACAAACCACCTGTTTCCCATTTTTTGTTATTGCTTTTTGTTAACTCAAGCGAATGGTTGTATTAATTTTAAAAAAACCAATGTAGGGAATATTGTATTAAAGTTATATTTTACATACTATTCTATAATACCTAGAGATTATATTTTCAGTGTATTAGTACTAGATCAATCATCATTTGTTTAAATTTAGTAACCTTTTTGAAAGGCTTAATTTCACTGTCGTTTCTGCGGAAGCACACTAAATATGATATATTTTGTATGTAAAATAGAATCCATGATTTTTATAACCGTCTCCAAAGTCAAAGGCAAATAGTTATTAACCTGAAAGATTATATAGCGGTGCCAATCCACAAAGTACTCTACTAAGCTTTCTAGTAACGATGATAAATAAACTTTTCATTCAACGTCTTTCGTTGTTTGTTGGCGTTTTTCAGTATTTTTTGCTTGTTTTTTTTATATTTCAATGCATTTTACTTTGTAGATATATTCCAATTATTCTTGTGTGATATGTATATTATTATAGTTCTAAATACATCACTTTTTTAATTCTTGTTTCTGAAATGTCATTGAATTTTTCGGGCAGATAGGACGAAAACGAACGAAGAAAGGCATTTGAAAGAAAGGTCTCAGACTGGATGCAACAACGCACTGTTATAAATAAACATGAGGAATGATAACTAGCTCAATGGTTATAAAGTGAAATTTATCTCCAAAAGATTTGTTTATGTACTTGAAATTATCAAAGCTCCTGAAGATTGTACTGAAGATGATGTCAACCATTAGATCGCCGGTTGTATTACTCAAAATAATGTCATTACTAATATTAACTATTTTCTCGTGTTCGATAAACGCTATTTTTAAATTTTATTATATCTAAGCCAATATTAGTTAGTAAATGCGATGATAATGACCGTGTATTTAACAGATTTAAAGCCAATGTTCGTGTTAGCAACAGTTGTCCTCTCATTTCTACGTTAGCCTGGTAATTGCAAATGCTATATGAACAACCCAACCCAGATCTGTGTGGCGAGGCTTTTGGCTCGGCACACAAAAGTCGCTTTCGGACACTACACTGGAGACATATAACGTGCGTGCACCCGATCAGCCTTAATACCACTCAGAGGGTGAAGACAAAGGGGACACGCACACACACTATGGCACAGTCTGGGATCAAGCCACAAAACAGCAAAACACCACGGTGCGTCGCTGCCCGTCCGTTTACCCGCGTCCCCCCGTACTCCGAGCCATGCCCCGCTGACTGCCTACCCTTCCCCTGAGTGGGTGACTCCGCGTATGTACAATTCGTTTGGTAATACTACTCACTTCACTCTGCTCCACTCAACACAACTCTCAAATATTAAGCTAGTTGTCAGTCAAGTTCGTGTACGTTGCACGCTTCTCGCGAGCCAACAGCGTGAAATCGGTATTAGTTCTATTATTTTTGTGCTTTATAAAGTTTATACATCAAAGTTAAGTGACTGAACGACGACGCCAGTTGACAAAAAATATACATCCAACTCAACCTATCTTTTCACTTAGCTCTTGGCCGTAAGCCTTCACACAAACGCGTTGAAAATATATTATAATCGCCAGGGGCTTAGGTCTTTTAAGTAATTGGACTTTATTATTTGCTTTTTTACGTTATTGAAATTAAATTATAAAATTTTATAAATTGTAATTTTACCTCTACAACTCCGCATACCTTTTTTTCCAATTCGGTAGTAGTGTGTAGTTTATGGTGTGTAGTGCCAGGTTCGTGAGTCATTACTCGTTATTGCGAATGTTGCGATGTGATCGAAATGATTAATGTGCAGCTAAATGAGCATAGCAAGTGGCAACACGGGAGATTTGTCTCGTCTGTTAATATGAGCTTTAGATCAACGAACAACAAGTTCAATAGTGATAGTAGTTCTTCAACTAGCAATAGAACCTTTTCAAAATCTATGGATATAACCGGGGTATGTATTCTTTAACAAATTACACAAACTGTACATGTATTCAAACCAAGCCGTCAATATTAAGGCCAGGTAGTTGATTATATCGATATCACTTCACTACGATAACTTCAGTTTAGTCGGCATTTCACTACTTCTCATGAATAAGTAAAGGGAGGTTCTCGCTTTACAACTTTGGGTATCTACCATTGTTTGTTTTCGTGAAATTCGTTACATCCAAATATGCAAGGATCATACGAAAATAAATTTCAGATACCGGAACGAAAATTAAATTACATATACTATATTATTTATAATACATATTTTAATAAAATGTATTTAGATTATTTAGAAGCTGCGTATAAGGTCAATTTATTATTATATTAAAAACAAATATGACACACATGTTATTGTGTTACAAACCATGAAGTCATTTTTGTAAGTTTCCAAATAAAGCTTATTGTTTTATAGACAATGCAATCACATCTTTGTTTTGGAGTACCTATCGATTTGATTAATGCGTCTGTATAATTCATTCTGAAGCTTATAAGGATGTGATTTCATATTCATAGTGTCTCATGATCACGTTCGAGCTTTTAGATTAGTATCATGGGGCACTCCAAGGGCCAGTCTGTGTATAAACATCACGACTAGACACCGCTAGTTGAAGTAACGAAATTTAATAGGACTTAAATGTTCATGGGATGTATTATACTGATTGAATTGTAAAAGAACTTATAATACTTGCCGAAGAAACCGACACCACCTGCACATCTCTCAGGGATGTTGCCGGGTGCTTACTGGTATAAAAATATTTGTTAGTCCATAATGAAAAAAATATTAATAATCTATGTAGCAGTTATGCTTTTTATGTAAAATTACAATTTCTTACAATTAAATTGATGTCAGAATATATGTGATACTTGTTTCGGAAAATTGATGACTTTATGCAAGTGTCGCGAGCTGTTTCTTCTGTGGCGGCTGTTTAATTCTTATATATGGACATATATTAATTGATTTCTATCCGCTGTACAAACTTGGAAATAAACTGGTGATATTTAAATTTAATTCTACTTTTTCTGGTAGTTCCAGTCTATTACACACCGCTTACCCCGAAAATATATTTTAAAAAAAGCGCCCTTATGTTATTGAAACCAGCCACGTAAGATATTTTTTGATGTTTAATTATACTTGTATAAATTTCAGGGTCTGAATTCAGCGAATGAGGCGTCTTGTCCGCTGCGGCCTCTTGAGATAGTTGCGCCACGCATCGACACGTACCGGTTCTCAATGGCAAATCTAGAAGAAACACAGGATGCAGATTTAGACGCCATCCTCGGTGAACTTTCCGCCCTTGACTCTGAATACGACGAGGAGATAATTCGAGTCTCATCCGGTACAGTACAGATACATATTAAAAGAACCAAGCATTATCATTTTTTGTAATAATTAAAATTAATTTTATTTCTATATGTTTATAACATATATTGTGGTCATTTAATTATATAATTTTCAACAATTAGTAGGTAACGAAAAAATACTTTGTAAATCTCGAAAGTTACCATACAAACCGGCGAACTTCGTACCGTCTCAGAATCATTTCTAAAGGATAGCGAAATTTGTTTTACTCTATCCTAAGCTTTTTTTATATATACTCACCTTTTAAACCGTTCCCTGGACTTCCACAAATAATTCGAATCCAAAATTAGTCAAAGCAGTCCAGCCGTTCTCGAGTTTTAGCGAGGTTTACAAATAGCAATTGATTATATATATATATATATATATATATATATATATATATATATATATATATATAGACTAGAGTTTACTCCGCGGCTGCGCCGCGGGTTAACCTCTAGTGCGTGTCTCTTGTTTAAAGAGCAAGTGCTACAAGGTTATATTATATTACATTTTTATGTATTTGCCCACGGAAGATTCACTTCATTTTATATCGCTAATTATATATACCATCCCCCGTCTATCTGTCAACAAAATAAATTACAAAACTTGACCAAAAAGGCCAAAATGGTCAAAATGATCAAAATGACCAAATAGGCCAAAACGACCAAATAGGCCAAAATGACCAAAGAGGCCAAAACGACCAAATAGGCCAAAATGACCAAATAGGCCAAAATGACCAAAAAGGCCAAAATTACCAAACAGGCCAAAATGACCAAATAGGCCAAAATTACCAAAAAGGCCAAAATGACCAAATAGGCCAAAATGACCAAATAGGCCAAAATAACCAAATAGGCCAAAATGACCAAGTAGGCCAAAATGACCAAATAGGCCAAAATGATCAAAAAGGCCAAAATTACCAAAAAGGCCAAAATGAAAATTATCCCTTGTCCATCCTCAGTATTTAATTTACATACGTACCGAATTTCAGCCAAATCGGTCTAGTAGTTTTTCCGTAAAAGCATAACAAACAAACAGACAAATATCATTTTATCCCGGAAACTATCCCATTTTTCGGGATAAAAAGTATCCTATGTTCATCCTCGGTATCGAAAATATATATATACTGAGTTTCAGCCAAATCGGTCCAGTAGTATAGTAATAGTATAGTAAGTATAGTACAGTATAGTATAGTATAGTAAGTATCCAGATAGTGTTATAGATTACTCCCAATCGTGATACAGGCACTGTTTTATTTTATGTTATATGTTATTAACTTCACTCATTCCTGTTAAGAGAGGATACATTAATGTTGATTACATTCAAATCACCTATTACAATGAATTGAATTTGTATTAAGGATTCTCACCGGCTTCAAAAGAGAGAGGAGAGGGCGCAAATGAAAACAGTTCGCAAAGACAAGACAAGGACTGCAACGATGGTGCATCTCATATTGTCCGCACTGACTCCCCAGACAACGACTCTGCTTTCAGTGATACTGTGAGTATCGCCAAAATGTTACGATGGTGTTTTAAAATGGACGAAGATGGTGTCATGATATAGCGGCTCCTTAAATCCTTTGAGGTTATTACAACAAGAATAGTTAATCACAGAGTATATTGTACTCATACACATCACATATCAAAAATTAGTAAATTTTTAAATTATTTTCATTAAAGAACCTTACACTATTATTATTCGAGAAGTTTTTGCGTTTGTAAGTTGTATTTGTATATTTACAGGGATTCTAAACTTCAAATTTAAAATTCTTTGTACACTCTGACCGTACAATTGGATAATTAAGGAATTAAATGATTTTATTTGTGGTTCATGCTGGTTATTTATTGTTCAGTGATATTATTTATTGTTATTTGATACTAAATTTGTTAATTAAAAATGATTCCGATATTGAAAGGTGGTCGAGATAACCTTTTGACTCCTCAAACTAAAGAAGTAACGTACAATTTTTATAAATATTTCGAAAATGAACCAATCCGAGCAATATTATTACTTTCGCTCAATTAGTTGCTTAATGAACCGAAATATCATTGACATCCATCGGGACGGTGCTATCAGAAAGCAAATGTCATTTTGAGCACAGGAACCAACAATTTAATATTATAAACTATGTTTATAATATTATTCATATTTATTATTTTAATCTTGCTTAATATTATTAGTTTCATATTAAGTACCTGCCTTTATTACTATATCTGTTTATGTGCTGACCGTACGCACAAACGTTATTATTTATTGAAGCTAACTTACCTGCAACTTACTTTGAAAATATCATGACATAATACCCTGTTTGATTCGTGTAAATTATAATGCCTTTACTTGCTAGTCTCATACAAAATCTAGTGGGCATCGACGACGTTTTGTAGATGACGAGAAGTGTCTCAACTACCCGAGCAAACAGATTTGTTCAGATATTTTGTCGATCAGCGTTAAAAATGGCCACGCTAACGCTTTGTGGCTATTGTTATGGCAATAAATTCAAACTATGTCATAACCACAAAAGGGTCCGTTAATTTTGTAACAAAGCCGCAACCACTCTTTAGTGAAATAAACTTGTAATAGTAAAACTCTAATGGATGCATAATCTTGCAAAATATGACTTGCCAAATAATATAAACTAAAAAACAACGTAAAAATATTTACGTTGTTTTAGTTAGCTGTATATGAACTATGCATTCTCAATAATAATGGAGATCATTCTTAATACATAACAGACTTCATATGTTAAGCAACATAATTATCTTACAAGAATAAAAATGTTTAACAGCAATAAAGGGCAATATTTTGTTAAAAGAATAATAGCCTACACTATATTATATAGTTACTAATAAATCAATCAACATACAGGATTTTTTATGGCTTCCGTCTTTCTCTTTCAATGATCCATGAATAAGCCAAAATAATACTGAAAAACAATAAATATCTGTGAAAAAATCGCGGACTACTTACAAAGTTACGTCTTTCTTACATTTTTAACCAAATTTCCAAAAATAAATATATTTATGAAATAACAAGTGATTCCATAAGAGCGCTAAAATGCCTTTAAGCCTTGACCTTTCCAGGTAAAAGTGTAATAGGTACTTTATGCCCACAGAAATCCAAATATAGCTTTGCTGGAAGTTATACTAGAACTTTCTCGTTAATTTTGTCTGAGTGAATTCTGGGTCGATATCACTAGATAAAGAACTGGAATTCACTTGTTAGGTCAATTAAACCGTACTTTTTATATCTAATGGTCACGCAAATCTAATGTTGATATCAGATGGACCAAATTAAATCAATGTGGTTGAAAGGGACAGAATTAAAAGGACACGACAGTATTAAACGACATGCAATGATTCAAGTTAATGTTCATATGGAACACTTCGGTTTATATATCCACATGCGAAGACAGAAATGAATCGTCTAAAATCGGCTAAAATAAAATTGCAAATTACTTTTTCGACCAATGTCGATTTTGTTTTTCTCTAATGCGTGATATATTTCAGGTGTCTATGCTATCAAGTGAATCTTCTGCTTCAAGTAGCACAAGCTCTAAATGTAAAGTGTTAAAATTAAATTTACACCAAAACATTAAGGTAAGCTTGCCGTATGTGGGTTTTAATAGTTATATAAATAAAATAAAGTGAAATGAAGTGTTTAAATGTGTCACCTTTTTAGATTATAATTAAAATCCCATATTATAATTGTTTTAGGATGCCACCTTCCAACAAAAGGCAGATAAAATTAAATTAGCTCTCGAACGTATGAGGGAAGCAAATATTAAGAAATTATTTATCAAAGCCTTCTCAATGGATGGATCTTCTAAAAGTTTATTGGTTGATGAGAAAATGACATGCGGTTATGTAGCGAGGCTACTTGCAGACAAAAATCATGTTGCGATGGAACCAAAGTGGGCAATTGTTGAACATTTGCCCGAACTTCATATGGGTTGGTTGTTGTTACGAAATTTGCCGTATATATATTTTTTTTAAATTTAATATAATATAACAAATCGTGTTTTATTTTAGAACGTTTTTATGAGGATCACGAGATATTGGTAGACAACCTAATGTTATGGACAAGAGAATCCAAAAATAAAATATTATTTGCCGAAAGGGCTGACAAAATAGCATTATTTAAAACGCCGGAAAAATTTATATTGACTGAAAACGATAGAGGTAAAAATCATTATATACAATATTGGGTTTGGCTAAACTAAAAATAATGAAAATCATTCCTTGTTATTTTTAGGATTTTCCAGTGAACAGGATGAACATTCCAGACAAGTTATACTCGAAGAATTTTTCGGTCAAAGTAGTGGTTCATCTAGTAATGTGCCATCGATCTCAGGACACCCAGTCCCACCCATGGAAGGCCCACTATACCTTAAAAATGATTCTAAAAAAGGCTGGAAGAAAATATATTGTGTATTACGACCTTCCGGTAAGTAAACAGATGGAAACACTATTTATTTGCTAAGCGTAGTGTGGCCACACAAACTTTTGGGCATAGCGAAATCTGCTATCGCGAATTTATAACCATGCTCCATATATAAACTTGTGTTTTAAAAATCAATATTTATTTTATCTAATTTCTTAATTATTTAGGACTGTACTACTCGCCCAAAGAAAAAGTGAAAACATTAAAGGATCTTATCTGTTTGGCTAATTTTGACACGAACCAAGTATATATAGGCTTGAACTGGAAGAAAAAATATAAGTCGCCGACCGACTACTGCTTTGCTATAAAACACCCTAGACTTCAGCAACCAAAGAGCGTCAAATTCATTAAGTTCCTGTGCGCCGACGATGAACACACTCTTGAGAGATGGCTTACTGCAATGCGAATAGCCAAGGTACTATTATTTCATTCCATTTGAAGCAAGATATTTTACACTTATTATTTTAGATGTGCCGATTAGTACTTTGACCGACTAGCCGATTGGTCGGTTGTAAAGAGACCGACTAATCGTTCGACTAGACGGCTAAGCCGATCACGTCATATTTATTCTTGGTTTTACTTGTGTACGGGCCAGAGCGCTGTTGTTTGTGTAAAAATAAAAAATATTTTTGTTTAAAGATAAAAAATAGTTTAAAGAGTTCAATTAAAATTTCATCATGTCAAAAAGACAGCCTCATGAATGGATTACAATGTAATGTGTAGTAAAGTATAGATTATTACCTACAAAGGAAGAAGCTGGATAGCCGGCGAACTTTGCCGACTACGATAGTGGCCGGTTAGTCGGCACATCTCTTCCTATTATCAAATATTCCTTTAAAATTAATTTTGAAATTTTAAAATAAATACTAAATATACATAAAATTCATAATTATTTTTGGAATAACGATACAATTCGATACCTATAAGCGGTTGAAGCGGTAACAAACTCGTATTTTCTTTGTTAATCAATTATTAAAAGTAACTGTTTGTTCCAACAGCATGGGCGGCAGCTTTTACTAAATCATCGATCTCTCGTGGAAGAACTTACTCAAGAGGAGTTAGACAATCTTGCTCACGCTCGTTCTTGCTCAGTAGGTACACAATTATACGGTTGTTTGTTGTGAAATTGCTTCCAGATAAATTTAATAAGCAACAGGTTGGTATTCTGTCGCTAATTAAATTTCTCTGAAAAAGTCTATTTTATATGTACTTCGTTGACACTATACCCACTTCCATGGCAGCAAGCAGGAAAGTGGCGAGAGAAGTGAGCATCGCGATTTTGCCATTTGTGTCATATTTTGTGTTTATATTTGTGCTGCCCGTTTCTCTCGACGCCTATCTTCTTGCTGCGATGGAAGAAGGCATAATGTAAAGAAGGAGTTAGATTAAAGAGCTTAAGCGAAAGAAGATAAAAATAATCATGCCATTTTTATTACTAACACTAAAAAATGTTATGTATTAGCATTAGCAATACGAGGAATTACAATTACTCATTAAATAATATTTTATAAATAAATATCAGCGGTACTGCTAATTCTCTTCAAACATTTTAACCTTGTATTATTTTTTTGGATAATATTATTTTCAAAAGTTGAGAAGAAAGCCTTAAGCATATAATAGACGGTTCATTTATATATTTCAATTTAGATAATATGATGATGATGATCCATGATCAAATTGATCATCTACTAGCAGAAGGTAATGTCAGGAGCCTTAAGAACAGACGAGCGTGCATGACAAGAGCTATGAATGTCAAAGAAGCAAATGAGGTGTGTAAGAATAAGCCTAAATGGCGCTCTGTTGTTCGTGCCTACCCCGCAAGGGACCTGGCGTGACGTTATGTATGTATGTATGCATGGTGAAGTTTTAAATTTTAGTTAATAAAAACATTTAGCCTCGTCTCCAATATTAAATATGTGAAATAGATTAAACAGCGCTAATTCCATTCGCACTAGTTTATGCTTTTTCAAATATTGACGGGACATATTGTCGCCGCACAGATTACATGCAACAGCTAGGACTGCCCGACTTCGTCTACGCTTGAGATATATTATCCAAATTTTTGCCAGTATTTAAATTAAAAGGCTAGTTGCAGCGGGGCAAGGGGTGTTTTAGTATATAAATAACAGTATTAAAACCCCGGGACGAATTATTTTACTAAACGCATATATAGCTACGTCTGATCTACTATACATGTCGAATCATTACAGAAACTGTCATATTAAGCAAGTCTTAATATTAATATTACGAGACTATGAAATCCCGAGAAATATGAATAGTCCCGGATGTTATTATTATAGTATCAATCGGATCCAAATCAGCAAATTTTTAAGTATCAAATCATTTGAAGAGGGACTTAAGCTATCGTTCTAGTGAAATCGTTTTAAAAAACAGCTAATATTTGTGAAATATTACTAGTTTATACCGGCAAAGTACCGCAGCATTTAAAAAAGAATGTAAGCTATCATTTCAGTGACAAATATCGGAATAAGCTAATTTTGAAGGCACTCGAACAACTACAAACCGCTTTCGGCAAACTCTCGTAGGATTACCGAGAAAAAAAAACGTGACATTAAATTTGCTAACGATCAGTGAAAAAATCACATTGGAAATCCCATTTTTAACAATCTGGCCATTTTAAATCATTTCCAGAAAAATTCCCGTGGTATTCCCAGGACAAAAAGTAGCCCAGATTTTAAGTCTAATCATTTGCTATCGGTCAGCGAAAACCGCATCTAAATCGACCTGGTAGTTTTTACGTGCATGAATAGTCTATTCTAGTTGTTTTCTTAATAGCGCAATATATACGGACCCTGCGTTTTTAGTATTTTTTTTAATAGTTCAATATACACTGCGTTTTTAGTATTTTATACTAATAGTTGAAGATGGGCTTAGGATTGTAAGTCTCTCAGCTAAGGAAGGCATTGTTGAAGACTTGTGTAAGACAATTGAACTTTATGATCACGTTTGGGTATTATTTGATATTAAAATATTTAAAACAATTTATTTTCTCAGTACTTACATTTAATTATATAAGGATTATCTATGCTATTCATAGATTGACTAGGATTGCGTGCATGAAATGTTTCTGAACCAATGGCGTGATAATGATGGCAAAAGTGTTGTTTTTTTTTTTCAGATAACGTCAATACCTACCAAGACAAATGTGGCAGTTGGGATCAGCAGTCCTGCACAATCTACTTCCAGTAATGCCAGTGTTGTTAATTCAGACATAAGCAGCGGCAGGTTGGTTAACCTTAATAAATATAAATAATAGTAAACTTATTTGTTTACTATAATATATAGATTAGTCATTCTATAGTGGTTAGTAAAAACAACCTCATTTTCAATTTCGGATGTAATATGGTTATAAATACATAATACACAATAGACGTTGTCTTGCCCTTAAAAATAAAAATCTAAAAACCAATTGCAGCGCCATCAACTAGACCAAAACAATTGTTAATCTAAATCATTTTTGAATCTACTCAAACAAGCACAAAAAATTTCACCAAAATCGGTACCACCGTTAAAGAAGTAATCAGCGGCGCCACCTACCAGGTCCAATCATCAATCTAAACCATCGCGGGATCCACTCGAACACACAAAATTATTTCACCTAAATCGTGGAACTCTATTGCAGCGCCATCTACCTGGTTAAAATTTGAATTTAAACCGGACTTGAACACACAAAAATAATTCACCTCAATCAGAAAAATGAAAATGAGTTAAAATTCAGTCACCATTGCCGAAATCGGCCAGGGAAGATCATGACAAATGAATGGCTAGACTTATGCTTTTTAACGATGATATTTTTTATTTATGAATATCATATTTTTATACTTATTATCCTATTCCGGACGAAACCAATTAAAAAACATAAAATTCTTAAAAATTGGGTCAGTCGTTCTTGAGTTATAAATGGTAACTAACACTTTGTTTTGATAAATTTGCTAATTAAATAGCTTGAACATTCACAAAAAATGGGACGGAAGAAAGAATGGTTACAAGGGTTTGTTTGGGATTACACTAAAGTATTTAAAAGTGGTCACAGACGATTTTTATACCAAATTTATACCAATCTTTTGCCTTGGTTAAATATATTAGTTTCTGCTCGCGACTTCGTCCGCGTAGAATAGTTACTTTGGACTTACGCTAACTTTAACCCGGGACTTAGTTTACGTAGAAGGTGAAACCCACGTAGCGGAAGCTCTCAAAAGGAAAAATAAACCCCCTGCTTTTGAAACATTTTTCATTGGTGCTCCTCTCCTATTTGTCTTAGCGTGATGATATATAGCCTATAGCCTTCCTCGATAAATGGGCTATCCAACTCTGAGAGAAATTTTCAAATCAGACCAGTAATTCCTGAGATTAGCGCGTTCAAGCAAACAAACAAACACAATTTTCAGCGTTATACAGTAGTATAAATATACAGTTTTTACGAGTGTTATTTATACATCCAATTTGCTGTATAAGAGCAGATAAATCTGTTCATAGTACCTTGTTTTATCGTAATTTTTGTTTATAATATTTATCCTATTTTCAACCAGACATTCACGAGCATCTTCGTCCAGTTCCAGTGGATGTCTATCTGATGGCGGCACTGCTTCTGAAAGTGCTTTCGATTGTGAATTTCCAATGGGTAAGATATGGATTCAGTTTACTTTCATATTATAATTATATTAAAATTTTATGTGAATTTCTTTGTATATATGTTATTACATACTTTCTTCACTTTATTGCAACGTTTATTGGTGAAAAATACACTTAAAAATAAACTAAAAACTATACTATATTAAAAACTAAAACTAAATAAAAAAGGGAAAAATACATAAAGATGAAATTTTGATCCCAAACCAAATTCCGCAAGACCGTTTTGTAGCGCAAGGTTTAATAACTTTAATCAGGTCTATGCAGACCCGATTAGAATCATTGATAAGGGCATGTGGAGGTAGCACACCTTATTAAAAGAAATAAACCTGTGCTTAAACTTTTTTGAATTCTTAAAACCAACTTTTCAATTAAACCAATTTTTGTTTCATTTATCATTTATGATAAAAAAATTGAATGGCCGTTTCCACTAAATAAACATAGATTTAAAGATATAATACTACGTTGTTTTGTCATTAACGAATCAACATACAGTTACCGAATACTATGTAAATACATAGTTATATAGAGCTATAAACAATTGTTGCAGGTACTATAAAGCGCAAACCATCGATGAAGCCAAATATACCCTTGACTTGGATGACCCGGCAGCTAAAAGAAATGGTCGAGAAGGGTGGCGATTGCGGCGCTGAAGATGAGGGAGGTGGTGATGGCGGCACACTCACTCGCAGGCCCAGGGCAAACCGCGCCGAAGTTTCAACTCTAAAACGACATCACAATTATGGTAAGCATATAGATGTGTATGATATAAGTGATGATACATTATAAGTTAATCACTAGTCATAATGTATGTAACAGTTAGATTCTTGGGATATTTCATTAGTTCATAACCTTAAATATTAACCGACGTCTATGAAATTAAACATAGTCTTATATGTGCTTAAAATCCCAGAGATGAAATAAAAAAATAATAAAACATTTTATTTTCAAAAATGTAAATGAATAGGTACACGTCAGGGAAATTGCGTAAAAACTACTCGTACTCTTACAAGTGTATAAAAAATTAGATCTGAAGATAGAGAGCTAATTCTTCAGATAATGAGACTTAAGGATTATCTCTTAACAGTTAAAATCAAACTCTTTTTCTTTGTAATTAATATTTATTTTTGTTTTACTATCAGAATCACCGAATAGTGCGGCGTACAGCGGCAGTGCAGGTAGTAGTCACATAAGTTCTGCCAGTACTTCCAGTCGGCCTGAGTCGTCGTCACCCACATACGGCCACTATGGTATAATTACTCGCGACAAATCTTATAGGAACAGTGCTGATAATAACTCGTCGCTTTACGGATACTCTACAATTTATGACACGATACAAAGACCGCAAAATCCGACCAATTTAGAAGAACTCCCACTACCCCCGCCGCCGGTAGAGGATGTGCCCGATGCAATGTTTAGCTCGACGCTCAGTTTGGATTCGCTTCCACCGCCTCCACCACCGCTAGAGTCTATCGAAGATCTATCTGGTTCTCAATTGAGCCTCCCTCCGCCACCTCCAGAACACGCGATGGAGGCAAATTGCGGTCGAGTACATGACATTGTTAACCAATTGACAGCGCAGCAAATAGAACAAACGGCACGAGCCGGTCAATCGAGAGTTGTAACTCGTCATGCAGAATCAGGCAAGCCTTTCCCTCGTCAACCGTCCCTGGATAGTGTGAACTCCGAAACCTCTAGAACCTCATCTCTTCATTCTGATAAAAGTAGTTATGGGCAACAAAATACAGCCTATGGTGCTTGTCTTGTCGAATTACAAACCAAGAGTTTGACTCAGGGCAGTCCATCCATTCAAAGAAAAGCAGTTAATGAACGAGTTAAAGAAAGGACGGATTCCATTAAAAAAGTTAATTTTGCTGATGAACTCCCAGTGTATTCGGAGGGCAAAAAAGCTAAAAAGATTTCTTTTAATCTCAAGGAACCAACTCCGTCTTCCCCGAGCAAACCATTACCACCAAGACGAAACGAAAGCACGCGTTTATCTTCGCCAAAAAAGCTTGCAGACTCAAATAGTAATCCACCAAAGGAATTTTTAAAAGATTTACAGAGGGTAATAAAAAAGAAATGGCAAGTCGCACAAAAATGTAAATTAGAACCAGCAACAACCCCGCACGAGGTCCTGGGTTTCAGGGAATATCCTTTGTCAGAAGATTATAAAGAGACGAGTGTTTCGATGTGGGTCCAAGAGCACTATGGCGGGGTCGTGGAGGATCCCTTCTACGAGAACGTGTATGGAAGCGAGCCACCGCCGCGCCGCGAAGAGCCCAAGCCGATCAAGAAAAGGCCGCCGCCAGCGCCTCCGCGCCGTAGCGAGTCTACGCACCTATCCACGCATCCACACCCCTCCGTGCAGCCCACTGCTTAACTTTATTTTGATATATATTGAAGGTTAGGCTCGCATTCTAGAACTATACTCAATTGTGAATCTAGGTTATTATATTAGATGGCCATATAGAATAGTCTTCTCGTATCCATGTGGCAACTACCGGAAGGCGCAACCTTATGATTATATCGAACACTTAAAATTGACTCGAATTTGAGACTTTACTCTCAATCGTCTTACGTCGCTCGTTGTCATCCGATCAGCCCGTACGAGTCTTTTCAATATTTAAGACAAACGGAATAAAGATTTTTCCAAAACTGCAATAATAATAATATATAATGTAAATTCACTTAAATATTAAAAAATAATAAAAGAAAAAACGATTGAGAGTAAGTCCTCTGGTAGCCGTTCTGTAATACATTGACATATTTTGGTGCACGGATATTAATCTTGCCACCTAAATATTAAAGACATTATTCCAATAATAATCTATGGTGCACTTTTTTTCGATTATAGTATTCTGTAACCAAGTGACTTTGCGTAATTAGCGGCTAACTTGAACGACTATGTAAAATAACAAATACAAATCAATAGTCACATCGTAATAGTACCTTTTTAAATGAAAAGAAAAAAAAATTAAACCACATTATTTTTTATAAAACTTTAATTTCATCAATATGATCTTAAGATTTATTCGCAAGTTCGAATATAATATACATTAAGTATATGCTAAAAGCCGAGTGTGAAAACTGGATGTTGCTAAGTAATTATTTAAATTAACTCTAAAATGATCAATTTAAGTTATAATATAAAATGGCGGTGCTATTTTGAAAATAAATTGTTGTGTAACTGTTTATAGGCATGCGATTAGGCTTAAAGTAATTAGCATCAAAAATATCACTTTAATTTATTTCTCAAATATTAAGTGCGATGCAACAAAGAAATGGCCATGAGTACATGACCGTTCAGATTAACGTAATACTTGTCCCGCCCTCCGATTGTAAAACAACGTATATTTTAAAAGTTCAAATGATAATCCAAAAGTTATAACAAACATGCATATGAACTCAGTATCAAATGAAGTTATTTTAATTAAATCGCATTATTATATATTGGAATATTAGATTTAAATTAGATATTTATACAGCAATTTTACATGTATTTCAGTTTAAGCATTACCCACTTCTAAGCTAAGAGGCTTCTTGAAGTTAAATCAGATATACAATGTATACTTAACTGATTGTTTTATTATCATGCATGCGGCATGTCAATGAAATAGACGTAATTGCGTTCCAATATACTGGTACATTATAACGCAGTCATTATGTTTGATAATATATGACTATCCATGTTTTTTAATATTCCACTAACTCGAACACTGAATCTGCATTGGCATTATTTCAAAATTCAATAAGTACCTCCATCAGCAAATTATAGGGATATGATTATTTTTTCTGCTTTTTGTTATTACAACTGCAAGGTCACACATTTGTAATCATGTACTTGTTTTCTGTAACGACCACTTTTGTAAACTGAATTAAATTTACTAATGCTAACACTAATCTAGAATTACATATATCAAATTCTCGGTTATAATTATATTGTGGTCGCATATGCACAACAGTAACACATGGTAGAACTTATATTTATCGTTGTTTAACAGTAATTAAAAAACTCAATATGTGTAACTCGGTAGATTTGCCAATTCTCAAAGGATTTTAAAATCGGTAGCTACACATCAATCGATAAATGGGTATCGATAGGTTCATGGTATATATAAATTCATGGATTACACATGGTACGTTCTTTTAAACTTTATTAGTAGAGAATATTTTATAGCTATTAAATTTTTGATTACCAAGTGAAAATTATTTTTGATCCTTAAGTAGTTGCTAAGCACAAATTTCAAATTACCCTCAATCTCGTGATTTGTACTACAAAGATACGAAATTATTCTCTACTATTATAATATTATTGTATACTTAAATTGATTAAGCAGTTTGTGCCATAGATATTAAACACTATACCAGTCCTCGCCCCGCGGTCGATGAGAAATATTTTATAATAATTTATTTAAGGAATGTGTATTCAATAAACAAAGACCGTCATCCAATGTCTGATCTCATTACAACATTAATATGTTTGGGCTGTGATCTAAATTTGTTTCGCTTATTTTTTTTGTAAAATTAGCAACAACACAATTTCAATCCACCAGCGTACTATTAAACGCATGCGCTTTACAGTCTTTCTAATGCCCTTATTCATTATACGATATGTATAGGCTCGTTAAAAAGAGATATACAGAAAAAGAAAGTAAAGTAATTCATTCATAATCGCATTTAGAATAGATCTCTTATATTATTATTTATAAATAAGGGGATTAGTATTTGACTGGTTTTAAATCGTGTTTGAACAGGCTTAATATGTTTAACTGTATCTATCAATTCAGACTTCTAGGACACTCAAACATTTTTTTTATAATTGTTTTTTAATAAAGTAACATTTGCATTTGCCCACGATTTAGTCTATTTTTTTACAAAACCTGGTACGCACTCAAACTATTCAATATTCTGTCATTTTCGACGAATAACAAAGGTGAACATTTTATACTAATACCTATATCATTTTATAAACCTCTAATATCATTATAATATTCAAAATTAAAAGGCATTCCCAGTACCGCAATAGCAAGATAAATAATTATGATGCAAATGTTCATAGGTTTCGTGTTGAGCACCTCAGTCAATTGAAGATCATCAGCGACAAACAGACTTGCTTGATCAATCATTAATGATCGTGGCGTTGATCTGATTTTATGGAAAATTCACATCCTGAAATAAAACAACGCCCATTAAATTTGATCGGTAAAAAATATATCTAAGTTTGTATAATACAATCATTACTATCTATTTTCAAATTTGATGAAATATATGGAAGATGTCCAAAGGAACTCTGTTTTGGATGATAACGCAGACATATCGTGGTTAGTTTCAAGCGATTTGTATTGAAATAGATCACACGAACTGAAAAAGCTTTTACCCGGTTCATTTGCTGTAGCAAAATTTAAGTTTATAATGTTGATGTGGCCTGTATAAATCTAATGTGATTTGTACGAAAGAATACAATGTATCGAAAATATATATAGTTAAATGTTGGTTTCAAAATTTGAAAATAAAATTTATAAATTCAAAGACCCCTTGCCTAACATAAATCCTTTAAAAAGTGTAATATAGTTAATCTTTACACAAATCAGTAAATGGAAATTTATTGTATTAAGAGTTCTTAAAAAGTGACAATGTTGTTTTTTTTACTATCAAAGGCGAAGAGGACAGGTTACGTATAACTTGCTTGTTTAAAATTACGTTGCTGAAATTTAGAAAAGAGAGGAGTTTAATAATAGCTACTTCGCAGAATCGTATTACGCATAGGCCAAGTGTCAAACTGACACGAAAGCGTATCTAATATCTTACGCTAAGTAGAAGCTTAACAGTATATTTAGACATATGTAAATTCATAATACGATTCATCAGTGGTAGTTTTAAAGGACACGAGGACTATTATAAAAGAGTCATGAGTATATTAAGCCGTCATGCAGCAGCCGTCCCCAGCGCCTTTAACAATAAAAATGTAAATCAAATTTGACAATTTAGTACTTTACCTGCTATAGTATATTGTTTAAGGGTTTTCTTTTTATGAGGGTCCTTTAAATTTTATTAATTTAAATTATATCGATAATATTTTAGGCAGCATACACTTTGGTACTGCATGAAATATTGATGCCGATGGTGCCACCTTGTCAATATAGACAAATTTATCTGATAAACATGTAATGAATATCTTTTGTATATTTTTAAATGTATCTAACGACTGTTAGATAAGTATAAAATAATTTTTAATCTTAGTGTATAGGTAAATAAATAGAGAATAAGCTTTGAATACCTGATTAGACATAATATTGTAACTATAATATTGATTAAACGCCAGAATTTTAAATATTCTATTTTATTATTTTAGAAGTTTTAGATTTTTCCCTACGTTATACGTATAGAAATTTGATGTCGATATAAAAATTTCTTACCTCTATCAACTAAAATACCTTGAGGCCTTAAATTATTATACGAGTTTGAATACTTTTTGTAAGTGATTAATTAAACTAGAATATTAATGTAAAACTAATTTGAGCGTTGCTGGCGCCCAATGGCCTCGTGGGAATAAATAACGAATAAGTATTTTTCGTATAATTCAGACGCCTAGTTAGACACAGAAACCCTATATCTGTAAGACATGCCACCCAAAAACTCCAAAAAAGACCCTACACTTGCCTATTTGGTTTTCATATTATCCACCAAACCAACGATACACAACCCGCGGTCCGCGGGCCCCATGTGGGGCCATCGAGTTTTTGTAAGTGGCCCGTCTCAAATACTAATAGTTTTACAATGACATTGATAAAGCCCCTTGTGTAGTAAAAGTCCATAGATGACCACTTGCCATCAGGTGGGCCCCAAACCTCATTGCTGTACTCTTACAATAAAAAAATACCGAAATTAATTAATGTTGCAGCCCGCAGCACCTTGTCTAATACGTCTATGTGGCCCCTGTAAAAGCTTCAGTATGGCTGCATTAAACCATTAACGCTGAATTAAATACACGTTTCAAGCAAATTGTTGAAAAGCGCATAAACAAAGGGAAGACACTAAATAATTCAATTTTAAGATTGCACGATAGTCACTACTTGCATCATCTAAGTCAGAAATCTAAAAGCTAGAAAAATGAACCGTGTAATATCAGCTTCAGCTTTGGTTTTTATATTGTTAGTAATCGAGACAAATACCAATACAATTAAGGATAGGTACAGCGACCAAAGCAATCTAGAGTTCAGTAAACATATTGTCAACCGACAGAATCTCTACAGTGCTGCTAACTTATAAGATACTGCTTGTATTTATGCAAGAGATGCGCGATTGTATTGAAAATCTCAGCTTTTATTGTGATATTCTGGTATTACAAAATGTCGTAGAAAGCATTTTGTTCCGTGCCAGCAAAATAAATAGACAACTTGGTTAAAACTGGGGTGGTGGGACTGTACTCGTATTAGTGAGGGTTTTTAATATCATTTGACAGCTAGATATTGCCCGTGAGATTTTCCACATTGAATGATTCACAGTGCCACATCATGTATAACACGCAGGAATTTCACTTCAAAATATATTTCTATTATATCGACAGAAAAACATACTGGTTGTACAGTTCTGAGATAACAAGTTACGGCTATGTTATAGTTAACATGAACCTAATACCGTCATCCTATTGTTCCTAGTCCAAAGTAGGTAAATAAAGGGTATTTCGCCCCCCATAGGGTGTTGAAATCTGGCTAGCAACCAGTTGTAAATTGTTAATCGATACGTTTTTCTATTTGTATTGCACGAGTTCGGCAGACAGGCCCACCTGGTGGAAAGTGAACATCGTTCATGGACATTTGCAACACCTGGCTGGGTTGTTTTGTCGCCGTTTATAAAAAGCCTCTCGGCCGCAGGAAATTGTATTTCTCCGTTCCTGCACATATAGAACGGTTACTGAAAACCAGAATCTAATCGTATATCTAAATTACACTTTAAATCCCTACCATAAAGTTCCAAATTTAATGCACTATTACGCACGTATGTGTATCTACGTATACAAAATATCTGAATTAAGTATTTACAGAATGGCTAAAATTCATTTGGAAGTCTTCAGTTTTATTTAATAAAAAAAATGTCTAAGGGGACTTCTATTACCTGAGATTAACGCCCACAAACAAAAAGTTATATTCCTTTATATTTTTATTTAAGAAAGTTAAACTGTTTAAATGACATAATAAAAATTGGCAGATAAGTATAAGCCTTGTATATAGCCAAGAGGAAAAAATTGTTTAGACTTGGATTATTGCAGACTATAAGTAGGTAAATAACGGAAAAATCGTGTACAAAGTTTACAACATTACAAATCGAACCTGGGACCTTGCATTCTAAGTCAGCAAAGGCTTATTAAAGGCTTAGGCCCACAGAACCACAGAGGCTGTAATTTTTTTATTTAAATAAGTTTTGTCTATGGTCATTTTTTCAGTAGAAAAATACTGACAAAACTGATTGGCGCGTACCAGCGCGAACCTACATATTTCAAACTTGACGTATATAATAATCATTGATTTTGCACTATAATAGTTATTTTCGAAATGACCATAATAACCATAAAATATTAGTTAGTAGTTTTATACATATAATTCATTAAACCACAAAAATAAATATGAGTAAAGAAGGTACGTACATTTAGATTTACTTCTATTATCAGTATTATTAATAGCATTTCCATAGCGGATACCTTTGTCATGGAGTGTGTTGTCCCAGGGTACACTTCAAGCACTTTATTGCGCTGGATCAACTGTTGCGTAACTATGTTCTATATCTCAGTCTTTCCAACACACAAAAGCGCAGGGTCGTCAGGGAGGAGGGGGTTTTTAGTGGGTATTGAGGTTGCTCGCCCGTGCGGCATCACTCGGAGTCTCCACACTCCTCTGTGTAGTCCATAGCGGACGGAACGCAAAATAAAGCATACAATTGCTAGCGTTACCGCCCCCCGTGGATTCGTGCCGTTTCCTAGTGACGGCCCAGAGAGTGCGTAAATCAGTTAGTCATTTTCCCTCGCCTCAAAAAAAAAGTTAGACTGCGATTTACTCGTTCTATTTATTTTATTGCATGGGTTCATCAGACGACAGGCAGACGGTCCACCTTATGGAAAGCGGTTACCATCGCCTATGTACATTTGTAATACCAAAGGTGTCTGCCGCTTGTTGCATGAATGTTTGAAAAATATTGACTAGTAAAAATTATGAATTGCATGACTATACCTCATGTTAGTGAACATGATATTACTCGCTCACTGAAACTTCCGGGACCGCTGCTAGTTCTGTGAGTATCTTTGTTTTGAGATCTACAAAATACCCACTTAATAGATTATTTGCCTTTAGAGGATTGCAAATGCATTCGAATATCTGGTCACTTGGAAGCGGTAAAATGGCTGCTATGGCCTCGAGAATATCGTCCCAGTCCAGGATATCTACACCTTGGTGATTGGACGACGGATTACTTTATTTGGCTACATTATGTAGAAAGCAATAATGGAATACTAGCGGATGATGACGTCCTTTTGTGAGTGCATTAATTAAATATCTACAAGTATAACATTGAGATTGAAATATCTATTTGTGATACAAAAAATGCTTTCAACCAGTGAAACTGATTATATTGTAATGGAATCAATTTGACTGATTGTTAGACAAAATAATCTGAAATTTGCCTTGAATAGCCTCCGAAGTGTCCCAACCGATACTAATGACAATGAGGCAGCGATGGGTGGTACAAATTAAATAATACTTCAGATGGCAGAGGGTAGTATTCACTGTCGAGTGTTGATGTGAACTGTTTTTTTTTTGGAAACGGTAATAAAGTACAAATATTAACAAGTCGCACTGCTAATATATTATAGCACAGTGTGTGAGCGGGACGGATGACGTGCAAGCGAGATAGAACAACTATTAATATGTTCCTCCGCTTAGCGCTGCGCATGGGCTCAGCGCTAGGCAAGTAGGCACTTAGGCAGTAGTTCGTTGTCTGCTGTGATGAGTAGACGTTTGCAGCGTCAATAACAATATTGTAGATTTCGGGCCGATTTCCGATCATCAAATAAAAGTTATCAGTCAAATAAATTATAGGTAACCTGACTAAACTCAAAAGTGAATCGATTCAACTGTTTTATTCATGCGACTGTCATTTTTAAATTTCCTCGGTTGTGTTTTATTCCATGAATTACTTTTACTTGATGATTGCAAAATCAGCGCTATGATTAAAAAAAAGATCTGTATCCTAATTTGTCCTATATTTCAATATAAAACTTTTTTTAAATTTACAATTAACAGAACTAAGGACACTCGATACTGGTCAATCCGCGATGTACAACGTTACTTCCATGGTGATCTCCATTGTGAAAAAGTTTTATTTACGTATCAGTATCCCAATCTTAGGATGCCAACCCAACTCGGGAGTTACCTATGGAAATATAATACGGCTCTTAAACTACCGTCCGCTGTATACATGAAAGAACTACACAGATCTTTGGAAATCACTCTCAAGGTTTACATCAATATACCTTATTTTAAATAGATACTAACATACCTATAATTTTCTCACAAATATTTCACACAATAATTTCAATGTACGCGTTTCCTAGTGAAGAAATGTGTATATGACACATATCACAATAAATTCTAAATACTATTTACATAAAAAGGACAGGCGCCAAAATATTATTGATATGATCATATTTTCAACATCTCATTATAGATATAATTTTACTTATCGTTTAAACAATAATCAATCAGCTATTTATCTCGTTAAAATTGAGACGTCATAAGGTAGTATTTACATACAAAATTGGAAATCTTTTATTCATAACCAAGTTACACGTCAATTTCTATATTATAACAAATAAAATTAAAGTTAGGTCATATCACAGGACATAAACTCCTCGTGGCTACAAAAGGTGTGCTCGACTAACCATTTCCTGAGCCCTATTTTAAATTAGCCGACGGATGGTGACTTCGTTATCCTTTTAGGGCTACGTTCCATTAGGGACTCGCAACGACCATTTTCCCGACCGCGATTTATCCCGTTCCACTTACTTGCCAGCGTTACAATCGTAAACCACTATTAATTATTATATTATTAGTTATTAGTAGAACTGCTATTCGACCCACCTCTTGACATGGGTCGTTATGAGCGTTGTGTGATCGAAAATGATGACGTCATTAGTGACATTTTCGCCACGACCACAACGACGGCGGTCGCCTTGTGGAACGGCTAACTGAGCATTTTAGGTGTTGTGAGCTACTAGTGGAACGCCCTGTAGGTAGTTTATTGTATATGACATCCGTCAATCTCCCCGATCAAGGAGGCTGTGACAATTTGTGCGATGAATAAACGTAACTCAGTTGAATTGACCATCAAATACCCAATTGTAATTATATGCACATGAGGTATGGGTGAATGTAATGATACACTACTGGGTTTATAATTTACGATATTTGAATAACTTAATTAAGAATTTCAAAATATTTTCTAGAAAATGGAAGCGAAAGAGGTACAAATTGATCGACTTACTGTATCAGATCAGTTGATCAAAATAGATCGATTGGATTTTTTTAAACGAAAGACATTTTTTCGCATTTTGTTAAATATTTTAAGGTATTTACAGCAAATTACTTGTTCATCTATAAAAAGGATTAATTCAAAAATGAATGTTCAAATTTGCCAATGCCTATTTGTCCAATGAACAGTTTTCAAGATCATTTGCAATTAGTTTCATTTGAAAATTTATGCTGCAAGAGATTAGAGGGTGTGCGATTAATACAACAATTAGCCTGCTTCAACGCTAATTCCATAAAATATTTATTTTTATGGCGTTTTGTTCTACCAAACGAAAACCCAATACTTGTCAACTACAGTAACATTAAAGGTAAGTCATTTTATGGCCGTTTGCTATATATTTTTTCATTTACTTGCCATACCATGGTCGAAATTTGATATTACTTATAGGGCGCTAATGACAAATTTTAACCGATGGTAAGACATTATTACGCTCGATAAGATATAGGAAACGGTCATTATTTTAAATTAATTATTCGACTAGAATTAGTAAATATGTAGCTACATAACTTACAAAGTGATTAAGCCTAAATTAGGTACATTTGCATAAGTTTGGATAGACTTCTACTTATGGCCGGTCCCATATCTTACCAACAATGCATTTGATTGAGGTATTTACTAATTATTGGTTAAGAATTGACATAATGTACATAGCGATTAAGCGACAATTTTTTACATAACTGGAAAACGTTTAGAACGTTGATAAGGACTTTACTCGCCAGTTTGGCAAGTTAACTAATGCAAATGTAAATCGGGCTTTAAACAAATACTCTGCTACTCAGATATACGGTGCACAAATTTTAAATAGTGGGTGGGCGGAGTGCGTAAAGCGAAGCTATACTTACCCTTTCTGCAACCCCTATGGTCCGAAGTTCTTGAATGTTTCATTTTTTGAGATGAAAATTATTTGCATAAATCTGGATTCTGTTTCATGAAAACTGCTAATTCCATAATGTACGTCTTGACAGAGTGTACAACAAGAAATTTGTGTATTTTGATAAACATGACTTCACATATGTTTTTCACAAATTTTATTGTTATTCGTGAAAAATCGCGACCAGTGATTAGAACAGCGATTTAGGTTAATTACGTTAGCTTCAGAGCTAACCGCACGAGCCGAACGAGCGTACCGCGGCAGCGGCTGACGAGTGTCAAAACCGACTGTAACTATTTATTTTATATAAACGATTTGTAGTTTCGTCTTTATTGGGCGTCATTTTGAATATAGTTACTCTTGTAGGGTATGAGAAGATAGAAGTGCATTATTAGTGAAAAAATAGGTGAGGTGAGGTTATGTTAATTTTAAAAAAAATTCAAGAACTCCGGACATAGGGCTTATAGTGGGTGTAAGTATTCCCCCCTCCTCAATCCTCTACCTCGCTACTTAAAATTCGTTTATCAAACATCTATAGATTTACCAATAAATAAACACTCACTAGTCTTTAATAATGATATAGGTACTACTGTTGGGAATTTCTAAAAATTAATGATCTGCATATAACTTTAGAAATTGGATGATAAAATTGACTCTAAAACAGGTAACTTCAATAGGATATGATGTTGCCGATTTTCCAAGCAAGCTACGGAAATTAATATACATAGCTTTTAATAAATAAACTTAAACCATAATATAAACGATAAGAAAACAACAAGATTTACTCGTTGTTTTCTTATCGTAAATTTCTTTATACAGTTTGTTATATAGCCTGACTAGATGTGGAAAGTATACTGTTCTTTAGTAGGTAATTCTGTATCTTGGCTGATTTTCATTATGAACCTTCTGAATGATTTATTATATAATACACTAGCTTCTACCTGCGACTTCGTTCGCGTGGAATAGTTAAAAAAAAGCAAGTTATAGTTTATCCGTGCAGGAACGGAGAAAGAATACCTGCGGCCCGGCGGCCTGTCGTAAGAGGCGACAAAACAACCCACAGCCAGGTGGTAGGGCATTTGCCCGACTGGATGGCTACCACCCCTGGTCTAGAGTATGCCGCCATAATAACCCTGTGTTGTGTTCCGACATTAGTGACCAGGTTCCAGGCTCCCTAAAGAGAGCAGCAGCGCATTCGTAGCACCTTTGGTGTTGCAAATGTCCATAGGCGATGGTAACCGCTGTCCATCAAGTGGGCCGTCTGCCTGTCTGCTGATCTCCTGCAATTAAAAAAAAAAAAAAAAAAAAAAAAAAAAAAAAAAAAAAAATCCTGCGATTTTGAAACATTCTTCATTGGTGCTCCGCTCCTATTGATCTTAGCGTGATGGTTTATAGCCTATAACCTTCCTCGACAAATTGGCTGTCTAACAATGAAAAAAAATTTCAAATCAGACCAGTAGTTCATGAAATTAGCGCATTCAAGCAAACAAACTTATCAGTTTTATATATTATATATATAAGATAAAACTCTCTCACCGACACCACACCCTGTCAAAATATCCGTTTCTATTATGTTACGTTGCAGAGAAATTACTTTCGGTCAGTTATAAGCTGTTTAAGTAATTAAAGCTTTTTAACTATCCCACGGGAACTCTTTAAGTTTTGGAGATCAAAAGTATCCTATATGTTGACCAGGGATATAAGCTATCATCATACAAAATTTCATGTAAATCGGTCCAGTCGGTTCGGAGATTAGCTGGTACAAACAGACAGACAAACAGAGCAACAAAAAAATCGAAAAAAATCTAAATTAGGTCTATTTAACTTGTTACATCCCCTGACTCGGTTTTTAGCATTTTTTACCTCTACAATTTTATTATATGTATAAATATGACACCTATAATGTAGTTACTCTGTGTAAGGGTATTTAAATTTCATGTCAGTCAGATTTTCAACAATGTCAGTATAATGTAGGTAAATACATCATTTTTCACATTCACATCAAAATTACCAGTATAAATAAATCTAAAATGTTTAACTTGACTAAACTTGTATATTTAGTTCCAAGCATTAAATTTTTTTGCATTATTATTCCGTGTATATCACTGTTGTGTATCTTTTGTACGTATTTGTCGAACGTAGTGTCATATTACAATAATGCTTTTCACTCGAAATTAAATACATTTGTCGAAGAAATGCCTTTATGACTGACATTTTAGCCCTTACGGGATAGTTGAATTATTATTGATAGTAATAAGATATACGGAAATATTATTTATGAAGTTCTTTAAACAATTATTATCTAAAAAAATATTGCCATAACAACCATGTTTATCGCAACCGTATCCCGTGACTACATCTAAATAGTCATATGTATTTGGGGCGTTTCTACTATAATATTATTTTATATTATTTATTTGAATGAGATACCTAATATAACACTGAAGCCTTAGATGGAAACTGAAATGACAACTGATGAGGATAAAGTGAAAATTGCAAACCTTCTTCAAAATCTAGAGGTAAAGGAGATAAAATTATCTGAACGAAGTTTGGAATTTGTATCTAATGTTTTGAAAAATTTTGGTCAATCTGGGGATGAATCACAGGACACTGAGGAAGAACAAGTTTTTGAAAACCCTTACAAAGTTGACCAACAAATGCTAGAAGTAATTGAGAAAAAACTAAAACAATTACTCTCTGAAGGAAACAGGTGAAGTATTATAGTCTATAATATTATTTAAAAAAACAACTGGAATAGCCTATATACACGATGGAGAATGTTTTTTAGATTTCCTGTCTGTTTATCTGTTTGTTCGGGATTAACGTAACTACTACTAAGCCGATTTCGATGCGGTTTTCGCTGATCGACAGTGAAGTCTTAAACTTAATATATGCGCTACTTTCTATTCTGGGAATCCCGCGGGAATTTTTCTGAGAATAATTTAAAGTGGCCAGATTTAAAAAAGTGCGGTACTTTGTGTCCGGGAATCCCGCGAAAATTTCAAGTCGAGCATCGAGATATCCATGCTTATTCTAGTTATTAATAAAGTACGCTGACAGCAGTGTATTTACATTTTGATGTTTCAGTTTTTGTTATATTCTAATAGCATCGCAGAGGTTGGTGATAATCATCGATTTCATTAATGTAACCTATAACATTACATAAAATAATTACATAGACCTGTCATAAGACAGGAATAATTTATTGGTCTATTGAATTTTGATTATACACTATAATAGTCTACACTTGATTTACTTTTTAGTTTTTAATCTTTATATTTTTGGTTATTTTTGCTGTTAATAGTGTAAATATCTGATACAAATTAAAGACCACACATTATATAGTTAGTTATATGGCCAGTAAACAATATTCATAGTAATTAATTTTTTGCTCTTAATTTCAGAGTGAAGAAAGTAGTAGCCGAAAACGTGGTTTCGTGTGGTCCTGACTATAAACGACCATGGAGGACCCATTCAAACCGGGAAAAACTTCTACGCATAGACAGCGAATTAAAAAGACACCTCGAGAAGGCATCTCAGCTGATTCTTCCTATGGCTGAAGGCGAAATGAGAGATCTTATTAAACAATGTCAGGATGAGATTCAAGTCGTAGCCACACCCACTGTTGTTGCTACAGATAAGTTACGAGCAACAATTGAAGCGGCTAGGAAAAATTTGCCAAATTTCCAATACAGAATTGTTGATAATTCAACTGCCACAGAAATAATGCCAAACGCACATGATAAAGAAACTAAGTAAAATTAAATAACAACTATTTTACTGACGTTACGTTACTGTCATTTTTTCAATATACTTTAATAACTATTATAATTAGGAGGCCTTCTATAATAAAGCACTTCGCGCTAAATTCTGCCCTTGGTTCATATCCGGCTCGAAGGACCACACACTATGTTAATTGTTAAATAATTAAATGAAGTTTAATAATGAAGCCATTTTGAGTTGAAGAGACATTTATCAATAATGTTGTCACATATTAAAAATTAGTTCCTAGTGTTGCCATGTATAAATATTAATTTAACATATTTTATGTTTTAAACAGCCCCTTTCGATCTCATCACCTACCCCGTCACTCTTCATGACACTTTCTGTAACTCCCCTGTAAGTCATCACAGAAACTAGAACTCCATCCCTCTATTTTATGTTCGTTTTCGCGTTGCGAACTAAAAACATCACACCATTGATATCTCCCCTCGTATGCGAACGTAAAGTACGATCTATCGATGACCCCTCGCAACAAACAACATTAAAAGATACTATCCAAATTATTGATTTTTTATCTTTCCCAAGTTAATTAATAAACCCTAACTTATAATATTATAAAAAAATACATGTCGTGTCTGTACATTTAAGCTATTAAAAAAACAACTGGCATAGACTATATAAACGACGGAGAACATGATGCATTTTTATTTTAGATTTCTTGTCTGTTTGTTCGAGATTCACGTAAATGCCGAGGCGGTTTTCGCTAATTGCTAGCAAATTCTTAGACTATAAATTTGCACTATTTATTATTCCGGGAATCCCGCGGGATTTTTTCTGTGAATTATATGAAATGGCCAGATTCAATAAAAAACGAAATCCAATGCGATTTTTTCACTGATCGATATCAAATATTGTGTGCAATATTTTTTATTCCCGGAATCCATGCATAAAATTAGCTAACTATTCCAACACAATCTATCCTATCCGTGCAGAAACGGAGAAATAATACAATTTCCTGTGCCAGGCAGCCCGTCGTAGAAGGCGACAAAACAACCCACAACCAGGTGGTGGGTATTTGCTCGACTGGATGGCTACCACCCCTGGTCATACTCCTGACCAAGTCCAGCTTTTTCAAATACTAATGAAAATGAATTTATCTCAAAATATAATCTTACAGATTTCTTAACAGACTCTACAGCAGCAATTAATAAATTAAAACTCAAATTTTGTCAATGGAGTATACAGATTTCATAGGATATAGGAATAGGCTAATTTAATCACCAGTTTTTTCCGTTTAAGGAACTGTACCCCTTCTTGTCTGATAGTTTACAGGCGATTTATAATCCTGTTAGAACATATGCGGCGTTCAAATGAACTAGGAAAAACGAATGAGATGTCTTTGGGACACATAGTTGGAACAGAAGTTTCAAAGACCATCGAAAACCATGTTATTATTAAGTCCGAAATTGTATCATGAGATACAGCGGTCAGCATTTAATTTTTTACTTTACATTACACTTTTGTTTGTCTATTTCCCATTTACCGAGTAACATGCGATAAGGAACTTCGTTCAAATAAATAATTCATTAAAAAGAATTTCATAGGTAGCGGTCAATATTTACCCCGACCAGACACAAAACAATGCTTTCTTAGAAGTCTCGGTGAGTTACGGAACCTGAGATTGCTAGCACTTGAGTACTCGCACATTGCTGATGGAACTGGTGGAGCGCTGATGTCCTTGCTTCCTATTTTAAGAAGACCTCATTTTAGACTACAGGTACATATAATTATTAACTTTAATGTATAACTTCAAAAGTTTTTCTACATAAAAGTGCACCACTGCTTTTATATATGTCCGACTCACATAATGGCCACCCATTATGTGAGTCGGACTCGCACATAAACGGCTGCTATACCTAAGACACGGATAAAAAAAAACTCAGCATTATTCTCTTTTTAGGGATTTAGGTAACTCTTATTATTTTCTGAATTACATTATACTATAAATCTGTAGTACACATAAAACAGGCCGTAGTTTACTTTCTCTCTCTTTCTGAGTGCGGCATTGAAACTTCGTAGTATAATAATTACTTAATTATTAAGTGCAAATATCGTGTGTGAAGCACAAAAATGCAAAGGCAAAACTAGTTATACCTAGGTATGCTATTTGTCCAATATGGACGAAGGTGGCAGGTTACTAGTAGTATAAAGTATATACAATAAATTCAATTTATTATAATGATATAATAAAATATATCAATGAATCAATATTAATTTCTCCCTAGCTTATTTGTCGCGAAGACCAAATTCCCGGACGAAACGACACATCTCATGGCGGAGGTGGATACGATATTCCTGACAAAACTTGGAGGAGAGTAGCAATTGCATGCCCAGACCTTTACATATTTATGGCGTTTCGTTAGTATTTATTTTGGAAACAGCTTTGTGTAGGAACGGAGAACATGACATGACAACCCACAGTCACGTGGTTGGGTATATTTACCCATCTGGATGGCTACCGCCCCTGGTCTAGAATAATCCGCCATAACAACCTTGAGTTGTGTTCTGGCATTACTGGCCAGACTCCAGTCTCCCTTAGAAAGCAGCAATGCACTTGTACCTCTGGTGTTGGAAATAGGCGATGTTAACTGCTTCCGATCAAGTGGGTCATCTGCATGTCTGCTGCGCTCATGCCATAAAACAATGAGGTTGAACATCGCCAACAGCAATCGGAACGATAGATAGATAGATAACACTTTATTGCTCACCAAATACACAATTTCAAAATATACAATTACAATATTGTCATGGTAGAAACAAAAGGCGGCCTTATCGCTGAAAGCAATCTCTTCCAGGCAACCTAACTTAAGGAATAATTTAATCTAATCTGGCGTTGTAGGTGGTGCAGATAATTAAATATCAAATAACATAAATAAACATACTTAAACTAAATAATTTATAAAAAATAAAAAAATACACATACTTAAACTAGTTTATAAATGTATTTAACATACATACATATATATTAAATAGTCTATAATATAAGAATTAGGCATAATTATTTAAGGAAAAGTAGTGTTTTCTGAGTGCGTTCTTGAATATAGGCGATGTTTTAGAGTCTCTGAAAGTAAGAGGCAGCGCATTTCAAAGTTTGACAGCCTGCACTGTGAAAGAGTTATCATAAAAGGATGAAGTGTGTGCAGGCGTAGTGAGTTTACGATATGTATGAGTGCGCAAATTGTGGGAAGTAGAAAGGCGAAGAAATTCAAAACGTTCCTTAAGGTAGGGAGGACTACTAGGGGTAAATAATATGTTATAAAGTAATGTGAGAATGTGAGTATTCCGGCGAAAGCGAATAGGGAGCCTCTTGAGTTTTTCACGAAATTCAGAAACATGGTCATATTTTCGCAAGCCAAATATGAACCTAATACAAAAATTCTGAAGTCGCTCAAGTTTACTTAGCTGTTCTACGGTTAAGTCAAGATAGCAGGCGTCAGCGTAATCTAAAATGGGTAACAAAAGAGACTGTGCAAGCATAATTTTGGTGGCAGTAGGCAGATGGGATACAAGTGCCATCAAAAACAATGTTCGGTAGGGTTGCGAAATCCACTTTTGCACGTATTCTGGGGCTACCGATGACTATAACTTGAGTCTTACGAGGATTCACTGTAAGACCAAACATTGTACTCCAATGAAGTATGTGGTTTAAGTCTAGATTGATTTGTCTCACGGCAGTACTTAAATCATCTGGAGCAGCTTGAGTGTATATCTGTAAATCGTCCGCATAGAGGTGATAGGATGAAGTTAATTTATCGGAGATTGAATTAATGAAAATCGCAAATAAGAGAGGAGATAAAACGCCGCCCTGTGGAACACCAGCAGTAAGGTCAGACCATGATGAATAATTGTCATCAACACGTATTCGCTGCCGGCGTCCATACAGGTAACTGTGAAACCAACCAATTACTGTTGGAGATATGTTAAGAGTGCGGAGAATGCTAAGTAATATGTCATGGTCAACATTATTAAAAGCACTACTAAAGTCTAGCAGTGATAGTATTGTCAGTAGACCACTTTCCATCCCCTGACGGATGTCATCGGTAATTTTTACCAAAGCTGTTGTTGTACTATGGCCTGGGCGGAAACCAGATTGAAAAGGATTCATTAATGAGTTATAATTTAGGAAAATGCTTAATTGTTTATGGATTAGACGTTCTAGAACTTTGGATAGGAAGGGAAGAATGGATATCGGTCGGAATTCAAAAAAGGACGTGGGATTAGACTTTTTAGGGAGAGGAATAACTTGTGCCTCTGTCCAGGCTGCTGGAAAAGTACCACTAGCCATGGATGAGTTAAGGATATGAGTAATAATCGGGTTGATGACATCAAGAATAGGGATAATCATATTGCGACTAATACCATCACTGCCGACAGAATTTGAAGTGATGGATTTTATGGCACTCGTAACATCACAATCAGATAATGGTCTGAGAAAAAAGGGGAATGAGAAGGAGTTGGAGCGGATGAAAGATTTTTTAATGACTTTATATTATTGTCAAAATTTATAACAGTCGTGAAATGTTGATTGAGGTTATCAATATTGAAGTTTTTTGGAACAGAGTTTTGCTCTGATTTACCAACTCCCAAGGATCTCAGAAATTTCCAAACTTTAGAAGGATTATCTATGTCAACTGATTGATGAATATACCGGCGTTGCGCGTCCCTACACACTCTATTACAGCGATTACGGATAGTTATGTAAGCCTGTTTGGTCTCACTACACGGACTAAGCTTGCATTTGGTCTTGGCAAGAGATTTTTTGTGTATAAGCGTCTTAACGTTATCGGTAAGCCACGGTGCAGGTAAGTGCTTAATTTTAATACGACGCATGGGTGCATGTAAATCATATAGCTTTAATAATATTGTATTAAATATACGCACTTTATCATCGATAGTAGCTGCATTGTAAACCCCCGACCAATCCAACTCGCGGCAATCCTTGAGTAGAGCCTCCGAATGAACGAAGATGATGATGAGAACGATAATGACATTGCGCAGTCAGTACCGGATCAAAGAGTACATCGGAACACTTTTCACTAGTTGTAACACGTAAATAAGCCCCGCCAGTACCTTTGGCTTAGCGATGGGCGATTCGATGAGCGACGCGACTGAAGTTGGCACCGAGCGTACCGACTCGTGCTTCATATCTTTATACAGTATAGAACAGTCACTTTCAGCGTCTGTCTGTATATCCACTAACTCCTAAACCACCCAACGGATTATCAAGCAGTTTTCATCATACTTTCTTTTACCCGCTTCGCCCACGATACATAAAAACCATACTTATATTTTTTTTTTAAGTTTTTATGTAAGTAATTAAAACTACGCAAAAAGACTTGACCCAAGTCGTAGCCGCGGGAATAACTCTAGTATCTTAGTAATTTTCTTGTTATTGCCCGTCGGGTCGTGTTTGGCGACAAGGTCCTGATCGGGCCCTAAAACATGAGCAGTTGGTTAGTATGGGATAGAATCGTTGACGATACGAACATACGAGTATAGTTATCATTTTTGACTATTTTTGGTCCTTTTACAGATCGGATTCGAGATTATGACAATATAAGACGATTTCTGACGCCAAGCATTCCTCTTCGAGAAACACATTTGCATTTGGGGATAGACCTTAAAAAGCGCCAGCGACAGGATTCCGATTTGAGTTGCTTTTTTCGTCACTTAGCCTATCAATACGCAAGCACTTTAGGTTAGAAAAAATATGTTATAATGTATACAGTGTGGCCATAACTACGGACACAATAAAAAAACGATAATTATTTTCATACTTTTATATAAATGCACTAGCGGTCCCGGCAGACGGGGAGCCACTCAAACACACACAAAATACCATCAAAATCTGTCCAGGAGATTAGGAGGAACCTGATCCTAGTGCCACCTACCCCGGTTCAAATACACACAAAAATGTATGCTATCAAAATCGTTAGTCGTTTTCAAGTTATGCGCGTATTATCCCCGCAAATAGCTAATGCGTCTGGTCGCCATTTTGGTGACGTAACCGTAACCGAACACTCAGTACCGTTAGCATCACTGGCCGGCGAGTACGCATACAGATTTAGTTGCGGATGACGTCACGTGAATGTTAATTTGACAAGGTTCCAGTGCATTAGCAATTTGCGGGGATAATACATACATTTCTACGAATCATTCTTTTAGATTTATATTAATTAAAGTTTACATACCATTAATCAAAGAAAGGGGGTAGGGCGTAAAGTATGGCGCTATCTATTTGATAGTTATGTAACTTAGTTGACAGCTTAACTCATTACTTACCGACCTCTCGATTTAATAAAAATGCATTTTTTATTATGAATTATAGGTAATAAAACCTTCTGATGTCTTAAGTTGGAACTACTCCAGCAAACTGAAAAATAACTCATCAAATCGGTTGAGTAGTTTCGGAGTTCATCGCGGACAAACGCTGTGACAGGGAATATAATATATATATACGAGTATATAGATTACACATAATAGGTGTGGAGTAAAACCATTTTTGATACTCTACATCCTTTTGGTATTACGATGGAAAATTATTTTATGGTAATAGTCGAAAGATTTAAATGAAATGTTCTTTGTTTAAGGGCTGATTTTTCAATCACCAGATAAAAGTTATCAGTCGGATACTCGTAAATTAAAAATCTAAGGCTGGTGTACACCGAAATTCAACCAACGGTTAACCAAAAATAATCACTGTTTTTCCATAGATTTTTGGCGATTATTTTATTTTAACCATCGGTTAAAAGTCGGTGGACACCAGCCTTAGTGAATTTAAGAGTACAACCATTCAACTGTTCCATTTATGCAACTGATATTTGATTTTTTCCATGTTATACCTACTGTATTCTATGAATAACTTTTTATCTGTTAATTAAAAACCGGCCCTAAGACAGAAAATGATATTAAGAATGATGTTTAACAATATTCTGTACCATAATCAAGTATTATCATTTCAGCAAGATTCAGCTCCGGGGAACGGATAGTATACCCTCCACGCTTGTTTAAAGCGGCTTGGCAGGTTTTACACATTGGTTATCTCGTTGTGCCGGTTTCATCACGATATTTTCTTTTACCGTTGTTAGCACATGGTAATTATGACAATATACACAGAGGTCCGACAACTGCCTAAGTGGTGCATGCGTTCTGGCCAGGAGTCGATCCCTCGCCTTTTAAGTTTGGGACGCATGCGCTAGCCATAATGCTATAACGACTTCCTTATGATTGATAGAGGCAAGTCTCCCATCGAAAAACTACGCGTTTCTATCGATAAATGTCCACAACGTTTAAAGGATATGTATAATAAATATTGTTATGAAGATTTATGCCAATGGTTTGTTAAAAATATAATGATTAGTAATTACCAACCAAAACGGGCTTTAAGGCATTTGCCTATATTATTCATTAGAAGATCGTTTTGAATAAGTAATTTTTAAACGTTATTATGTAATTTATATAAATTAAAGCATACTGCAGTAATATTTCATGTGATAAAAATGTAAAAATATAAATATGTATTCATTATAACAACATTTATGGCGACTAGGATGTCTATTTAGTGCATTATAAGTCGCTTGCGAAAACTTGTGGAGAAATTTATAATTATTTCTCCTATTTCTTAAAAGCATAAACATAATTTTTAAAACAATATGATTATTTTTTACAAATAATTTCACAATCAACAGGTACTTTGGGTGTCCATCAATGGCGATCAGCTGTTTTCCCTTTACGGCTAGTATTTGAGCTGATGCCTCACCTGGTACGCTTTTCCTACATCGGCGCTATTGAAGATGAAGTTGATTTAAAACGAATGTTGCAAATAATTTCACTTGGCGTTTGTGACAGTAAGAAAATTGGTAAAATGATATTATTACGGACAGGCCAACTTATGGCCAGTTCCCATATCTTACTATTAATTCACTTGCCCTACTTGAATTTCGACACTACTTGTATGGAGTTTATATCAAATTTTAATCGATAGTAAGGCAAATGACCGATGGGTACGATATAGGAACCAGAACTTAAAGGGTAACGTTAACGATTACTTGGTATCAATGTGTAGGTTATTAATTTTCCTTGGAATCAACAGTTCCAAGCTAAATACCGATTAGATAAAATAAACTATCTTGTAAGGTGATTCTACGGCAAAACACATCCTTTTTTTCATATTAAGGAAATTCAGCTCAATATTAGTAGTATTGGGTTTAGAATTTAAAAAAAAAATAACCATTATGGTACTGTATTTTTTTTAACACTTACCTACATAGTTTAAAATTCAGAAAGTTGACACCTATAAATACTAATTGTGAATGTATTTATAAATAAATGTATGTTAAGTTTCAGTCAATTTCTTTTGAATTTCAGAGCTACAACAGGTCAAAATTATTGTACAAGATGAAACAACGAAAAATAATTATTGGACTCAAGTAGTTGAAGATTTAAGACTAGAATTCGCAGACATTATGGAATTATACCATATAAACTTTTGCATTTGTATTTACAAAAGTTAAAATACTGTATAATTTTTTTTTTGTACATTACATATTTATTTATGATATTGTACTTTTACTAATTTCTTTATTTACAATTAACTTATTTTTATTTATTATATTGTGTTGAATTGTTGTCTTACTTTTTATAGCTGTTATTTCTTCAAATTGCACAATTTTCTGTAATAAAAGTAACTAACCCTATTCATTCTTATTATTAATTGACGCAAATCTTAACTTGTCGCGAGTTTTGATGCTTTTTATAACTTACACGTGGTATTTCTCAAACTAAACATTAAAAAATATATTTGTTTTTTAATTATTATGATAAGAGCCAACGACGGCCGGACCTTGATTATTTTATAAAAGCTGAAAGTTTTTCTGTGAATGTACCCCTATAAGGTAAGAACGACTAGTGACCATAGGTTTTGGGCAGGTAACAGATAGTAGAGGCGTATAAAATAGTACCTAAAATTCGTTAAAGTATAAAGCTAATTTTTTACATTTTCTTCGGGATAACTATAGAAACCTCTTCATCCATTGCCGGACACTTATGTTGCAGTTGCTACCCTCTGCCAGACACCCTTAAACTTTAATAAATTATAATACTTTCGGTATAGCTATAATATACGCACATTGCGATAGTTCGCGTGTCCGACGGAACGACCAATTAATCGCAAACGTGGTGTCCAATCATACTGTTGTCATTGACAAGACTAATAGCCAGTTCCTATATTTTCATACTCACTTGCCTTATTATCGGTTGAATTTTGACAATACTTATATAGAGCTACGTCTTAAAATCGAAAAAATAGGCAAATGAACGGTTGGTAAGATATATGAACGGGCTATTAATTTTCATCTGGGAGAACGAAGTCACAAGCTGAAACTAGCAATTAATCAAATTAAAACAAACATTAGCTTCTGTCAAAAAGTTTATTTACATAATATTTAATAATCCATTAATAAATCAGATTTTTACAACATTATAATAATAATTAAATCAATAACATAAGACTGTGAATCTAAATGGAAAAGTAAAGGCGATGAGCGCGGCGTGGTAAAAAGCTAGGCGATCGTGCTGGCCACATTTGGCGGCCAGAGCGCTTGCTCTCGCTTGAGAACAGACCGCGCGATGTCTCCAGGGCCTGGCCACGAGCCAGCGGCTTAACAATCGCTGCGCGAAACTCGCCCCGTTCCCAAATATTGAATTCACAAAAGATTTGAGACGATTAGCACTGGAGACAACCGACATACTATAATTAATAATAATATAAGACATTTATTGATACAGTAATTCCAGGATACCACTCGTAATTGAAATCGGTTGTGCCAAAATGAACCAACCCACAAATTATATATATATAATACTGACACCTAACTGATTAGAACGTGTTACATTAGTTCTCAACAAGAGCCTAGCTAGGATCTATTTATATCTGAAAAAATATATATAACATGTAATGAAATAAGAGCACATATTCCATTCACAAAATTTCTTTTGTTATGATTGTTGTTTACCAAATGAGGCATATCATAAGTAATAATTATTACAACTCAACTGCATAAATAATATTTTTGAAAGCAATGGAGGGTATTTGGTACATTTTGGCATTACTGGGGGCCCTAAACGGCCGCATTTGGAGAATTGATTAGTGAAAGTAACGCGTACTAATAGGTAAATACATCAGAAAGTTTAATTTTGATATTTGTCATATTCGTAATGAATCTGCGAAACCGGCCGCTTTAGGCCCCCACGATTGTGATCAGAGACGTCTTAACCACATCGGATGCCGCAGTGCGAAATCAGTCTGAGCTTCCAACAAATAAAAAACAAAATGTTACTTATAATAAATTTAGATATATTTCCAGACATAAGAATCAATTTTCTGATTTTTATTGATAAAGTCAGTTTAAAACAAGCAAATTATCCGTGGTATGTGTATGTCGGTACATGGTGAGCGGCTTAAGACCCCAGGTCCTTGGACCGGGGTGCCACGCAGCTTTTGTGCGGTACATCCCTAAGTAAAGACGGCCCTGAATTAGCTAAATAAAATTGGTACGTTCTCTATGTCCCATAATAATAGTAACAAGTGCATATATAGGACATCTTTAGACTCACAATATGAAAATTGAGCGGAACATTTTTATTCTATAATTTAATCTAGTTTTTTATAGTAGGTATTTCTCGAGTTCCATGTCTCATTAACTACTATTTATACATGTATTTATTTATATTAATTAATTTTATATTTAAGGAAAACAGTTTTTATTATTGGACAGAGGGAGGTATTCTATATAAATATCTTTCTTGTAATTAATGTGGTATCCTGTATTTACTAACAAACTTATAGTTTTGTATAAAAAAATCATTCTAAAATGTAAGTTTATTAATTATAATGTGAATTAAAATACGTCATTCAAAGTTTCATTTAAAAAAATAAAAGCTTATTGCATATATTATATTGCTTCAAAATTTTATGAGTCACATGGTGGTATGGTTGGTGTTCATTCCATTGTTACATTATTAGTTCAAACAGGACAAGCAATAGTTTATAAAAAAAAATAAGCAAGTTTATACATAAATTTTAAATGTGTCGCACGGATTTATTTCAATAGTACCGGGATGCGTCGTCCGCAAACGACAGTTCACTGCTGAACGCACGCCACATATCCCGGTCCTCTACCCACATCCAGGGCATATCGGTAACCTTGTGCTGGTCATGTTACATTGGGTTGAAGGGCATTATAACTTTTCCAAAATGTAGTATCTAATGCGGCACTCACAATTATTGCTCGTTCAATTACTTAGAATTTGTAGACAAATCATACAGTCAGCATGCAGATCATTACTGGTTACTCCAGAAGACTTTTGTCTTTTGAAGCACTGCGGAATGGTCGACGAAAAGGCTTTGCGAAGCTTGCCGACCATAATCCCCAGGTCCCTCCCTAATCTAACTGAACTCTCTATTGGCTTCCGTCTTGAAGTTGTGCCTGCCTACCTGGATCAATTGTCCCAAAATAGATACATTCCTGGACAACTTCAAAAGGAGCCTCATTGTTGTGTAAAGGTCTCGGCGTGGCATGTTCATCGAACTTTTGCCTCCACACATAGAAAGACTCAACTCAATTTAAGTAGCCCATCACTTCGGTAAGTTTCTTCAATCTCTGCAAAAATGGACGATATCGTTAGCAAAACGAAGATAACAGATACGCTAGCCTATGTTGTTGCCTCGTCCATTCCATTCCAATTCTGAAGACATTCTTCATCATGCGATGTATCGGGGGTATGACATTCCGCTTTCGCACTTCGCCATGTAAGTTACATACAGTCATATTCCGGTATTGGATCTGGACGGTTATTCATGCAGCGTTATATATCACCAATCAATACGTTATCTTCAGAGATTATATATATACATACCAAGTTCGATGGAATGTCTAAGATACTAGTTGGTAGAGTGACCCGGTGGATAACGAAATTAATGAGTTCTTTACTGTATTTGCATCTCTTCTGCTTTGAAGAGTTCAGTTACAACTCCGTCATCACTCTGAGAGCTTTACCCTTTTTAAGTTGATCAAGAGCCGTACTAATATTGTCCGCGTCGACCTTCGGAATATTCTCTGTATAAGGAAGGACGGGCAAGTATGTCTTAGTTTTGAGTCACAGATCTCCCATTTGAAGAATACAGTAGTCCGTCAAAATGTCATAGTTCTCTATCATCCGCTGTCCTTAGATTTGCAATGTCGCTTTTCCTCTGGGATCGAAAGAGAAGAACCACAAAAAAAGGTACTGCTCTAAAACTCTAAAACAAGTGGCTATTTGTCAGGCAAGTTGAACTCGCGCAATAATAATTTCTCTACAAAATAAAATACGTAAATATTAAAAAGCTAATTCATGCAATTGAAACACAGAATTCTTGTGCGTCAACGTAAGTTTAATATAAAATTGAATATTTTTTTATATTGAAAATGGACCCGAAAGAAGCAGTTTAAATATTTGCACAACTGTTTATTTTAGTCTTTAATTTTCGAATGTTAATGAAAACTTTTGCAAGAAACGAACACCAACCTTATTAAATTTAATAGATTTGTATTGAACGACAAACAGTACTTTTCTAAATATATATACATTTTTTTTAATTGGTTAAATATGAATAACATGTCAATTGCTCTGGGTAGTAAATTTAATATATATCATCAAAATATATTAGGTATAATAATATTTTCCTGGCGTAGGCATGTGACAGCGGCCGGCACCTATTGAAATCTAACTATATTCATCATTATTAACACTTAACATTTTATATAAATTAAGCTATTCATGTTCAATGTTAGAATAAAATTCAATTAATTGAATTTTAATATCTACTAACTGTATTCATAGAGGAATCCTTCATGCATGAGTCCGACTCGCAAGCTGCCACGTGCTTCCTTCTAACTTGTGTTGTCTCTCAACAAGAGGACAAATCTATAATATTAGCTGTTTTTGAACAATTAAATAATTCGTGTTCCAATTGAAGCGATAATTCTTTTGCCAAAAAATTATGAAATGAACAGGTTTAATTTATTTATAATACAAATAATATTAACAGCTATTTTAGTATAATAAACAAAATCGATGTAGTTATGCAAACCAAAACTTTGGCAAAATTGAGTTAAGTACACAGAACGATTACATGTCACGCGTCGTATGTGTGTTAACGTTGCTTATTAAATTTTATAATAAACATGTTGCAGTGGCCGTTCCTACAAAGCATTTTTTGAACATCTTAATCATGCCAAACTGTCATCATATTTGGTTTATATATCTACATCCAAATACTTTAATGAATTATGACATAACTAATAGTATTTCTGAACAAATTATAATGAGATTTAAATAGATAGGTAAATATGTGTTAAAGTAAGATTCATCCAGTCTAAATGTATTAACTTATAATGAACCTAACATATGTAAAAAAATATAGAATGATTGCATGCACAGTCCAAATACTTTTAATGATTATTGATCCTATCGCCAAACAAAGTGAAAGATGAAATTTATTGCATGTATGTAGCATAGCAATAATAAATATAAATATTATATCATTCTTATTAATCATCAAACATATTTAAAATTTGTCAAGTTAATATTTATAAACTTAAGATGAATCTAATATATAAAAATATAGAAGACATTGTATAGGGGTGTTAAGACAAGCGCGTGCGCTAATGGCGCGCGTCAGTCTTCGCTACAGGAGTCCTCATTGTCCGCTTCCTTGATGTTCGTGAAGAACGACGTCAATGCCTTCATCATTACACCTGTGCCAAACAACATGTACGTTAACGAAATGTGTCAGGGACAATTCTCGTATTAAACACAGTTATCTAATGACTATCCGCACCACGCGACTACTGTAATTGAGGGTTGCGGATATTGCGGCTGGCCGAGAACCACTCGGGTAGCTCAAAGAGCATTGCGGTTCTATTATCGGTCAGTCGCACACACTATATGTAATGTGTAATATGTGGTTCAGGAATTTGACCTAACCGCGTGTCCCGGTTGCTATTGCATCAGCATGTTCAGCTAGACAGTAATTCACCCGCATACTGTAGGCAACTAAATGGCTAACCAGACTACGGCTAGCCGTAAACATATGTACGACCGCTAAGGTAATATAACTAATAAATCAGCTTTTGCATTCTTTATATTCCACTACTATATTCTCCTTTGGACTATAAACCTTTTAACGAGAATAAAATGTAGTGCGTTGTGGACCTTTTATTAAACAAATTACATCACGCAGGCCAAATCTTTTCTAAAGGCTTACATAACCATCACGGTTTTTATGAGATATTTTATATGCACATACTATGCTATATGTAGATTGCAATATGAACGCATCACATCATATACAAAAGGTTACAGTGCAGTAATATTTTTCGATAACTCATTCGATCTGTGCATACGGCATGCGGCAAAAAACCAGTATATTGTAGATACGCCGTTTAGTTGAATTCCTTGTAAGTAATGTATGATCGAAAAAAAATTTGCTTGATAGTCAAGCTTGCGGGTCAGTACCCCACAATCTCAGGCCGCCATCAGGAGTGTTTCTGAGGGCGTAATATACGCTACGTGGGAGCAAATACAACCGATTGTGTTACTAACCTCTGCAGTACTTCGAAGGTGGGCGGCCCCAGCAACAAATGAATACGTTTTTCGCATATGTGCTCTATATGAAATTTCTTACATCAAATGCGGACCTTATAGACCGTTAGAAAATGACTCCGCATAAAACATCCGCTCGGTATCATGAGTAAACAGGATACACATTATACGTTATAAGAATATGGAGGTCACACAGTGAGTCCCAGTCTTATCATACGGTTATAAGGCCCTGATTTACTTTGAATGAATAAATATTATTTATCGTTTGTTCAGAGATTACAGGTCATCGTCCTCATAATAAAGGTCCTCTAGGAAAATCTGGGATAATGTTATAGATGTTGACTGCGGCCGAATGCATCTTATTTACTCAAAATAATGCCGTTAACTAAAATTCACATTAGTGTATATACAATTATACATAAATAAGTTATCTGTCAATATGTAGTATACGTTAATAACAATTTAAAAAAAATCGCATCACAAATAATACAATACCATCGCCATCTCCGTGAAATGGTCTATTACAGTTGCATTATCCCAGATGAGGCCCCACCGTAACAATACAATAGTTAGTATTATCACTATTTGTCTTTAGTTGTCATTTTTGGTTAGACCAGTTTTATGCGGATTCATTTTAAAAATATTTATTTTTAATATTATTAAACCGAGTGAAGTTAAATCAATGTTTGCCCCATGGATCTTAGGAAATTGTAAACAATGAATTTTGAATAGTATTTAGTGATTCCTATTTTCGATTTTGTGCCCTGAGGCCATAATGGCAACTCACTTATATATAGCAATTAAAACATTTAAACATACCTTTGCCTTCTGGTTCCTTTTCTGATAGTTCCCACTCAATAAATCCGTCCAATGAAATTATATACTGGTCATGTAAAAATTGGAATATATCTAATGTTATACCTGAAGTAAAAAATATATATTAGATAATCATAATGCTGCAGTTATTAAAATCCTGCTTTATGTATTGCAGCCTGCTCTATGTAAGTTTTGTGTAGAAAAAACTTAAAACAATTTCATTCATGGTTAAAAAAGAAACAAACATTTTTCCTTTGGAATTATCAGTAAAAATCGCTACGTCCAGTAAAACTTTATGAAAATAAAGTCCCTTGCTTATAAATTTTATCAAATCAAATTCGGTCACCCTTGTAACATCAATCACAGGAAAATGGGTTAACTACAATTAGGTAGTGTAATCTTCATTATGAATTTCATATCTAGTTCCAATGCATGTGAGTTTTGAACTAAATTAATATGGGGAAGTGTCAATTCAGCAGCAAAAATTACCTCTTGGGTTTGCTAAAAAGTTGTTGATAAAGTAGTGATAAAAGCAGTATGATCACTTTTTCTACTTTCACTATCACCCAACTTGCTTCTTAATATTCGTGTTTTTATAAAAACCACATTATATATTTTAAATGTTAATACCATTTTGTACTAAATATTAGTATGTTTTAATGTCAATATTGATTAGTAGGGGTTCATGCAGATGACATAAATCTTATTATTCAACCAAAACCAATATAGATTTAAGTCTTAATGGTTCTTTCCATTTGAGTATTTAAAACAATAATTTACCTTGTGGATGCTCTAGCCTATGTATTAATTTTTGTATTCCAAATAGACAACTTGCTTCCCTTGATTGCTTCGTTTCCCCAAATTCATGTATGAGACTAGCATATTTGTTCATCCGATCTTGATTAAAATGTGGCACATCACGTGTATCAGACCCAAAAAGTGCGTGCTCACATATAGCTTGAATCAATGCTCGCATAAACCAATCCTCATTTGATGATTTTCCAAATTTATCCTTAATAATAAAGAAAACAGATCAATGAATATATATACTATACATAAAGATCTGTGCCCGCTAATTGTTTCGCACGGGATTATTACTTATACTATATATATATATCCCTATTAATATTATAAATGCGAAAGTAACTCTGTCTGTCTGTTCCGTTTTCACGTAAAATCAACTGGACCGATTTGGCTTAAACTCAGTATATATATATATATATATATACTGAGTTATATATATATGTTTTCGATGCCGAGAATGAACATAGGATACTTTTTATCCCGAAAAATGTGATACTTTCCGGGATAAAAATATATTTGTCTTTCTGTTTGCTATTTTACGGAAGAACTAGTGGGCCGATTTGGCTGAAATTCGGTACGTATGAAAATTAAATACTGAGGGCAAGGGATACTTTTCAATTTGACCTTTTCGGTCATTTTGGCCATGTTGGTCAATTTGGCCGTTTTAGTCATTTTGACTATTTTGGCCTTTTTGGTCATTTTGACCATGTCGTCACTGTGGCCTTTTTGGCCGTGTTGGTCATTTTGGCCTTTTTGGCCGTTTTCGGTCATTTTGGCCTTTTTGGTATTTTGGCCTTTTTGGTCGTTTTTGCCTATTCCGTCATTTTGGCCATGTCGGTCACTGTGGCCTTTTTGGTCATTTTGACCATTTTGGCCTTTTTGGTCAAGTTTTGTAATTTATATTTGTATACAGATATACGGGGGTTGGTATAATTAGCGATACAAAAAGAAGTGAATCTTCCGTGGGCAAATAAATAAAAAATTAATATAATATAACCTGTAGCGGTTGCTCAATAAACAACAGACACGCCCCAGAGGTTAACCCGCGGCGCAGCCGCGGAGTAAACTCTAGTAAAATATAATAACAGCTCATAAACATCCCACTGCTGGCCTCCTATTACAGTGGAACGGATAGTATACCCGTCACGGTTGTCCAAGGCGGCTTGGCAGGTTTGACACATCAGTTATAATGTTTTCCTTCACCGTTAGTACATGGTAATTGTAATAAAATGCATATTAGGTCAGAAAACTGCCTAAATGGTTTATTCTTTTAGGTGGTAGGGCATTTGCCGGACTGGATGGCTACCACCCCTGGTCTAAAGTATGTCGCCATAACAACCCTTAGTTGTGTTCCGGCATTAGTGACCAGGCTCCAGTCTCCTTCACGAGAGCAGCAGCGCATTAGTAGTACCTTTGATGTTACAAATGTCCATAGGCGATGGTAACCGCTACCCATCAAGTGGGCCGTCTGCCTGTCTGCTGAACTCCTGCAATAAAAAAAAAAAACAAAAAAGTTCTTTCCCAGCAGGATTCGAACCCGCGCCGTTTTTAAGTTTAGGTCTCGTACTATAACTAGATATTGGTCATATAAGATTATTTTGACAAATAATAAAAATATATCATTATATTTATAAATCTAATCATGAAATTAGAGATTAAACTATATTGTCATTTAGATTTGTCTACACGCTCATATTGAGCATTATCTATGTTAATATGACTCAGGTGGTAAATCAATGAATGATAATTACCTGAGCCCAGCCTTTTATGCATTCACAATTTTCATCGGAATTCAGGAGCTGTAACAATTTACTTTGTGTTTCAGCTGGTGACAGTGAAACTTTTGTGTCTTCATTAGTGTTTACACATCCTTCCAAGAATTCGAATTTATTATCTTCTAACCATTTTGATACCTAAAATAGATATTGAAGAAACTTAATTTCTATATAAAAAATGATACAATAAAAGAACAGTTTTCTGGCTTAGGACGCAGTTGAAAGCCCATCTCTCACAATAAATCTGCAATAGCAGTTGAAATGTTTTAAGAGTTCCGTAAATAAGAAATAAAAAGATATAATTTTGGTTTTGTCAGTTCGATTATATTGTTACAAGTTACAGGACTCTAATTAAATCGCCGTTGGAATTATTTTAGAACTATACAACACGCAGAACACAGGTACAAATATAACTGGACGCAACCAGTACAAACGTGGTGCACGACTCAATAACGCGCGAAGTTCGTCATTATATAGCGTATCGAATGTAACCGTCGTAATCGTCGCTTGACTGCCTCATCCCTCCGTTCGGGCATTGTTTTATACTAAACTATACAAAAATGTCTTGACACAATGCTCGAACGCATAACAATAATCTAATAATCACACCTGGTTAATGACTATCATAAACTATTACAATACACATTAGGATGTTTTTCTAATTACAAATTTTAAACACAATGTAAACAAAAGAAGTCCAATGTAGAAAGGGTAATAAACTGCAGGTGTGATTTCTTTTTTAAGACTTGACTCGACACGCATGCAAGTTGTGAGGCATCTTCTTACACACCGACACAATGGAAAGTGTGTAAAGCCTAAACATTAGAGGCGGTCGTCTTTTATTTGTATGAAACGTGACTACATGTATACAATGAAATAAAATTGACAATGCAAATAGGCATCATTAAGTTGTTTCTAATAGATTTTTAATTAAGTCTGTGTGAAGTGGTAACATGTATAAATATACTGTGAAGAATTAAAATTGGATTATGAAATAAATATTTTGACAAATGTTTTATTTTTGCGTCTCACTACACATCTATTTTATTACAAATATTAATTTAAATCAATTTGCATTACATATTTGTAATATAACTACTTTGTTATATGACAAATTTTTAATTAATTACCTGGACTCCACGTATCCAGTCACTCAATTGCATTTCAGACTCCAGCCACTTATTTTTGACAAAAGTGGGGCCCATACTCTCAATCATTTCTTTTATTACAGCTTTTAGGAATAAGTGTCCATGTTTGAAGGAAATAATTACGTCACAAAGTTTAAATATCTGAGCAAATGTGATGTGCTGAAAAATATAAATAAGATTTATTAAATAAGCAGAGCAGCTATTAAATTGATATAATCTATATTTAAAAATTATGGATGATATTTACTTACTTTCTTTTCAATGTGTGGAGCAACGAATTTACCTAGAAACTCGTACAACATTGGAATATCAATATGTAAATCTGGCGCTATTTCGAATGTCTCTTTCATGCCGGCTAATAAATTTTCGGGTGTAATTATACCCGTCGAAACAAAATGCATCAATAATTTCGCTATCAACGCAACGTCCTTTGGAGCTCTGAAAAATAACATTAAAAAATATTTCAACTTTGATCATAGAATAAAATTATAATTATAATATTCATTGTGTATTGATTCCTACTTCTTCAATTTAGGTTCTATTTTATAGCTAAGCCAATGATCCTTCAAAATCATTGAAGAGATAAATGAGCAAAGCATCATCATCAAAACATTATGATTAACTCTTTTAACTAAACTCGAATTACATTTTTGGTTATGTATTAACTAATAAGGATTTCATTATTTGTTTGTGTCATATTTTACGATTGTTGCTTACTTTTGTAGTGCAATATTGAATATTTCTCCAACAACGACAGCATGATCCTGTGCTAAGAACTGAGTCTTGGCTTTAGAAGTGGCTTCCTCTTCCTCGTGGTTATGTAAATATTTGTCGATCAGGTCCTTGACGGCTTTGTCGAGAGGCATTTGCTCTGCGGGCTCCACAGCCGGCGCAGGAGCCGAAGCTTCGCTGCCGCCACTGGGCGCGCTTGCTTTTGAAGGCAACGGTGCCTCCGCGCTAGTGCTACGGGTACCCGAATTTGAACGCGCTACACCCACTGATCCAGATCTTCCAGTATTGCCACCTAAAGAACATTAAACTCAATCATCCTCAATAGTCCAAGTCAAATTCAAATGTTTTTATTCAAAATAAGTTCCACTGGAGAACGCTTTTTGAAGGTCATACATATAGGTTAAAATTTAATTTTACTTTCTAGTCTATGTACACCGCTTCGCAACGTGTTATTGCTGTTAATGAGAAGAAGCGGGAAGAAACTCCCCAGCAACACGTCAAGCTAAAAATTTAAAGTTTTATACAGAACTAGAGTTTACCCCGCGGCTGCGCCGCGGGTTAACCTCTCGCGCGTGTCTCTTGTTTATAGACCAAGCAATACAGGTTATATTGTATTACATTTTTATGTATTTGTCCCCGGAAGATTCACTTCATTTTATATCGCTAACTATACCACCCCCCCTCTATCTGTAAACAACATAAATTACAAAACTTGACAAAACTTACAAAATAGATAACATGGAACCAGTGGTCTAAGTGGACTAAGTGGACCCAGTTGACCTAGTGAACCAAGTAGAGCCAGTGCACCCAGTGGACCAAGCGGAGCGAGTGGTCCAAGCGGACCCAGTGGTCTAAGCGGACCCAGTTGTCCAAGTGGACCCAGTTGTCTAGATGGACCCAGTTCAATTGGACCCAAAGGTCCAAGTGGTCCAAGCGGACCCAGTGGACACAATGGTCCAAGTGGACCCAGTAGACCAAGTGGACGAAATGGACAAAATCACAAACCTATCTTAGTTTCCGGGATAACCTTTACATAAATCTATCCCAAAACCTATCCCATTATCCGGGATAAAAGGTATCTCTAGTCCACCATCGGTATTAAAATTACGTGATTACCAAATTTCAACCAAATCGGTCCGATCGTTTTTCCGCAAAAGCATAACAAACAGAAAGACAAATATATTTTTATCCCGGAAACTATCCCGTTTTTCGGGATAAAAAATATCATATGTTCATTCTCGGCATCGAAAATATATATATATATATATATATATATATATATATATATATATATATATATATATATATATACTGAGTTTCAGCCAAATCGGTTCAGTAGTTTTTATGTGAAAACGGAACAGACAGACAGATAGAGTTACTTTCGCATTTATAATATTAATAAGGATAAGGATTATGTTGCAGAAAACTTTTGAAGAATTAATATAATCATAATTAATGTCATCCATCGTTGCCGCCTAAGAAATATTTAACCACAGTCCTCCCCACATATCCTGTGAAATGCGTGCTCACACTAAATCAATTAGGAGTATAGGACGAGAGGATCACAAATTTTTTCACGGTTTTCCCTCTGCATTCTATGATATGGGATTGTTTAAGAACGGCGTTATAAGATTCCTTAGAGGCCGACCACGCGCATGGTGTTGCAATATCCATTTGCGAAAGTAACCTACCTTTCATCAAGTTGGCCGTGTACTTATTTGCCTGCCAAAAGCAATAAATGTAAATAATATACAATGTAAAAAGTACATTTTCATATATCTGACAAACATCCAAGTCTAGTTATATAAAATATATATTTAATATTTATATGAAGTCACATAAAGAAGTCTAAATGTTCAGTAATACATTGTTCAGTAAGAGCGTGAACATAGTCTTGTTTGTTAAATACATCTCAAACTCAAATACGACATTTATAAGGCAAGAAGTACTTCAGTTATAACAATACCGAAAAACTCACCGAAATCACTTCTAGAATTGAATGTAGATCTTTCAATAGATGCACCTTTTGAATGATAAGTTGGAGTTACATCTCGGTTTGCTGTAATATCAGATCAACGTTAAGCTAGCGAGCTATGACTATATTAAGACAACTAACAGTTTTTGCAGTATTACACCACTAGAATTACATGACACAAAGATCTAAGGTATAACCTCAGCATTCAAAATATTTTTTTAACTTCGTTTCAAGTTTCTACCTCCATGAGATAAGTGTCACAATCAGTATCTCAGAAAACTAATGATCTAAGAAGATTCATTAGATAATAGTAGTAGTATCAATTAAAACATAATTTAATGTAGGCTGAATATAATTAGTTATAAACATGTCATAGACATAATTGACAAAAATATCCTTTTAGGGTTTATTTTAATTCTAGCGTTATCAACCGATAACTCTTGATATACAGCATACTATTTATATGTAGATTTCTCTTCACTGACGAAAAAGAAATGTAAGTCAAAGTTTATTATTTATTATATCACTGGTACTTCCCAAGAGTGGTGGAAACGACCACAGAAAATCTCTGCGCCCCACTTGTGGGTAACCAATGAAACTGTATAACAATATTTAACCCTGAATTAAACTATCAAAATAAAATAAATGCAATCACATTGATATATGTTACCTCTTATTGATATGGGATCGGTCTGTACATTTTCCAGAACACTGTACTGATTCTTACTAAGACTGATCATAGAGTTACTACTGGCCGTCTGTGCAATGTTTTTAGTTCCAGAACCATGATTCCAAGCAGAAATGGTCGGTGCTAATTTAATATTGCTCAAATTCTGTAAAGATATCAAGGTGTTGATGCTGTGTGCAAAAGAACTTTTAATACACCTTTATTAAAAATAAATATACTTTTTTAATAAAGATGTATTAAAAGTATTTTAGTTCTTCTCTATATTATATATAAGAATTGAATAGAAAATGTCATCATTAACAGAATAAATCTCAACTTGAAATGTTCTTCTGCTCCTAAAGTACCTTGCCCATGAGTGCAAATAAATTACCTGACAATATTTAACATTAACATTCTATTTGCCTATTAAATAGAAAGTATCTTTATAAATGATATATTTGTAAAGGTAAAAATAGTTTAATAAAATCTATTACAAACATACCATCTTAAAAATGTTTATTTTTTACAAGAAAAATTACACGACATACATAAGATAAACAAAAAGACTAAGTACCTTTGGAGTCGCTGCTTTTAACTTGGATGTATCTACTGAGTAATTAGCTCTTGTTGTTTTCCAAGTGCTATCCATAAAAGAGTTATTAGAATGTTGTCTTCTATTATCGCCACGTTTGTTGCGACCACCGCCACCGCCTTCTTCGCGACGAAAGTTACCGCCCATTGGGTTTGCATTCATTAACTTGAAAGAAAAATAAAAGAATTCTGATAACATATGGTAATAGTTATCTTAATGCATCAGAACTAGTCAGCTATAATTTTATATATTATAATATATATATTATATTAAAAATTATGAATGATAATTGATTAATATGCAGATAACATCTGGAAGTTTTGTACAATTTCAATAACCAAAAAAAACTATATCTCATGCTGTGCACCAGCTATGTTGATGTGAACTATTCTACATATATGTATGTATGCAGAATAGTTCAAACATCCTTATCCCTATTAGACATGTTTAGTAGAACAGATTTAGTTATGTATGCCTTTAAAAACAGTATTCATCTCCGGTCATATGATATCTCCGGAATCCACGTAAGTTTATACTGATAAAATATATTTCCCTGTTGAAAATACTCTTTGATTTTAAATACTGGCAAAATAACGAATCTTCGTTAGTGTCTAACGCGGACAAAGTCGCAGGCAAATACTAGTAGTAAATATTTAAAGTGAAGGTTTTTAAATTAAACAATTTTATTAATTATTTACCTCGATATGTCGCTGTTGCTGCTCTGCTTCTTTTTGGATTTGATTCATCGTTTTTGGTTGTGAATCTACAACACTCTTGACGACCCATTTCCTTTTCCTCAGTTCAATGACGTCTTGAATCATAAATCTGTTTATAAGGAACATTATTTTTAATACAAGATTAATTTATTGCAACAAATGTTTATTTATAACTTAGTGTAACAAGGAACATACCGGACACGACTGCTAATTTTATTCGATTTTCGGTCGACAATATCTTGCATTTTCTTGAATATATTATCAAGTTGACTAGTCGTTTCATTTTCAACTTGTTCACCGATGGTCGTTAACAATTTACAAAGACACTCAAGCTTCTCTTCTTCAACCTTATCAATCAGATATTTCATACAATAGTCCATAATTTTGCCCGTAAGCATTTTCAATTTGTATAGTTCACCTGAAACAATTAAAATTAGTAAGTATCGGTGTATTAGTAAAATAATTCATTGACTACTAAACTAATATTAACACTATTCAATAGTTGGCAAAAGCTTAATGTGTATTCAATAACATTCAAGTTGAATAAAGTTTTTGAATAGTCAAATAATGTTAAATGCATATATAATAGAACAACATTTTAACGGTTTTGAGAGCGGTATTTTATTTTTATTCCATGTTTCGCTTCACTTCGGTCTAAAACCGCTATAACATAGTTTTATTACTATGCGAAAACTTATGAAAATAACTAAGATATTTTAATTGTAAGAACCAGTAGTTTATAATAAATAGATGTAGCGGAATAATAAACTAAGATACTTTGTGAATTAGGCAAATTCTATTTATCACTACCATTCTTGTTATTATTATTCTTAAATATTCATACAGTTACAAATCAATTGTATCTAGCTGTCAGATAATATCTACAGCTATTAGTTTGTTAACAAACATGCACTACAGATCAAAAGCTGCAGTCTTTTAGGTTATTACCTGCGAATTTATTAAATTGTCACTGTCTATGTTTGTAGGTAGGTAGCATAGGTTTATCTCGATAGTTGGTAGTGTTATAACACTTATAAATCGATTTAAATAGTCAGAGACTCTTATTAGACATTGAACAATGAGTATTAGTTATTACTTTTTTTACGAGTTCTAACCACTAAATAAATGGAGGTTCTGACAGTCCCCAGCCGCTGTCGTAGCCATGCTTCATGCGCCTTAGTTTAAAGTAAAACTACCGCTCGTCATGACCTTCAGCCGCTCCTCGCGACTTTCTCTTCCCCATTAAGTTACAAATCTAATCCTGAATATAACCATAATACTTCGTTTGCATTATGTCCCCATCCACGGCAGCAAGTTGGAAAGTGACGAGGGAAGTGCAGAATATGTAAACGAAACTTATTTGAACATTAGATACTCGGGCTATTTGTTCATAGTGTATGTTTGTTTACAGACATCGACTAATGGCCAGTTTCTATATTTTATTTAACATTGCTTGCCTTACCAGCGGTTAAATTTAGACATTACTTGTTTTGGGTTTTTGTTAAATTTTAACCGGTAATAATAAGCAAACGAATGGTCGGTAAGATATAGGAACAGGCCATAAATGAAAATGCACAAGTTTTTAGGCTGTCAAGGTATGATTACAAAATAATATGAATAAGAATGTATATGTTAATACCGATAGAAATTGTGAATTAATCGTAAAATGTGCTACATTTTATGATTAATTCACAATTTCACCATGGTTGATAATGGGACTAGTTATATTAAAAAGTTATGGTTCTTACAATATTTTGGTGGCATATACTGGTATATTAAATGCGAATTATTACAAATATTAATATAATTTGTTAAATGCCTTTAGACGCAAGTAAAATTGACCACACAGCGATATATCTCTATTATTATATGATATTTATATCAAAATAGATTTCCTTGTACAATTAATAGAATGGTAATTAATTACAACCTTGATATTCGCATTTGCTAGTAAAATTGTTTTTAAATCACTTAAAGGAAAATATAATAATGAATAGCCGCAAGCAAGCACTTATTTAAAATATAACATTATACAACAAAATACAAATATGTGAATAAGCGTCAAAGTAAATAATAATCTAAGTGCATGTGTGCTATAAATGGTCCTGTAAAAATAATACAAATGGCCACTATTCTTATTATAATTGGTGTTAAACCCAAAAATGCAAAAATAGTACATATCTCAAAAAACTGCTCCATATCATCTTATTAATCTTCATTTTTATGAATTTTCAAAAATCCTTCTTGGAACACTTACATATGTGACTATGGAAGTGAGTATATCGTTGTCTAATTTAATAATAATATAATAAAAGGTCACTTAAATTAAATTAAAGGTAACTTAAGAACTTAGTAATTTTTAAGATCTGTGTTACTAACAACATACCATACGCCTATGTATACTGATATTTAATGTATCATTTTTATGCACAGGAAATACACCTTTCTGCCAAAAAAGTAGTTTTTGAGATAAATTGGATGGATGTGAATATTTTAAAGGTTTCCGGTTTTTTTCATTCGATGAGTAAATCTTTAAAATTGACGACCATTCATTATTCAATCCCAGTTAATATTATAAATGCGAAAGTAACTCTGTCTGTCTGTTCCGTTTTCACGTAAAAACTACTGGACCAATTTGGCTGAAACTCAGTATATACAGCGTGTTTCAGAACTTACGACAATAAACCAGACCACGTTTGCTTCATGACGTACTCTGCCCAAATACAAAAACGAATCAAGGTAACTTCTTTGGTTTAGCCACAGGACCTCATTTTTCATTTCAGAATATTACAACAACATGTATCAGTTATTGTGTCTAAATCGGTAGGTTAGTGACCAATGTATCATGTTGCTAGCTCGTCTCTTCATCATTAAACGCGGAAGTTGTTCATTCTTACGCTCTCGCTCGCGAACCAATATTTACAAGATGTTCTGTTTTTATTCCCTTTTTATCGTAATTAATTTGTTCGGAAATTGCTTTTTTTTTAATTTTGACTTTACGGTTGATTTAATAGTATCAAAAAGTTTGTATGGAGTACGAACGCTAAAATTATGATTTATTATCATTTGAAATGAAACACGCTGTATATGTTTTCGATGCCGAGAATGAACATAGGATATTTTTTATCCCGAAATATGGGATAGTTTCCGGGATAAAAATATAATTGTCTTTCCGTTTGTTATGCTTTTACGGAAGAACTAATGGGCCGATTTGGCAGAAATTCGGTACGTATGTAAATTAAATACTGAGGGTGGACAAGGGATAATTTTCATTTTGGCCTTTTTGGTAATTTTGGTTATATTAGCCTTTTTACTCATTTTGGCTATGTCGGTCGTTTTGGCCTTTTCGGTCATTTTGGCCATGTTGGTCATTTTGGCCGTTTTGGTCATTTTGACTATTTTGGTCATTTCGGTCATTGTTGCCTTTTTGGTCATTTTGAACATGTCCGTCACTGTGGCCTTTTTGGTCATTTTGGTCATGTCGGTCACTGTGGCCTTTTGGTCATTTTGGCCATGTTGGTAATTTTGGCCTTTTTGGTCATTTTGGCCTTTTGGGTAGTTTTTGCCTATTCCGTCATTTTGGCCACGTCGGGCATTGTGGCCTTTTTGGTAGTTTTTGCCTATTCCGTCATTTTGGCCATGTCGGTCACTGTGGACTTTTTGGTCATGTCGGTCATTCCGACCTTTTTGGTCATTTTGACCATTTTGGCCTTTTTGGTCAAGTTTTGTAATTTATGTTGTTTACAGATAGAAGGGGGATGGTATAATTAGCGATATAAAATGAAGTGAATCTTCCGTGGGCAAATACATAAAAATTTAATATAATATAACATGTAGCGCTTGCTCAATAAGCACTCTTGTTTATTGAGCAAGCGCTCTAAGCGCGTGTTTCTACACGCCCCAGTGGTTAACCCGCGGCGCGGCCGTGGGGTAAACTCTAGTATATTATATTTAATATCTGGAAATAAAACAAGCACAAAAAGACATTCGCTGTTTATGGATGAGCTTAATCTAGTATGTTTGTAGTATTTTTCAATTATTGTGCTATATTGTCATTGTTTGCTATGTGGAATATTTATATGCTGATAAAAAAAATATTTTTTGCTAAGCATGTACTATCTCTATCTTCAACTAAAACAAAAGTAGTAAGACAAATTTTACTTACCAATAAACCTTACATTTCCAACGGATCTCATCCTGACTCTACGATTTTCTTCCTCAAGCATTAGGTGAAGTTCTTTCTTTTTTGTCTAAAATTAAGGATATAAATAAATAAGGATTTCTTATACTTAATAATTACATACTGTTTTAGGTAATTATATTGATACTTATATTTTTTTTCTCTAAATATTGAAAAAGTCACTATTGCATAGAAATTTGCTGTTAATACGTACTGGATCGGTACATTCTTCTAGTTCCTTTTCTAATTTCAACACTTGTTCATCTACTTTATCAGTCTCAAATTGGTTTTGGCATTTATTGATAATAAGTGCTCTAAAATTAACGCATTGATCAGGATTTGTAGGATTATCAGCAGGAACCTGTAACATAAAATTGTCATTGCCTTTTTAAAATATGACAGTAAGAGTTGTCAAGAACTGTGGACATTGAAATTGTTGAAGGTTGTCTGCAAACTTAAATTTTTTCAATGTCCAAATTTATAAACAACCCTACTCCTGATATCCCTTGCCCATTTAATATTATTTTACTTCTCTAGTTAGGTTACAATAAGCATATATTTATTCCATGTAATCTTTACCACTTAATAATATATAATATATTTCTATAAAGTAGTCTTGTCCTCCGGTCTCCAGAAAAGATTGACTAACAAAATTTCTCCCTTTTGCCAGATATTTTAGCATCTATTATTACCTACCTCTATTATATCACATTGGCAAAATCAATGCTAAAGGTGTTGGAGCCAGCAACAAAAGAAGTAAAATAGAATAGGTGGTCTATTCTACTGCATATCACGAGATCACAACACTTAAATATTATTTCTAAATGCAAACAACAAATTCCCTTAAAAATGATATAAGTAATAATTGTTTATATAAATAGCTACAAATCTGGTTGAGTGTATGCCGCTATAACAACTCTAAGTTGTGTTGCGGCATCTGGCTAAAATGAGCTTTGTATGATATGTTCTATTGTTGAATAAATAATATAATACAAAACTAAAGAAAACCAAAAATATGAAGCACGAATTTATTCCTGTATAATTACAATCTATAATTATTTGTAAGTGTAAGATAATGCTACAAATAATGTTTTAATAATGTGTCTTCCACATTGTGCTATTCAGAACAGATTATAATTACAATTACAAACTTACCTTAAGTGTCGATAATTTATTACACATTGCAGCATAGGCTACAGAGAAGTTAGGTTCATCTATAGCCTTCTCGAATACCAAGTCTATCACACCCTCAAGACGTTTTTGATTGTTGATCTCCAAGGTTTTAACTCTATCAAGTAAAGTGTCGAACTTTTCTGGAGTTAATTTGTTCAAAATACCTCTGAACTTTTTATATAGCTCCTATAAAAAAAAATGTTATGCTTAACAGTTGTAATTAATATTTGGATATGAATAAAAAAAAGTAAAATATTTCAATTTAACCTACTTGTGTCTTGTATTCTTCTTCAGTCACATTTTCTTTCCTAAATCTTGTTGGTTTCCAAGCTGAATCTACTTCACTTAGTTTGACTTCTTCACGTAAAGATAGTGACACATGTATTATATGTGGCTTATTATGAGTACTACCGCCGCTGGAACTCGCTGCCAGCTTAGCACTTCCTTTACCTGCATGTAATACATATTTTAACACTCAGAGTGTAGTAATTAGTGACATACAAAATATTGTCTGTCTATCAAGAAACTATGAGGATATTTAGGCAAACGGAAGATATACAATATTTATGCACAAGATACTGATTGACAATCAAGTATTGTTTCGATAGAAGTAATATATACAGAACAGAACCTTTACTAGGATTAGCATGAAAATTTTCAACTGCTCATTAATAACAATCCATAAATTGCATATAATAACGGAGGTGACATATCTTTGGACAAAACAAAACAAAAAACAACTAGTTCAGACTTGGTCCATTGAAGCATTAGATCTTAAGTTGTTACATTTGCTTACCACTAGGTGCCAAATTTCTGGCATCTTTCTTTGCATCACGAGCCGTGTTGCTCCTCGAACCAATAACAGGTTTAGCAAATGGATAGAAGGAGGTATCATTAGGCCTGGAGATGGGGGTGAAGCACTGAGGTTCTTGTAGGGGCGTACTCTGGAACATAAATTTAAAATATAATAATATTTCAATATGTCTTATTTTTAAGCAGTGGAACTGAAGTATGAGAATTAAATTAGCATTAGATTATTTAAAATATTACCCTCATGATATTACAAGCTTCCAGTAGAGGTACATTAGGTTTATTCCTGCACAGTGGGTCATCTTTGATTTGCTTCAGTAATCCAATGTCATAGCATTTCCTGCCACTTTTGTTCAGTGGCGACCATTGATCTGCAAGTGAAAAGTGTTAATTACCAAAAGTAATAACAATTATTATTAATTATAGACACTAATTTGTGCATGATTATAAAAGTTTGGGTATGCGGTACCTTCGCCGTATTTGTATTTAGGTACGAATACAGGAGCAACAGCGGGAATCTCTTCGGTTTCCTCTACAGGCGTCGCCTTCTCCTGTGTCTCATCTTGTGCTTCAAATGACTGTTTGTCTACATTAACTACTTTGTCAGTCTCATCTTTACCATTTTCATATGATTCTGTAACTTTTACATTCGTTTCATTTTTAGCAGTCTTATTAGCAGATTTCTTGTTCGCATTCTTTGTATTTTTCACAGTTTTCTCGTTTTTATTTACATCTTCTTTTGCAGTTACAGTTTTAGTCACTTCAGGAGTATTACCATTGGCAGCATCGGGGTCTGGGCGAAATATAAAAAATAAAATAATATATCTCATAGTATATAAATTACCATGAATGGGTTTTAGCTTACTCCATATTGACAATGTTGAACATTTTCATACAGAATTAGTATAATTCATGTTAACTCCCGTTTACATTGAATACTACCATTTTATAAACCATATTTTTTCCTATGATGATATTGTAAAGGCAAAGGAATGTTTAGAGGAGTGGTATTTATGACATTAAGTAACTGCTGTTATCAAGCAAGCCCTAGCACTGATTAACGTCATATCATGTGGTTTCATCCTCATCTACTAATGCAACACATGTTAGGAAGTATTTGAGCAATCACTTAGGAGTATAAAGAGATTCTGATGCACTACAAGGCGAAATGGGATAATGGGTAATCAGCAACTCTCTAAGAAATACAGAATGTGGTAAATGAAAGATAACATCCACAATATTTCAGAGATTACACTACTTAGTACCATCCTAATCTTAATTTGCTTCACTTAAAATATTTTCTTTTGTCATAAATATAGCCTTGGCTCTTTAACCAGGCATCACTAAACCATTATGTAGCATTATATGGAATATATATTCCTGTCCAGTTTTAAACATATAGACCTAGTAGCTGTTGCAATTTTAGTGGCAAACACAAACAGATTGAAAAATAATAACAATAACACTATAATAATACAATATAAATAACACAATAACAAATAACAATCTTCAGGAAACCCAAAAAGATTAGAATAAAGTTAAAATAGTTAATTTAGCAAATGCAATGTAAATGTAAATAAATTTATGCAATGTACACAAACCTGTAGATTTATTGTTTAAGTTTATATCTTTCATCTTAGTTTCAGGTTGATTGGTTCTCAGTACACTTGATAAACTTTGTGTTAATTTCACCTGTGCTTCTATTGCACTAGATGCTTCTTTGACTTCACTGTCCTTTTGGTCCAATATTTCTTTTGCTAATTTCTCAATACTTGCCGACAACAATTCTGTGGCAGTTGGCAGTAATTCAGGAACACAATCTTTTTTATTCAATATTTCCAGTCTACTTTCTTCTAGAACAGATTTTTCTAGTTCTGGTGTTACTGGAGTTCTTTGTATTGCTTGACTTTTTATTGCTGTTTGTATTGCTTTTTGTTGCTTTTGACTAGTTGAAGGATTAACTACATCAGTTATATTTTCAGAGCTAAAAGCTGCAACAATTTTTTGAAATGTAAAGTAATCAATTTACTATTCATTTAATCCTATATTTAGTTATCTATTTAAGAAAGTCAAAAGGGTTGGAAAGTGATAGAAAATGGTAAAAAAAGATATTTCCATATTACTAAAGTAAGTAGAGAATGAACGAATGACTAAACAGATATACAATGCAAAAGTGGATGGATGCAGAAGTCGCAGAAGGCCATGACACACCTTCCATGATCAAATTGATCATGTACTAGCAGGTGATGTTAGGAGCCTTAAGAACAGACGAGCGTGCATGACAAGAGCTATGAATGTCAAAGAAGCAAGTGAGGTGTGTAAGAATAAGCCTGTATGGCACTCTGTTGTTCGTGCCTACCCCGCAAGGGACCTGGCGTGAAGTTATGTATGTATGTACTAAAGTAAGTGTATGCCTTAAAACTAAACTCTATTAATTCTTCTTATATAGCCGCATTCTGTTTTTTTTTAAAAAAAATATAGAGAAATATATTTTATAGAAGTAAATATTCCTATATAAATATATAACTTAAAGAAAATATTACTTATCTAGACTTTACCCCGCGGGTCAACTTCTAGTGAATACCTCTTGTTTAAAGAGCAGGTGGTACAGGTTACATTGTAGTAAATTTTGCTTGACAATTGACTATTTAGTCAAAATGGTCAGAAGGCACTAATTGGATGAATTAGACGAAATAGATGACATGGACAAACTGAATGAGTTGAATAAAAAGCATAAAATAGACAAAAATGACAAAATCATAAAACCTAACCTAGTTTCCGGAATAACCTTTACATAAATATATGCCATTATATAGGATGAAAGGTATCCCTTGGCCACCCTCAGTATTAAAATTACACATGTACCGAATTTCAGCCAAATCCGTCCAATAGTCTTTCCACAAAAGAATAACAAACAGAGGGAACTATAATTCATTTTCCAGGATAAAAATTATCCTATGGTCATTCTTCACTTCAACCATATATATGTACTGAATTTCAGCTAAATCGGTCCTGTAGTTTATTCATAATAACGGAACAGACAGATAGAGTTACTTTCGCATTTATAATATTAATATGCATTAAGGCAATAAAACTTTAATAATTTTTCATTCAATAAATTACAATGAATGCAATTCATTCATGTTTTAAGAATGCAGCAAAATTGAGCTTACATGAACAAAATGCTTCCTTAGGTGTTGTGTAGATATGCTTGCTCTGCACATTTAACAAGTTCAGTGGCAAGTTATATAATTAGCCTTGACCCAGAAACTGTTAAAATCCTACTCATCAATTTATTGAAAGGCAAACAATAAGATGTAATGATGTAATTAGTAATTAGTGTATCAAATATAAACTACTTAGAATAGTTTTTGTTTCCAGGTAAGCAATGCTGCAACAACCAGTCTACCATAGGGTTAGTGGATACCACCACATCTGCAACACTAAAGAGTTAATGCCTTACCTACTTCACCAGGCAAAAATCTATTTATGCCCTTTTGTAAAGAACCCCTTATTAGAAGACCACATGAGAGTAAAACCTTTTTGGTCCATTTCTAAGATTTACAAGTGTAGTCTGGACAAGCATGTTAATATTTTTAGTTAAGCAAGCACTTTAGCAAAATAGTAAATTTAAGAATGAAATTCTATCATATCTTTTCATTGTTTGCCTTAAAATCATATACAGATGTTAGATTATGGTGTTGTGCTAGACATTATCACTTTATTTTTAAAATTATTTTGCATTAAATAACCTGCTTTTTGTAAATGCCATAAAATAAACATCATGGTTTATTCATAATGTGTAGTGAGACAGCAATTTAATACAAGTGAAAGGATGGAAACCAGCTAGTTGAACAAATTAAATGTTTGAGATTTGAATGTAGGAACTGAAAATGTTTTATGAATCTTGGATATCATTTACTGTGTATATAATCTGTATTTATAATAAATATATAATCTATTTTGAGAATGTAGATAAACTGTTATTGGTATAGCATTAAGTTATTACTTAACTATCATTCACTAGATATGTGAATTATATACATTTATAAATATAATTAAGCCTACACCTACAGTACAGTACACCTGTAAGTTTGCTCATGTAAGTGTCTAGGGTTATTCAATACATGACTCAACATTCACAGGAAGTGCAGTATTAATAAATCATAATACATGCTTAGTCTTAGAGGCTTATGTGTGCAAAGCTTACAGGTGTACAAACGGGCTTAGTTTGCATGTAACTCTGACCATGTTTTATTACCATAAACCCTTGAATCACACAACCGAAAAGTTACACTGGTGCATTTATATCATACTAGTGGTCACTCGTGGTCGAAATTAAACCATAATAATTAATTTAAATTGTATGTTTGAACACTATTGAAGTTCTGTTGTCAAAGACTACACTTCTATAATCACATATTTCACCAAGACTACACTTTTAATTTGACTTTGTCTATAAAGAAAAGTATATAAGTGTGTGTGTGTAATGCTTTTTATTGATTAAACAATTTATTACACATAATTTTGAAAAAATATTAGCATTCTGCACTCCTTCTCTATATTAAGTAATAAGTGTGTGTAATCTCATACTCCCCTGTCAGTGCAATTTTCGTAAAAAGGGATAAAAAGTTTTTATTTAATATCTGTGATGAAAATTTATTGAAAAATGGAAAGCTAGGAAAGCAGCTATGAATAAATTACAGATGTTATCATGATTGAGCAATACAGGCATGTAAAATGCCATAATTGTTAGGTTATGTGTCCACACATTATTGTCATGTTACTGAACTACTACACTGCTGCTTCAGTGATCATCATCATCATCATCCATGATCATATGTTATAGAGTAATATTCTATAACATATCATATCCATTCATTTATCTATAATATTGTTATAAAATAATACTCTTCTAATATCCAAGAATTGCAAGTTTCTTTGGAGAGGACACCACAAGTACTCCTTTTTAAAAATAATGTATCTGAACTTGTTTTTTCCATAAATTGGATTATAGAAATTCTTATGTTATAGAATAATATTCAAACACACAAAGAAATCAGCAGAAATATATAAAGCTGAACACATTAATTCTTACACTATCATTACTTATGAATCAGTGTAATTTAAGATCTGGAATTTAGCAGAGAATAAGTTTTGTAATCTTGTGTTATCAGTGAGGTATTAAAAACATTAAATCTCATGACATCATTGTATTAGTTTCATTTGAACTTATACTCCACCTTGAATGATGAAAATTCTATTTAAATATGACAAAAGTTAGATCTTTATCAATATTTAATCATAGTTATGAATAAATTACTGGAGACTATTTTTATCAAATATTTCTATTTTTTCAAGTCATGTTATTACTTGTAATTAAGCAAGACATTGCAAGGTACACTTGTATTTTTCCTAATAATATATTGTGAAAATATATTTCTACATATTATGTAATAAATACATTACAAATAAGTGTGATTTGATGGTGTAGTGGTGAGTGAATGTGTCATGTGAACACAAACAGGCCAAACCAATGAAAATTATGGCAGTAGCTTGTTAGTAGCATACCATCAAGTAATCAACATGAATTATTTGAATAAACCAACCATATATTCACATTTTTATTCTTAGATAGACAGACAATCTGAATGACTACTACCTTGTGCTGTGATTAGAAACTAGATACATGGTATTAAATTATTATTACTTAAGCAAAGGTTAGTTGAAATTATTAGCAATTTAAACATTCATTACATATATGAAAGAATAGATAAAAAAAATCGTATAATACAAGATAAATATATAAATGAATTTGGTAATGAAGAAGTCAGATAAAGATTATAGTCGCTGTGAAAGAAACGATAAGGACTAAGAATACTGGTAATCAAATGAAATGTTAAACAAACAAAACTCAAAGAACAAAGTGTTCTAGGTGATTTTTAGTTTCGCCTATCACTACAGAATTGTACCAAGTTCGTAATTCTATAAATAGAGGCGAGAGGTATTTCCACGTGGGAGTTCTTGCACAGTACCTGAATCTTACTATTATGAGGCACCTATACGGAACTTATAACACAGTCTTCAAAGCCAATAACTTTTTAATAAAACTTCACTGAATAGAAATAGGATCGCGTAACGTAGCGCAATATGGTAAAAGAAAGTCTATCCAAAAGGTCACTCAAGGATCTAGAATGGCTAAGATTTAGAATTCTTTACACTGAAACCACATTACTTATATTATAAACTTAAAGCAATATTTAACGCTAAAAAGACTGAAAAGATTCAATTTTATGTAAAAACAATGCTTTCGTTACATTTATTAACAATATTTAAAACGTAGACATAATCAACGTGACTGTGAAGTAAGAGCCGCCATATTGGTTCGTTCCATGCGGGCAGGCGTAGAGCAGTTAGTGTTGTGCGCAAGTGCACAATGAATCGATTTCCAAAAACTATCGAATAGTTGTATATAACATTTTTATTCGATACATAAAAATACTAAATGAACTTTTAATATTTATTTGCTAAATATTTACGAGGAATTAAGAGAAAATTTTACTTTTCGAGAACTTTGAAGATTTGATTAAATTACGAACGTAACGAAATATACCTGTTTATATAATTATTAAATACGCGTCGAAGGAGCAAATACGATCAAAATCGTAATCAAGTAAGCAGATGGGCCATCTGTTTGTCTAGTGAACTCGTGTAGTAAAAAGAACTATTACTTGCAAATTACAAATTATTGCAAGTTTTTTTTAACTTTAACAAATTATTGAAGTGAAACTTTATCGGCGTTGGAAAAAAAGCCACATTTTCGGTTACGCGCCATCTTTTACTTGCCCCTACCTTTATTTATTTAACCAATTTCTGTAAAGTGGCATATAGTATATTCGAAAAAATAAGGTCATAAAGAAGTTAGTTACAACTAGTACACGCACACATTTAGTAAACATATTTATTTATTGTACAAAACTCTTTATTTTATATATTTTGCCGACTTATTTGCAAGCATTGCTTCTAATAATAATTGGAACAACAATTATTGTTTGTTTACGAATAACGGGGCCGATTTTTTGTGATTTTCGGTCAGTAATCGAGAGCTAACTGAAAATCAATTAAAATACTAACTTAAAGCCAACACAGTCCGAAAATGTAATGTGTAAAATGATTGTATATGTGGTCTAAAGCGACCCTTTTCGCATATACGAAAATATCAAGTATTAAAATAAAAGTAGAATTTATATTTGTAATACTGACCATAGCTAAACAAACTAATCAATCACATTTTTTTTGTTAAGAAGGGGGAGTATATTTCGTACGATACCAAGTCCCTTTTGATATGGAGACCAGACGCGGTGACAAACGCCGCGCAGTGTGTGAGAGGACTCTAGTTGTTCCCAAATACGTAAACCTATGTCTCATGTGCCCGCGCTTGTGTTGGAAGAATATATAAGGCCGAGAGCAGAGCTACTCCTATGTTCATCCGCAGATAAAGCTTTGGTCACCCCGGGAATCAGGGTGACAATCCAATCACTTGCCGTGCCATCGGTTGGATTTGACATTACTTATAGGAAGCTGATGTCAAATTTTGACGGATAGTTAAGCAAATGAACGGTAGGTAAGATATAGGAACCAGCAATCCAGAGGTACGCATTTCTTGTGCAAGGCAATTGCTACGTGTAAATTTCCAAAAGTGGCCGTTTTAGGCCCCCCCCCCCAATTGGTACTTTTTTACAATGCTGCTTGTTATTCATTAATTAATGTATCGGATTAATTCTAACTTTACTATCAAATATCCTTTTATTTTAACAACGGCAGATAATTAACCAGTTTTTAACCAGTAAGGCAAATTAATGGGTAGTAGGATATAGAACATATGACATGAACTTTTTTTTATATACTTTCTTTTTTTCTCTGTATTTTAATTATTGTGGTGGCATTTTATTTTCATATTGTTCAATATTGACTTAAACCTGTAAATTAAACAGACATTTAATGTAATTTTCGTATAATTGTATTTCTTTTTTTTGTAATCAACTGTTTGAGCCAATTTTTATTATATAAATTATTCTATGGTGGAAACTTGATTGATATATGTATTAATTTTGTGTTTTATATTTAAGAATATTAATTATTGTATGTTTCCCAAGCAAATTAAATAAATAAATAAATAGAAATCCGGCAATAAGTAGTTCTGGCACGCGTCAGCCATTGACGCGACACAGCTTGGGCGATTTTGTTTAAAGCAAACCCGGTTCGTAACGACTTTGTGAATAGAGGGCGTATGGGATTGGAGGTGGGATGGTGGGCATGGGATAGGAGAAAGAATAAGACGAGATAGCGGGATGGAATACGGGGCAAGGGATAGAGGATATGGCATAGAAGAGTAGGCTAAAGGGGGTAGGTAGGATAGAACACAGTATGGGATAGTGGGGACGAGATAGGGGTACAAAATAGACCCCTAGATGTGGTAGAAGAATACGATTCCGGGATTCAATAGGGGAATGAAATAGGCGGATGAATTATAGGAGTTTGGACAGGATATAATCCAGAAAGGGATAGAAGGTGCCGTAGGCATTTCTCACAAATAGTTCTGACTTTTATAAAATCATCATAAGCGTCCATCCACCTGCTTTTGTTTGTCACATAATTTGCATTGGTCTCATGCACTTGGCCGATTTATTAAATTTTCTTGTAAGTGTAGTGTAGTGTTTTGTACTAACAAAGCACTATGTTTCACTCGGATGAAGGAGAATGTGCAAGTTGTACCTCGTGTATTTTGTGGTATTTATTCAGAATTGCATAAATCAGCCCTTTGTCTTAGTTTGCCGTTTGATATTCCTTTACAGAAATTAATTCTTACAACCTTCACTATGATTTAGTATAATAATACACGTGGGTTTATTTTTTCAAAATCAGCCGGTTCCACTCTGACAATGGTAATTGAATTTTCAATAATCTATTGATACCCTTTTAGTTGTCGTTTCGCCATTTTGCATACTATATAAATATTATACATAATGTACATAGAGTATATATTTATTTTAACACAAATTTTTTGCAGATAATTTAAAAAACAATTTTAATTCTTATTATTTTATTTAGATCCTTCGTTATAATAACAGTATTCGGTTCCTAAATCTTTGTATCCATTGACTTGCTCTACCATAGGTAAAATTATAACATTAGGTCTATGGAGCATATGTCAAATTTTAACCGACAGTAAGGTAAAATGAACAGTCGGTAAGATATAGGAACTGGGTCTCGAAGATCACACAATATTCTATTTATGCAAATATGTATACCTAGACCTTTTTATACATTTAAGTAGTTTAGCAAATTTAAGCTGATTTTCAATGAATGGCGTTTTTTTAAAATAACTGGCGGAATTTTTAAACAAAAACTAGCAACTTTAAGTATTTACCAACGGGAACACAGGTTATGTCATTGTAGTTGATATTAACGTCAGAGCCGTCAGAGAGATTTTAGCGGGAACTGAAAGGTGATATTGTGCTGTGCAGTTTTATTTTCTAAAAATGTGTAACATTACTCTAATATGAACAATAGTTCATTACATAGACATTGATAGTTTTTGAGTAGTAATTATGTGTTTTGTGAGAAATGTGAACTGTATAGTCAAATGTGACCTTTTGAGTTGTCACAAGAACTCCGTTGGATGGAACCAGCTGATTACCTACAGTTCAGCTGTGCTACACATAGGCTTAAGAAAATGAAGAAACTATATTGTAAACTAAGATCTGGCTTAAAGGCCTAGCTGCCAAGCCAGAAACCTAAATACATAATAATAAAGTATTAACGTCATAAAATTGTGATTTTCGGAATGACGCCTTTACGTAGTGCATTTAAAATTTCAAATGGAAACAGGTGTTAATTATAAGTTAATAAGTACATTAACAAAAGAAAAGTACTTGGTTGAGTTAATATAGATGACATGCTTTCCCTAAAGCCCTTTTGCATAATTTGTCAAGTTCTATTTCAATAATTATAACCTTTCTATGTATAAAATAGTATCAAAAATTCAAAGTGTTAACTTGGAAGGCAAGACTCCCTAATTACAAGTCTAACATATTGACATTTCAAGTACCACTATAAATAAGTTCCGGAGTAAAGATGAGGAAATAGTAACTTTAAACTGGTGTGTTTTAAGATGCTTCGTTTTATCTGGGTTTAAGTTAAAGTTATAGGTCGTTTCACGGCAGATGTGGCACTGGGTCTAACACGCAATTTAAGATGCGACTTAGTTAATTATGTTAAACAATGACAGATAACATCCACCCACACTTACACACATATATGCGCGTGCGCGCGCGCGTGCGTGTGTGCACTAATGTGGTTATGCTTCAACAGCATTATTTTTTAAAACGTTTTAAATAAAACGCATAAAACATAAGAACCTTAAAGAATCCTACAAACCGACTCTAATTTAATATGAATAAGACCGTAAATCTTTAACACTACGCAGATGAAGCCTCAGCAATAAGAATGTCAATATTAGAATTAATAAAAAACAAATGGTGGATACATACCCATTGTAAGCGTAGGGCCGTTAGGCTTGCTTGGCGCAGTCTCGACATCTTTTTCCGATACGTCGAGTTTATTGCTTATTTCTTTCTCTTCAGACTTCTTATTTTCCATAGATTCTCTCGTCTGTTGTGGTAATGGTGCAGCAGTCAGGGGAGCAAGCGTCGACGTGGGTACAGGCGCAGGTGACGGTGAGGGAGCGTGGGTTGAGGTAGTTAAGGCAGGCATTGGGGGTAGAGGGGCAGGCGCGGGCGCGGACGCCGGCGCAGGTGTTAGGGACACTACCGATGCTGGCGTTATTGCTACCACCGACGGAGGAGGCATTGGTGCCACAAAAGGCGTTGTGTCCATAAATTGCCCTGACGCACCCGACAAAGTAATTAACTGAGTGGAAGGAGGCATCTGCGTCGACCCGAGGAAGGGCGTAGCTACGAAAGGCTGCACTTGCGTATTTAGCGGAACACCGGTACAAGAATTCGAAGAAAGGATTGTGTTTATTTTACAACTAATGATATCTGAATGTTTCACTAATTCTTCAACTTGAGGCACATTTTTGTTTTTTAATTGCTTATTAGGTGGTATATTCTTAATTGTATCTAAAACTAAACTCTGAACATTGTGATCACTATTCTTTTGGAGTTGCTTATTATTCATAGGCATTTTAGGCACTATAACAGGACTATCTGATATTGCTGAAACTACAGGGGGTTCACTTGCTTTTTCAGCAACATCTGGTCCCAAAATTTTTATGTCATTTATATTTAATATTTCAGACTTTAAAATATTATTATTATTATTATTAATATTAATAGAACTTATTGCATTTGGTTGCGATTGCATGGAACTCGTAGTCGTCATAACAGGTACTGTCATTTCCACATTCTTTGACACATAGCTTAATTTCAATGCACTCTCACAGGGCTGATTTGCAACTTCATTAATTTTCCTACTAAACTCTTCGATGACACTATGCGCTGGCTCCTAAACATAAGGAATATAAATAATATTTTTAATATTGCATTATCTACTCATAAACATATTAAACCAAAGACGAAAATACTCACGGGCTGTGGAGTTTGTCTATCATTACTGTCACCACTTAAATAATTATCATTTGAACCTTCAGAGAATACTTCTTGCTCTGCAAATAAATTGGAAAGTTTAGTGAAATATTGTAAACTGTACTTATTTATTGAATAATAAAACGTTAGAATTTGGGCTATGAAGCAATGGCCAAAAAATGGCGAAGGTCAATTAATTTGTTTTGGAAAATCTTAAAGGACACATCGAGCCACTAACAGTGACCGTTTCGACGATGGCGACGAACGACGAAAATGTCCTCCATTCTGAACATTTGGCTAAGAATCGGGTAAAAGCGTATAAAGCTTGAAGCGGAGGTGGGCATTATTTACGAAATTTGTTGGTGCATATTACACCACTTTCAGATATCCATAAAAAAGTTACTAGGAAGCATTGTTATCGTATTTTTAACCTAGACAAACTTGAACTATTTCAAAAGTTAAAGGGAACGGATGAACACATTTTACTGCTTTGAAAGCGGGTATATATATCCCTATCGACTTGTTTTATAAACTTGACCAAGTATCAAAAGAAAGAATGCTATATCATACACCTACCAGTGTATTTAGACATATGTCAATTTCAAAAAACGATTCCCCAAAAACGGCTGATTTAGTCCCTATGAGTAACAATATATGATTACATACATATAACCGAGTAGTATAAAGCAAATTCGAACTGACTAATCACATTAGGGCCCATTATATATATTACTATTATATTTAAATATGTATTAAATTTATAAATTAGTGTAAGTATGTATACTTAAATTGTACAGTCCGATCATTTTTCTGCTCCACCTACATCGCCAGATTAGTTAAGAATTTCTTTTAAGCTGGGTTGCCTGGAAGAGATTGCTTTTAGCGATAAGGCCGCCTGTTGTTTTGCCAAGAAGTATTCTAATTATGCATTTTGTTTTGTATTTCTTTGTTTTGGTGAGCAATAAAGTGTTATCTATCTATCTATTAGGGCCCGTCACGATTGTATAAGGATTCCGTTTTAGGTTAAGGGACATAAAACCCTAATGTCATGCGACTAATGTATGTATATACAAAAATACATACAACTTAATAAAACCTTAATATATCTGCCGGGACAGCTAGTTGTATATATATATATAACTAGCTGTCCCGGCAGACGTCGTCCTGCCCGGTAAAAAATAGGGGTTGATCGTAGAGGGTTGAAAATCTAGGGTTGTATGTATTTTTGTATGTTGTATCATAAAAAAATAGAAATTAAAAATTTGTCTAAAAAAAAAATTAGGGGTGGACTACCCCTAGCATTTAGGGGGATGAAAAATAGATGTTGGCCGATTCTCATAGATACCGGATAAGCACAAAAAATTTCATCAAAATCGGTCAAGCCGTTTCGGAGGAGTATGGCAACGAAAACTGTGACACGAGAATTTTATATATTAGATTTATACGTATATAGGCATGGAAACAAAAACTACCCTAGCCCTGAACAAAATTATATCACTTACGAGTTTCCGGATCAATAATTGGAATTCTACGACTACGCTTCTGTACAGGTGTCCGTATACCTAGAAAAAAAAAATATTATGAAATCACAAAAAATCACGTGAAAAACCTTAAAACAAAAAAAACATATACAGTCCCAGAAACTAAACATTTTTTTGTTATTTAGAGTTCTATCTTTCGTTAACAAGTTCAGGCTATGCTAGGATCGAGTGCAATCCAAATAAATTGCTTAATCTATAATATTATAAAATTGTGTGTAATTTTATATTTATAATATAATTTTATAACATTATAAAATTGTGTGTAATTATAATTATTATCTATAATATTATAAAATAATTTTATAATATTATAAAACTGTGTAAAAGTGGCTTGTCTGCGAGTTGAATTTGCCATAGAGGTGTATAAAATACAACAAGGATATAAGTTCTTGTGTCTCATAAGATGGCAGGTACAGCCCACGCGGCCGATATTACTGTCGGTAATAACTACACGTGTACAAGACCACATAAATACTCCATTATTTTTGATATCACAGGTTTTTATCTCGAAATAACTCGAACAACGAAATTCTTATAAAGGATTGTAAAAAGGTGAAAATAAGAATATTTTATAACTAGGACATGCCCGCGACTTCGTCCTCGCTTAAAATTCCCGCGGGATATCCAGAGGACTCAAAATACAGCTGTATTTGAAAAAGAATGTAAGCGATCGTTTTAGTGAAAACTGTGTAGGAGCAAGCTTATTTTTATGCACCTGAACCACTAAAAACCGCTATCGGGAATTCCCGGGGCAAATAATATCACACATTTTATTACATTCAATTGTTATTATCAGTAAAAAAAATCACATTGGAATTCGGCTTTTCTAAATCTGGTAATTTTAAATCAATCCCAGAAGAAAGCTCGCGGGATTGTCCGGTATAAAAAATAACGCATCGTTGAAGTCTAAAAGTTAGCTGTCGATCAGGGAAAACCGCATCGATATCGACCTGGCAGTTTTTACGTGAATCCCGAACAAACAAACAAATAGATAAGAAATCTTAAAAAAAATTGCATCGTGTTCTCCACCATTTTTATAGACACGGCATGTTTAGAATTTTATAATATTATACATATACGTGAAATCAATAGAGTTGAAACATTATGGACTTTAATTTATACATTTGCGGTTTTCACAGAAAAAAAACCTTAAAAATAATTTCAGTTTAACATTTTATTTTTCGTTTTAAATATATGTCAGGTGAAAGCACTTATTTATAAAAGTTTATTTCCTCAACCTGTTTGTTTTTATTAGAAAAAGCTTTCAAATAGGCATACGGCCGATCTGGTAGAGAATTATCACACCCGCTTTCGGACGTTGCAACACCAGCAACCTTTTTAAATGGCCCTATGTCAAAAGAAACCTCAGCCATTAAGTTCCCTCCAAGTCAGTATAATTATGCGGAATAAACATTCTAGAGAATGATTGCTTAGTTAAGCGTGTTAGCTCAAATAAATAACGGAATACATCTCGCAGATGGTAAGTGGATACACGCAGTTGTGAAAATCAGCGTTGGCACCAGATCTAACAATTCCTCAGAACGCTTCCCCGTTCTTCACACTATAGTATGGGATCGTCGTCTACACGAAAGCCTACACTACCCTGGATGAGGCCAGGGGGTCAGTGTGATAAGTTCCAGCCTATAGATGCGAGTACTCCATCTGCTGCCGCAGGCTGAAGTGCTTCCTGGACCGAGCTTTTTGGAGGTAAGTTTAGCCTTGCCTTCCAGATGACCCTAAAACAAACAAACGACGTGCATCGTTTGTTATGTCGACGCCAATGATCCGAAAACTAAGAAAAAGAAAAGTACCTTAGAACTTTTCTCTGGCGCAGGCATTTTAACTTAAAGATAATTGAAAAACTTGTCGCTATAAATGTTTTTTGCGAATTGTTGCCAACACACCTGTAAGGAGGTGGTAGTTGATAGCTCAAATAAACATGGCTTGATTGAATCATAATAATAGGCCCTAAAATCGCATCTTTATCACTGCCGTCCTAATACAATAACTTCATAGAAGCAAAATTGTATGTGAAATTTATTTTTAAGTAATTTAAGTAAAATTATTATTGCAACGAAGTATACATTGACTTTATTTTAATTTATTGGAATCACACGTTAGTTACATTTCCAATTTACGTCAGCCAATCGATTGGCAAAGTCGTAGTGATGGGCTTATCAATACCAAAATGCAAATGTCTGAACAGATGTATATCAGTATGTATGATTGTTCCATCTTCATAACCTTGTTAATAATGTACATCATAAAATTGTGTATGCTGAATTATACTTTCGATCACCAGAATAGACATAGAACTCTTTAAATGCCGGAAAATAGGATAATTTTCGAGGGATACGAACCCGAAACCCACGCGAGCCAAGCCGCGTAGAAAACTCTAGTAATATCATAATATCGATGTATTACCAGGCATTGCTTGGTGTAAATGTGCCGCGGCCTGTGGATGGGGCATCGTGGCATTCGGCGCGGCAGGCGTTTCCTGCGCATTTTGCGGCCCCACCAGTGTTGTGGGATTGCTTCTACCAGGTCCATTAGCAGGCGTGTTTTGTGTAGACAATTGTTGACTATTTGGCGTGTAAAAATCTGTGAAAATTTTATAATATTACTAGTTGTGCTCGTAGCTTCGCTCGCGTGTCTTGCACCGGCCCCAGAGTTCTCTGTCGTGTATTACGATAACTTGAAAATAAACGTATTTGTTTGTTTGCCGATTTTATTTTTACTTTAATAAAACCGTTTACCACTCGTTGTTTACTTATACATCTTGTTAGATAAATTAAAATTTCATAAATTCGATTTAGATTCGAGGGCGCGAAACGCTGCACGTTAGGCACAACACTAATTCTCAACTAAAACCAATTGAAAATGACTCAAAATAAATTCGCTCAAAATTGAATTAAAGCAGAGAATTATTCAATACGTTGCACCATACGTGACCCGTGCTGACACTGAATAATACGTAAATAGTTAATAAAAATATTTACAGTATAGGAAACTAAATACAGTATTATTGAAGATGTCGATAGAATAAAACATTATTATTAAAAATAAAAGAACATATCATATTTTGTCATACATTATATATTACACTATCCAACCCATACTTCTATTGAAAATCTATATCAAGTCCCGTGTCTGTACATGAAAGCTATTTTCTTCGTTATTTACTATGGTCTGGGTGTCTGAGATCGGGCCCAGAGTAGTCCGTTGTATATTATCCATAACACAAGCGTAGATTGCTTATTTGACGCTTATGATAGACGACACGAAAATTTTTTTTAGATTTCTTGTCTGTTTTGTTCGGGATTCAGGTACCTAATCATGTTGCAGCAGGCAGCTAAACTATTGGGCGGTTTTCGCTGATCGATAGGAAATTGTTCAACTTAAAATCTGCGGTACTTTATATCCCAGGAAAAACGTGTAAATTTTACAGGAGTGATTAAAAATATAGGGTGCAAAAATATCTAATTCCGATGGGAACTTTTCACAATTCGATACAAAATTATGCGACTAAATCTATATATACCGGGTTCTATACATGTGATATACCGTCTACATATATATATGATACCATCTATATATATATATATGATATACCGGGAATCCAGCAAGTATTTTCGCGGCGAGAGAGGTTTAAAATGGTTAGGGTACAAAAAATTTCTGAATTGAATGAAATTTCCGCTTGAATGTTACGTTATTTTTCAAAATCTGTCATACGAGTACTTTATGTTCCTTGAATCTAGCGGATTTATTAAAGAGCTGTTTAAAGTTGGAAGGGTGCATAAAAATTAGCTAATTCCGATAAAATTTCTCGTAGATAGCTTATTTTCTTCTAAAAAAATCGCCGATACACGTTTCCCGGAAATTCCGCAATATTTTTCCCGGGAGCAGCTTAAAATGGCTTGGGAGCATAAAAGTTTGCTGATTCAGATAGGATATTCATTAGAAAGATACCTTAAGTTCTTATTTCATTTTTTTCCTGGTATATTCTTGAAGTTATATTTATATAGAGGAGGTTTGAAGTCATCTTTAAGAACCATAAAGAAGCGTCAAAACCTCAAATTTAAATATATTTACGTTTTAAAACGCGAATTGAACCATAACGAAAACCTTCAAAATATTTCCAACTCTATCTGTATAAGCAAAGTGTTAAATTATTAAAAAATAAATTTAAAAGTATGTGATGTCGCTCAGCCTAGGGAGAGATAAGGTCAAGAAATTATGAAATTCGTATGAAATAATTCATAGATGGGCCCTTATTTATCCGGGGTTTTTGCGGGAATTTCCAGGATTCACGTATTTCCATGCAAAAAAAACCTAATGGTCTGCGGGAAATATCCTTTGATTTTTACAATTGACGAGGAACGTCGAACTCGTGGTCGAATCTATTAGTATTTAATATAAAAACTATAGCAGGATAAAGATACAGATTGAACTTGAAAAAAAAAGCTGTGCACTGTCTCAGTGTCCTGACATCGTAGATAGAAAAGAACCACCCGAGTTTTTGTAGGAGCTCAAAAATTTTGCGTTTCACTAAACAGTCGACTTTTTAAATTCATAGTAGATAGTTTTAATTTTAATCATTTTTAAATATACTGCACATGCAATATAATGCACAGTAAAATATCTAGATTCAAGTAACCGCCTAACACTCCAAACCATAGTAGGTAGTCGAGGTATACATATTCTCTTATATCCTGGAATGTGGTTAATTTTACCACGCACAAAATTCTAACCAGTAAGCAAACTACTGTTTTGATATCGTGGTATGTTTCCATTAATATAAGTAAAATTATCCAAAATATACAATCATACATAGTTTCATTAATGAAAAAGTGTTCATTATAATAAAAAAAAATTTCAGAAAATCGCTCGCATATACTTTCACTTTACTTCATTCCTTTGCTTCCATTTTAATTTGTTATCGTTAATTGTTGTAATTATTTTTCTATAATATTATGAAACAAGTTAAGCCTGCGACTTTGTTCGCGTGGAACTAATATTTATAAGCATGTCTTGTAAACGCTGCAAATATTTAGAAACACGAAAATTTTCATTGAAATCTGCTGATGTTTGACTCAAACTTTCGGACAGACAAATATTCTAAAAACGGCTTAAAATATATGAATTTACACGCCTTATGAATTGCAGTTTTCACTTAAATTATGGCTTTATATTGAAAGTAGACTTGGAATTAATTATATTTATTGAGACTTTAAATCAAAATTAAATTACGACTTTAATTGTAAAAAAAAGCATTTATATTTCAATTTATAAACTATATTAGAATATAAAATACTTACATTGTGGAGTGTGGCTCGGAGGAGTATTATAACCTGGTATATAACTCACGTATTGATGATGATAGTGATACCTATAAAAATAAACTTATTTTGAATGTTGTATTTTATTATGGGGTTCCAATAACTAGTTAGAAACATTGATACTACATTTCTGATTTCTCCAGCTAATTACTGAAGCTACAAATGTGCAACTTAATAAAGTTACAAGACTGTCATTCTATACATAATTATGTCATATTAAATAAACGAAAATATTTTTTATTCAAAGAAGCTGGGAAAAACAATCTGAAGTTTAAAATTTAGCGATATAGTAAAAAGGGGATCAAATGAAATAACTCTTTTCTCCTTTTAAAACTTAATTTCACAAGTTTCATTAAAGTAAAAATGCATAAAATGATCGTCCCCTTTATCTCCAATGTATTCCCACATTATATTTGGTTTTGAATAAGCCTAATAAATGGCGCTCTGTTGTTCGTGCCTACCCCGCAAGGGACCTGGCGTGAAGTTATGTAAGTATGTATATTTTGATTGCAAAAAAAATATATACTTTTATACGGTGGAGATAGAGCAGATTATGTTATTATTATAAATTAATATTATTATTTCCAATTTTTAATATACTTTGACTTTCAATAGACTCATTAGAAAGCAGGGGCACGATGGGACCAAGAATAACGTATATAGTAGCAGCGTGTGTAAGTAAAAACTTTCAGCAGTTCAGTATTGATTACGAACTGTTTAGCGAAAACACGACCTCAAATTTCTTAATATTGCATCAAAACTGCCGGTATGCTGCATGCTTCGGCATGGATACAACGGCAAATGGCCGTTTACTGCTGCAGTTTGCTGCCCGCCGCTTCCGTCGGAATTGCACCTTAACCCGTGTAAGTTTTCTCTGTGCACGCTCTCTCTCTCAGATTAGATATTGAATTTGTTAATTAACGTCAATAAAACAAACTGTCTCATTCATACAAAGTAGGAGTAAGTTTGAGCGCTTCTTTAAGGACCATAAAGAACTTTGCGATGGAACGTTCCAGAATAATTGCAGACGCGGCTTAAGTATGAACGCGGTTCATATTCATAATAAGAAGTCGTCGGTCGCGTACAGCGTCATACCGGATGCAGCGTTTGTAATATTACGCTGAAAACATGCCCCGGCTGCGTCGCCGCCACACATAGGCTGTGAGGCGGGCGTCAATGGTGGGCTAGCAATGTTCACCATACATAGAACAGTAGCGCATATATGAAGTGGCTCAATTACATTTATGGCCGGTTCCTATATTTTACCGAGCGCAAAATTCAGCTGATGGTGAGGCACGTAAAGTAATTACGATTAAGAATCGGCCGTAATCCGTTTTCGTAATTAAACTAAACTTTAATTTTATCCATGTTATGTTAGCGAGTCAAATTTGTACATGGGTAGGTAGAGTTCCTCTATAAAATAAAATACATATATTACCTAATAGTTTTGTTCAGTGCAAATGACTGCCGCATCTATAGGATACTTAAATAAAGACATTTGAGACGTTATGCCTTGACATTGACCCCCACATTCTTCTTTAAAAAGTTAGTAAGTAATAAAAAATAACCAATCCTTAACAACATTTTAAAGAACAAACTACTTTGGACTGTTGGGAGCCATAATTCTCCAAAAAAGAAGAATAAAGAAAAGACTGGAAAAGATTGCTCTTAGCGATAAGACCGCCAAATGTTCTGCCTAAAAATACATTTTATTTATTTTGTCTGTTATTTAGCAAACGCATGCACTTCTAAACAGTTTTCTAACCTAAAGTGAATATTGGTACAATTAACATACACTAACGTTGAAAGAAAACATCGTCATAAAATCTGCACATGGGTGATTACCGATGTGTGGAACCCGCCAAACTGTTTGATACAAGTGTGACTGGTTACAGTCTGTTTCCGTAAGAAATTTCTATATGTTCTATCCCATTCCTGCTATCTTGATCCCTCCTTATACCATATCCTCTATCCCATCTCTGCTATACCATCCTAAAGGCTGGAAACGCGTTTGTTCCACCCCTAGTGTTGCACACATGCTGTTATAATAGTTCTGTATTCAAACAAAATCAGAAAATATTTGTTATCTCTATGGAACCCTTCATTGTGTGCGGGCTGCCAAGCACTTAACCAAGTTATTTACCTATAGGTATCCAACTCCTAAAGAACTGAGACATACATGGGCAGACACATAGACACAATACAACTAAATTACAACGACTCGGCTTTTATTTGGCTATGGAACCCCAAATAATATTTTCACGAGTTAAGTATGAGTTCATAAGTTAAGTAAGTAAGCTACAAAAAGTAATTTATAATAATTTACTTATTTTAATTAAACAAGTGATCTCAAAGTACGTAAATAATCATAAATGTACATACATACATGTCATATGTAAACACATAATACATAAATAACTAAATGTATGTGGTAGCACGGCCACGTTTGGCGGAAACCAGTAAAATTCATTTGTCAAACCCAAAGCCTATATTGAATTTTCACAAAACAATTTTCTGCCTACAACTGCACAGCCAGACAGAAAACAAGGTGATAATTATCTAGACTGTTTAATTTTGTTAACAAAAATAATCTGAAGGGAACTTCCTATCAACATTCTTCTTGTGTACTATGTGTACAACATGGGCTTATTTAAGAAAGGCAACATAAATTATTACACATAAGCTGTATACAGCTTATTAATAGTTAGGCAAATGAGTGGTAAGTAAAATATAAGAAATGGCCGTAAGTGGGCTACAAACCTGTCTACAGTATCGCAGCTATGTAAAAAATTCATCAAAAATTCAGTCAACTTGGTTTTGTATGGGATTTTTTAAATTGTTGGAATACAACAGAGACAGTGACGATCCAGGCTTCAGGATGATTTACTGCTGACTGCAGAATAGTTGCAGGTACTACCCTGCATGTAGGTGCCCGACATTGCCAGGATGCTGCGTCGAACGGATTAATAAGAGTTGCTCATGCTCAAGCCTCATCTCTAGCTTCGCATGGGGCACAAATCACGCCCGGAAGATCTAACATAAATCATCCCAGTACGGATGCTTTTACACTCGAAGTTAGTCATGTCAGTTTACAAAAACTTTATTCAAATTTAACAAGTTATGGGAAAAAGTATGTTTTTACCAAAATACGGAGAGTTATGGAATTTGAAAGCTTCAGATTTTAAAATAAATATAGAGAGTATTAGCAGCATTTGTTTGCACTTACAATCTGTGATTTACCATTCTGGTAACAGATCCCAATGATTATGATGTCATCATCTTCAACCAATAAAGACTATGTCAGTTGCAATTCAAATTGCTGATATGCTTATGCCATATTACATATTGGTCATACTTGAATCAATTTGTTAACTCTTTGTTTCATAATGCTTGCCAATATAGGTGCATATAACATACCAGCTTTTGTATATTTATTTTGATCCACAAAAAGCGTAGCCCGATTTATCTAGTACCTACACAAATATGCTACAACTTTCATCGACTTTTCTTATAGCTAGAGTATTGGAAGACGACAGACATTCTGACGACCCATTTGGCGAAAAGTGGTTAACATCGTCTATGGACGTTTATACTGAAGTGTTACGAATATGCTATTTTCATAAAAGAAATTCTATAACACTCTAAGAAGCCCTTAGTTATAGTTAATAGTTGGATTTATTCTTAGTTAAACCTTATAAAACTTACGGTGTACTAGATCGTGGCGTCTGATATGTTTGCAATCCCATATGAGGTTGAAACACGACTGGATACATGACAGGTCCTGTTGTCGCTGTAGCACTGCCAGGAATATAAGGTGGCTGTTGTCTGAAATTTATTAAAAAAAGCAATTATTTGCACGGCTACACATTATTAATATCAGCCAATAAAAGTTTCACACCACTAATAAATTAGTACGCAATTAATAAATTAGCACGCAATGAAAAAAACAACTAAACTTCGATTAGTGCTTTTTACATGAAAACATGTTTCATTTACAATTTATTTGTTCTTTTAAACTATTTTACTATAATGTAGTATCTTTACATTTGTAGGGGGGTTTTTCCTAGATAGGATGATAATGATAGAGGTTTGTAAATGTTAATTGTTTATTGCTAAATTATTTTAATGAAATGATAGCGTTTATGATTAGGCTTAGCCTAGATCAGTCTGACTGACCGAGTATGGTGCTAAATGAGTTAAAATGCACGTGTCGGCGTAAACCGCTGACACGGCAATGTACGGCTGCTGCTAGCCCGTACAAAATAAATACTAAAAAAGAGCCAATAGTATAATTTATTGCTATTCAATGTATAGGTAAAAGCTTTTGATGTCCACTGTGCTCAGTGCGAGTTTTTTACTACTCGATCACGTTTAAATTAACGAAATTTTGTATGGCAAGATATAGGTTTCACTTTACGCGACACGAGATGGTGCTAAAACCATTACCATAAAAAATTACGTTAACTAGAATGATATCTAATAGTAAAAAAACTCGCACGAAGCCCACTGTTCTGTCTGCTGTTACAATTTGGTTAATTAATTAAAGGAATATAAGATCAAACTTTTGACTTCATCGATAACGTCAGAGACATTGTTTAATCCACCTCCAGGACTTCGACATTCCCTCTGGGCAGGTTTAAATGTATGGATAGTTTAAACCAGTGTTTTTCAACCTGTGGGTCGCGACCCCTAGGGGGGTCGCAGTCTTGCTCGGGGGGTCGCCGGCAAAAGGCTATTAAAATTTATACCTCATACTTAGGTACTTTCTACGCTTAGCAGCTTTTTGTAGAGTATAGGTCCTAATAATGAATATAGGTAACAAATTAGAGAAAAACAAAAACGTAGTCTTTTAAATTACTAACTTTTTACCTGTCTATGACCCAAGGGGGTCGCCAAAATGATTTAACCTGTAAAGGGGTCGCGTATTCAAAAAGATTGAAAACCACTGGTTTAAACTATTGTTGGTTCTTAAGGGCCATAATTATGTAGTCTAAAAATGTGGAGGAAGTCTCTGTTTATAGGCAGTAGATTATACAAACACACCTTGTATGCGTGGTGGGCCTCGTTCCATGCTGCGCCGCTCTGAATTGGAAATTTTGATACTGTGGTCGAGGTTGTGGCGTCTGATTTTGTGATACAAAGTTATGACCCGTCTGAAATGATAAATAACAATTCAATAAATTAAAACAGGAACGGAAACATGACAATGGATAATCTGCCACAACAATGTTTTATATTAACTATTGCGTGCTTATGTAGAAGCAATATATTAATCAATAATTCTTGGAAATACTGTTATTGAACTGTACAAATATACAGTCGGCTACATTCTCCTAGATTGTATTACAATAATAATTTATAAAGAGCCATTCCCAAGCCTATACATATGCCCCATTATCCATGCAGGAACGGCGAAAGAATAAAATTTCCTCCCCTCGTAAGAGGCGAAAAAACAACCCACAGCCACATGGTAAGGTATTTGCCCATCTGAATGGCAATCACCGCTGGTTCAGACTAATGCCGCCTTAACAACCTTGAATTGTGTTCCCGTATTAATGGCCAAGTTACTGTCTCCCTTTAGACCCTTAAGAGCAGCAGTGTATTTGTAGCACCTTCGGTGTTACAAGTGGCTATAGGCGATGGTAACCGTTTTCCACCAGATGGGCCATCTGCCTGTCTATTAAAATCATGGAATAAAAAAATATTTTATGTCAAATAATTGATATCTAGTGAGGTTGTTGGTGTAAAGCATGTTCCCTATAAAAATACATAGTATGTTTTGACGTGGCAACAGCTCCATCTACATATCTATTTCGTTTCAATATTTTATTCACATCTCCGAATTATTTAAAAGATCAAGTGACTTTTCACCGATATTGGTATCCACACTGCCAATTCCAAATTTCTTTAGTGAAAACTGTAACTAGTTCTCCTAAAATTATCGTTAAAGTTCGTGCGGTCATTATTGGCATTGTAATTAATTTATTTCCCTCGTTAGTAAATTACTTTTATCAAATGTGGTACGTAGATAACGCGTAATTGACTGCCAGTTTAAAATAAATAAAACCTGTATCCTCATTTCCAATCACAACCATAGATACTTATATAGTTCAGATTCAGAATGAAAACAGACTCATTTAAAATGGAGTACTGTGTTCACTAAAGTATGTTAATATAATATTCAATCATCATCATCATCGAACTTTCCGTATTTAGATAGTAGTGTGGGTGGGTGTTTAGGATCGTATCCAGGATTGTCCGCTGTATATCGCTGTATATCATACACCTTCGAAATAGTACTTAGATCCGTCGGCAGGGCTGAACACTCACATAAAATGCATCCATTACTATATATTTGTACGCCGACTATTTATTATGATAATGAAACAGAATTACCATAGAACTTTTTGACATATCTTGTTGAGGCGCCGGCGGTGCTGAGGGCTGTGGCGTCGGCTGAACTCTAAGCGTCGCTTGTGTGGACTGTGCACCGCCGGCTGCATTTTGCATGAACGAGCCGCCGCCTGCCCCTGTTGGATGGTAACAATCCACTGCTCCTGTTGTAAAACATGTATATAACATATGAAATAAAAAATATATTGTTTCGTAAATATAAATAAAATATTTCTTTTTCATCTGTTGGTATAGACTCACTGTGTGGAGTTGATGTCCGTGGATATCTGAACCACTCATAAGAAAATATATAGGTAAAAAAATTACTAATAATTATCCTATCAGATGTTAACAGCAATACCACCTCAGCATCTGGTAGCTAATAGCACTGAGCTTATGAATAATTATTTTAACAATATCACATATATTTTTTTAACACACTTGTAAGAATAAAATTTCAGTATATTCATTATAGCGAAAAAATTATAACACTAAGTCATATTTTTGTAAGTTTCACTTACTGTTTTGACTGAATCGTCTGTATGAAGTGTGATACGAAGGCAACGTGCAATTTGATTTGGTATAGCGAGACAATGTTTGTTCGTACTTATTGCTATTAGAGTTATTTTGTTGTGATGTAAACTGTAAAGAAACGTTATTCAAAGGCTGCAAATTGATTTGATTTGCATTCATAAACCGTGGCGCCACGGTTTGCGGTATGTTCCGCGGTATTTGTACATTTTGAACCACATCAACTGGACTCTGTTGCGAATAATTCCCATAGCTGCCATATGTGTGAGATAAGTTATTTAGTGTATTACTCGTTCCTCTGAATGTCACCATTTTAACTTCATCATACAAAATTTCAAATATCTAATGAACCTAACGTTAAACTATTCCTAAAACTGAGAATATTTAATTATAAGCTTATGTCAAAAAACTGATTGTCTCACTGATGTATGGTATCACTTAAAGAAATATTATTTATTGCTTTCATATATTCACATATAATTCTAATGAGGAATATCATAATCATCTTCGAATATAAACTAAATAGTTACGCATCACATCGATAAAGCGCATTTTATAATTTATTTGCAGTCCGTATTCACAATTTAAATAGAATTTAATGCAGCATAGAGAAAATCGATAAAGAAACGGCGCGCCACATGCTACATTGCTTGCCACTCGCGCCTAATTTAATGCCTCCGTGACACCAACAATAGTATAAACATTTACTTAAAGGCTCTAACATTGCTTCAACACTCAGAAAATATTGTTAATAATTATGTAATCACTCAAGAAAAATTGTTTGAAAGTGAGTGTCCACGCAATAGAATTTATTTGGACGTCTATAAAGGAGCAAGTGTAAGAAAGAGACATAGGTACTTATAACCCAGCGCTACAATTTCGGGGGGCGTTACCAAATTCTCTTTAGCACCCTACCCTTATATCTACAGTTAAGTTAGCGACGAACCGAATGAAGTGAAGATTGCCAAGTTAAAACTTCTTATACGTACTCTAATTCTAAGTTGTTGTTATTGTTGAAACTTGTTGAGAAAATATCTACAAGGGATAAAATTTAAATTAACGTCGGTTTTTTCCTATTAAAAAAGACGACTAAAAGCTATAAATATTATAGTGTAACTGTTGTGATTGTACGCGTTTGTAACTATTGTATATTTACCAATATCTATACATATAATAAAACTGTAGAGGTCGAATTTCTATACAATGAAAAAAAATGCTAAAAACCGAGTCAGGGGGATGTAAGAAATGAAATAGAACGATTTAAAAAAAAATAGTTTCTGTTTGTACCGGCTAATCACCGAAACGACTGGACCGATTTAAATGAAATTTTGTACGGTGGTAGCTTATATCCCTGGTCAACATATATGATACTTTGATCCCGAAAAATTAAAGAGGTCCCGTGGGATAGTTAAAAAACCGCACCACGCGGAAGAAGACGCAGGCAGAAGCCAGTCCATATATATAGGTAAATATATACTATATAATTAGTATATATGAAAAAACTGCACTAAAGGCATACTTTAGGTTACCACATCTATATCGATATTTCATTCTTAGGGTCACACGAATTTCTTATGTCAGCTTATCGATCAGTACAATATACAAATGTGACTATTTGGACATTATAATATTAAGTATTAATATTTGTTTCTTCTTCAAGGCCTCAGAAATAAACCAATTAACGACAAACGGTTAAGGCGCTACCTAAATGGAATGCGCTATCTTGAAGATACAAATTAACAGAATTTACTTACGACAAATCGTACACCTATCTCAATAAAAAAATACGAATATCTATAATATTATAAAATTCTATACATGCCTAATCTGTACGATGAAATTAATTGCTTCAAAAAACCCGTATAAACGATGAAGAACATAATGCATTTTTTTAGATTTCTTGCCTGTGTCGGTTTGCTTGTTTAATAGATTTAATGTACACACACAGCATTTTTAGTATTGTATAATAAAAACACAAAGGCACATCTTGCCGCATTGAAGTTGCGTGCGCAACTGAACCGATACGGAAGTATGGGCACTTGTCATGAGCACGTAGCCTTTTTTTACGCGGGGAGATCCGATTGAGGGCCATCAGCACAGTGACAGGGGAGATTCGAGCCGATGTGTGGAATTGGCTAGTTCGGGGTGGCAATAGCTCCTCTAGCCAAAATTTAAGATGCTATTGCCACACCAGAGTTAAGGATACCCACCAAAATCCCTCGGTAATCCACTGCCGGGGAACTACTTGCCCCTGGCGACATAATGCTCTCGCTGCGTGGGGCGGTCTGTAACGCGCCCTACGGGAAGAAAGGGCGGGCGCCGAACACTTCGCAACCCTACCGCGACAGCATAAAGCATAGGGGCCCAAAGTGCACGTACCCTAATTTATCACTACTTTTGGGTGCAAATTTACAAAACAAATTCAAAAATCTTAGGGCTCCGAAACTATTAAGGTAAAAAGAAACCTTTAATTACCGTTTACGGATTACATACAAATTTACACTTTCACATATCGGCGTTTCACACACGTAATATCAATGTAAATCCACTAAACTAAGCAAGACTAAGCATCATCAAATGTGTAACAAAATTTTCCTGTTTGTGCAATTCACATGAAATTTCTAGATTATTTCAGGGTTGCAATACTTTATAGTAAAAAACATTTAGCTTATCATTTAACTCCGATGTCAGTCTGACCGTTAGACACAACTGATAGTTGTATCTCAAGAACTAATAGTCTGTTTTGAAATTTTGCAATATAGAAATCAGTTTCGTGTGCATAAATAAATATAAGAGATTTCGAATTCACGAAATCTCTTCTTAATTCTTAAAAAGGGTCGGATAGAAAAGTTGAAATGTTAATGTTAACCAATATCACTGCGAGATATCAATGCAACGTAAAATATTTTTATTTCGTTTTTATTATTTCAATTAAACTACAATAGTATAAAAATTACCATTACTTACCCTTATCTCCAAGTATTACCAGCTCACATATATAAATAAACCAGAAGAGTTTTTACATTTACACTATTTTTTAACGAAAAATAAAATGTCCCATATATTAATAGTTTTTGAGAAAAATGTAGAAACAGTTATACCGAAATAAGTTGGGTAATTCCGTGTACGTTATACCTATTAGTGGACGCTTAGTTATCGATAATCGACCGTAATGTATTACTTTTTAGTTTGAATATTATTAAGGATTTTTTATCTAAAAGGTGACTGGCAATTATTTACATTTTATGTCTTACGTTTTCCATATGTTCAAACAAATATAACGATTATTTTATTTATTAGTAATACACATAATTCTGTATATAAAATTGGCTTTCTGCAAATGATCTACTTATAAACTTCAACTGCCAAATCTCTGTGCGCGTAATACGCTTAAATTAGGTTACAAAGATTTCCCAGGCAGGGCCGCGGTGAGGTTAGACGATGTGGCCCTGGTTAACCTGAAGGAAGTAACACCGAAGGGGTCTAGTGGGTAGCCCGGGCTGTGGCTTGGCAATAGCAATTCTGCTTGCAGTGCTAATGCCACAGTATTCCCCGCGGAGTATATTTAGCAAATGGATTTCCCCTCGCAAAGAAAATACAAATCCCCTTTACGTATTTATTATAAGTATTTATATAGTATATTTTTACGGGGAGTGCTCTGATGAGCTGTTTGATTTGGTGCCTACGTCGCCCTTCTACCATCGCGCCGCTTGCCGGCAATTGAGAGTTCATCCACACTTCCTGGACACTTGGCGGACGCTCCTTCATGCCATATGTGTCCGGATTATGGAATGAGCTCCCTCCCGCGGTTTTCCCAGAGCGCTACAATATGGGGCTCTTCAAAAAGGGCGTGAACAGATACCTAGTCTCAACGAGGTAGGCAACGCATCGGCTCCCCTTGGGTTGCTAATGTCCATGGGTGACGGTAGCCACCTATCACCAGGTGGTCCGTTTGCCAGTTTGCCTACTAGCAAACTTAAAAAAAAAAACATTTTACAGCATTTTTAAATACAAATGCACTTATATTTTTGCGGTTTACAAAAAATATATCTAAAATGTAGGAGTGAGCGCTTCACTTTACTGGTAGTCCAAGATCCCAGTCACCCCAGACTTATATGATTTTAGGAAAGATGATATTTTAGGATCGGTAGTTTAAAATAACTAAGATAGGAATGGATACTGGCTAAGCTGAAGGGTCGTTTTACAGGTAGCAGGCATCAAAGGTGGAAAAACCCATGCTAAATTACGTCTAAGTAGCCAAGCTAGTGTGTACATATGTCATATATGATAGTGTTATAAACAAAGATATACAGTTGCCAGACACCTCCTGTGGGGCATAACTTTTGACAGACACTTAAAAAAAATGTGGAGAAATACGTCACTTTAGGAAGGCCATATCTTATATATATATATATATATATATATATATATATATATATATATATATAATGAAGTATAATATTTTAAAATATTTTCAGAGCCAGACAAATCTAACAGGCTAAACATCCTCCCAGACTCGTCAAGAGTTACGCTGTGCGGAGAAGCGCGAGCGCAAGTTTCATCTTTCCTAAAATCACGTATGTCTATGGTGACTGGGATCTTACTCTATGACACGTTGGTCGCTTGAATGCAAGTGTTGGACGAGTGATGAAACTAACTCGTAACTGATATAACTTAAATACTAAAAAAACAATGTTTTGATTTTTATATTATAAATTATAATATATATATATATTACTTTATACTAGCATGTGCTAGTGCTACTTCGTTTGCGTCGGTCCCACGACGACGGTGTATTTCTTAGTGAATTACAATGGCAGCGCAAACAGCCGCGATGGCAGTGCCATTTTTTTCGCTATATTCCTCTATCCCACGGGAACAATGTCATTTATAGAAATAAAAATTATCCTAAGTGCTAATAGCTAATTATAAGCTATACTCTGATTTTTAATTACCTGGACTGCAATAACAGCCGAGGTCGACATTATTTGATTCATAAGTCAGTTGTGTGAGTTGAATCCTGCAGAATTTATATAGAAATTCTACAGGATTTAACTCAAAGTGATGAGTTGCTCCAAGCTTGCAACATGTAAAAAGGTCTATCTATCCCAGCTGTCATTTAAGCCTAGATAATTAAAAATCAGAATACAGCTATGTGTAGTATTTTCTTAAATTATCGCGAATAGTATAATTTAAAACCGTAAAAAGTAGTTTTAATTAGCTTTGTGTAGTTTTATTTCGATCCATACAGTAATTTTCCCGTGATACTCTAATAGATAGACAGATTAAATGTTTCATTTTCAGATTCTGCTGGTGCTAATTAGACCCCCTAACTTTTGTCACATATTTTAGACGCATATTAGAGATGATAGAAAAACCTGAATCCGCAAGTCTCGCAAGATCGCACACACGTCACTTGACTTGACGTGACGTGACGTGACGTTGACTTGATTTTTGTTGATCACTATTGTTAAACACTATTTGTTTCGAGATTGTTATAAGTCGGCCGCGCACACATATACCGTTAACATTTATAATTTGCTTTATGAAACGCAACAAGCACTTTAACCATATCAGGGGAGGGCGAGAAATCTTTCTTCTTATAATTAAAAATGAATGTTGGTCTGTATGTCTTTTATTGAATCGTAAACTATACATTGTAACGGTCTCATTTGATCAATTGTTCATGTTAATTATTTTTTTTTTTGAAATTAAGAATTTTAATATTATTTCGTGACTTATGGCGACATCTGTAATTTGGTGATAATGTTTGTTAAGCAACAATGCGATCGTTATTGTATTAAGTGAGCTTGGATATTGGTATCTTGTTAATGAGAATGTAGGTTAGTTTAGACGTGTTTGGCTAGGTGGCGCTGGATCGCCTTAGGTTATTTCTCTACATATATTCATTTGTGGCCAGTTTTCACGTGGAAGTCCTGGCTGATGATTAAAAGGAAATTTTTCTAGATTTTTGTGTGTAGAATTTGGATATTTTGAAATTAAGAACAATCCGAGATTTCTTGAGGGAGACGTTTCGAGAAACTGGGCAGTCTGGGGAAAAACGTCGCGACGCGGCCACTATGTCCGGTGGAAGTCCGAAAAACAAATGAATTAAAAAAAGGAAGAAATCTGTGGAGTTCCAAGAATGAAGAGCTGGATCTGAGAAGCCTGGATGCAGTGATTTAAAATAATTCAGTGCCGTTCGCGTAAAACATATACTAAACCGAGATAATGTAATAAAAGCTTATGGGCTTCCTCCAGTTGGTGCTAACTTCTGGAGTAGAAGGTCTCGCGAGTGTGTGCTGTGTTGTGAAAGAGTGTAGTGTTGGTGTAGTGAGTGTGTGCAATGGGATCCCTGAGGATGGTGCTGGGAGCTGTCTACGATCGTTTGAATTCCCGCGGTTGAGGCGACGTGCTCCGGAAGCTGCGTCAACTGCTCCTGTTGTCTTCGAAAGCTAAGTGAAATTTACTTTAATTGGCTTGCAATGTACATTCATAATAATTTTCTAAAATTATTTGACAATGTTTTAGAAATTTTTAAAATAGTTCATAATTTTCTACTCTAAAGCAAATATCCTTATTTTATGTCATCAAGCAGCGTTAGCCGCCATGTTGTTTGACTTGTAGATGGCAATCTTAAGCGTGGCCGTGTATAAGATATTAATGGAGTTGTTTTCATAATATATTGCAAGCCAATGTTCTTTGGTTTACTTTGATTGGACGGTTTTCATTACTTAGGATCGTATATAATTAACTCAGGTATGTGCAGTGCTATAATCTTTGATAACGAAATTCTTCAAGCCATGGTGGGATATTTACCCGTTGGATTTATTGATGCTTTAATACGGCTTTAAATGTTAAAAGCTTTGCTATGCGAGTGTTAATGTGTCCTCTAATACTTTTATTTCAGCTAATCAACCTTTTCTTTCAGCTGGCAATCTGGGTTTTGTGTCTGTGTGTTTGTTCTTTATTTTTCTTTGCTTGCGAATATTAGCTTGAAAACTGTCCAATAATTATTTTATTTTTTCCTGTTTGTGTAAATTTTGTGTTGGGTTTATGATAATTGATACAGCTGTTTCTTAGTGCAAATCAATAACCTATAATTGTCTAACCAAATTCTTTATTTATGCTTGGATGTTTATATCCCAGGGCTATGAATTCTGAAGCATTTAAACCATTATAATCTATTTATAGACTTGATAAATATAATATTATTATGAATTTACCTAATTATCTGTTAATATTGGGGTGTCATATACACTGGAGAATGTGGCAATAGAGACTATAAAATTAACTTTCTTTTACATGAAGCAACTGTTCTAAGAACTATTAAGGAAGGTTCCAAGTGTCTAGTATATATATATATTTCATTCTGTTGTATTACTTATTAGGTATTTATGTTATATAATGACATGTCTGTTTGTTTGAAGGGCATATAGAGTGAGTTAGACTGGTTACGTGGGAAAGCTCCCATAAAACTTTAATTATTTGTTCACTTACTTGCCTTATATACCTATATATTGTATATACATATTTGGAATCAATTATATTCACATTTCTAGTCAATGAGCATTGACAGAGGTGTATGAATTCTAATTTGAGGAATAAAGTTAATTCAGCTGCTTATGTACTTATATGTGTTTATATATGTATATATTATTTATTGTACTCTTATTATTGAATATATTTTATTTTTGACTATTTACATAGTTTGATATTAGGGTTGTTAGGGGAATGTTATCTTATGTCAAGAACTTTAAAATTTTATCAACACTTCATTTAATTGATCGAATTTCATAATTTAATAATAGTTATGTTGATAAAGATAAACTATCGATTGATAATTTGCTTTGAAGTTGCTAATAAGCTAATGGACTCTGCTGAATTGATTTAATGCAGATTTTCCTCTACTTTAAATAGTTTTATCATAATTTCTTCATTGTCATTAAAGTGAACCGCTATATGATAACTTTTAATTTAAAGAGTTTGAATCTTGAACATTTAATGGCTTCTTCAGACACACCTTTAACTAGGAAGTGGGTTGAAGGGTTGATGAAATAACATTAATTTAATAAAACTTCTAAATTTTACATTGAGATTAACGCGTCAACAATTAAATACTGAATTTCTAATTTCCTGATGAGCGATTATTGTCTTAACTGAAGTTATTATTTTAATAATGCAACTTATAAGGTCTATTTGCTGGGGTTTCAGTTCAGTTATGATCGTCTAAGTGAGATAGTTTGAATTGATTAATTTAAGTTTATAGTAGCGGAGAAAGTGGTTGAAGTCATATTTTCCTATTAGAGCTATTACTTGTATGTGCTTTTATTGGTTTAGTGGTGAAGGGTTTAGGTCTTCGAGAGAGCAGTTATATTTCAGGATTCGAAACATTAATTTTATTTTCTTTCAAGGTGAAACTTGGATTCTCTTGTCAAGTCTTACAGTTGGGAACCTAGGGTAACTGTGAACTAGTTAACTGAATTCCAGGGTGGATTGTTGCAATGCTTTGGTGGGTTTATGAACAGTGGTGGGGAATTTACTTAAGTTTGTCCAATACATGACAGGGTTGATGATTATTTTAATTGTGTTGCAGCTGATTGTTTATATGAAGATTGAGGTATATGGATTCATATTTGAAGGTTGTCTTGGGGTTTTATTATATCTGTATATATAAGTATTTATGTATTTATTCTATGACATTACATGATAACATTACACTATACAACAATCATGCATTCTATGTGGGAAGGCTTAACTGACTTTAGAAAATTTAAAGTTTATTTTTTTGGCTTATTGGATTTTTCATGTTTTAAATACTTTCCTATTGAGAAAGCTTGCCTTGGCATTTGGCTTTGTTTGGCGCAAAGGAGTTGCTTATTATAATCCAAAATTTGCTAAAAGTTTCCTTTAGGTTTACTATACTTTCTTAAACAAACAACTCTGCTGTTGCTAAATGTGTATAAAATAGGCTTTCAATTAATATTACAAAATAATGAGAAGGGGGTGAAAGCACATATTGATTATTTCTATATTAACTTTGATTAAGGACGCGGTTTATGGTCTTTGTAACCTTGGACAAATGACGTCGCAAACCATTTGTTTATTGGGACAGTCTAATCTACCTAGGATAATTTCGACAATTACCCAGGTTTTTCTCGCGTGCCGTTTTTAGGCAACCTAGTTTGTTTTGGTTATAATATGTGCCTTCATGAGACTAGGTTGATTTCACATATTGAGTTTAACTGAATGAGTAACTGAGGGATTGGAGACTGTTAAATCGCGGATCTGCTTGGAGGCGAAGTTGAGGGCCCCGGTGGCCCGCTTCTGGCCAATTGCAAGCGGATCATTCGTATCAAAATTTACATCTTTCCACAATATGTGATTTCACAAGAGTCTTAGAAGTAGGTAGGCCTGGCAAAGCTTGACTGAATTGGAAAGGGTGATTAATAAAAACTACTTATGAGCAGTGTTACTGATGTTGACATCTTTGATGCTGAGTATCACCAATTCACATCTAATTTAATCTTAAATCATTACCTTACGGTGCTATGCTCTCATCTCAAGGGTTAGGGTCATTAGACAGGTGTAGGGTCCATCACTTTACTTAAACTTTAAACTTTCAATTTCATTTTCACGATGGATCCAGAAATCTGTCTTTGACAAAGGGATACATAATACAAGTGAAGGTGTCTCTCGTCTAATCTTAATTTAAAGTTTACTTACAATTCATAGAGAGACATTCTGAAACTTTTACTTTAACAAATTAGGAAAGGGAATTTCATGAGATGTAGAGAGTATCACTACTTAAACTTTATTTAAATTTTATTTTTAATTCACTGTGATATTCTACTTGCATCAGGGAAGGCCGCTGAGGTGATATTCCTCATAATTACAAATTTATTTGATATTTTGGAAGGGTGACTCTGAGATGAAATGTTCACTCAAGTCTTTTGGCCTTTCCAACTCATTTTACACAAAGGCACTCCAAATGTGTTTTCTAAATTGATAGGACGTACTGCTAGTGAGTTTCTTGTCGGCTCTTCTCACCAGCGATAGTACGTTGTGAACCGACGCTAGTTTAGATAATGTTTATAATCAATTCAATAAATTCTAATTAAAAGATTGGAGGTTCTTCTTTTATTCTGATATGAGCTCTTTTACTGATAGCTAATGAATGCGGTGGCATAATATTAGAGAGGTGGTTTAGGTGGGGTGCCTACACAAAATTATATAATTTGTTAAGAAATTTATATTAAAATTCCTTTTGGCTAATAAAGGCACGGGCGTACTCAGATGATGAGCTTATATTATGAGTGACATATTTGTCATGATTCATAAAATGTATAGCGTTCTACACTTACAACATATACTACAAAATTATTATGTATATATTATTATACACCGATTTTAAGGGTCTTCCTGTTCTCTGATCAACACTCTTATATAACCTACCTTGTGAACATAGGGTTTGCGGCATTACAGCGGAGGGTTCCTACTACTAGAAGATCACGATATTTGGCCAATATTATTTGATTTATTCAATGAATAAGTTTTATTAATTCTCACTATATAAATTCTTTAATTTTATCTTTCACTCTATGCTTTAGCTTGAGTTTGTCATTCCTTGGCTCTTTGAGGGTCGGGGCGGACGTTACAATTTGGTGCCGTGACCAGGATGTCAGGACCTGGTCTTCTGGGCGTGATGTGTCTAGGACACTTGGATTGAATCCTGGACGCTACAATTCGGTGCGCGTTCCCAGGATTCAAGAATTGGCTGCTGCGGCATGATGTGGAGTGGGTCTAGGACAGTTGTATCTTATCCTGGATCTCGCAGTTTCGGCGCGCGAGTCCAAAATTACATTAGGTTTTCCATCCAAGGTGTCTGGATTGATGTTAGAGAACAAGTTCTGCTGTCGGGCTGAGTTATTTTATCCTAGTGTATCTGAAAGATACACAATTTGTTGCTTGTGAGGCGGAGCAAGGTTTCAAAGGTTATAGAAGGGTTGTTGTTTATTTCAGAGTTGATAGGGTGATCGGTGGGTGGTGTAATAATTAACAATTTGATTTTATAGGTAAATGATTTAGTTATTGTGGAAACCTTTTTAATTCTAGTTCACAAGCTTGCCGCTAGGGGGCGTAGCAGTGGCGTCATAATCTTAATTCTCATGTCTAATTTATTTCAGCATTTTATCGTTAGAGGGCGTCGTAGTGGCGTTATAATTTTAATTTTCGTGCTTAACTTAGTTCAGCATTTTACCATTAGAGGGCGCTGCAGTGGCCACAAAATTGGTTCATCAGTGTACTAGTAAAGGCGCCACATTGATCTCCAAATTGATTCGGTATCTTCTCGTTAGAGGGCGCCATGGTGTTTTTGGAATTTTTATTCTCATGTTCAAATTAATTCGGTATCTTCTCGTTAGAGGGCGCCATGGTGTTTTTGGAATTTTTATTCTCATGTTCAAATTAATTCGGTATCTTCTCGTTAGAGGGCGCCATGGTGTTTTTGGAATTTTTATTCTCATGTTCAAATTAATTCGGTATCTTCTCGTTAGAGGGCGCCATGGTGTTTTTGGAATTTTTATTCTCATGTTCAAATTAATTCGGTATCTTCTCGTTAGAGGGCGCCATGGTGTTTTTGGAATTTTTATTCTCATGTTCAAATTAATTCGGCATTTTCTCGTTAGAGGGCGCCATGGTGTTTTTGGAATTTTTATTCTCATCTCCAAATTAATTCGGTATTTTCTCGTTAGAGGGCGCCATGGTGATTTAGAATTTTTGTGCTTGTATTCAAATTAGTTCGTCACCTTGTCACTACGGGCGCTGCAGTGACTTTGAATTTTTAATTCTAGCGTCCAAATTAGTTCATCCTTTTGTCACTACGGGCGTTGCAAGGGACTTAGAAAATTTTATTTCTTGTATTGAATTAGTTCATCACTTTGCCGATGGGGGCGCCACAATGACCTTGTTGATTTTCCTTGTGCTTGTTTATTAATTATATAGCGAGACATATTTAATTTAATGGGGTGTATATTTTCAATTAAATGAAATATTAATCATTATTTTATGAAATTTTAATGAGAACTTTAATAAAAAAAATTTTTTTTATAATAGAATTGAGGAAGTTAGTTAACTGTTAATCAGTCATGTGTTATAAATGGGAGATAGGCTAATAATTATTTACTATGGTGGAGTCAGATGTTGCTATGAGGCATGAACTTAGGAATAATAATTAATAATTTAAATTATATTATACAAATAACTTATATAGTTTATGACTACTTATAGTTTGCTAGCGTTGAGTAAATATTTGAATGAAGTAATTGAAGGATGGAATTCTAATATTTCAGGATGAACCAAGAGATGTAACAGTGCTAGTTCACTGCTAATTATAGTGAATCAAGAGATATTATCTAATTGCTACAAAACAAAGAGCAGAAGCGCTCTCATATAAACAAAGGAGCTACTTTATTAATATTAATTGAAGATTAGTGCATATCATTTGATGCTGAAGAGTTACTGATATCTTGCTGCCATTATATTTGGAGAATAAATATTGAACAATTTGAAGAAATATAAAAAAAAAAAAAAAAAAAATGCCGAAGGAAGTTCAGAAACCTGGAATGACTACAAGGGGTGAAAGGAGGAGTGCTGCGAGAGGTGCGGAGAGTACCAGATCTACGACTGCTGTCCAAAGGGGAAACCCGAGATTTTTGAGGATTATGAAGAGGATGTTGGACCAGACATTGAACCCTGTCCTTACAAAGATTAACCAATTAGAAAACAGTTTGACTTCAAATAGTGGAGAGGCCAGTTCGCAGAGCCTGTGGCCTTGAGACTAGATCAAATGGATAGTGAAATGACATTGGCTTCTGGGAGAGTCAACCCTCGAGGAGTTATGGAGAATATTGAACCAGTGGCAGGTGGTTCAGCGGGATTAAGACCAGTTGAGAACAATATTACACAACCGAGTACTATGAAGACAGGTTATTCACAAACAGATACTGTTGAGAGGCATATGCCGTTGGCATGTTATCCTACAATGCCGGTTAATAATTTAGAGAAGCCGAAATTTCCAACACAGAAACAACATCCAGTTGCCTTCATAGAAGATTTATGTGCATATTTGAAGCGAATACCTATAGGGTTTAGCAATGAGATTGATCTCATTATTGAATGTTTGGATGGTGGTTCCAGGAGTTGGGCTCGTGTATACCGAGAGCGATGGACCAATTTTGAAGATTTTAAACGAGATTTTCTAGAAACATACTGGGGAGAAGCTGAGCAAGGAGAGCTTCGCAAGAAAATAGTTCATGGCACATGGAATCGCTCTGGCACTAGTATGCTGAATTACTTTATCACTTTATGTGGGCAAGCGAAGATGCTCACCTACCCAATACAGGAGACGCAACTCATAAATGATATCATGCATCACTTTCCAAAAGATGTGCAATATGCGTGGTCTACGAGTCAGAGCAGAACGATTATTGAAGCGTCGGAGTTCCTGAGGAAGCTCGACAATGTTAACAGAGGTGAAGTGCTGAATACTACACTGCGGGTACCTGCGTCATCACATGAACAGAATAATAATAATAGTAATAACAAGGCGAAGACCAGTTGGCAAATTAAGAAACAAACTTTGAAGCCAGTCCAAGTACCTCCAGTAGGCAGTACTAATGTTAATATTATAGAAGATTTAACTATACCACATGAAGAATATGATTATAATTTAAACTAGACTATGTTGGTGGGTGTGTGCCCGATCCATCAACTATAGGAGGGAATGATAAGTTGTTGATAGGGTTAAGAATTATGTCGTTGAGTGGGTGGAAACCTGGACAGTCTTTAGGCACTAGTAATTCTGGTATACTTACACCTATTATAGCTAAGGGTCAGTCCTCATTAGATAAATCAGGGCTAGGTTATATTGATGAAACCTCGGTGGGAGCATTTATTGATATTTTAAAATTACATTTGAAGGATGTAGATCCTAATTCTGTTATGACAAACGGATGTGTATCTTCCTTGTTTGAGGAGGAAGATGCCTATTTGCCAGATAAATTTGAGTTAGTGAAATCTATAATTACTGTTAAAATCTATGGGAAAGAAGTGAATTGTTTGGTAGACACGGGGAGTGACATTACATGTATTTCCAGCACCTTTTGGGAGTTAATATCAAAAGAATGTAGTAAAATTAATTTATTGCCCATCAGGCCAATTCAAATTAGGGGTCCAGTAGGTCAGAAAAGTACTAAAATTCAACAAATGGTATTGTTACCGGTTCAATTGGGAGGTAACATTATTGATATTAGTTTTTTAATTGTACCAAATTTGTTGCAATCTATGATTTTAGGCTTTGATTGGCTATCATTAGTTGAAGCCACGATTAAATTACAAGGTTCTGAAATGGGGTTATGTTTGAAAATTCATGAACAAGATGTAGTTTTGCCTTTTAGGAAGATAATCTTTGAGAGTGGAATATCAGAGATATCTACTCGAGATGTTGATGATTCAGATTTCCAAGAAAAATTAAAGGAAATTAAAACGGGGATAGAGCTTTCGGATGTACAGTTAGAACAGTTAAAACAAGTTTTGAGTAGGTTTCGTAGTATATTTTCTAATGTTTTGGGTCGTGCAAATTGTTACGAACATGAGATCAAGATGTCAGATAGTACTCCATTTATTAGAAGATCATATCCTGTGCCTTATGCTTACCGTCAAAAGATGGAGGAGAAATTGGCAGAGATGGTTGAAATGGGCATTATTTCGCGGGGTTCCACTCCATATAGTAGTCCGTTAACGTTTGCGATCAAACCCGACGGGTCCTTGCGTGTACTGTTAGATGCGCGGGAGATCAATAAGTTCATGGTAGCAGAGTCTGAAGCACCACCTATGCAGATTGATGTACTTAACGCCTTTCATGGGGTGTCATATATTAGTGTGGTTGATTTGAATAATGCTTATTTTCAGATACCTATTTCTAAAGAAAGTAGGAAATATACTGGGGTTACTTTTAATGGGAAGTCATATATGTATAATGTGCTTCCACAAGGTTTAAAAACTTCAGTGGGTAGTTTTAGTCGGGCTATGGATATTATATTGGGCCCAGAGGTTAGGCAATTTTGTGTAAATTATCTGGATGATTTAGCAATTTTAACTTGTGGTACTTTGACTGATCATTTAGAGCATTTGAGTATAATATTAAAGAAATTGCAAGATGCTGGTCTTACTTGTAACATTAAAAAGTGTAAATTCATATGTAAGGAAGTTAAAATGTTAGGACATATTATTTCCACTTCTGGTATTAGGACTGATCCGGGGAAAATAGAGTCTATACAGAAATTCCCTGTACCTAAGAAAATAAAACATTTAAGGGCTTTTCTTGGTTTATGTAACTATTACCGTCGATTTATACCAGGATATGTTGAAGTGACTGCGCCTTTATGTAAATTGTTAAGTAAGAGTCAAAGGTGGTCATGGGATTCGGAGGCACAAAAGGCGTTTGAGGAGTTGAAGCAGAGATTTATTAATACGATTATGCTTCATCATCCTGATATGTCGAAACCGTTTTATTTACAAACAGATAGTTCAGGGGTTGGGGTCGCTGGAGTTTTATTTCAATTGGATGATGAGGGGGAAATGTTGATTTTGGGATTTTATAGTAGACCGCTTAGGGGGGCAGAGCTACGTTGGACTACCACTGAAACTGAATTTTGGGCCGTGATTTGCTGTTTACGAAAGTTTGAGACGTATCTGAGAGGTGCTAGAGTAATAATTAGGACTGATCATAAGGCTCTGATGTTTGTGAGAACATGGAAATTATATAATAATCGTTTAACCCGTTGGATTTTATATTTAGAACAGTTTAATTATCAAATTGAACATGTTTATGGCAGAGACAATGTAGCTGTGGATGTATTGTCTAGATTTCCACCCAATGCGACTGTTGTCCAGGAAAATAAAATTTATTGCCCTGAAATTCATTATATGGAAACATCAAAAAATAAGGTTTTAATGCAGAAATTGTCAAATATTGTTCACTGGCAGTCGAATGATGATGAAGTCCAAGTGATCTTATCATTATTGGATCCAGCTAGGGGTGATAACATTCAGGGTAGACTAAATGGTATTGCAAAACGTTGTATTGTAAAAGATAATATATTGTATTTTGAACCTAGGCCTGGTATTTATGCAATTTATACACCACTTGCCTTGAGGGAAGAGTTGATTATACAAGTACATGAGGAAATGGGACACCAGGGGGTGTTTAAAACTTTGAAATATCTAAAGGACAGATTTTATTGGTTAAAAATGAATAAGAATGTTAAATCAGTTTTAAGGCGGTGCCACATTTGTCAAGTTTCGAAAAGTAATAATTTTAAATATGTGGGAAGGTGTCAGTCTATTGTTACTAATCAAATTGGAGATCTGGTCATGTGTGATCTTTTGGGCCGTTACCTAGAGGGCAATTGGGGGTGTCTTTTATTTTAGTGTTTCAAGATTCATTTAGTAAATTCATACAATTATATAGTTTGGTCAGGGCTACATCTCGTGCTGTGGTTGCGAAACTAAAGCATTTCGTTAAAATTATTAAGCCAAAAATTATTATGACAGATAATGGAAGCCAATTTGCTTGTAATGGCTGGAGGAAGGCTTTACAAGACATAGGTATTAGACCATTATATACCACAGTTAGAAATCCGCGTCCAAATACAACAGAGAGAGTGAATAAGGAGTTGGGGAGGTTATTTAGGACATATTGTAGTACTGATCATAAAAATGGGCAATGCTAGTAGGAAAGGTTGAAACACTCTATAATAATACATTTCATGAGAGTACTGGGTTTACGCCTAATGAAATTTTATATGGTACTAGAACTTCAATGTCGTTTGACACTTGTTTACCTAATCGAGCTGTAACATTGGATGTGGCAAAAGTAAGAGAGTTAGCTCGAGAAAATTTAAAGAAAAATAGTTTAAAACGGCAGCATAAATTCGATAAAACTCATAAACTAATTACTTATCAGATTGGTGACCTTGTTAAGGTTAGGAAGTGTAATAAATCTGTTGCTTTAAAGAAGATAACAAAGAAATTTGAATTGTTATACGAAGGTCCGTATATAGTGGCGGCTGTACCATTTCCAAATGTTTATACTTTATATGATGAGGGTAAGGGTGTAATTAAAGGAAATTATAATGCTATTCATTTAAGTAAATATTATAGATAATATTATATATGTTATGTTAGGATTTGACTTTAAGAAATTGTAACTTTTATAATGAACATTGTGTTGTATCTCCCACATGATTCATTTCATGATCTATTAACGGTAAATATGTTGATCGTGTGTGATATATTTAAATATTGTTTATGGTTAAAAAAAAAATTTTTAATGTTGGTTACCTTTTAGTGTTTAGTTAGTTGGATGTTTAAGTGTTTAAAACACAAGTTCAAGATAAGGCATTGTTTTGTTTATTATTCATTAAATTGTTGATTGTATAATTAATAAAAATAAATGACAAAATGTTGTTTATGGGCTAGGGAAGTGGCTCAACTATATATAAATGTACTGTGAGTTCAGAGTTCAAGTTCAAAGTTCATTGACCTTGCATTGAAATCTTATTTGACTTAAATTTTGTTTTGTTGCCAGCGGGGTGAATCGTTGTGCGTTTAGACTTCTATGTTTTGTTATTTTAATTACATGAAGTTGGAGATTTATTTGATGAGAAGGATCGTTGCGCGTTTAGTCCCCTATGTTTTGTTATATTATTTACATGAGTTTGAATATATATATTTATATATGGTTGGTGGGGTGAAGGGTGGCCGCTTTAAAAAAAAAAAAAAAAATTACATGTATGTGCATAATTATGATTCTAATTATGAATAAAAACTGGTTAATTGATCAGACCGTGAGTTAGAATTTTATTTATCCGTAAACTCGCAAATAAATTTCGGGGTGGTGTAACGGTCTCATTTGATCAATTGTTCATGTTAATTATTTTTTTTTTGAAATTAAGAATTTTAATATTATTTCGTGACTTATGGCGACATCTGTATTTGGTGATAATGTTTGTTAAGCAACAATGCGATCGTTATTGTATTAGTGAGCTTGGATATTGGTATCTTGTTAATGAGAATGTAGGTTAGTTTAGACGTGTTTGGCTAGGTGGCGCTGGATCGCCTTAGGTTATTTCTCTACATATATTCATTTGTGGCCAGTTTTCACGTGGAAGTCCTGGCTGATGATTAAAAGGAAATTTTTCTAGATTTTTGTGTGTAGAATTTGGATATTTTGAAATTAAGAACAATCCGAGATTTCTTGAGGGAGACGTTTCGAGAAACTGGGCAGTCTGGGGAAAAACGTCGCGACGCGGCCACTATGTCCGGTGGAAGTCCGAAAAACAAATGAATTAAAAAAAGGAAGAAATCTGTGGAGTTTCAAGAATGAAGAGCTGGATCTGAGAAGCCTGGATGCAGTGATTTAAAATAATTCAGTGCCGTTCGCGTAAAACATATACTAAACCGAGATAATGTAATAAAAGTTATGGGCTTCCTCCAGTTGGTGCTAACTTCTGGAGTAGAAGGTCTCGCGAGTGTGTGCTGTGTTGTGAAAGAGTGTAGTGTTGGTGTAGTGAGTGTGTGCAATGGGATCCCTGAGGATGGTGCTGGGAGCTGTCTACGATCGTTTGAATTCCCGCGGTTGAGGCGACGTGCTCCGGAAGCTGCGTCAACTGCTCCTGTTGTCTTCGAAAGCTAAGTGAAATTTACTTTAATTGGCTTGCAATGTACATTCATAATAATTTTCTAAAATTATTTGACAATGTTTTAGAAATTTTTAAAATAGTTCATAATTTTCTACTCTAAAGCAAATATCCTTATTTTATGTCATCAAGCAGCGTTAGCCGCCATGTTGTTTGACTTGTAGATGGCAATCTTAAGCGTGGCCGTGTATAAGATATTAATGGAGTTGTTTTCATAATATATTGCAAGCCAATGTTCTTTGGTTTACTTTGATTGGACGGTTTTCATTACTTAGGATCGTATATAATTAACTCAGGTATGTGCAGTGCTATAATCTTTGATAACGAAATTCTTCAAGCCATGGTGGGATATTTACCCGTTGGATTTATTGATGCTTTAATACGGCTTTAAATGTTAAAAGCTTTGCTATGCGAGTGTTAATGTGTCCTCTAATACTTTTATTTCAGCTAATCAACCTTTTCTTTCAGCTGGCAATCTGGGTTTTGTGTCTGTGTGTTTGTTCTTTATTTTTCTTTGCTTGCGAATATTAGCTTGAAAACTGTCCAATAATTATTTTATTTTTTCCTGTTTGTGTAAATTTTGTGTTGGGTTTATGATAATTGATACAGCTGTTTCTTAGTGCAAATCAATAACCTATAATTGTCTAACCAAATTCTTTATTTATGCTTGGATGTTTATATCCCAGGGCTATGAATTCTGAAGCATTTAAACCATTATAATCTATTTATAGACTTGATAAATATAATATTATTATGAATTTACCTAATTATCTGTTAATATTGGGGTGTCATATACACTGGAGAATGTGGCAATAGAGACTATAAAGTTAACTTTCTTTTACATGAAGCAACTGTTCTAAGAACTATTAAGGAAGGTTCCAAGTGTCTAGTATATATATATATTTCATTCTGTTGTATTACTTATTAGGTATTTATGTTATATAATGACATGTCTGTTTGTTTGAAGGGCATATAGAGTGAGTTAGACTGGTTACGTGGGAAAGCTCCCATAAAACTTTAATTATTTGTTCACTTACTTGCCTTATATACCTATATATTGTATATACATATTTGGAATCAATTATATTCACATTTCTAGTCAATGAGCATTGACAGAGGTGTATGAATTCTAATTTGAGGAATAAAGTTAATTCAGCTGCTTATGTACTTATATGTGTTTATATATGTATATATTATTTATTGTACTCTTATTATTGAATATATTTTATTTTTGACTATTTACATAGTTTGATATTAGGGTTGTTAGGGGAATGTTATCTTATGTCAAGAACTTTAAAATTTTATCAACACTTCATTTAATTGATCGAATTTCATAATTTAATAATAGTTATGTTGATAAAGATAAACTATCGATTGATAATTTGCTTTGAAGTTGCTAATAAGCTAATGGACTCTGCTGAATTGATTTAATGCAGATTTTCCTCTACTTTAAATAGTTTTATCATAATTTCTTCATTGTCATTAAAGTGAACCGCTATATGATAACTTTTAATTTAAAGAGTTTGAATCTTGAACATTTAATGGCTTCTTCAGACACACCTTTAACTAGGAAGTGGGTTGAAGGGTTGATGAAATAACATTAATTTAATAAAACTTCTAAATTTTACATTGAGATTAACGCGTCAACAATTAAATACTGAATTTCTATTTTCCTGATGAGCGATTATTGTCTTAACTGAAGTTATTATTTTAATAATGCAACTTATAAGGTCTATTTGCTGGGGTTTCAGTTCAGTTATGATCGTCTAAGTGAGATAGTTTGAATTGATTAATTTAAGTTTATAGTAGCGGAGAAAGTGGTTGAAGTCATATTTTCCTATTAGAGCTATTACTTGTATGTGCTTTTATTGGTTTAGTGGTGAAGGGTTTAGGTCTTCGAGAGAGCAGTTATATTTCAGGATTCGAAACATTAATTTTATTTTCTTTCAAGGTGAAACTTGGATTCTCTTGTCAAGTCTTACAGTTGGGAACCTAGGGTAACTGTGAACTAGTTAACTGAATTCCAGGGTGGATTGTTGCAATGCTTTGGTGGGTTTATGAACAGTGGTGGGGAATTTACTTAAGTTTGTCCAATACATGACAGGGTTGATGATTATTTTAATTGTGTTGCAGCTGATTGTTTATATGAAGATTGAGGTATATGGATTCATATTTGAAGGTTGTCTTGGGGTTTTATTATATCTGTATATATAAGTATTTATGTATTTATTCTATGACATTACATGATAACATTACACTATACAACAATCATGCATTCTATGTGGGAAGGCTTAACTGACTTTAGAAAATTTAAAGTTTATTTTTTTGGCTTATTGGATTTTTCATGTTTTAAATACTTTCCTATTGAGAAAGCTTGCCTTGGCATTTGGCTTTGTTTGGCGCAAAGGAGTTGCTTATTATAATCCAAAATTTGCTAAAAGTTTCCTTTAGGTTTACTATACTTTCTTAAACAAACAACTCTGCTGTTGCTAAATGTGTATAAAATAGGCTTTCAATTAATATTACAAAATAATGAGAAGGGGGTGAAAGCACATATTGATTATTTCTATATTAACTTTGATTAAGGACGCGGTTTATGGTCTTTGTAACCTTGGACAAATGACGTCGCAAACCATTTGTTTATTGGGACAGTCTAATCTACCTAGGATAATTTCGACAATTACCCAGGTTTTTCTCGCGTGCCGTTTTTAGGCAACCTAGTTTGTTTTGGTTATAATATGTGCCTTCATGAGACTAGGTTGATTTCACATATTGAGTTTAACTGAATGAGTAACTGAGGGATTGGAGACTGTTAAATCGCGGATCTGCTTGGAGGCGAAGTTGAGGGCCCCGGTGGCCCGCTTCTGGCCAATTGCAAGCGGATCATTCGTATCAAAATTTACATCTTTCCACAATATGTGATTTCACAAGAGTCTTAGAAGTAGGTAGGCCTGGCAAAGCTTGACTGAATTGGAAAGGGTGATTAATAAAAACTACTTATGAGCAGTGTTACTGATGTTGACATCTTTGATGCTGAGTATCACCAATTCACATCTAATTTAATCTTAACTCATTACCTTACGGTGCTATGCTCTCATCTCAAGGGTTAGGGTCATTAGACAGGTGTAGGGTCCATCACTTTACTTAAACTTTAAACTTTCAATTTCATTTTCACGATGGATCCAGAAATCTGTCTTTGACAAAGGGATACATAATACAAGTGAAGGTGTCTCTCGTCTAATCTTAATTTAAAGTTTACTTACAATTCATAGAGAGACATTCTGAAACTTTTACTTTAACAAATTAGGAAAGGGAATTTCATGAGATGTAGAGAGTATCACTACTTAAACTTTATTTAAATTTTATTTTTAATTCACTGTGATATTCTACTTGCATCAGGGAAGGTCGCTGAGGTGATATTCCTCATAATTACAAATTTATTTGATATTTTGGAAGGGTGACTCTGAGATGAAATGTTCACTCAAGTCTTTTGGCCTTTCCAACTCATTTTACACAAAGGCACTCCAAATGTGTTTTCTAAATTGATAGGACGTACTGCTAGTGAGTTTCTTGTCGGCTCTTCTCACCAGCGATAGTACGTTGTGAACCGACGCTAGTTTAGATAATGTTTATAATCAATTCAATAAATTCTAATTAAAAGATTGGAGGTTCTTCTTTTATTCTGATATGAGCTCTTTTACTGATAGCTAATGAATGCGGTGGCATAATATTAGAGAGGTGGTTTAGGTGGGGTGCCTACACAAAATTATATAATTTGTTAAGAAATTTATATTAAAATTCCTTTTGGCTAATAAAGGCACGGGCGTACTCAGATGATGAGCTTATATTATGAGTGACATATTTGTCATGATTCATAAAATGTATAGCGTTCTACACTTACAACATATACTACAAAATTATTATGTATATATTATTATACACCGATTTTAAGGGTCTTCCTGTTCTCTGATCAACACTCTTATATAACCTACCTTGTGAACATAGGGTTTGCGGCATTACAGCGGAGGGTTCCTACTACTAGAAGATCACGATATTTGGCCAATATTATTTGATTTATTCAATGAATAAGTTTTATTAATTCTCACTATATAAATTCTTTAATTTTATCTTTCACTCTATGCTTTAGCTTGAGTTTGTCATTCCTTGGCTCTTTGAGGGTCGGGGCGGACGTTACAACATTTGATCATATTATGATTTTTAGCAAAGTATTTGTGCATGAGCCAAAGAAGGTTTCTGAATTAGTTCACAATTGGACCCGGTAGATGGCGCTACTGTCGGCCTATCGGAAGCTTTTCCGGGCAGGACGATGTCTGCCGGGTCGAGTAGTATTTTATAAACCAAAATCATATTAGTCACTAACATTAAATTACTTGGAAGCTGATTTCTTGTAATTCATCTGGTTAAGTCATAGTAAAATCAAAAATTCATACGACATGATCATCAACCAGTCATTGTTATTTTACTACTAGAGTTTACCCCGCGGCTGCGCCGCGGGTTAACCTCTAGTGCGTGTCTCTTGTTTAGAGAGCAAGTGCTACAGCTTATATTATATCACAATGTTTTTATGTATTTGCCCACGGAAGATTCACTTCATTCTATATCGCTAATTATATATACTATCCCCCGTCTATCTGTCAACAAAATAAATTACAAAACTTGACCAAAAAGGCCAAAATGGTCTAAATGACCAAAAGACCACAGTGACTGACATGGCTAAAATGACGGAATAGGAAAAAACGACCAAAAAGGCCAAAATAATCAAAATCAAATGGTCAAAATGACCAGAGAGGCCAAAATGACCAAAAAGGCCAAAATCACCAAATAGGCCAAAATGACCAAATAGGCCAAAATGACCAAAGAGGCCAAAATGACCAAAGAGGCCAAAATGACCATATAGGCCAAAATGACCAAATAGGCCAAAATGACCAAAGAGGCCAAAATGACAAAAGAGGCCAAAACAAAAGAGGCCAAAATGACCAAATAGGCCAAAATGACCAAATAGGCCAAAATGACCAAAGAGGCCAAAATGACAAAAGAGGCCAAAATGACAAAAGAGGCCAAAATGACCAAAGAGGCCAAAATGATCAAAGAGGCCAAAATAACCATATAGGCCAAAATGACCAAATAGGCCAAAATGACCAAATAGGCCAAAATGACCAAATAGGCCAAAATGACCAGAGGCCAAAATTACTAAATAGGCCAAAATGACCAAATAGGCCAAAATGACCAAATAGGCCAAAATGACCAAAAAGGTCAAAATGATCAATAAGGCCAAAATGATCAAAGAGGCCAAAATGACCAAATAGGCCAAAATGACCAAAGAGGCCAAAATGACCAAAGAGGCCAAAATGACCAAAGAGGCCAAAATGACCAAAGAGGCCAAAATGACCATATAGGCCAAAATGACCAAATGGGCCAAAATGACCAAAGAGGTCAAAATTACTTTTATCACCAAAACTATAATATAAATTAATCCCTATTAATATTATAAATGCGAAAGTAACTCTGTCTGTTCCGTTTTCACGTAAAAACTACTGGACCGATTTGGCTGAAACTCAGTATATATATGTTTTCGATGCCGAGAATGAACATAGGATATTTTTTATCCCGAAATATGGGATAGTTTCCGGGATAAAAATATAATTGTCTTTCCGTTTGTTATGCTTTTACGGAAGAACTAATGGGCCGATTTGGCTGAAATTCGGTACGTATGTAAATTAAATACTGAGGGTGGACAAGGGATACTTTTCATTTTGGTCATTTTGGCTATTTTAGCCTTTTTACTCCTTTTGGCCATGTCAGTCACTTTGGCCTTTGCGGTCATTTTGGCCGTGTTGGTCATTTTGGCTGTTTTGGTCATTATGACCATGTCGGTCACTGTGGCCTTTTTGGTCATTTTGGCCATGTCGGTCACTGGGGCCTTTTTGGTCATTTTGGCCTTTCTGGTAGTTTTTGCCTATTCCGTCATTTTGGCCATGTTGGTCACTGTGGCCTTTTTGGTCATTTTCGCCATGTCGGTCATTTTGGCCTTTTTGATTATTTTGGCCTTTTTGGTAGTTTTTGCCTATTCCGTCACTTTGGCCACATCGGTCACTGTGGCCTTTTTGGTCATTTTGGCCATGTCAGTTATTTTGACCATTTTGATTATTTTGGCGTTTTTGGTAGTTTTTGCCTATTCCGTCATTTTGGCCACATCGGTCACTGTGGCCTTTTTTGTCATTTTGGCCATGTCAGTCATTTTGACCATTTTGATTATTTTGGCGTTTTTGGTAGTTTTTGCCTATTCCGTCATTTTGGCCACATCGGCCACTGTGGCCTTTTTGGTCATTTTGATTATTTTGGCCTTTTTGGTTGTTTTTGCTTATTCCATCATTTTGGCCATGTCGGTCACTGTGGCCTTTTGGTCATGTTTTGTAATTTATGTTGTTTACAGATAGATGGGGGATGGTATAATATAATAAAATAAAATGAAGTGAATCTTCCGTGGGCAAATACATAAAAAAATAATATAATATAAACTGTAGCGCTTTGTCTATAAACAAGAAACACACACTAGAGGTCATTCTGACGTTTTAGTTACTTTTCAGAGGCCGTGATCACAGAACACAAAGTGTCAAGAGTCAATGAGTAATGTGTCAGTTATTATTTAGTCTACTCTCAATTTGTTCATTTCAATTATTTAATTTTAATATTTGTTCATGGTTATTATTTGCTGTATGGGAGTTTAATCTAATTTACCACTGCTTCACAACACGTTGTGGCCTGACGATATCATGAACCACTGTTACTGATTCGTGATTCGGTTACTGAAGAGGCGAAAACGTCGGCAAGAGAAATCTAATAAAATGCCCCACTGAAAACCGTTAAAAACGTAGCTTTAATTAATTATATAAATTGCAATATTATTATCGGCCAACTCATGAACATAATTAATAAAAAATATTACTAGTTATGTTAAAATTATAACATTTTATAAGTAAAAATTATCAGTAAAAGTTTGTGAATAAAGAAAATCGCTTTGCAAGGATAAAAGGCATAAAAAACATTCGCTAAGCTATTACATGAAAGGATGATAATCAATACTAAGAATAATGAAGGGTTCAATAGTACAATCTGACAGAAATCATTTTGCATTTTGGCCACGGAACTCGAAAAATAGAGTAAATTTGAAAGTTTCCCAACATCAGAAACGATTTGACATACATTATTCAAAGTAACTTTTATTTACACAATTTTTAAGCTCAAATTTGTGTGTATCATCTCAATAGAATAGTACTTGTAATCACGAGAGTAACTTACCTATTAAGGTATTAACATAATTTTTGGCATGTAACTTTAATTGGTGCTCTGGTTAAGCCACTAGAATTTTTATAAAGGATTGGAAGTCTATGTATGAGGACTAGTTGAAAAATAAAGGGATGTTGAACAAATGTGTCCTCTTTTTATTTATTATTAAAATGCAACATATTTTTTTTATCAACAATATGGTTTAATTATTAGAATTATTATTTAAATTTTTGGAAATTGTTATGCTCTAATATGACATGAAAATTTTATATGATACTAGCTGGCCGGCAAACATTGTTCTGCCCTGAAGAAATAAAATTTAGAACCCGATTGAAGCGCCATCTACAGGGTCCATTGAGATGTAAGCTATCCTATCTTTTAATTTGGATCAAACTGCACACGATGTGCAAATTTGATTGAAATTGGTTCAGTAGTTTTGGAGTTTATTGGCAACATACATCGTGACACAAAAATTTTATATATATAAGAAATGACGATCGAAATGCTAGCCACTGGTGTTAATTACACCCTTATAATAAACAATTTAACTGCCAATTATACACAATTCTAAAAAAATATAATCTAACTTATTTAGAGACTTTCAGACATGTTGATATCTTTTCTGAGTGTCTAAAAATTAGTATTAAATGAAGTGTAACTATAACAAATTACAGAATATATTGTTTTGACTATAGTATGATATTCTGCAGGAATAATTCATTATTTTAGTTACTGATTCACATGTTTAAGGAAGAGATATTTTTTAATATTTAAAATTACATATTATTTTGCATTTAAAAAAATTTAAATCAACATATTCTGTTTTTTTGTGGTAAGTACCATATCTTTTTTTTTCAAATGCATAGTACAGTACCCCATTGTTAGAATACCCTAGCTGGTTTTACAATTACTGTTATCAATATAACAAAAATATGTATACTATTATGATTCAGATAAAAATCCAGTGATTAATATAAAATTATATCACTTCCATAATGAGTGAAGGTATTTGAAATAAAATAATTTGTTTTGTCTTGATGTCCATTGCAGATTTGGAATGAACTGCCTTGCAGTTTTCACAGTGCACTACAATAAGGGGTTCATCAAAACGGGCATGAGCAGCTTTAAAGTCTCAACCAGGTAGGCAACACACCAACTCAGTGTTGAAGATATCCATAGGTGACACTAGGCACTTGCCATCAAGTACATCTGTACATCTGTACATCTGCCAGTTTGCCCACGAGTAAACATAAAAAAACATATTTCCAAAGGGGACAAATTCACAGATGCTTTAGTAGTGGTATTTTAAAGTAACTTTAAATGTAGATAGGTAGATAACACTTTAATGTACACCATAAGTATTAATCCAATTGTGCAGTCTTAGCTAATAAGTGATGTCTTCCAGACAACCCGTTGCAAGAGTAATGCTGATTAGTGATTGGGAGTGGCAATGGTGGTTTACATAATTATTGTATGATTACTTACATTTTAATAATAAATATAATATATATATATATATATATATATATATATATATATATATATATATATATATATATATATATATATATATATATATATATGTATATATCATTTCAGTAATCTCAAATTTAATTTATTATTATTATTTATATTCCTCCACCCTATATGCAAGAAGAAGGTTCTTATGAGCATGAGGTCTGCTTGATATTGAAGCTCATGATATGACCGAATAATGTAACAGAGCCATTATTGTGAATGGCCATAGCAAGTCCTAGAAATGTAATGTAATCTTTGAATAATTGACAAGTATACCTTAACCCAATGTGGACTCTGGCTTTGTACCATAGACACATCTATATTTTTTCCAAAATTACCAAACAACAGAATAATAATGTAAAAATGAACTACCTATATTAAATCCTTCCATTTATTTACTTTTGATTGCTTGTTGGCAATACTAAAGCATTGTCCAATGTAAACAACATACATAGGGAGTGTTTATGGCAGGAGCTTAAAGAGTATTATTTTCTGGTGTAGTTCTATTTTCAGAAAATAATTATTGATACAACTGATACAAAGGAAGAAAGAAAGAAAGCACTTCAAAAAACAAGCAAAAATTGACTGCAGAATATGCAGATTCTTATACATAGATGCCATTTATTACAATATCTCCAATGATAAATTTAGTTTGTGATAAGTTCCTAAACTTAGAAACTACTAAATTTGTTAATTAATAATTTGAAATTGAATATATAATTCTCAATCATTTTGAAGCCTAAAAATTAGTTAAAAATTAAAAAATAATTTAGTTTTATGTGAAATCTCTATTCCATCGTACTATAGAAAAGCATTTTTGGCCAAAAAGTAACTGAACAGCAAATCTTCTATATTTACCAAAACAGTTCATAATCCTAGTTACAGTAAAATCATCTTCAACATAGTGATAAGTCCCAGTTGTTTTGGAGTGTCCAGTTGCAATAAAATGTACAACTGCAAAACATGTGACATTTCTAGTACGCTGGGATGGTTTATTAACTTTTTGAATGAAATAGGCAGTATTTTTAATTTTCCTAAACTCATGACAACTTAAACATAAATCTTAACAATTCTCATTACAGTAAACAAAGTATCATGAAGTTATTAATGGACATCATAAAAGTTCTGTAAACTTTTAAATATGGAAAAACTAAAGAAAATGAGTAACTACATAAGCAAACTTACAAAAACAACAATTATTCGCAGTTGCGGCACAACCAGATGCTGAAGTGGCACATATTACGTAAATATAATAATAAAACTGAAATAATATTAATTTTAACAAAAAGGATACTGTCCGGGCCCGCGCTGACTGGGTGCCAATGGCACCTGATTCCCGTTGCCACTCATATTCTTGGCAGCATAGATATCGGGACACGTACACCACTCAAGGTGGCACGTAAAATCGCCCTAACCGATTGTAGGACACATCCGGCACACAGGTAGACGGTATGTATACTGACGTCAAATTGACAAGTCACACAATTTAATATGAACCCCTTGAAAACAACGTTTCTAGTAAAAACATTGTACACCACTTATAAAATCACAAAATATATTTCGACGTGATTATTGCTATCATCACTAAACTAGAGATCCAGTCACTAAACAAACGACAGTACAAAATGGCGGATGTTAACCAATAAACAAACGTGACTGTCACCGAAGTCTTAAACGTGAGGTATTGATATCAATGACTAGTATTTAAATCCAATTATATAAATAAAGATATACAATATAACAATAAATTATTTTCAAATTATAGTATGTCATTAATTATTATTAGTTCATTAATTTTAAATGTCAAGTTTCGTGTTAGTTTGGACGCGTCACACTCAGCCAAATTGCAATGCTTTTTGTTTAAATGTCATATCTCATATGTCAATGTCGTGACTATAGAGCACAGAGTACTTTGACATATAAACGCTACAGAGTCTATGGTAGTAGGGCCGTGCATCCAAACTTTATCCGTGTAGAATCGATATTACAAGTGAATATATAGCACAGAATAAGTAAAACTCGACCAGTGTATTCGTCAGAATGCTATTAAGTTTACGGTGGTCAGAGCCCCAAGTCTACCCTAGTAGTTTTGAATGAATCGATGTTAGACATTTTTATCTAAAAGAATGATTATCGCTGGGATATTCATGAATGTTAACAAAAAACTTTCAATCCAAATCCTAATCACTTGAAAAGATTGACGGCGAGCATGATCTCGTGTTTGCATAGGTAACTATCTCATGTAGACACATATTGGTAGCTGCCGCTAAACGAATTGGTCGTTTTGGTTTCAATTTAATTTACGACACGACGTGATATTCGACAATCTATTCTTTGCTTTTAAAGCTAAAGTCTCCAAACACTGACCTCTAGATGAAGATTTACAATATTGCATATAATAATTGTAGGTATACCATATGTATTATTAATTTAACGAGCAGGTGTCACAAATTACAAATTAGGTAACATAAATATGTACGTACATTGTCTTGTAAAGTTCATGATCCAATCAGAAACTAATGATGTTTTTTAACTGGATGTACTTAGTTAATTTTAATTAACAACTTTGTAACATGTAACTTACATTACGCTTCCACACCCACGGTAGCAAGCAGGAAAGTGGCGAGGAATGTGAACATTATATATATGCTATGTTAGATTCAAGTTTTGTTGACATACTCGCGCTTTCTGTTTATTTCGCCACTTACCTGCTGAGAAAATAAGCATAACGTAATCGTCGCATGACTTATCAGTGCTAGCGAACCATTAGAAGAATTTTCGTAATTTGACGCCCGGTGTGAAAAGTATTTTTTCAAGTGTTAGAGCCTCGCTGGAATCATTGTCTGGATTACAGCTTGATCGGTATGATACCACGTTTTCACAGAATAGCAGTGTGAAACGGTTAGCCTTGTGCTAATTCTATCCCCTTCCTCTTGTCTAATATTTCTTTATGCCTCCTCCTCCTCTGGCGTTTTCAACAGGTATAGGCAATGGTAACCACTTTCCAAAATGTGAGGCATCTGCCTGTTTGCTCGCTGCGCAACAAAAATGGATAAAAACAGATAATTGTAATACTGTAAAACCCGGCACTGAGTGGTCCACGGTTTCGTACCATTACAATTTATCGACAGTTTATAATCTGCTATAAGTTATAAAATCGCTTTTCTCAAAATATTCTTCTATCAACTTCAAAATGTAGAGATTTCTCTCTGAAAAACACTGAGTTTTATATAAAATATCCTCATACACCTGAAATCGTTATATAGTTTCTCTACGTAAGACCATCATCATTACCCGAATGTTAAATCCCGGTTGCTTTCGGAGTGTTTGCTCCGATACCCAGGGTCCACTTTTTCTACTCCAATGCGCGCGGTCTTCAGCATCCATCGTAACATATTTATCTTCGCGACACGCAGCTCTTGCTTGAATCGCTCAAGAACGGGCCATGCTTCGCTACCATACAAAAGAACAGGTCTAATGATACATTTATAGACCTGTCCTATTTAATTAATTAATTTAACCTTTTAACAAATTTAACCTCCATGGTTGCTCATGCGTATCTCTCACACTGTTCGACTCGTCGTCTCATGTCACGCTGAACAGAAATGGGGTAAGGACAGATCCCTGGTGCACTCCTACGGTTATAGGGATGGGTGAAGTGTCGCCAACCGCGGCCCGAATTATAGAATCTACAAGTATCTTAGTAGTCTACAAGTCCCGAATAATTATAGATTTTTGAATTTATTGAGATTGTTAATGTATTTGTTTAATTTGAGAGCCTACCCGCAAAAATTCAAGTAAAAATTTTGTGGCTATTCGTTTTTCCACTTGTCCATTGAAGTTTCATTTCTACTTTGTGTTCCAGCACACATTTTGTTTTTTTTTTGTAACAAAAACAAAACCGACTTCAAAACAAAAAGCAAAAAATAAATATTTGACTGCTTACTTTCTACAACATCTTGAAGTCGGTGCGAAGTAAAAAAGGAAAATTGATATACTTATTTAAAAAAAAGATCAAATCAACAGATAAAAATTGCCTACCAAATTAAACTGTTTTATTACAATAATTATAATATTTAATTTTGTTTTGTTTTATCTTATGTTATGAATAGTTATTGGACCTGACTTGACTTGACTAGTTAGTCAAACAAATAAATATAAGACATATTTGTAAAGTAAGACTAGCTTAATAAAGTAATGAAAAATGGGTAATGAAAATTGTATTCTCTCTCCTTTGAACAGCGATAACACATTTCGAAGCAGTGTACATAGAATAGGAAGTAGATATAAATTTTGACCTACTATATTAAAAAAGTTCCTATGGAATTTATTTTGAATAAAAAAATTGAATTTGGATTTTGATTACTCTTGAGCGAGCCCAGAGATCCAATCAATAGTAGGTAAGGAAGGATTGTTTTATTTGTATACCAGGAAAAGGAATCGTGAAATCTGCGTTCCAGCGAGATATGAAAATATCAATTATAATCGTTATAATAATAACTATATATTGTGTATAGAATATGTAAATAACAAAAACAGGTTTAATTTTTGTATATTGTCATCATGGCATCATTAGATCTGTACACATAACTTAAATATTATATTTACTTAACACTATCATCTTCAAAAGTTGGGTTGGTGGTGCCTTTAAGATCCTTCAGAATAGAAGCGTCGACTTTCGGTTTTTTCTAGAAAATAAAACATTACACCATTATATCAGAGAAAAATTTTAAGTTAACAAAAGACTAATTGTTATTTATTACAAGTGATTAGCTTATACGTTGAGGTATCAGCATCTCCGTCTCTCATGGTTCTATTATTTCGTTGTAGTTTTTCTCCTATATTAATTGTATACCTACCACATGTCTTGAGTTACACAGAGCCCAGAAATTCGTTGCGCCTCTAGCGATCGGCGTAGTAAACTTTCAATACTCTGTGATATGTTACAATTACCACGTGGGCGAATTACGATAGTGCAAATGTGAAACCATTGTGTAACCAGACGAAATATTTTATAATATTTAAGCGCGATGGTTAAACCGTACATTCCCATAAAATGGGGATTGTTCACAAAAAATTACCCTCTGATTTTATGTTTTTATTACGTATTTTAAGATACTAATTCAAATATTTTTGTATTTTAAGCGTTAGTTTTTTTACAATTCGATTTTAAAATTATTTCTCCGATGACGTCATAAAGAACAAGTTTACATTGATTTTTTGCCTAGAAAACAAAAATAATAAAAGTAAGTTTTATCTATATATAATCATAGTAATCTGTGCTACTATTTAGATGTCACTGTCATTACTCATTACGTATCGTGATCATTTTAGTGTTTTTTGTCGCTAGGCTTATAATTTTACGTGTTCAACCATTATTATTAAAAAAAAATTAAAGTGGTCTTTAGGGAAAATCCATGTTACAGAACTTATATCAAATAATGTACAGCTAGATTTTTTTTTACACCTGAAGCAGGCAGACGGCCCACCTGATTGAATTTAGTAAGGTCAAATAAAGGTCAAACGCATTTCTTACAAAATACAAGAAGATCGTACGTTTTTTGGAATTTTAACTAGACAGAAATGATTAGGGACACTATTCCTGGAAATGGTTTTTCAAATAGCTAGATTGAAAAAAAGTGAACAATCCCAATTGGGAGGCTGAATCCATGCATGCAGTGGATCATTTGTATGGACTAATATTATATAATACTGTTTAATCGATTTTAAAAGAGCAAAATTAAATGAAATCATTCATTCATTATTTTACCTTAGAACGGTAAACTTCATTTGACATCTTTCTTATACCAGCAAAATGATCCTCAATTTCGTTAAGTTTCTTTCCTTCTGTCTCAGGCAGGATAAAGTAGAAAATTATAGATCCAATAAAACTGTAATAAAAACATTCAGTGTACGAAAAAGAATATTTATAAAGTAGGTCATAGGCGATTAGCGTATCAACAGCTCAGCGACTTTATTCGCCCGTTTGTCACCCGCAGTACCACTCGAGCCAGCTTAATATCTGATGACCTACAAGTCACATTACTATGAAATTTCATCAAAATCCGTTCAGAAGTATTTGCGTGGGAGAGTGACAAACATGCAACAAACTTTCATAGACGTTCATAATATTAGTAAGATATAAAAGGGTGCCAAATGCATTCGTCGTGCGAGGCGCCTAGATTCCGTTCGGGCTAGAGGTGAATGCGCCAGCGATACCATAGCCTGGATTCCCATAGCAAAGGGGATTACGAGGATCAGCCAGAGTTATCTCCAACCGGAGCATGGCATGGCAATAACATTCTTGCCCCTGCAAGAATGTTGGTGCCACCGGTGGAATGGTGTGTCAGTGCCACTCCGCGTTTCCCCCGCAGTGGTTTGTCTTCATGCGGATTTACTCAGGTAAAACAGAGGCGCGTAGATAGTTATAGCCGGTCTTGATCATCCGCTTAAGATTAGTAAAAATCTAACAATCTACATCCTGGAAGTTCAAAAACTATGAAGTGACAAATATATTTTTGTCATTTAGTTACAAAATCATAAAAACTAATTAAATCAATTCTCCATATCTCGAAAGCTACATATCGGTTATTCTTAGCACAATTTTCTTTAAACAATTTCCTGCGCTTAAGCTTGAGGTTGTAGCTTTAATTTTTTCACGTCTGAATTCATAAAGCGCCATATACTACACCTTCCTGACACATGTGTATCCCCGGTAATATCCAAAAATACACACATACAGAGACAGACATACTGACAGAAATAACGGCGGAAAATATAAGAGTTACGTTTTGACCAAAATGGTTACTGAACGAACACTAATAAAGTAGGTAATTTTTTTTTACCAAACTAGACTGTAGAATCCGTAAGTGCCCCATATCGATAAGGTATCCACCATGTTGATATACATTTTATTTGTGAGAAATCCAAATATATATCCAATTCCACCCGAAAGTCCTGCACCACCAGATCGGGTCTTTGCATTGAAAATCTAAAAAATGTTTTATATTGATAAAAGTTACAGGTGAGGTATACATTGTACTTGAAATTTAAGGATGGGAAGACTTTGGCATTTTATGCATACCAATTTTAAATTTCTAGTACCTAATACATTCGCCAAATTTTTATCGCACCATTACGTGCGTAAAGGGGCCCATTCACGGTCCTGAATAGCAGTCCTCCGCCCAATGCGAGACCGTGAATGTTTTTGCAGCTTGCACTGCGACCGGCAACATCAAACAGAGTACCTCTTGCTCGTGCTACGTGAGGTTATTTAAGAAGGATATTATAATAATGTTACTCTTACTGGGCTCGAGCCTGCCACTGTAGGGGCCGGCGGAGAGTAATAACCGTCACGCTTGTCTAATGTGGCTTGGTACGATTGACACATCGGTTATCTCGATATGCAGGTTTTATCACAAGGTTTTCCTTCACCGTTATTAGCACATGGTAATTGTAACAATATGCACATTAGGTTGTTAAGCTCCCTAAGAGGCGTATGCGTTCGGACCCGCGCCCTTTAAATTTGGGACGCGTGCGCTAATAGTGACGCTACCACGATTTCCTTTGAATCTGGATCTACAAAAAACATAATAGATATACTTAAATGCCATTTTGTACACTTGACAAACGTTCATTGTTTTTGTCATTTAGTCACAGAGTACGTTAATATAATAGGAGACATTAAGGCTACAGGCATAATTTTCGAGTAGACATGGTGAGAGGAGGCATAATTTTAGAGTAGACTTTGAATGTTTCTTTTTCCGGATCAAGTTCAGTTTTAGTCTTTGATATATAAATAAATAAATAAAATTATCCTTATTTAATCGGTCTTTAATACTTACTTCTCCTACTAAAATCCAAGGTAAAAGCCGAATACCGAAGTGAGTGACAAAAGCTAGAAGAAATAATAGTGTTGTCGGAATCCAGGAATAAGCTTCTTGCTGAAAATTCAAATTATTGTGTTTAATTACTATTATTATAGGTAATTATATGCATGATACAATTTAACCTAAATCGCTGTTAAGTTTTACAAGACTCTCTCAGTATCCATTACTGATAGGTCTTATAGATGATGTACCCTAAGCTGTCGTCACTCTATTTAAACAATATTATAAAAATGGTAATCGCTGGAGATGGACTCCGATCGAACTATCGTTTGGGGTATTCCAACAGTGGGGTCAGCCAGAATCGTTTGAGTAACAGGAACATCATCGGACTCAATTTTTGATTATGCCAATTAAGCAAAGATTTGTTTTATATTATTTTGTTTAGATTGTTTATCCGGTATAAAATATATAAAGCCTGTTCTCATGTTACTTACCTCCATGTTGCCGATATCTGTAAGATTTGTGTTAGAGCTGTTTAGGGTTGGTTCCTTTATTGTATTTGGCAAAATGTTCTGAAAAATATAAATATCATTATTATTGTTTATTTAACTATTTTTGTACATACATACATAACTTCACGCCAGGTCCCTTGCGGGGTAGGCACGAACAACAGAGCGCCATTTAGGCTTTATTCTTACACGCCTCACTTGCTTCTTTGACATTCATAGCTCTTGGGCATGCACGCTCGTCTGTTCTTAAGGCTATTTTTATGATGACAAATTTTTAAAAATCGACTATATATGTAACATTTCTTACCCAACCACTTTCCAACAGGTGAGTCGTTAACTAGCCCAATGTATATCAGTAATAAAAATAGAATAAAGGGTCCTTCTTGTGGAAATGCTGATCATCAATTAGGTCAGTCTTTAATTTAAAAGCAACTTATTAGGACTTTTAGTTTTAATTCGCGGAACCAGCAGACGTTCTCTCTGAAGAAATACAAAAGTAGAATCCGATTGCAGTGTAACCTACCTCGTCCTATTGTGACTCTAACAATTAAATTCGAAGTCCAAAGGTTTAGGAGTTGAGTGACATACACATGTAATTTAAATACATACAAACCTTTTTTTTTTTTGATACATAGGTACTGAATTTATTTTACGTACTTTGCTTGCTTTACACAATTTGCGTGGTAACGCCGCCAGCCTTTTGGGAACGTTCCCGGTAAGTAACAGTTATTTGGGAGCAATATTTTATCTATATTTTTGCTCTCTTTTTTTATTTATTTTTACTATTTAATTTTAGTTTTCTATTTCATAGTTTAGTTTAATTTTTAAAATAATTTTAGTTTATCCCACCCATTGTTTTAGAAGATGCATAAGAACTAAAATATGTCCGCAACTTCATCAGCGTTTGACTTGGAACTCCCGAGGGATTTCCGGAACGCAAAGTAGCGCAGTATTTAATAAAGAATGTAAACTATCCTTTTAGTGAAAGCTGAGTCATAACACAGACGTAACTTGCTTAATTTGGGGATATACAATTTATGTGTTTGTCTGCCAATTATTATCATTACAACATCTACTTACCGTTTGTAAATATAAATCGTAGCACGCTACAAGAAGACAGCATATACCAGCGCCTGCCGTAGAAACCAGTGCAAGGGGTCTTTTTCCAGTGTAATGAACTAACAACACGCACATTCCAGATCCAATTATTTGGATAATTCCTAATATAAGAGTAGCGTAGTATTTGTCCAAAGGGGCGTCTAATAACTGGAATATGGATACTGCATACGTCTACCATGTGGAAAAAATATGAAAAATAAAAAAGCATCAATGGTCATTTTTTGCATTACATTTTTCACTACTCGAACAATAAAACTTCTAAATAATTATATTTCAGCGAGGAAACATAGCCAACCTTCTGGACACCTTACCCATAGAAGCCGGTGACCTAGGTCCAGTATTCTAGTTACAGACCTTAAAAAATAGGTAGAATATAACCTATACTTTAATAGACTAGTCAACAAGTGCCTTTTGGACCAACTCTTTTCAGCAGTCTCCGAAAATTATAAATGAGGTGTCATTCGATTCGGAATGGCATCTAGATGATTTTTGAAAAAAATGAAGTTCCGCTTGCAAAAATGATAAAAGTTATTAACAATTAACTAAAAAAAGGGGGGGGGGGTTTAGTTTTTTTGCAAATATCACAAAAAGTAATAAATATTTTTCAAAATTCAAAAAGAGGAGGAAATTTCCTAAAAAAAATCTTGACTCCCAAAACTGTAAGATTAATATTTATAATTTTCCCAGAGGGATGAAAATATGGCCGAAAACGGGTACTCTGGCTTACGCAAGCCACACCCACATCGGCCCTTTAATGAAAAAATATTATTTAAACATACTAAATATGAAAATAAAAAATTGAAAAAAATCAGGAACTAATTGAATAGATGAATGAACAATAATCTGCTTGAAAAAATTTTTTATAACGATTTTTCATTTAGTTATTCAAAAGTTAACTAATATTTTTTTATGCTTGAACATGAACATTGCAAGTGTGATAATTGTTAAACTGTAAATTTAGGATATTTTTCCTTTCTTGGAGCTATTCTTGAAAGGCTTTAGAATAGAACCCCATTGGAAAAATTAGAAAATGTTTATTTTTCATTTTTTTATTAATAATTTTCGTTACAAAATTAAAAACTTAAATTAATCATCGAAGAAAATTTTTAAAAAATATTATTAACAATTCTTTTTTATACTTATAAGAAACTCCATATAAATATTTTTTTAATTTTTTTATCTCTAATTGTTTAAGAAAATGTTATAAACAAATGCGTTGTTTATAAGATAATTGAAACTTTTTTTATGGAATTTCAATCTTTGATACAAATAATGATTTTCAAAAGAAAAATTGATCCTTAAATATTTTTTTTTATTACTTAAAAACGCATTTGTTAATTAACAATTATTTTCTCCCACTTGTAATTAATATTAAGGAACCATTTTTTTAAATCATTATTTGTTTTTCTTTTCGATTTGAGATATTTGCAAAAAACTAAACCCCCCTTTTTTTAGTTAATTGTTAACAACTTTTACAATTTTTGCAAGCGGAACTTCATTTTTTTCAAAAATCATCTAGATGCCATTCCGAATCGAATGACACCTGAATTATAATTTTCGGAGACTGCTGAAAAAAGTTGGTCCAAAAGGCACTTGTTGACTAGTCTATAATAAATTCTTTTTTCGTTACCATTTAAAATTACTTATTTTTGTACTATGCTAATTAGCAATAACATGTTTTTATCCGTGCAGGACGGGAAAATGAACAAGTACTATTTACTTTACGCAGGCTATCGTAAGAGGCGAGAAAACCACCCACAGCTAGCTGGTAGGGCATTTGCCCTCTGGGATGATCACACACACCCTGGGTCTAGAGTATGCAGCAGCCTTTTACATGAACTTTCAGCAAATCAATAAACTAAGTTGTCCACCCCATTTGTTGGAAATGCTGTGTACTTTTCGCAATAATTGATTTCAGTGATTGGATTGAATTTCTGTATATTGCCGCTTTTCGAAATATTTTTTTATTAATTATGCACTTTAAAGGTTATGCATTAAAATTATAATGTCAACTAAAAGTAAATACAGTTATTTTTCTACTTTCTTATAGTTCCTAAAGAACTAGCACTGTGAGTAATATCTAATGAAGTTTAATAGGTACCTGAAGTGTTGTCATTCCGCTAAAGTGACCAACGAAGAAAGCTAATGATATTATAAAAAACGGAACTAAAAAACTTCGCTTGAAATAGTTATTTACTTTTTCCTTTAAACTCTCTTCTACGTCTTCAGCATCTAGAAGGAAAATGTTAAAATATTTATCGAACAAGAACGTTCAACTCACACACAAGCAAGCTCCCAGAGGTGATGAAAGTCTGGGGTACTGAATTTGCACCCAAACCAAGAGAACCTTTATTGACAAAAACCCCATAACTAAAAGCTACTCTAAAGATCTTGTTCAATGCAATAGTTAAAAATAAATAAGCTCTAACATCTTGTTTTTTCGGATTTTCCCATCCATTGTATAAAAGTTAGACTTCGGTAGCGAATATATCTTCACCTGTTATTATTTAGTCATGATCTGTTTAAAGATACGTCAAAAATAATTCATGCAATTACACTCACACACACACATACACACAATATTTACCCTTCTCTTTGTTAAATAAAGCTCGGATATCCTTTAACTCTTGCTCTACGGCATCAGCAGTGGTCCAACCGCGCAACCATTGTAAACTCTAAAATAAAGATAAATGGATATAAAACAAACACCTGCCTTCACAAGCATAGGTACAGTCGAATCAGGTCCGTCATTAATTATATGTGAGCTCATCTTTATTATATATAGGTATAGTTTTTTTTATTGCATGAGTTCAGCAAACAGGCAGGCGGCCCATTTGAAAGTAAGCGGCTAACATCGCCTATGGACATTTGCTACACCAAAAGGTGCTACAAATGCGCTGCTACTCTCTTAAGGGAGACTGGAACCTGGTCACTAGGTATTCTCTAGGCCAGGGGTGGTAGCAACCCAGTTGGGCAAATACCCTACCAAGTGGCTGTGGTTTGTTTTGTCGCCTCTTACAGGAAATTGTATTCAAATAATCTTTGTAAGTAGTTTTAGGACGGACAGACAATGATTGTATAAGTATTATTTTTTCTAAGATTCCTGCGGAGTTCTAAAGATCTTGGTTCCTATAATCAAAGACATTTTGTTTTTGTAAATTGTAAACATGTACTTATTATACTTGAACATTTTGATAGTAGACTATTTTCATGTATCTTACCTTTTTGGCTTCATCGTATCGCTTCCTGGAGACCAGCCAATGCGGAGATTCCGGGATAAAAAATAATGCAATTACAGCTAAAACCTAAAAAAAGAAACGGACTGCTTTGAATAAATACTGATTTCCATCATGGGAGAAGAATACGGCAGAAAAAAAGTATTAGGACAAGCGTCTAAATTACGTAATTAGATAGCACTATAGGTTGTATAGCTACTGTTACAAATTTTTTATCATATTCTTTTAGGCCATATTAGACAAAAACGAAAAGAAAGTAAAAACAGTCTACGGCCTTATTGGCTAGGATCGTACGATGCTACGATGTATTCTCGTCGCATAATGAGTTCAAAAATACAGATTTCTTAAGAGTGTCCAAGAGAAGCCATACTCAAACCTATCTATAATAACTATAACAAATCTGAAGACAATTTAAAAATGTGAAATAAGGATCGGGGCCTTATTCGGATCAACAGATTAAATCTGAGTAGAACTTTTAGGCTTTTTTCGTTAGTCTGTTAGAGCATAACGTGGAAAATATGGAACGGATTGAAAAGAAACCCGATACAGAGCTAGCTTATATCCCCGGTAAATACTTGGGACAGTTTTTATCCCAATTAATGAAGTAGTATTGCATGAGATAGACGAATATAGCGAAAAATATGGAACATTTTTCTAACCAAATAATTTACATGTTGTTAAAATTGCCAGAATATGCAAGGCACAGCAGCTCAATTCACTAAGAAAAAAACATAAAATGTCTAATTACTGCAACTAAATAGCAACAAATTAGAGACCGATTTTCCATATATTTTTTGTTGATTCCTACATATTTGCTGTACTAGCTTTAAGGATCATGCTCACGATAAAAGAAAACATTGTGATGACACCTAAAAATCGACATAACATTAAAAGCTATCTTCAAATAGTTGTACAAATAGCCATAATAAACTTTTAGTAGGTATTCATAATTGAGCAAATACAAACATAGGTATAGGGTAGTTGTCCTACGACACTGTCAAATTCATCAGCTTTTGCAGAATTATTTTACAATAAAGTATATTAACATAAGTAAACTATTATTACTGTAAATATAATATTGACGACAGCAACGGTGCGCCAATACATAAATAGGCCGAATAAGAATTGAGTAAAAACGCCGAGGATTATGCACATTGAACTGGTTGCAGTCAGGGCTCCTCTTAGATGTGGTTGTGTGATTTCAGCAACATACGTTAATACCTGAAATAAAAAACATCACAACTTCCATTAATTAGCTTGCTCTAGTTTTCATTAAACCGTTATGCCGACGATTTAATATATAGTCGTATGTAATAAATAGAAGGAATGCTGTGACAATGAAACAGCCATATTGTATTTATTATAACTGCATTAAAAATATCCACATTGAATTATAGTTTCATTAACAAAAGTTCTTATAAGCATTGCGATAGTTGGCGGGGTTTTGGCAGAAGCAGAAATTATGTTCCGAAATGGTAAGAACTTGGCCGGAAAAGGGACGAGGCTTAAGCACCATTCCTGGGCGGCCAAGATTATGGTGAAGGCAGCTAAAAACATAGACCAAGCAGATTATTCTAAAGTTTTTCCTAGACAGTTACGAATAAATATTCTCTCTCCTCATCTAAAATGTAAATATGGGTTAGATATAATTGCTTGAATGATGAGAATGTTGAGATTGATGTGTGGTGTTACGAGAATGGTGAAGGTGAGAAATGAGTACATAAGAGAATCTTTGAAAGTTGCACCCGTAATTGAAAAATTGAGAGGAAGAAGACTAAGATGGTATGGGCATATAATGAGAAGGGATGAAAGTCACGTGACAAAAAGAATGTTAAACTACAAGATGGATGGGTACAGATTTAAAGGTAGACTGAAAAAAAGATGGATGGACTGCGTGAATATGATGATTTTTGGTGTGACAGAAGATGTATGTCAGAATAGAGGAGTGTGGAAGGAAAAGACACATTGTGTCGACCCGCAATTAATTGGGGTGATGGTGAAAGTAAAGAGAGAGTAGATAAAATTGCTTGTAGAAAGTTACATGGATAGCTAAAATCGATGCAAGCGTACGGATGAAAAACTTCATTGTTTAGCAGATATTAAAATTAGGTTCTTAAAATTACATATAACTGATATATGTGTTACTGTGTGTGTGACGTACTTTAGTCGGAAAAGGCATATGTTTCTTAAAATTGTATTATTATAATTAATAATTGTAACATTGAAAATTATTTTCACTTACAGGTGCTTCAAGAAGACCGCCAGCAAACCCAGTTAAGAACTGTGCTCCATATAAATGTCCTATGCTGGTCGAAAAATGAAACATCAACCAAGCTATGAAAAATGGTACGTTAACCAATTGCATAGCCCTTCGTCTGCCTAATGGAGAGGATACTATTCCTGAGAGAGCACATCCTAATGGCACTACTATGAAATTTATTGAACCTAAAATAAACAAAGCATTATATTGTACGTACTTAGTGATTTGGTAGTACTACGTATTCGTTAGTAATTGTGTGATAAGATCGATGCAATGTGGTAGATATATCTATGTAAAAAGGATCTAAAAGTATTCGCTGAATTGTTCAAAAATATGTTTTAGTATTATAATTATAAACTACTTATAATATGACACCGACTTCGTCCACGCTTGACTTGAAATTCCCATAGCATTCCCGGGACACAAAGTATCGCAGCGTGTAAAAAGAATGTAAGCTACCGTTTTAGTGGAAATTGTGTCGGACAAGTTTGTGCATCCGAAGAACTTCAAACCGCTCCCGGATAAGTAAAAAAAATAATTTTTAAAAATATTCCCATGGGATTCCCAGAATAAAAGTAGCGTAGAGTCTAAGAATTAGCTATCGATCAGCGAGAACCGCATTGAAATCGGCCTAGTAGTTTTTACGTGAATCCCCAGCAAACAGACAAATACACAAGAAAACTAAAAAAAATGCATTGTCTCCTCCATCCTTCATATAATCTAGTCTAATTGTTTTTTTTTAATAGCTTCAATGTCCAGACACGGCATGTTTAGAATGTTATTATATAATTAAGCATTGTGAGTAATGACGAATTGGTGACTTAATGGTATTCAAATGACCGCAGTCATTATTAATAATGACCTTTAGAATATTGACGAGATGTCATTTTATACAAGAAGAAGAATACTGACAACGAGGCAGGTTTGCAACACTAAGTGTTAAGCCAATACGTTGCTAGCTTTAGGAAGAGATAGAGGGAATGAGATAGGAAGGATGGAATACGCGAATGAAATAGAGATAGGTAAAGGAGATGTGACGGAAGGATCAGACAGAAAAATGGGATATGGAATAGTTAGGGATGACATAGGCCCTCTACCTCTTCCCCCTATGGCATAGGGGGAAAAAGAAGAGGGCTATTGGTCATTGAAAACTCCTAAATCCTACATGAATAGATGTCACTTTATCTCATCCTTTATTTACTTTTTAAAGTTTCATTATTTAAAGCGTATTTCAAACAATAAGAGTTGAAAATAATTTTGTATTCATAATTTTTTTTTGACCAATATGGTTTGATAAGCCTGTTTTAATTAATAAAAAGTCAAAAGCAAAAAAAGAAACACCTGTGACGTTATCTAGAATTTCAAAGTTGCATTTTATCGTCCGATTGTCAATTGCAATAGTCGTCTTCCATGGCTATATATTGTGTAGTGGATTTAAAAGATCGAGATTGAATAAAATACTTATCCACAATTACAAATGAATGCATATTAATCGATGTGAATGTTCTTCTAAACAGTTCCGTGTTTACTGCAGCATCGAAGGCAAACCAGTTCCTATATTTATCAGACAACTATATTGTTATCGTTAGTGATGACTAGATATATCTATAACGTAGAACAAAAAAATCGGTAGACAAATTTCGTAGATACATCACCAAGCTAAAAAAATGACGTGTTATGGGTAATATACAGCAAACATCACTGGGGCGGATAATCCAGACCCCCGACAGACGGCGTTCTAGTAAGCTAAGTGGGCAAAGGCTTAAACAATTTAACTACCGAGGTCGTAGAAGAATTAGAAGGACAATCGCTGAATTTAAAAATCTCTGGAACCTAATTCTAAGATTATTTAAAATAGAATAAAATAAATATGAATCTTTATTGTATTTTTAAATCTTGAATGCCTGTAAGACACAAAATGTTTTGATCCCAAAATCAAGTGGTGAAATCTCTGCTCAGCGTACTGGTAAATCCGCCAGTGATTTCAATTTGTCACCGTTAAAGTTTCAGAGTTGTTTAAAGCTGTGATGCTGTGAAAATAAGTTATGTTTACTTACTGATCCATGATATTTCACTCTTTTGTAAATGCAAAATTTCGTCTTTTTTAGGATGTTCCACTGCTGGCATTAGTATCGTAGGGAAGCCCAATGTCATTCCATATCCTGAATTCATAAAATAATTTTATACTAAAATATAGTGCGATTATTAAATCACTTGTACTTTTTATAACTTATTTTATTTTTAGTTTTAAATTGTATTTTTTTTAAGTTAGCTTTAGTTTCTTACTACCATTTAGTTTAGTTTTTTTTTTAATATGCTATCATTTATGAAGAGACGACATACATTACATACATAAACACACGTAAAATGTGACGATGCCATCAAATAAAATTTTCTAGTAAAAAAGAAACCGACTTCAAGAGTGACTAAAAAGCACAAAATAAATATTGAATTTGTAAAACACAAAAGTTACTATACTTTGCTAATTTATTGTTGCTTTTTTTGTGTTTGAGGTGTTGGCATGAATTCCAAGATGTTATAGAGATGTTTTCCTTGTTTTTCACTTTCAAGTTATAAATATGGTATTGGTATCCAATAACACTAATTTTAATTGCAACTATAATGAAGTTTTACTGGATCCAATAAAAAAATAGTTGTCAAAATCGATTAAGTTACCATAAAATTAAGGCATAAAAACTGCAGAAACGACACTTTTTCTGTCTGTTTTTAATGAATTTTCTGCTATATCTTGAAAACCCAAAAGCATACAGCAATAACATTTAGATGGTAGTATTTTAAAGCTTTACCCATTCAACAACAATAAAAAAAAACCATCAAAATGGGATCAAAAAGTAGGTCAAAGGTATGATGAGTCACTTACCCAAAAGTAACAAATTTTTCACACTAACTGCTATAAACTGTGGCAAGGCTGTGCGGAAGTCTTTATTGTATGTGTATTGTCTTGATGGTGCTGATAAATCGCTGAGGGTCGTGGTTTTATCTTTGTAGGTCATCTAGAAAATATGAAAAATTGAGTATATGAAAATAATGTTTTAACTTAGGTTCCGACATAAAAAAGAAATTCCACTCCTAATTTGTAAAAACAAATTTTATTACCTGTCGGTATTTACTTATTTATTGGCATACGTTTTTAGAGAACGGCTTATCGTTCTATTGTACTTATTACGGCCGCTTGCGGCTGTTTCATTAACCAGGTGTTACGGATTACGTTGAATACGATACGGGTACATTTGTTTTTGTGAGATATAAAACGACGTCCTGATGGAGAGAGGGGGCAGTTGAGCGAGAACCACGATCAAGGCGAGACGTGTGTACGATCGGGAATCTAATAGTGACGGACTTTGCGCGTTTTACTGAATTACGTACTTCTGGATTACGTTTGGATTTGTTGTATTTGGTTATATTTGTACCTGTGTTATACGTGTGTAAACACGTATATTTGTATAAACTAATAAACTCTATAATCATTACAACGGCATTTTAATAATTCATTCAAGTCTCGCAACTCGTAACAATAATATTATACCTATATTTTAATACTTAGCAAGTATTTGATACTAAGAGCCTGTGTAAGAACAATAGACCTATTAGCCTTTCAATATCAAGCCCAGTAACGCTTTAGTGTGGTCAGGTTTGTGTGATTTACTGATTATTCATTTACATATCAATAAAGTAGATTTTCCCTTGGTCTAACACTAGAAAGCTCTATTTTACTTATATAAAAACTTAATAATACCTAGTAAATAACTTTCAATTAAAAAATATCTGACTCATAGTAAAAAAATCCGTTGCGTGGTTTAAAGGCATTAGCGGTCATATAAAGACAGACGCGGAAACTGAAAGAATATGAAGGAGTTCCTCCCAGCAGAGACCTGAGCACTACAAAATAGGGTTTTATTTAGAAAATGTGTCAGTAAATTTCTTCAAGACCGGCAGCACGTTCATTATTCTTCTGCTGTTAAAGTTATTCATACGCAACGCTAACTACTTTCCATGATTTGGGCCGTGAACCTGTCTGCTAGACAGCAAAAACATCCATTGTTTTTACAAATATACAATTAAATATTAAATTTAAACGAAATTATAGATTAAACTATACTATATATAAATTAAACTAAAAATAAACTATAAAATCACAAGTTAAGTTGCCCAAAAGACTGGCCACATTGCTTCGTTGACTGGCAACGCTAATGCTTTGCCTGAGATATTAACCAGTCTTTTGGTCACGCAGGACCAGACATTTGACTATGTCTAGATAAAATTTTTGCACCTCAGACCCCCGTGCTCCCTGGGTTTCGAACATTTTCGATGGCTAATATTTGCGATTTCGATGGTATTTGCTGCATTTTAGGGCCTTCTGTTGTGCAGATGCTGTACCCGCAGTCATGCTATTGGCTGGGAGATGCGAGGCCGCCAAAGTATTGACGTAAGACGCGACCCATACTAAGGGGCGACCCATCTTCCAGGGCATCAATGACATACCATCGAGTATCTTTTCATCGTCGTGGCACAAGCCTAACGGTTCTAGAGCTTTATATAATTAAATTAAACATAAGGTACGAAGAACCTAACACATCACGATGATTTTTAAAGATTCAACTTAATACGATACAGACAGCCATTCACGTAGATTACAACAGACTCCATTACGACGACCTTCATCCATTACTATATTACTCGAATGATTCAAAACTGGCACAAAATAACATTTAATAAATTGAGAAATCGCATGTTACAGTTTTCACTGTCATATGATTACGCTAATATCACCCATTTCCGAGCATACTTTATAAAGTAAATTTTTATATTATTTATGTTTGGTTCTTTATCACATTAATCCATTAATGCTCAAAATATTCGGTTTAGATTGGTACCGCTATTTAATTCGATCGACCATATTTATCTATAGACATGAGATGAAAAGGATTGAAAATAAATTTTCATTTCTCATACTTTATAAATACGCTTGAAGTTATCTCTGATCATAGGTATGCGAGTACAGCCACCGTTGAATCGCAACATAAAAATTTTAACAAAAAAATATACACAATGTTGTAACTTATTTAACTAAGAAGCACAAACTTTGGCCTTCGTCCTCCTCTCACGCGTATGGTGGACACCCATAATAATAAACTGTTTTAACATATTTGCCAACTCACGTTCCAAAAATTCCTGCTTTACAAAACACTAACTCGGTGATGATCATAATTCCATTTCTATTCTCTCCTTGCTCTTCTTTTTTTATTAACTTTCTTTTCCTTCCTTTTTTAAACAAATATTTATATTAAGCCTGGCGATTACCAAAATCACTTTAATAATACATTTATATTTTAACTTGTGGACTATGCTGTGGACTGCATTATTATTTAATATTTTAAGTTATAATTTTGTATTTAATTTTAAGACAGTAACTGTTGGATGTTAGAATAGAATAATATAAAAAAATAAGTTTACGATTCTTAATACAAACTACTCAAAGCTAAATATTTCCAATTTAACCATCGGCTTTCCAAACAAAAACTAATTATCCAACATCAAAACTAATACAAACAAATGATATGTAATTATTCGCTAAATTATTAGATATCATAATAAAGTACTATGTTTTTAGATGTAGACTTTAGTATAAACCCTAGTTACTTTGTATTTCTAATTCTAGCGAGGATTAAGTGTGATTAAAAAATATTTTTTTATATAAAAAAGAGATATTATAAATTTATGCATGTTGCGTGCGTATATATTACCTGTAATTTGATGCAATATTTTTGGACATTAGTGTTGTTTAGGTTTATACTTTTGTAGCTGTGGTTATACGAAAACTTCACAAAAAGCTTGTTATTTGATTACAGATTGAAATAGTGCTAAAAAAATTAAACCGCAACCACATAGATGTACATGACATTGCAAAATGTTAAAAAGTGATAAACTTGTTGTTATAACAATATTTTGTTTTCACGGAGTACTGGGGAAAGGCCTGTTACTTCTTTACAGGCCACGAGACATCACCAACGACTGCGCATTCTCACATCGTTTGAGATATGACCTGTCCTTCGGCATGGGAATGTCGGATACTATCACTTTGGTTCAGTATTTCTTTTTACATTATTTATATCATTATAATATTAACTCATGGAAGCTTAGTGCTAATGGTGTCCAGCTAGTGATTACTGATTCTAACGATGTGAATTGGTATATAATATATCGTTAAAATTTCCACTTGTTGAAAGTAAAGAAAAATATCATATAGAAACCTGGATATAGAGATTCTAATACACGGAGTTTTCTAATTTGCCATACCAATATTTTAGATTACTCAGTTTAACGAAATTTTATTTTATATGTAAATATTTTTTTTTTTTATAGCAGGAGATCAGCAGACAGGCAGACGGCCCACTTGATGGACAGCGGTTACCATCGCCTATGGACATTTGCAACACCAAAGGTGCTACGAATGCGCTGTTGCTCTCTTTAGGGAGCCTGGAACCTGGTCACTAATGCCGGAACACAACACAAGGTTGTTATGGCGACATACTCTAGACCAGGGGTCGTAGCCATCCAGTCGGGCAAATGCCCTACCACCTGGCTGTGGGTTGTTTTGTCGCCTCTTACGACAGGCCGCCGAGCCGCAGGAAAATGTATTCTTTCTCCGTTCCTGCACGGATAAAAATAATAAATAATTCAAGTTTAAATTGATTAATCCGAGTGTTGCAAAAATTAAAAATACTTTCATAACTTTCTGATTACAGGTATTTCGGACATTAAGCGAAATCGATTACGAATGTTTAGTCGAGGTAGTGACCGTTTCAGAGGATATTTATATAATAGTAGTGATAAGATTTCCAAGCAACGTTGGTTCAAACTGCGCCTCGAACAGAGATGCCTTCATAGTGATGAAAAAAAATAAATGTCTTCATCTTTGTGACTTGCTCGAAGAAAGGGATACATTAACGCCCTATTATGTATTCACTGTAAAAGGTCGGATCCGCTTTAGTTTTCTCAGTAACAGCAGCATCAACACTGATATAAACGTAAGTAATTTTATCTTTTAATCGTTCAAATATTTTAGTCCATGTTATGGTGAAAGAAGATTATCAAATGATGTAATAATATCTACTCTAGCTTCATGCGGAGTAAATTTCCTTTTATTAGTTGACCAAATGCTTGTCTATGCACAGTAAAGGTTTTGGTATTGACGACAATTACCGTCTTCGATAATAACTGAATGCGGAATTCTGAAAGTATGTAACTGGAAAGAAATACCCTATAATTACATTATAAATTACTGGACAGATACTAAAGCACTTAATTTTGATTTTTCATTTCACTAATCATTTTTCACACCTTTTAAGACCATAGAGCTTCTTCCTATAGTAGAAGAGAAGAGAGAGAGAAGTCAAAAAAGAAGGAACACACATTTAGTAGTTTAAAAACGTACATTTCCCACTTTATTGATATTATGATGTTGGAAAATTGTGAGACTGAATGTGCTGTGTGTTTTCAGGATCTGTGTTGTTTATTATAGAGGTCTTGAATTATTTTTAGTCAATCTGAAAAGCTAAATTTTTCTTTCGTCCCTCAGTATGGCGATTTGCCTCAGTTTTAATTTTGTCGCTATTTTCACTGCACTATTATAAAGGTATACGCCAACAGATTTTCAACTAAGAATCTAAATATTGCGTGAAATTAACAGCGTCTTGAACAATGGTTATATGCGTACTGCATGTAACTACTCTGGAGAACTGCACCAAATGTTTATTTTATTTTTTACATACATGCATAACTTCACGCTAGGTTCCTTGCGGGGTAGGTACGAACAAAAACTAAAAAAACATTATTTTATTTTTTGACACAAACAAAACCGACTTCACACTAAAAACCAAAAAATAAGTAGTTAATCGCTTTCTTTCTACAACCACACTCAGCGTCAATTAAAACATAAAAAAACAACTACAAATTTACAAAGTATAGTAATTTGTTATGTTTTACTTGACACTGACTTCAAGATGCTGTAGAAGGAAGTCGGTTAATTATTATTTTTTTTGGTTTAAAGTGTGAAGTACGTTTTGTTCTTTAAATATATTTTTCAATTTTTAGTTGCACATACTTATACACTTTATAGGTTTAAGAATAATATATTAAGTACCTGTAGAAATTGTACAACTGGCAATATTAGCCATTTCACTCTTGGGTGTATATGCTCTTCAACAAGGGTTGTTCTCGGTTTAATAGCGATCGACCAATCAGATCCTGATTTGGTTACTATATAACCACCATGGGAGTTAAAAAGAACAATTTGAAAATCGTTCCACAATTGTCGGAGAAATCGCGCATGCCCACAAAAAAAATAAACGTCCGTAGAAAGTGTAATACTGGCACGCGTACAGACTTTTTTTTAATGTAGGCTCTGGGCGTTTTTAATAACAGTTACTCTTGATTTCTCTGATATCCACTAATCAGATCTTGATTTGGTGACCATGGGACTACTCGAGAGTATACACTTACGATATAGGATGATATCATCGTTAATTGTACACTGATTTTCAAATGTTTTTGTTTGTTTTCAATTTTCAATTATTACGTAGAAGATGATTAATATTTTTTGTGAGTTTCTCTAATTCCTTGAAATTCACTCATCAGATGATGACAATTGGATCAATTCGGGAATATTACCTTTTGATTAAAAATAATTGAAAAAGAAATCGAGCAAGGGACATACAAAAAACCATACAGACGAACTGAGAACCTCCGCCTTTTGAAATCAGTTAAAAATACGTATGCTAGGCACGATTTTGGTGGAATCGAGCATCAACTATATATAATCAACTGTATAACTAATATAATATATATATATGTATAGCAAAGCTGGCAAACAGGCAGACGTCCTACGTAATTTATAATGGTTACCGTTGCATATAGGCGATTGCATCACCAGTGGCGTTGCCAGTTTTTAAGATGGGATAGCAGGGATGAGAAGAACTGGAATAGGGAAATAAGATAGGCGGAGAGAGAACTCGCCATTGAAACTTATCGTAAGAAGCACTCTAATAATGCCGATATTCTGTAAGAGTGGGATATCACACCGATCGAACCAGCCCTAAGAGCTGTAATTAAAATAACGATTCTAGCATGACTCTACCATGGCAGAAATCAAATTTAGAAAACCAAAAAATTTCAGGCCCATTTATATCAAGTGACAGCTACTTCAGCAAGGTTAAAACCGAAAAAAGGCTGTAACCTAAAAAATGAGACTCTTTGCTCAATGAACGACGCAGATTTTTGTTTCACTAGTGGAGTTGTCTGTGACGGAATCAAAAACTGCGGTGTTAATGACTGGTGAGACATATCTGATAAAAGTTAGGTCTACCTCGTTTAAATTGAACAAGTGCTCTGTGAAGTTTTCTCGTTCAGTTCTTAGTTGTGAGACCAATTGAAGTACACTCGATGAATAGACAGACGTATCTAGGACAAGTGTCATTTGGAACATCAAATTTCCGTGCGACGTTGAAGAAAATACTTTACTGTAATAAAAGTTTATAAAACCGTGACAACGACCGCTATGTAAATTCTGGTTTTGGACCGGATCATGAGATCGCCTGTGCATTATATGGCTTATTTTAGAATTCGTAATCATATTATTTTTCGGCCAGGACAATGCCATAATAGTAGTTATAAATATTACAGCAAGTTAGAAAATCAGCTAATAAGCTGAGGAACCTCAAAGTAAGTTTTCAATATTTTTAGAGTTGGAAATTAGGAATTCTGGAAATCCCGCAAAAAATTAGGTATTAAAATTTAAGAGATTTGTATTCAAAACTATAGCTTGACATGATAAAAGTAAGACTTAAGAATGTTCATTGTATCTTTTAAGCCTAATAAACAATAGCTGTCAATTATGCAAAAAGCATAAATTAAAGACTGATTAAGATAAAATCAATAAGGAAGGCAGCCAAACTTTTAAATTCCTACGGCATTCCAGTGACAAAATATACATCAGACCTTATGTCAGAAAAATTTCCGTGCATTAGCGAATACCATATTTAAATCGCCTTCATAATTTTCTTTGTCTCTAACAAACAAACAAAAATTCATACAGCCGAGAATTATAAAAATATGTTTTATGTTGTTCATATAATATACACTATCCACTCACTTTTTATCCGTGCAGGAACAGAGAAAGAATATAATTTCCTGCGGCCGGCGGCCTGTCATATTAAGAGAAGACAATACCACCCACAGCCAGGTGGTAGGGCATTTGCCCGATTGAATGACTACCCCCCCCCCCCCTGATCTACAGTATGCCGCCATAACAACCTTGAGTAGTGTTCCGGCATTAGTGACCAGGTTCCAGTCTCCCTTTAAAGAGAACAGCAGCGCATTTGTAGCACCTTTGGTTTGCAAATGTCCACAGGCGATGGTAACCACTTTCCATCAAGTGGGCCGTCTGCCTGTCTGCTGAACTCCTGCAATAAAAATATAAAAAAATTACTGAACCCAAGTAGATTTTTAGAAATATCTTCAATGCACTTTTATTGTGTCATAGATATAGATTTTACTGGCTACAATCAGAATCGGCATTAACAAAAATAATTTACCCACTTTTAAGTATTTTAAGTTTGCAGTAACACCGGTTTTATGACCTCGAAAGAACAAACGATATGCAAATTTTGAAACATAATATGATCTAGGTATTTAAGCTTGATGAAATTATAGATCTATAATGAACAAGGACAGTAGATATAAGTCTATTAATAAAACGGCTTGCAAAGTTAATTTAATAACTGCAGGCTATTTATTAAGACACCATATGGTAGACAATAAAACAGGTGCAGGGTTTGTGTGATTGATGACAATATGATTTCTGCTTTATCCCCAGATATATGCCAGAATAGAGGATTATGGAAGGAAAATAACTATTATTTCGATCACAAATGATTGGGATAAGGTGAAAGAAGACGGCATAGCCGTACTAAAATACATGTATCTAAAAATAGCGTTTTTATAAATTTGATTTTATTGTTATTGCCTAAAGATTATTTTACTAAGACTAATGATCTTGAACATGTCTGTGACTAAAGCAATTCATGAAAGTATAATAAATAAGATTATTTAATAATATATAATACGATGTTAGTTGATGTTACCTAATGCTTTTATAAAAAAGTAATTTTTGAGTTTAACCATTCGTGTTTTGAGAATTTTCAAAACAGTTAAAAAATTGAGAGGGATACTTTATTTGATTTTGGAGCAAACACATCACCAACTGTTTCTATACACACACACACACACACACACACACACACACACACATATATATATATATATATATATATATATATATATATATATATATATATATATATATATATATATATATATATATATATATATATATATATATATATATATATGGCTTCCAGTTAACCATTTTTGTTACATGACTTTCTTCCCTCCTCCTGAAATAACCTTTATACCTCTCGGTTCTATTTGATGGCAGGTTTGATGAACGTAAATCTTCATGTGGACTGCCTGTGGAGCGTCTTGGTTATGCTCCTGTTATAGCTGTCATTTCTGCAGTAATTTGTGCGTTGATAGCAGCTGGACATATCTTACTACGATGTTTGCCACCGCTAGCTAACTCATTCTTTATATTCAACGCAAATGAGGACAACAGGCTCTGCATCGATCCCGTGTTTAAAACACCAGGACAAGTCGCATATGACATAGAAGCTGCCAAAAGACTTTCTCTTATACCGGTTTGTATTTTAGCTATCGATAAAATTTTATACAAATCATTTACAATAAAATAACACACTAACACACGTTATGAATTATCCACCTACATGGATCAACACTAGGACTGGTCTCAAAAATCCAAATCCGAGTAAATAGAAAGAAAATCCGTTAATAAAATCTACCTTGCAACGAATTAACTTAACTAACACATAAGTCCAGGATCAGATCAACAAACACCTATGTGTCTGTACAAGCAAGACTCTTAACACCGCCATTCATCCATCGAAGAACCAAATTGCTATGGTAATAATAGTGCTATAATAGCTTCTAAATATAAGGTGTCTTTAAATGCCGTGTCTTTAAATTGAAGCTATTAAGAAACACAACTGGAATACATTATATAAACGACGGAGAAGACGTTGTAATTTTTTTAGATTTCTTGTCTGTTTGTTCGGGATTCATGTAAAAACTACTAGGCTGATTTCGATGTGCTTTTTGCTGACACTAAATTATTAGACTTAAAATGTGCGCTACTTTATATCTCAGGAAGTAATTTTTCTGGGAATTATTTAAAATGACCAGGAAAAAAAATGTCTAATGCCAATGTGATTTTTTCACTGACAAATTGAAACTGATCAAATTTTATGTTATATTTTTTTATCCCAGGAGTCCCGCGGGAATTTTACCGGGAGCGGTTTATAGTAGTTCGGTTGCATAAAAATCAGCTTATTCCAACAGTTTTCACTAAAACGATAGCTTACGTTATGTTTGGGAATTTCAAGTCAAGCGTGGACGAAGTCAGACATATCCTAGTTTCTATAATCTTCAATATTTTATTAATTTCATTATGAAGCAATATATTTCTAACAGGTTCCGTCTAGTTCTTCTGAAAACGAATCTTCTGATATTATACCCCCTGATACAGTGGTACATGATATGAACATTGTAAACCAGGTCTCTGTTACAGTTAGTAATTTTAATGCTGACATTATATAATTTTAATTACCGTTACTTTCGTGTTCGATAGTAGATAGTACAATATACATTATATAATATTATATGTATTATCCCCGCAAATTGCTATTGCGCCTGGTCGCCATTTTGGTGACGTAACCGTAGCCGAACACTCAGTACCGCCAACATCACTGGCCGGCGAGTACGCATACATATCGAGTTGCGGAAGACGTCACGTGAATGTTAATTTGACAAGGTTCCAGCGCATTAGAAATTTGCGGGGATAATATATGCTATAGTCAAAAATCAAAGTGAGTAGGTTTATTTAATCATGTCTAGGGTCCGGTAATAAACCTTAGTAACAATATTATTGAAATAATAATTATTAATGTTGTAGTTTTTACACACAAACCATAGTTTTTAACATGTAGTTACTATCAAACTTAGTCCTTATAGTATAACTATTCATTAAATGAACATTGTTAGCGAAGTTTGTCAATTGGAGTGTTTATTAATAACCAATTTATATCTTATCCTAAGTTATTGCCTATTTGCACACTTGATGACGAAAATTTTATTTAACTAAACAGGGCTTTAACCAGTCATATCCAAATAAGGCATAGGAATGAATACTAGTTTGATTGACAACTTTAACATTTCTAAAAATCGGTCTTACTTCACAATTTCTAAATTTCAATCTTCTAGGCACATGTGTATATTCCGACATTGGTGCATTTAATAAAGGCGAAGTACAAGTTGGGATGAACCATTGAGTTATATATACATAGTAGGTACATTATACCTCAATGGGAAGAGCACACCAAGGCTGTAGGAAGCCAAGCCCAAAAATAAAGCGAGCGTGCCGAAGCGTGGCGTACGCCAAAAGCTAATGGCTATTTGGAACCTTTGAGTGTTCAATGTGTTCATGACACATTTTTGAATTTGGCTTCTTACTTTTAGGAACCCAATGAAGCACCAAAGCGTAAAACAACAATAAAATCAATGACGGAGAAGATTCAGGAGAAATTAAGATTAGTGACGGGACGAAGCAAAGATCCAAATCCTCCTTAACCATCTAGCTCAGATAATAAATAGATTCCGCCATCCGAAAATGTAAACAACCTCCCAAACGGCACAAACTGAATTCTTATAATCCATTCGCTTGTCCATCTGTCAGTCCCGATGTCAAAGTCTTCACTCAATATCAGGATTGTACCTACAGATGATAAATGGAGGAAAGTGTCTTCTATGACCAACTATACAATGGCGTAGCGTAATTACGAAAAAATACCCCAAAACTACTCAATGGATCCTACTAAAAACAAATGTCGCGGTTTTATATGTATCTCTACAAAGTCCTTTGTGCAGTAGCGTACATATTTCTACTTCATCTATTCGAATCTATTTGTTGTTAAAAATACCTGTAAACTAAATAGACCGGACGGATATCGACATATTTTGCTAAAATGACTACCTAAATACAACTAACCTATATTTTTTTAGAGAAGAAAACCAAATATTTTCTCAATCTTATAAAAACACCAAATGTATAAATGAATCTCTATTAATATAAATAAACTCTTTAGCCAAAAAGGGTGTTTTTGATTTTTCTACATTATAAGTAATAATTTAGTTATAAAGAGGATTTAATAGCCAAACTATGTTACTGGCACTTAATAAAGAGTGGGTATGCAATAAAGTTAAATCCAAATTTGAATCTTTTGTTTTTAAAAATATAGTTCCCTTTTCAATTTGTGACTTTTTACTTACTTTTTGCGGGTTTGTGGTTAAAAGGTTATCAGGCAGCTAAAACTAAATTCTCGTTATTTTTAGTAGAATAATTTATGTTTCACTCTACTATTTGGCCTGAATCTAACCTAACCTAAATCATTGTTTTAGACACTGGTCGCGACCTTTTACCGCCCATCATAATAGTGTTAGTGAAAAATAGGTAAGATTATGTTTACCTAAAATAAATTCTAGAACTCCGGACCCTAGCGATTTCATAAAGGTTAAGTATACATTCAATCTACCCACTACAGCCGAAAACGTTAAACACAGCCACGAGACCACCATTTTTTAGTGACTCAGGCCCTAAGGAACCGTAAATGCAGTTACATAGACCACAAAACAAACCTTGAAGGTACGTGGAGCACAAATTAGTCTATGGACTGTGAAGAGGGCTTAGCGGCTGATATACCCACTCGACGACCAGCGCGGGTCCCCAAGTTACTTCATAAGTACCGGATTGTTCGATTGAGGTTCGCTTATATTGCCCGTCTTGGACAGTAGGTAACTTGAGTAGCTTATTCTTTTCCGATGAAGCTCGAATTTGTTTGCATGGTGAGGACCGACATCGGTGATATTACCTCTTATGGTTGAGAGTCCATTATGTTTTGGGTGGGCGTAACTTCCAGGTATGGCATCAAGATAGTATTGATTAAAAAAGGCTCACTTAATGCTTAAAGGTACATAACAGAAATCCTTTGTCAACATGCACAACCCGCACTGATTGTAATTGGTAAAGATGTCATTTACATGGACAATAATGTTCGGGCCCACCATTCTGGCGACTTAGTAGCTTATATGCAAGCGGTCGGTATTTATCGTTTGTATTGGCCGGCGCGGAGACCCGACCTTAAGAGATCGTTAAGGTCGGGTATAACGACCTCCACAAAACATCAAGAAGCTTACACATGTGGTCTCGACTGAGTGGAAAATTATTTCACAAGACACCATCAAACGGAAACCGTGGCAAGACATGCCGTAATCACTGTAAGGGGAGGTCATATTCGTTCTTAATTTATATTTTTAATGTCTTTTCTTTTATTAAAATACCATAAAAATACTCGTAGCTTTCATTTCATTATATCCAAAAAATGTCCATTTTAACACAGTTCTCTATTTACATTGACTAAAACACCGATTCCAGGATTTAAGTGTTTAAAACTATATTCTCATTGATACTAAGAAATGTATAGTCATCTAAACTAACATACTACAAATATTGATGTTATCCATAGAACAGCCAACGATTGAAACGTGCCCGTCTTTTTTTGCAAAGGAGTGTAGCTGTACGTGATAATAAACTCAAATGGTCTCACTGTGTTTGACCCAAGTACATGTCTTCATACAAATGTTTTGGCACGCCTCGATTTCGATCCTACTGTTCCACTGTTTAGTTCACCTGTTTGCTATATTTTACCGACACTTCATTTGCCTGTCGATTAAAACTTGACATAAGCTCCAAACAAGTAATTTCAAAATTCAACCTTTGGTAAGGTAATCGAGTGAATAGTAAGATATAGGAACCGGCCATTAATATGTACCTAACTAAGTATATGAAAAAAGTTTTTCATTCTTGGCTCAAATAGTAGTTAGGACACATGCATGGGGACAAACTACAACTGGTTCGAAAATTAGTGGGTTAGTTAACAAAACAATACTTAAGCATCGCTTTAACCGAAATTGCTTGAAAGATAGTACTTTTGATAACAAAGACCAATCTTAGATGCCTATGTTATAAAAAGTTAATTGTGCCCTATTATCTGGTCCCTAAATAAACAAATTCCTGTAGGAGCCGTTTGTCTGAAATAGAGCCGCATAAGCCGTACAGCGATTATTTAATATTAATAATATTAAGTAAATCAATTATTTTTAAATAATTAAATAATGCAGGACGTACATCACGTCATTTTATATGTTCCCAATTTTAAAATGTTAAGACATCTAAAAAACCATCAGGGTCTTATTCTAGCATTGCATTCCCGCTTCAAAGTTGAACGCGAAATGGTTTCGCAAAAAGACTTTTTGTGGCGGAAACATAAGTATAATATTCGGAAATAAATACCATATTAGTTTTCACAATTTTAATAACCGAATGACAACTCATCTGACAACTTCTAAAAATACATTAAAGTAATAAAACCTTAAAAGACAAACATTACATTCCTTCCAACTAAATTAGGATCCACTTATAATACATCCATTAATAATCTTTGAATAATCAATGTTTATAAATCGGAGGTCTATTTAGACGACATTGTCTGACGGGTCGTATAGGACCCAACGAGTTGGCTGACGGATCAGACGGCTGTTGAGATATTGAAGAAGTCTGTTCATGGACTTGGGCTAAACCACTGGGTCCCGGTTGTGGCTCACTTGGATTACTTATTGGAGTAGGGCCATCGTTCGATTCAACCGGTTCCCTATCATGATGTCTAGGCTGAGGGAAGTCATAAAGAATTCGGCTTCCACTTTCTCCTGCCATATTACTAGGTGGAGTAAGGCTACCGTTCGGACGTTTCCTTAGTTGATCGATATGCCTATGAACCAATGTGCCTTCTCGAGTTACCACTTGGAAATCCCTAGCTCCTAAACGATCTGTAATCTTCCCTGGTGCCCACTTTTCTCTATTTTGGAATTGTCTATACCATACATTTTCCCCCCGTGATACTTGTCTTGTTAACCCGCCTGCTGCCTCGCATTGACGTTGTTGTGCCCTAACCACTCTACCTTCTCGATCGGGCCTAATTACATCTAAACGTGTACGAGTTCTTCTACCTATTAATAATAACGCCGGGCATTCGCCGGTTGTTGCGTGTTCAACATTCCTGTAATGCAACAAGAATGCCCACAAAGATCTATCAATATCCTGCTTCGATTGCATAGCTTTTTTAATAACTCTTTTCATCGTACGTACTGCGTTTTCAGCGAGTCCATTTGAGGCAGGGTGGTATGGTGCCGTGAAGATATGCTCAATACCATTACTTTTTGTGAAATCTTTGAATTCTTTGCACGCGAATTGTGGACCATTGTCGCTTACAATCTGCTTTGGTAGCCCCCATCGACTAAAAAGCTCACATAATTTATCGATTGTATACCTAGCGGATGTCGAGTGAACATTGAAGATTTCTATCCATTTGGATGTAGCGTCTACTATAACTAAATAAGTTTTTCCCCCTATTGGACCCATGAAATCTAAATGCAACCTAGCCCATGGACGGTTCGGCCAAGGCCACATGCTTGGCGCATTCTGGGGAGGATTATCTGCCTGTGATGCACATACTTCACAATTACGACACATTCGCTCAACGTCTTCGTCTACTCCTGGCCACCAAACATAACTACGCGCAATAGACTTTGATTTAACGATTCCCATATGAGGTTCATGAACCATATTCAAAATTCTCCCTATACATGTATGAGGTACTACTAAGCGGCGACCCCACATAACGCAACCTAACTCTTCATATAATTCATTTATTCTATTGTAAAAGGGTTTTAAATTCCTAATTTCACATTGTGTAGGCCAACCAGTTCTGATATAATCAAGAACCTTCGATAACAAGGGGTCGCGAGCAGTTTCTCGTTTAATCTCATTATAGTCCAAGAGAAGTGCATCCTGAACAAAATGAAGATATGTTTGCTCTGGTAGGGTTTTATTGATTAAATTACAAATTGGTAAACGAGATAAACCATCTGCTCCATTTTCATTAGTGCGAATGTACTCTATTTGAAAATTATATGCTGATAAAATAATGGCCCACCTCTGCATTCGACTAGCTACCATAGTTGGTATTCCCGTGTTTGGACCAAAAATGGACACTAGAGGTTTATGATCAGTTCGCAAAATGAACTGTCGACCGTATAAATACTGATGAAATTTATTTACGCTATAAATAATAGCCAAAGCTTCTCGGTGAATTTGGGAATAATTTTTTTTCTGCCTCATTCAACGTACGCGAAGCGTACGCCATCGGACGTTCATATTTACCGTCATCACTTGGTTGTGAAAGTACACTTCCAATTCCCATTAAATCCTCGATTTTTGGCAAGGGATATCGATCCACTAGCAAAACCGGATTTACCGTTGCTTTATAATCGGCGCAAATCCGCAGGGAACCATCAGCCTTGTTGACCGGTACTAGAGGTGAAGCCCAATCTGAACAGTCCACTGGTTCAATAATACCATCACGCAGCATAGCGTCTAGCTCCGCGTCAACTCGATCTCGCAACGCGAAAGGCAAAGGTCGAGCGCGTTGGAACACGGGTTGTGCTCCTTCACGAACATGTAGTGTTGCCTTGCCGCCCGTAAATCGCCCAAGTCCGCCGCTGAAGAGCTCCTTAAACCTACATAATAAATTATTTATATCTTGAGGAATTTGCTTAGGTACTATTACATTATGACAATCACTAAAACTAGGTATTTTTATGTTCAATTCTGTCAACCATTGCCTGCCAAGCAGAGAAGTTGTTCCTCCTTGAATTACAAACAATTCTAAACGCTTTGTCAAGCCTCGGTAAGTCACCGCCGGTCTTATCACTCCCACCGGTTTAATCTTAGAACCATCATAAAAATTTAGAACTATGTTGTTTTTTTCTAAGGGGTTATTCCGGAAATATCTTTCATAAATTACTGTACTTATACAGGAGACAGCTGTACCCGTATCAACTTCCATCAAAATCACTCGATCATCTATAATTATTGGCAAACTTACCGCTCTATAGTCATTTAAACAAAGTTGATGAAGATTTTCATTGTTGACTTCATCTTCTGAATCGGCCTCTTCTGTTTGACCGTAATAGACGTCGGATCTTTTAGGATAACCTTGCCTTCTATCTGTCTTCCTTGGACAAACTCGCTGAATGTGACCTCTCTTTTTACAATAATTGCACACCGCCTTCCTAAAACGACAGTTGTTATAGACGTGGTAATTCGACCCACATCCTCCACATTTAGGATTTGCTGACGAGTCTTCAAGATTTTGTTCCCTTTTTATATGAAACTCCCTTCTTTTACTATTGTAACTACTGTTTTGTGCAATTGCATGTAAATCGTTTTGCATTGGACTCTCCACACACGTTCTCGAAGTTGGTGCCTCCACTATGGATGCATTCCGTTCAGCCGTTTCCAGATTAGTGGCAATCCTAACTGCAGCTGCGAAAGTCAAGGAATCTTCCTCCATGAATAGTCGCTGCCTTAAAACATCACTTTTTACCCCGCAAACAAACTGATCGCGAAGATTTTCGCATAAGTTTCCTTCAAATTTACAATTTCTTGCAAGCTTCTTTAATTCTGATATGTAATTAGCTATGTCTTCCCCTTCACTTTGCCTTCGCTGTCTAAATATATATCTCTCAGCTAGTATGGAAGGTGCCGGTTGTAGATGTTTAGCTAAAATTTGAATTGCCTCTTCATATTTAAGATCGGCAGGCTTTTTGGGGCAGGCTAAGTTTGATAGCAATTCATATGCTTCTTCCCCGATAACAGTGATCAGGGTTGGTAACCGTAATTCATCTTTTATATCATTGACTAGAAAATACATGCCTAGTCGTTCGACGTACATAGACCAGTTACCCGTTTTTAATGGGAATTCCCCAATTTTACCATGCAATGCCATAATCTTCTATTTAGTTAATTGTATTAAAATCCACAATACTAACCAAATTCATTAACCTCGTCGCCAGTATAATATTCGGAAATAAATACCATATTAGTTTTCACAATTTTAATAACCGAATGACAACTCATCTGACAACTTCTAAAAATACATTAAAGTAATAAAACCTTAAAAGACAAACATTACAATAAGAACTATCGCATCACTACTTTCTGACTACCTTTTTTTAGCCAGAGGAAATCCGTTTGAGGACCATAGACCGCGACAAGGGCAGAACCTTGGGCTAGAAATAGTTCGCGACCCGTCTGTTGGATTCGCCAGGTCGGGGTGACACTCTCATGCCCAGTCAGAACTGACATGCTATTGACACTCTCCGGTTACAGATACCCACTAAAACCCCTGGGTGTTCTGTCCTTCGCCCTCTGCTAGGGCTACGGGTATATGACTTAGCCTCCCCGCAAGTCTGGCAGGCGTAGGCCTCGCATGGCTGCTTCCACTGCCAGGGAACTTCATCTCCCGGCATCTTCAAGCTCTGTGTGCGTAGGGCGGTTTGTAACTCGCCCCATGAGAGGAGAGGTGAGCGCTCTCGCAACACTCGCGCTCTCATATGGACGCCATGTGCAGGTGAGTGAGAACCCCTCCTCCGCGGAGTACCCCATGGGGCCCCATCCGCGCCACCCGCTTACGGCGGCCGAAGGTCCGTGCTGGCCCTGGCTAGAGCGGAGCCGTAACGTGCCACTTTATGACTACCTACAGTAACGTACTGATTTAGTAAAGATTGATTTACTCACCTACTAAAAAGCCTGTGTACCTAAATTATGACGAATCTTTTAAAATACACGCGATGCTCGTGGCAATTATTACAATTTGCGGTGCACTTAAAAATAATACTTAAGGCCATGGTAGAAGAATACTATGGCTTTAAGGTCACGCACTCGACAATGGACAAAAAAATTCCAACAAAAAACAAACCAACTTCAAGAATAGAAAAAAGTAAAAAAAATCTTGATTTTGAAGTCGGTGCTAATAAGTAAAACAAAAAAATACTATATTTTCTTGTTGTAACAATGTATGTAGAGATTAACTGCAAGATGGTGCAGAAAATTTTATTTCTTACTGTTTGGTTATTCTTGAAGTCGTTTGTTTTTTGTTATTTAAAAAAAAATGATTTTACACTTTTAAGTTACGTACTTATATGGTATCCCTATTAAGGTAACTTCTCAAATGCGGAGTGCAGTTAAATTTCACTAACAAACACGTATTTATCATGGTAACGCAAACGAAGTTTCGCATGTACTAGTCAGAAAATAAATATTATATATTAATCGGTACTGGCACTTGCCGGCCACTGCCACCGCGCGGCTTGTGCATTTTAGTTTACAGAAAATTAACTACTAGACGCGACCTTCGGCGGCTTCCGCACCCCGATTTTGTTTTGGTGTAAACGCTTGTTGAAAATTGTTAAATAAAACTATTACACCCGTTGTCTGGTTTCAGCAGTTGACATTTTTGTTTGAATCTTTTAACTCCGATCGCGATGTTTGTACGACAAACATACGACAGAACTCATAACTCAATTTACGCTGTCGTACCGTTTATCGTTATGGATTTCCATTATACGCTTTCGTAATTGTACTCGAGCCAAGTTATTCTACAATTTGGGTTTTCTTTAACATACAATTGAATACAATGTAATAAATCTTATTCTAGCCATAGTCCCTCAAGACTATAAATGGGTAAGGTGCCCAGAAGGCTGGCTACGTTTCTTCGCTCGATCGTCAAGTTATTTTTGAGTTATTGATCATAACTAGGTACTTGCTCGTGTTAGGATTTATTCTATTTGATTTTGAGGATTTTTTTGCTATATCATCAGAACTCAGGGTTTTATAGCAATGAAATGTATACAGAAATATTTTGAAGCGATACTGAGTCCAACGCAAAAAAGTAACCAAAATCAGTTCAAAAACAAAAACTTATAGCTGAAAAACTGCAAAGAGTTCTACCTGATTTCAAGGATTTTTCCGCTATATCTTTGCAACCCAAAATCTGATAGTAATAGAATTGATTGGGATCATTTCAAAGCTTTACTCAATCGAACGCAAAAAGAATCATCAAATCCATTCATAAACAACAAAACTATGGCTGGACATAGATTAAAAAACATATATTTAGACGACGAATTGAGAACCTTCTCCTTTTTTTAGATCGGTTAAAAATGCTATGGAACATCGGGATGTTAACAAATAATTTAACAAAGAATATAGACATTTTTTACGAACTTTATTATTAAATTGTCACTTGAGTAAACTTACACATTATAAATACTAAATAAATTTATGTACGATTAACGACAAATTTTTCTACAGATTTATTATACTTCTATACTCTTATACAACTACCGCTACGGTTGTTATTTAGGCTTACTTACCTTTATCTCCTTTTAAATAAGTTTATATTACATATAATTATAATAAGTAAATTTTAAATAATTGAAAAGTTTTATAGTTTAAAGTTTTAACGATCAACACTGTACACTTTCTGGCATTATGTTGCCTTCACTGCGCGGTTGTCGGCGAGACCGAGGTGTTTTAGCGAATGGACACTGGCTGCCACAAAGAGTACAGGTGTAATACCGTCGACTTGTTAGCCGTGTCAAGGCGTTAGCGCTCGCTACTTGCATGCGTAATTTTGACATCGCTACCAGATTCACTATCCAACTGCTATGCTAAAACTGATGTGAAAGTAAGTTTGCTGAACTCAATCTGCGGTCAAATGAATAAATACACTATAGTCTATTCTGTCTCAAATACGATGGTGTGGCATATGGCTGACACGTCCCATAGAACGTAACTTGTACCAATATCTAGAGAGTTTTCAGTCATCAGATATAAATATCCTCAACATCATCATATTCATTATATAATACTTTTACGGTGAGTACTTTAGGACAGTGTTTTTCAACCTTTTTCATGACATGAAAGGGGTCGTCCTTTAATATGAAGAAATATTTCGCGACCCCCCTACCCGTTGCTTTTTAATATTTTTTTATGTATATATAATATACTTTTATTAGGTTCATACGTATGTTAGTATGTAACGGAATCTTTCAAGTTAAATTTGATCGACTTCCCGGCTTCCGATTGAGCTGAAATTTTGCACGTATGTGTATATCGCGTGACAATGCAATAACATGGTACCATACAGCTGATCTGATGATGAAGTCGGAAGGTAGCCATAGGAACTCCTGTACTAAACAAGATAGACCCGTCTTGTTTGAGCTCGTATGTGTATATCGCGTGTTAATGCAATAGTATGGTAACATGGAGCTGATCTGATGATGGAGTCGGAAGGTGGCCATAGAAACTCCTGTACTAAACAAGATCGACCTGTCGTGTTTGGGCTCGTTTTACTTGTCTTGGCTAGCACTCTGCTATATAATCTGCTATATATCTTTTTAAAAAAAAGCTCATTTTTACATAATGTTCCGTTTTATCATAAGAGTGTATTTAATTCTTTTTTCAAAGTTTCCACGAAGAAGGAAATTAAATCACTAAATAATCACTGAAAAATAATAAATAATGGTTTTAAAAGATTAAAAATATTCTTTTATAGAAAATTCAACTAAAAAATGAAAAATAAATAATAGCTAAAAAAACCACATAAATACGCTTCTATAGAAAATCCAACTAAAAATAGAAAATAAATTTTAATTAATTTGAATTAAAAAATGATTTTGTTTTAAAAAAAGCGTGGGGTGCTTTTCAGGATATTATCAAAATAACTCTTCAACTCATATCTGTTTATAAAATATTTAAAACTATTGATAGCATGCACACCACGCTTTTTTACAATAAAATCATTTTTTATTACACTATTTTTAATTCAAATTTATTAAATTTTATTTTCTATTTTTTAGTTGGATTTCCTATAAAAGTGTATATTTTTAGCTATTTTTATACATTTTGTTTTGTGACAAATATTCAATCCAACATATTTATTCTTTTTCATAATTAGAATCGACTAAATACATAATTAAGTAGGAAAGCACATTTTTTTACATTATTTGCGTCGCCAACGCAATTTACGCGCATATGTACAACCACGTCCTATGCCGGCCGCCCCGCCCCCTCCCATAAATGAGAAAGCATTGGTATCCAGTAGCTCTTCCTGTATCTAAATTAAAAAAAACCCCATACTTTGTCGAAAGTTTTTTTTACCAGAGGCATTAGATATGGCGGAGGTTATGTTTGGCAAACACGAGGCACGAAAGACTGAAAACTATACCTCTGTCTGCAGTACCATTCAACACGGGATAAGCGATATGGCGACTGATCAAGTCATAGTAAAAATAAAAGAAAGTGCTTTGTGTCTTTACAATTTGATGAATCTACGGATATTGCAAAATTTACTGCAGTAGCTTTGGGAAAGCCTACCTTTTGTAACTCCGCTACAGAAGCTTCGCGACCCCCCTAATAAGGCTTGGTGACCCCCTAGGGGGTCGCGACCCACACGTTGAAAAACACTGCTTTAGGACATCAAAACAGTATTTTTAATATAAATTTCTTTGAGTAGTTTGGGATTTCATGTGTGAGATTATTATTTTTTTCAACAAATTGATGCCTTTGAAAACTAGCCGCCTCCTTTCTGATTCCTCTATCTCATTCCTCCATTCCATCCTAAAGGCTGGTAACACGCTAGCTTCGCCCTAGTGATGTCTATTTGCGACGGTAACCACTTTTCATGAACTGGGACGTCTGCCTGTTTGCCAACTTATATTAAAATAAAAAAGTATAACTAATAAGTCTGTTACGCTTTCAAAGAATAATCAACCATCATACCGATTTTGCTCAAACTTGATATATATGTGGTCTCAATACAGGAACGCACATAGGATACTTTTTATACCAGAATGAGATAATTTTCGCAGAACTGATCGGATTTTCAGGGGCCGAAAGCGTCTAGATAAAAAAAATGTAATACAATGTCAGAATGCTTGCTCTCAAAAAAGTATATCTTTCTGATCCGTAAAATGTAAAAGCTTGCATGGGATATGGATCGGAACTTTTCCGAGGGCAAAACCATGCAGAAAACCCTAGTAACATATATGATAGCACAGTGCGTGTCAGGGGGTTTAAAGCGACAGTTTTTGCAACTAATATTTACGCGATTTCCAACACGTCGCTATATTTGTCAAAGGCCTTCATTTTATTCACGATAGCTTCACCATGAAGTATAAGATGGTGGATGCCAACTTTTATGCCGGTTTCTATTATATACCTTTTTTTTAACGCAAGTAATGACTTTTCTTACGACACACTCGGGCTCGGTATACGGAGGAAGGCCAAATGCCAAATGCACCGAGGGTGTCTGGGACTCTCATACCCGATGGTCCTGGTTTCTTTTCCAATGAATGAATAGGACAGACAAACTACCCACTAAACCTACCTGCGTCCCGAAGGGAGAAAACACTCAGGACGACAGTCATTGCATTGTGAAAGATTGGTACAAACCCAGGGAACCAAGGCGGTACCAAGCAATGCCTCTGCTACGGAATTATAGTTCATTCAGTGCATAACCGTCTCCGACCCCTGAAGTAGGAACCTCTGCGTCCCTCACGCGTCGCATTCCACAAGCGATTGAAACGCATTCCGTCCCTCACGCGTCGCATTCCACAAGCGATTGAAACGCAGACTGAAGGTGCAACGCACTTTTGTTATAACAGGGTGGCGTAACGCCGTACAATACGATGCAGCTATATGCCGAAGCACCTATACCCGGCAAGTATGTTATGCTATATGGACGTCTTTCAGTTTCCACTCCAGCTTTTGGAGCTATTCATTTACTTTTTTTTTTTATTTGAGGCGAGGGAAAATCCTTAACCGATTTGCGCACACTCTGGGCCGCCGCTAGGAAGCGGCACGCATCGGTCGGGGGCGATTACACTAGCAATAGTATGCTTTGTTTGTGCTCCGTCCGCGATCGATGACACAGAGTAGTGTGGAGACTCCGGGTAATGCCGCACGGGCGAGCAACCTCAATACCCACTAAAAACCCCCTCCTCCCTTTACGACCCTGCGCTTTTGTTTGTGATGGAAAGACTGAGATATAGAACATAGTTACGCAACAGTCGATCCAGCGCAATAGTGTGCTCCGGGAGAACACACCCCACTTCGAGACGGGGGCAGATGAATCCCTTGCTTTACCTAGCAGCTAAGGGCCAACTATTCATTTGTCTTAACATTGCGCACCGGTTGAATTTTGACATAACTTGTCAAATATTAAACCACGGTACGGCAATTCAACGGTCTGTAACATATAGGAACCAACCACAACTCAAAATCTTATTGACACTTAACTCCCTGAGAAAACTGTACTTATTCAAAATTCAAACGCCAAATAAAACAATTTTTTTGCACATAAGATTTTAATGTCAGTAATAACGGAATCCAAATAAATAATGAAATATCAAAATCATAATTCTATTTAGTGCTTCAATGAATCAAGTTATTGTTTATTGAGGCAAAAAAACGGAATATTAATTTGAAATTAAAATTATAAATTAACAAAAAACTGATTAATTTAATGGAATCAAAATAAATAATCAAATATCAAAATCATAATTCTATTTAGTACTTCAATGATCCAACTTAAAATTTCAGCACAAAAAACTGAATATTACGTTGAAAGTTCATTGTCAAAATTATAAAAATTAACAAAACATTGATCAATTATAACTGAAACACTTTCATTGGGACAGACAAGACAAAGTTTGATATACATGCGACACATAAGAATAAAATGCTACAAAAGTGTCCCACATGGTGCAGCCCTGCCATGTTTAGGCCTGGCTCTCATTGGTAGTTGTTTCAATGGTGGTGCCAGCAGGCTTAGCGTTGTTCTTGGGCTTTGCCTGTTGCTGTGGCTGCGGGGAGGAAGTGGAAGCCGGAGCTTCTCCCTCCTGCCCATTCTGGCGCTGGCCTGCCTGGGGCTGCCCCTGGTTCTGCGGCGTCCCCTGCTGGTAGTTGCGCGGGCGCATGCGACGGAAGCCGCCGCGGTTCATCGGCCCCGGTCCGCCGCCGCGCCGCCCACCACGGAAATTGCGACGGAAGTAACTGCAAACAAACAGTTTTTACAATACTCACTGCTATGAGCCAACCATTTGGCATTCATACATCTATAGATTGTAGGATAATATTATTATATCGACGTGCACACAAAGTAATTTGCTTCAAAAAGGGCTCACCTGCGCTGTGGTGGTGCACCACCTCCCTCTTGCCCCTCATCCCCTTGCGCACCCCCTGGGTTGGGCGGGGGTCCGCGGCGTCCCATGCCACCTCTGCGTGGAGCGCCTTCACCGCCACGTCCGCCACTCTGACGGGGGTAGTATCTGAGGCAAACAAAATTGTAATTCTGTAAACATACCTCATATAAAAAAGAATAATACAATTGATTTGCATGGTGGTGAGTTCAAAAGCATAACAAAATTATGTGTATAACAATTGAGAAAGTAGGAAAACAGATCCTGGCAACAGCTGGGAATAAAATAAATGAGGCAAGCACTCACTGGCGATGGAAGCCGCGGCGTTTGTCAGCAGCATATGGCGAGCCCTTTACCGGCTCGCCGCCGGGACCAGTCACTCCGGCCGCTTCATAGCCTTTCTCCCCGGCGACCACGGCAAACTCCACCGCCTCTCCGTCACCAACCGAGCGCACGGCCTTGCGTGGATTGTTCCGGGCGATAGCTGTTTGATGTACAAATACATCCTCCTTGGTGTCATTTCTAAAGAGGAACACATAATCATACAAATATAATATTATACTAAGATAAAAAAAACTTCATTTTTCTGACCCCTTTTCACTACTTTAAATAAAAAATTTTTTTCAATATACATTCAATTTCATATGTAAAAATGCATGCTAAAATAGTGAATAAACATCAAGGGATGCGCTCACAAGCCCCCGCAACTTGAGTTAATATACAAACAAAATTGATCATTATCCACTAGATATGGAACTGAAGTTACACACAAGGGTGAAATATGAAACAACAAACCCAGTAGTTTAATGTTTCAGGTGTTACTACTGTCATGCATAATTTTACATAAGTCTTTTTTTTTAATTCAGATACACTATCTTGTATATGAAACTGAAAAGAAATTAAAATAATAATCAATTAAGCTCTTAAAATAATAATCAATTTGGTTCAGATGATGTCTTCAAAATCTAGAAGATTTATCTGTGACAATCATTAAGTCATGTAATATTTATGAGCTCAAGCTAACATTTTTAGTGGACATTTGAGATTCTTGGAATTCTGCTTCAATTATAAGTTCCAGTTTAATTACTAATTTGACTTATAATAAACTAAGCTAATTAAGGGTTTGGCTAATGAAAGTGAACACTCAAATTATTCATAAACTTTTTACATGGCAATGCTATTATAAAGTCAATGTCATTGGACTAAAATATTCTCATTATTACTTCACAATAATAATTATTTTCGTTTTTGTTTTAGCATTAGCTTAAAACAAGAATAAAACCGTTAAAAGTAAAATACCAAAGTTATAGTTTTAATGATATTTAAAGTCGAGATAAGGCAACAGAAGAAAGAGATTGAATACAATGAAAATTGTGAAAGTATTGTATAAATAGTCTATGATAGTTTTGAGATGATTGCTGATGCTCTTGAACTTGCTGCACTTTTTTAGTTACTACTTTCATTATTCAGACTCTTAATAAAGAAATTGTTGAAAAAATTATACCTGTTGATGAAGCCGTAACCGCTCTTTACATTAAACCATTTTACAGTCCCAGAAACTTTTTCCGCTGAAACAAAAGATATGACATATTAGAGTTAGAGTAAGTTTGAAGTATTCTTAAAGAACCATAAACAAGCCTTAAAACTTATTCTAACTCAATATGAATAAGAGGTCATACCTCAACTGAAACCCGGTGTCTAATACATCCATAAAAAGTAACTTGTAGTATTGTCATAAACTTTCTTATGGGGAAAGCTCTAGTATGTTTATATAATTTAAATTAATTATATATAAATACTAGAACTTTCCTCACTGCTCAAATCATAGTGTGTAGCTCTACTTTACTTACATAAAAATATTCGATTTTTTATGTTACAAACAACACCACAGAAAGTAGCTAATAAATATATAAACCTTCCTTAAAAAAATTAACTGTAATGAAAACCACTTCTCAAAAATTATAATCTGTATAATGGAGAGTTCTATATTACCTGAACTAACAAGACAGTTTGACACTCGTATACAATTAAAAAGGGCCCAAACTCTTCTATTACAACAATATCATCACAATGATTTTGATTTGTATGAAATAATACCATTATGATACCAAGGGTAGACAACTGTATGATATGTTATTATAATATTGAAATAGTATGTATAAATGAGATCCTAATTCTCCAAAATAATTAAAATTATTTACATCCACAAAACATCCTTTGCATTCCATGATATATTAGGTCTGCTCAAAAATAATGTGACTGCTATTTGATTGATTTGCCTATTTTACAAAAATGATATAATATATCAGGTTAGAGCCAACATTGGATTGTAGTTTTAATGTAGTATTTTTTAAATCTCTACTATAAATATAACTGAATGCAAATGTATTTGTATGTAAGAATTGAGATTTAATTAGATATTTATATTAAAAGTGTAATTTACTCATTAATTACAAATGTATACATCAAGAACAAGAAATATTTTACTTATGATTTGTCAAGAAGTTTTAAATTTATTAGATCCTTACTATGTAAATTATACCAAGTTATATATATAAATATATAGGTTTATAAGTAATCTGATGTATGAATGACTAACATAAAACTAGCAGAAAAACTATTGTGGAAATGATTACTTAAAAGTTTCTGTTTGTGCTTGTGGAAAAGAACAGATGTAATGAAATGAATACACAGTTGCAATACTGTAAAAAGAAGTATGTGTTTTCCCGCTTACTTATTACAAAACATGGAATAGTTTCTGTGACTTATGGATCTGGTATATGTGAGTGAAGGCACATACATAGAATGTTCCAGTATTGAATACAATACTAATGATTAGGTACATTTTCTTAGTTAAGAGAACAATAGGTATAAAATTAATCATTTTCCTGAGCATTATTTAATAAACCGAACATATGCCAAGCTAGCATCTTCTCATATTACAAACATTTGTATGGATTATACTTAATGACGTACTAAGGTGAACGCCATAAAGCTATGCACTCGTATAGCTAGTAATTCATTTTCATTACTTGAAAATGGTTTAAAAATAAAGCTAGCTTTTAAAATAACTATCTCAAAGTTGTGTGTATATATATGTGCAATATGACGACAAAGCAGCGCTGCAATCATTATTCTCAACGCAAGTATTGATTTATGCCGCGTGACACGATGCACAGCCTGGACGGGGTCAACATACGATCAATACTGCGGCCAACGAGCATCACATACTGTTAATTAGTATTCATATTTACACTAATAGAACTCGCAGTATGTGTTCCCATAACATTTTTATAGCATTTCAAATAGAAGAAATAGAAGATTGCATGAATCTTAAAACATGTGCTTTTGATCATTTTCATGCCCGGCATAAATAAGATGGCGTAGCGTTACTTACCAACGACCTGCTTTTGTTTAGCCGCTTTAGCTTGTTGAGGTTGCTGATCTTGTTGCTGCTGTTGGGGCTGCGGCTGGGGCGCCTTTTCGGTATCAGCCATGGTGTAATTGGCGAACGGCGATGGTGGCTAGATGGTAAAAATCCTCCACGACCTCTCCTTGATGTTCACCGCACTTCGTCGATACAACTTATGAACAAGGCAGACATGTCACTGGTAGAGATGTCTATTATAATTCGATGTTTCATAACATCGATTTACTGTTACCAAAAAAAAATACCAATAACTATACGTAAATGTTACTGAGCCCTATTGTTTTAAATTTTCTTTATTTTCTGTCCTACTTTTGACACTTTGAGTATTTTAACATCATAGGGCATAGGACGTTATTAATTTGTTAACTAGGTACTTGACCCACCTGAAATCGGTAAATCCTAATCCCTGATTCGTTACATAGTAATTATGCAGTGTATAAGGAAATAAATGTTACAAATTACTGTTAATTTTGTATTTGTATCAAGGTTTTTTTAGTGTTATCTCTCGTATAACTAGTGTTACATGAAATGTCCATCATAAGTTGAGTTATATCGATTCTTGTGATGTTAGTTATCTTACACAATAGATGACCGGCAAACGTTCACTAGCCTTCGTTGGCTCTGCAGATACAGAGTTTCAAATTATATTTTAGGTAGATGTTTGATCATAAAGCCATCTGAGACCTAAAAGGGTCCCCATTGGACCATTAAAGCAAGAAGACATACGTACAAATTGCAAAATGTTTATGTAGTCCTCTATAACTTGTATAAAAATAGAATCTTTCAAAATATGAAATCAAATTTGTTTCCTGTGTTTCATAAACTTACAATGCTATATTTGCCCATATTTGTAATTTCGGTATTCATTGAATGGTTTTTAAACAGAATCTGGGGCTACTGCTTGGGGTCAAAGAAAAATCGCTTACTATACTAAGGTACTAGGACAACCTAGTACCCAATCAAGCAATTTTTTTTACAACATTTTTTCTTAATACATCAAACAAACAACAACGTACAATACTCACAAGACTATCGTTATTTTTGTATTATGTATATCTTGCAAAATATATAATTTTATAAACAACAATTTAATTAAACAATCACAACAACAACTAAACTTTTTTGTATTTAGTGATAGTTTTCATCAGACTTATATGTATTAAGTAATAAGTATCGATTTATCCAAATTCATATTCCGCTATTGACATCATGGTATGTTATACTAGAATCGATTATTCATTAGAAACCACATCACTAATCGCTTCCTGTCACTTCGTATGACAGAAGTTTAATTTACTAACAAGCCAATGAGAAGCTTTGAACGACAACGTGGTACTTTTCTCTATTGGTTGAATGAAGGAAACTCCGCCATTTTGTGCAGTCTGCGCATGTGCGTCCCTTTGCTTTTGTTGGTTTCACAAAGCAGTGTGGCCAACGTAGGGGATTTAAATTAATCAAACCACAAATAATAATAAGCCTTAAACCACCCTATTATGTCTGTCATATTAATAACAAATAATAAACATGAAATTATTTTTTTGATTTTGAGGATTTTTACTACATCTTCGGAATTCACTTCCAATTAACTAGTTTTACATCCTTAGATCATATAATACATGTTATAACTCAATATGTACATCCATCTAGAAACTAATCCAACTAAAGCAATGTTTAAAATCATTTCAAAAATAGTTATAGAGCTGAAATTATTTACTGTTTGATTATGAGATTTTTTTTTGTTATATTCTCGGAACTCAAGGTCTGATAGTAATGAAATTTATATGGGATCATTTTAAAGGTACACTAAACTTCTAAAAAAGTTTCTACAATAAAAAGCTATGGCTGGACATACAATACTTATGAATAAAATTTGAAAAGTATTTACACCGCGAATAGAAAATATTCTCTGTTTTAAGTCGGTTAATAATCGGCAACTAGTTTTTTCTGTGGAAAATAGCGACATCAGGGCCTGAATTGTTGGCCACAGTCACAGAGTACATTAGGTTGGTTTTTTGCTCAGAATAGTAATCAGGGTGTAACTTTTTATATGTATGTTAAAGGCAATTTGCATTCGAATAATGACCGTTCTGTACATAATTCCCGTATCACTTGGCCAATATAAATAAAATTGCATGTTTAATCACCTTTCCCGGTCAGTATGAATAATTAAAAGCGTATATTGGGCAATTTTATAAAATACAGATGAAATTAGTTTTTTGTTTATTAAATGAAGTTAGGGTATAGTAATATTGCACTTTTATTAATTATTTAAAGGTAATTTTGGATGGTTATAAAAAAATTCGGATCTGTTCATAATAAATAAAAATACAAACACGTTTTTGCTAAATGAATTAATCTTACAGAAGTCATATAAATGATAGCCGCATCAATCACATTGTCCAGCTAGAAGTAGGGAAATATTTATACTGCCTGGTCCAAGTTAATTCAATTCCAGTTATCTCAAACCATTTGAACCAAAGCCCCGTGGTGTGCACAGCTTTGGTCGGCTCATAGGCTGGCTAAAGTAATAAATTTACCAAATTAACCAACGCTTTTGGTATTCATAATAATAATAATTCATCATATTCAAAATAAAACTGCTATTACTACAACCAAAAATTTAAAACAGCATTAATTTAGATCTAATTATCTGTACTGCAAGAAACCTGATGCCAGGCGTGACGGAAAAAAGGCCCTATTTATCATAATAGCAAAATTATTATGACGCTTCGATGCGCTTGGATTACACGTTAATTTGGCTTTATTCAAAAGTTTACGTATTGCGCTCATTTGCAAACAACACAACGCTAATATCAGACGCATATAAGAGTGCAGAGTGCTATGCATATGTTTTTACATATTGCAATAGGTATCCGTTTGTTTTTAAAATAATCATGACACATACATTCACACAGACAATGTAGAAAAAACAGAAAGAACTCTTAGGAAAACGTCATATCTGTCCATCCACATGTTTGAAAACTAATAGACTCATTTGAACGAAATTAGAGAAGAAGATTTAGTCTATAAGGCCCTACAAAAATAATAAATACAAAATGGCGGAAAAGGTGGCGTCGCAATTTTCCTTATACAAAAATATGGCAATGCTCCTTATAGAAAAAATATAGCAATTTCAATTAAGTAGACAGATATTAGCTCACAAAGTAATGAAAATTGTGTGCCTCCCTCTAAAGAGGTCTGTTCACTTTCTTAGAGAGCAGTCCTATGGCAGGTAGAGCTTGCAGGGCTCAAGAGGCATCCTGATCGGCGTTGCCATTACTTTACAGGTTCGCAATGATGTTGCACAACATTCACAATCCTGCACTACACGGCGTGTGGCTAGGCAAACCGTCATGCAGGATAGTGAGTGGGCCCCTTAATTATTACCATTAAGTAGCAAAACACTTACTGATGGCAACAACATGTAAGTTAAACTGACTCTTCCAGGGCTCATGGAACTGCTGGTCTGTATGTTTATGACTTGTCACAAAGGCAAAAGACACAACACCAAATAGTTTTAGTGGGTATCCTCAACTAGGACGGAAATAGTACTTCCTCGGGAGCACTAGTGCCACGCTAAAGTGTCCAATTCCAAACGCTCCCACCGCACTTTTCCTGCGATGGTTTTCTGCATTCGGATTTCCCCTTATTAAGTCTTTTACCATCCAGGCCATTCAACTATGGAATGCTTTACCTCTAAACATCAAGCAGACACGATCATTACCTTCTTTTAACAGATTAGTTAAAGATTACTATCTCAAGCTATAGTGTTATTGTTTAATTTTATATGTATATAATATTAATATGTGTATTTATTTTAGTATATATATCATCATATATATTACTATTTTTTTTTATTACTAAATGAAATTATTGTACGAGTGTTAGTTTAGCAACTATCGACTTTTGTTGTCCTTCCTATACTCCATCCAAAGGTTGTCTGGAAGAAATCGCCATGGGCGATAAGACCGCCGATTGTACTTTTATTTAATGTTCTTGAATTTATGTAGCATCTTTGTATAATAAAGTATATTCTATTCTATTAACAAAGACCTCGTGTGTCTTGTTATTTAGAACTCTACTCAGGTTTTATAATGATAATTTGACAGCCTTTATGGTTGAAATGGCAAGTCTTTGCCTGGCGACCTCACTACAATGCAGAGGCTCCGGGTTCATTCCTGGAATGGTAAATTTCGTAAACGAACTTTCCGTTATATTTACTATAGTCTGGGGGCCTGGCGTCCGCTCCAGAATGGTCCGTTGTATATTACACACAACATAACTTGCTTTATTCGGAGATATACAATGTGTGTATTTATCTGTCTATATATTTTAATTATTTATAATTTACTATTTTTATTCAGACAGCACAGATTCATTTTATAAGGTGTACCTACAAGCATTATAATTGTAATAATATCGCACTCATGAACATGAGGAAGTCGTCATAGTGTATTTATCGTGTAATTTTATTCTTATCTTACTCAGCAATTTTATCAAAAATATGATAAAGTAATATATTGGTTTAGACTCGCATAATAGTAAATTTGTTTGCGATTACTTAGGTTTAGGTATTAGAGTGCACCTAATTAATAAGCCGTCACCTTAGTTGGCTCAATTCAACAATATTATGGAAGAAGAATGGAAATGAGAATCGTTTAATACTTAGGTAAACAATGGAGGTATTTCTAAAAAGCTACAAACTTGAAGTACTAAGAAATAATTCATCTCCTGCTATTTAATATTGAGAACATTTATTATTATTTTACTCAACGTGTTTTTATTAATAGCATGTACACATATTATAGACCATACAAATAAAAATAAATCACACGCACACGCATGCGCACACACATTCACATACGTTAACATATTAACACAACCGTGCTAACGAATAATTGAAAAAAAAAAATAGTACTTTTCCTAGCATGATGTGACAACCTGTAGTTGTGACTACACTACCTATAGAATAAGAACAGTGTAATAATATAAACAGATGTATAGTGTAAGACTCGTGTGTTGGTTGTTCTTAGGGGCCATCCATCAATAATGTCCCACGTTAAGGGGGGGGGGGGGCTTTCGATGAACTGTGACATTATGTGTGACAAGGAGTGGGAGTTCTAAATTTCGTGACGACACATTTTAAAATTTAATATAATTAAGCTAATTACAGAACTGCTGTTTTTGTTTAATAGCTTCTCGATATACAATTGCAAACTGTGATGTCACATTAGGGAGGAAGGAGTCTCATGAATGTGATCAGCTGTGACAAGGACGGGAGAGGGGTCAAAAAAACATGAAATTCAATTAATGAAATTCGAATGACGTAATTTGTGGATCGCCCCTAATAAATTAAAAAAGAACTGTACCAAATATATAAGTAAAAAGTTACCACACATGCTAGGTACATTACTATAATAGAAAATAACGATGAATCTGTAACTAAATAGTAAAAGTGGGCAGACAAGGTAGATCAAAACATTACCCAAAGTTTTTCTACATTCTACAATATGGTGCTCTTTAAAAAGGACGTAAACAAATATATGTTTGTATTGCAGATATCTATGGGATACGGTAACCACTTACCACCAAGTGGATAGTTTGCCAATTAGCCTAAAAACAAAAAAAAAAGATAAGACATTTAGTATATTTTATTTTTTTGGCATTCTTCTTTCCTCAGGCATTTTTGTTAGGTATAAAAACAACTCGCTTGATTATAACATATTGAAGGACTAGGTTTTAAAATGTTAAAAGTATACTATTATCTACTTATTTATCCATCATCCGCTTACGTTGATTAGATTTGTTATACCACTTGGCCATAGGCCTTTGGAATGTATTCTTACGAGTAAATACATAATTCTAACCCTGCGATACATTGCTATGTACAATTTATTGTTCTATTATACATACATGAAAATACAGAATAAAAAACCAGTTGTACCAGCAAAACATCGTCATACCTACGCTTAGAGTTTCAATTATGTAAGGATTGCTTACGTGAATCGTGATCATTGGTAATTTAATATAGGAAAGTAAAATATAAAAATAGTATATTTTAATTTTAAAATTGTTCGTATTTTTGTTTGACTTTTTTACAACTGTATGAAATTCCAAGGAAACGTTAAACGACGGACTTGCTGTGGCCACACGAATTTTCGTGCAATACGTATTGAAAATACACATTTCACTAAACGATTGACGGTAACACGAAGGTTTTACTTTAAAACAGTAATTATCTTACAACTTTGGTTCACTTTAGATCAATTTTACATCTGCACGCACGTATTTTATTAAAAAAAACCGACTTCAAGAGTAACTAAAAAGCGACTATTTTATTAATAACAAAAACAAAAAACGACTTTAATTTAAAAAGGAAAATATAAATATTGAACCGACTCCTTTCTACAACAGGTTAAAGTCGGTGCCAGCCCAAAACATATTTAAAAAAAAAATATATTACATTTTTATGTTTTACTTCGCACCCACTTCAAGTATTACTACTCTTTCGAACAAAAAAGATTGAATATCGCTCCACAATTGACGGATACGTAAGAAACAATTTTCGAGGGTTTCGCACGACTTCTCTGCGACTAATCAGATCCTGACTAGTTGACCATAGGAATACCTCGTGAGTATACACTTACGAATAAAGAAAAAAATTAAAATTGGTCGACAATAATTAACTGAAATATCGTGTAACAAAAAAGTAAGTTCACAATTAGGGAACCACTCATTAGATAGCGGCTTGGTGATTTTGGGATCATTTCGGGACTATACTTCTTTTGAATAAAAAAGCCATTTGAAAATCGGCGCACAACTGACGGAGAAATCGCGTAAGATGCATACAGGAAAATTAGGTAACATCTTTTTACTGAAGAATTTAGGTGTTCGGCGTTCTTTAATAAGGGCTAGTTTTGGTATACCTGGAATATACTCTTTCAGAACCTGACTTGATTGGTTGAGACCTATTCAGGAGTATATTGGAAAGGTATACTCTCGAATTTCATTTCATCTAATTTAATCCCGATATTCAAAAAAGATTGAAAAACGGTCCACAATTGACGGAGAAATCGAATAACGCTCACAAAAAAATAATCACATAGACGAATAGAGAGCCTCCCCTTTTGTGGAAGTCGGTTAAAATCAACTAAATATCACATTTCTGCTTGATTTTAATGAATTTTCTGTACATCATTGTGTTTCTGTGATCTGTGTAGCTGAATTAGACATAAAAAAATACAAGATAAATTACATTTTACGAACATTTTTATGTTCCCGTTTCTTGGGACCTATATTTTTTAAGAAGCGCGGCATGTTTCGTAGGTCTACCCATACCATAGCTAGGCACTAAAAAGTAACAAATAAAATAAAACAAACTTCGTTTAAAAAACCGACTTCAAAAACTAAAAAGTATAAAATATTATTTCTAAAGCAATGTATTATTATTAATATAAGTTATCTAAAACATCTCGAAGTCGGTGCAAAGTAAAACAAAAATGACTATATTTTGAAAATTACTAAGCACAGACTTTAATATGTTTTAGATAATTTGTATTAATAATAATACATAGCTTTAGAAATAAGTTATTTTATACTTTTTAGTTTTTGAAGTCGGTTTTTTTAAACGTAGTTTTTTTATTTTATTCTTTTATAAATTCCTTCTAAAAACTCTTATATATTTATTATAGTGTAAATACATTGTAAACAGATATTTTTTTGTTTTATTCTCCGTTGGCCTCCATGATGGCTGAAACATTTTGCATGTTGATGTCCGGGGCGTATCGAAATAGCAAAAGGCAATGGTAAAATATTTAGATTATTCACAAATAAAAAAGTGATTCAAATGAGTTGTAGTGTCTGTTTATGCATCTTACCGTGTAGATATTACTTGGTTTATACATGAGGCTTCTAAAAAAACACTCCAAGAGCGATTAGTATGCGTGCCTGCTCCTCTAGCCAAAATAAAACATCCCGCCGTCTAAGAATATTTTCTTACTGGTTTTTAAACGTCCAACCGTCGGAATAAAATTGATATCTAAAGATAAAATGAATGATGATGAATGTTCAAATTCTCTTGTCTTAGGCGCTGATTGCGTATTGCGACATTCAGACTTTAGTGGATATTCCTGATAGATTTTTATCTATTATGTATGCTTCATCCAGATAATTTTATAATTATTGACCGTTTTACGCACATGTAACGATGGGCTTAACGCGTAGTTTGTGATACTGTTATTGATTGTAAATGGCCTTACATTTTAACAGGTAATAGATGCTAATGCTATAGCTAATATTTTATCCGTTCAGGAATTCAGGAAAGGATAAAGGATACAATTTCCTGCTGCCAGGCGGCCTGCCGCAAGAGGCGACAAGAAAAAACTCATGTAGGTTCCGTTGCGGGGGGCCTTTAGCTTGCTAGGGAGCAAAGGACCATCGACCCCCGTTTAACGAAGTGGGGTGTGTTCTCCTGGGGCACACTCCAGGCACTTTATTGCGCTGGATCGGCTGGGCGTAACTATGTTCTAAATCTCAGCCTTTCCTACACAAAAACGCGGAGCACATGCGACGAGGGTGGTTTTAGTGGGTATTGGGGGCTGCCCGCGCAGTCCTCGGAGTCGCCACACAAGCTGAGTCGATCGCGGGTGGATTACTTTTGCATGCAGTAATGCCGCCCCCGACCGATGTGAGTCTGATCCCTTGCCAGGACCCAGTATTGTGCGTAAATCGGAAGCATTTCCCCCGCCTTAAAAAAAAATAGTGACCAGGTTCCAGTCTTCCTTAAGAGAGCAGCAGCGCATTTATAGCACGTTTGGTGTTGCAAACGTTCTTAGGAGATCAGCGAACAGGCAGACGGCCTGTCCGCTGAACTCCTGCAATAAAAAAAAGCCATGCGTTAGTAGGCGTTATTTTTAACACCATAAATAAGACGCATTTGACCGACGCCCGAGAATTAGCTTAACACACAATGTAAATGAACAGAGAGTTAATATAATTTATAATATCAAAGTCATAGGAATGACAAGAGAAAACGTTTTAAAATGTTGATAACATCATGTCTTTAATCTTGGACAACGAATTATTTCTCAAGGTTGACCGGTGAGGTCAAATGTGTTATTATTGTTACTATAGAGTAATCAGAGAAGCTGTAACTAACCAGGTGTTTTATTACTCTTGTTACTTAAATTATCTCTAATCCTTTTAATTTTCTATATTGAAAATTAACTGTCTATTGTTAATAGCTTTAGGGTGATTCTTTGAAAATGTGCAAGTCGCACGGCCCTTAACAAATAACATACTTAACTACCACTATTGGTGAACTTATGCTTGTTAATAGACCGATCTAAATGTTTTCTACAAAGTGCAAAATATATTATAAATATATAATATATAATAGATATATATATTAAATTGAAATACTGAAAATTAAATGATAACTTATCAAAATCTAATTACCATCAGTGTCCCTTTTCCCAGATTTCAACAAGTTATTAGTCCAGTAATCAAAATGCAATTGAAGAACGAAGTAATAGTTACATATTCGTAAAATAGGATATTTTAAGACTGTTTTAAATTCTAAACAATTACACAAAGAACATAATTTAATTAAGTTAGGGTACTCTGAAAAATGTCCTCATGCTTTTCCCTACTTACCGTTCGTGAACATGGCCACAATGATTTCTGTGTTTTTAAATATTATAACAGCGCGATCAGAGATAATAAATGTAGTCCGTCGTCGCTCACTCGTTGACCGTACGATTTTGTCGAAGAGTGTTGCATTCCGGCGAAATTGAAGATTATCCTTCGTCGCGAGCGTTTTGGTTCAAAATATTTCTCACTACTGTTTATGAGCTTTTGATGTAGGTAACATGTTTTTTTATAAAATGTAGGTCAGTAGATTCCGTTTAAAGGACTATTTTTCAATATTTATTTTAAAAATTGCATAATCTTACTAAATACTGAAATTTTCCAATAATTATTAGAAATTCTAACCACCATTTACCAATTTACCATTTTTACCGTTCGTATTAATAAAATGGTAATGAGTTCATTTGAAGGTAATAAGAAATTATTATATTAATTACTATTATATATGGTTCATGTTACAATTAAATTCTGTTAATGACAATTGTCAACGAGTATTTTCATCTTTGTGTTTCGTGAGTACGACCACTGAAAAGTGGCCGAAATGTCGGAATAAATAAAATCAAATAAATTACCGCGCTTAAAACCGTTAAAACATAGTTTATTATGTATACAAGTCGTGAAAACTCAAGAAAATATTAAATTTTCTTTTATTTATAATTACAATTTAGGGGATATATCATTACCATTTTGCCAAAAATTATATTTTCTTACAATGTCTACAATAACAGCTTTATCGCTGGCCAATTAAAATATATGGAAATACAACATAAGAAACTAAAAATCCATAAAGAACAGTTTTTAAACACATTTTTGTAGTGTTCTTTGAAATGGCCGAATATGCACATATTCAAATATTCACTTTTTACCTTTCTTTGTATTATGGCCGACTCGCGAGTAAGACATCGTAAAGTGTTTTTATATTGTTTAAATTATGCCGCAAACTTTTAGAAGCCAAGTTGCTTCAGATTAATCTTGCAAGTTCTAAAATTGCAATGAAGGGTATGCTAATTGCTTGGGGGGGGGGTTATATTTTTTCTACGAATACATAAGGTTGGCCCGGTGAGACAGAGTTAAGTTTCCACTGGGATCGAGACGTTACTAAGTGTACTTTCGGAATGAGAGTATCACATCGACGGACTTGGCATGTTTTGTGTTATTATATTATTTCGATCTTGTGCCTTACGGTTGTACGGTAGTTGTATTTGGTTGGTTTTGTAATATCTGTGAATAACGTGCATGTGCTTTTAATAATCTGTAACATTACTAAGCAACTACCTTTATGATTTTCCTTTAGAGTTTCTCGAGAGAGAAACTGTGGACAGAAAAGTAGAGCCTGGTGTGTTCTTCATTATGCGAATTTTTGCCATGAAATAGCTTATTTATATTAGTATTTACTTTAGTATTCTACTTATACACTTCTCGGGAAGTATTATATATATGGTAATAGGTAGATGCTTGTTTTTTTGCGAATCTGGCATACAGGCAGACGGCCTTGCTTACGGAAAGTGATTACCTATAACATTTATGTGGATGGTTGCTTATGACGGTTGCAATACGAGGAGAGAAATCAATGCATTGCTAGCCTTTAGGATGACGTAAAGAGAAAATGTAGAGAAAGAGGGATCAGACAAGAGGTATGGGCTAGAAGGGATAGGATATGAGATGGGAATAGGGACATGGGATAGGGCGACTGGACGTGGGCCATCGGAACTATCACTTATCGCACGAAACACAATTGATTGGCACACGGCTAAACGTTTGACACCGATATACTGTGAGAGCATGGTGTCACCTCGATCGAACCAACCCTAAGAGCTGTAATCGAATTACGATTCCAGCATAGCTCTACAACTATTTTCATGCTATAGTTTTAAAATAGATTTTTATGTTAGGTTAAATTTACTTCGTAGAGGGTAGCTAGTACGAGCTCTATGATTAATTAAAAGATTACGTATTATTAGATAACAAAAATATATTACATATTTTCTAGCTACATAATGATTATTACAATTTTGTCATCTGGTCTAAAGTGGATTATGATGGTTAAAATGACATTAATTATAGCAATTATAAGAAACATGAAACATGATATAAGGGTCAAAGGAACATTCATAAAAATTATAAAACATACATTGCTTACATTATGATAACGATATCAGATACATACTTTCAACAAAATATCAGGCTTATGAGACATGGTGTATAATGTATACTATAGTCCATACCTACCTTTTCTATTTTCTATTACATTTTCTAAATCATTAGTATTCGGGACAGTACCTTCTTTTTCCATACTCCTCTATCCTGACATGGATTCTCAGTCACGCCAATAACATGCATGTCATCGTTCTCACAATCCCAGTATCTCATTTTATCCCACCTTTATCCTTACATCCATGTTTTCCACTTTAACGTTCTTTTGTCACACTATTCTCATTCCTACACATTACGTGCCAAAACTATCTTGATGTATTGTTCCTCCTAAGTCATTACTCATATTACTAAGACTATCTATCCTCGTAACACCGTACATTCGGCGACAACATAAATTATAACCATAAAGATTCCAAGTCTCTCAAAAGAAAGTTTATATTTTGTGAATAGACACATTTAAAAATAAGACGTCAAACACGTAATTAAAAAATATATTAAAAAATAGTACCTACATATAGTAAAACAAACTGGACTATATTTCGTTAGGTTTATAATATCCACAGCGGTAACCCTAATTTGCATACTGGAGCTATTACTGCGAGTGTAAGAAAACATCATAAAAAAACTTGCTGATCGAAATTTTTTAAGGTTAAACTACGAACTACGAAACCTTAAAAAAAACATTATTTTAAAGTTTCGTAGACAATTTGGTACAAATACTGGAATTTAAGAAATGAAAGATATGAATGTGTATGTTATAAGCCGTTATACAATTTACTAGTAAAATCATGAAAAATAAAAATTATATACCTAAGTATAGTCTACGTAAAATAATTTTGAACCGAGAGTATGATACCGGCGCACCGCGACACGGGGCAGTGGCGTAGGTATGCAGTGGATGTCATTTGAAATGGCCTCGCTACTCGCCGGATCCCCCTCATGGCACTTGGAAGCCAAGGTTCTTGCGTCGTTGTATCAGTGGCGCAAAAAGTCCTTGGCAATGGGCACCATAGAAGCGGTGAAGCCCATCCTGCACGAATGGCTCGGACGAAAACACCCTGATGTTTCCGCACGGTTGCTTCGCGAGGTATCTGTGTCGCCTTTGCCGCAGGCCAACGTCAGTGTTGATATCATTGCGACACAACCGACGAAGATACGTCGTTGCACACACTCGAGTACTGTCCTACATGGACCGAGAAGCGCCGAGACCTTGTCGCCTTCGCCGGATTGGACCTTTCGCTCCCGGCCCTGGTTCGCACCATCGGGAGCCGCACCGGGTGAGACGCCGTCTCCTCCTTCTACGAGCATATCATGTTTACAAAGGAGTAGCCGGAGCGGAAACGTAGGCGGATGTCCTCGCTCCACTCCCACCAAAGGAGGAGCAATAGCATGGACCCAGTTCTGACTGGACATGCTAGTGCCACCTCGACCTGGCGAATCCTACACACGGGTCACGAACTATCGAGGGGATAGTGCTGATGCCTTCGCAGAAATTGATACTTACAAAGCTACACTGTGCATGATTTGGTATAGTAATACAGGCTTGTTCATTTTTTTTAATCAGCTTATTCGATTCCTGGGTAGGGTAATTGATTTTTCAAAAATCACATGTTACCACTTTAGCTGTCATCAAAATCAACCTCGAGACTCCTATGAATGTTTTTCGTTATTTGGTAAAGTTTAGGATATGGCCCTGAAAGTCCATTTGAAAAATTCACCTGTTATGTTAAGTAAAATATGATAAGTAATAACAGTGTTCTTTGTGCAACGTGATATTTTATTTATGAAAGCCATCTTTAGCCATGCAATTTATAAGCGAGTTTCATAGATTACCAACTGAATTTAACGTATATCTAAAGCCTTTAGATATATCGATTATGAAAAATAATTATTTCAACCTACATGGCCCCTACTGTTATAAACTCATACGTATGTCCAATGTAAATAATGTTAAGGTCAGTGACTTTATTACAAGATCAAACAACATGGTTCACCGTTTGTCCGTTTGTGTCTCACTAGCGAAACTGGTGAGTGGAATATTATGCCGTGTGTATTATGTAACCAATTATTTAGTTTCGAGATGCTGCCTCAACCAGGCCCAGGTAGAAGCTAGGCCTAAGAAATACTGACTTGAAATTGTTAGAAATTAAATAACTAATAATTAAAAACCGAGTCAGGGGGATATAAGAAGTGAAATTGAACTACTTTAGATTTTTTTTTAAATTTTTTGTTTCTCTGTTTGTCGGTTTGTTTGTTTGTCTGTCTGTTTGTACTGGCTAATCTCCGAAACGACTCGACCGATTTAAATGAAATTTTATATGGTGGTAGCTTATATCCCTTGTCAACATCATCATCATCATCCGAGCGTTAAATCCCGGTTGCGTTCGGAGCGTTCACTCCGACGCCCAGGGTCCGCTTTCCTACTTTTTCTACTCCACTTCGCGCGGTCTTCAGCATCCCCCGTTTTGAGACCATTGGCACGCATGTCATCCTTCACGACGTCAAGCCAGCATTTCTTGGGCCTTCCCCTTCGACCGGGACCTGGCGGAGGTGGCATGGCTAGACATTTGTTCCCCACGTAAGTAGCCGGTCTGCGTAAAACGTGGCCGCACCAGCGTAAGCGACACTCTTGCAGTTTGTCTGCTATGTCACGGACATGAAGACTGCCGCGGATGCGGGAGTTCCTGACCCGGTCTTTCCGCGTCACTCCACACATCCATCGCAGCATATTCATCTCCGTGACACGCAGTTCTTGCTTGTGTCGCTCATGTACTGGCCACGCTTCACTGCCATACAAAAGGACAGGTCTAATGATGGATTTATAGACCTGTCCTTTTAATTTTACCGGCATTTTGGGGTCACAAATGACACCTGTGGTCACAAATGACACCTGTATATCCCTTGTCAACATATAGGATACTTTTGATCCCGAAAAGTTAAAGAGTTGCCGTGGGATGGTTAAAAAACCGCAGCACGCAGACGAAGTCGCGGGCATCAGCATTAATAAAATAAAATTAAAATTGAAGCTTTTTAATTTCTGTGGACAGTAATTAAAGGCCTCCCTGGACAATAAGAATACTTTTATGTGAACCACATTTTATGATTTCATTTTATATAATACTAGCGGCCCCAGCAGATGTTGTCCTGCTCTGAAAAAATATGACCCCGATCCCAGCGTCACCTACCGGTTCCAATTGTGGATTTAAACCATCCGGGGACCCACTCAAACACACAAAAACAAAATCACTCCCCGTTGTTAAGAGGATTCTAGAACCCGATCTCAGCGCCACCTACCGGTTCCAACGGTATAAAAACTATCCTATCTTTCAAGTTGGATCAAACTGCACACGGTGTGCAAATTTGATTAAAATCGGTTGAGTAGTTTAGGAGTCCATCGTGGACAAACATCGTGACAGGAGATTTATATATATAAGATGTCGGGTACGATGTAGCTTGAGTTAGGGTTTTACACTTTTGATACGGTTGATACAGATGTACCTACGCCTCTGGGCAATGGTCTCACGTTTAGGTGTGTGTGTTAACGTACTTTCCAAGAAAAAATAAGTAAGTAAGAAAGTAGAACCTCCGAATGCAAACCAGATTTAAGCTAATGATGATTATATTGTTTTCACATACTTTTAACACATTCGCTGGGAACCGAGGTCCAAGTGGCCCCGAATATGTTTTACTTTCGGCGCGGCACAGGAATACATAGACTTATCTGTGGTGCGGAGGGCACAACTGCAATTTGGTTCAGTGTAAAAAAGATAAATATATATCTATGATGTGCTATTAAACCAGAATTCCGTGGTATACTTACCAGTGGCGTGAGGTGGAATTTCGACTACGGTAAGCCCATTAAAAAAATATATGTTTATTTAAAACTTACACTTTAAAAAAACATCTGACTCGCGATGTATTTTTAATTTGAATTTGTCTTTTTAATTTTACCGCTTATTTGGACACAAAAGTCGATGCCCGATCGGGTTATGAGTTGCTATTTTCATCCAATACGTGTGGTACAGCCTCCGAGCGTAAAGAGATATTACATATACATAACAGTTATAATATATGCACGAATAAATAAACTTGGGCGCCAATAAATTCATGCCGCTTTCAAGCTATTGGTCACTAATTAATTTATAGACACTGTAGTAGAATTATTTTGTGCGTGCAGTTTGGGTCATAAATAATCGGAGCGGTAAAGCGAGTATTTCGCTCTCTCTTCCACTCACGGGCCTTATGGGCAGGCATAGTGATACGCATCATTGTTGTCGATAAGCGTTATCGATAGTGTATTTAGTTTTGTCATTTTGTGGGTTAGTGATATAAATGAAAGAAAAAAATAGATAAAACAACATATTTATTAAAATAAGAATAATAATGATTTAAAATAAATTATTAATTAGGTATCTATGTATTAAAAAACTATAAGTACAAAAGTTTAGAATGTAACAAGTTATATTAAAAATAAATATAAATACTTATATCTAAGTTTAAAATTAACAGCAAGAAAGATAATAATGATTTTTATAAGAATTATAATCTTTCTTTGATAAGAATGAGTTTTTATCGATAATGGCGTTGCGCCCGCGCAACATGCACACCGCCTTAGCCGGGCTGAGGCCGAGCTTTGATTTATGACCCAAACTGAACGGAGAAAATAATTCTAGTATAGTGATGATACGAGTATGCTTGAACAGAACGTGCAAACGCCAATGAATGCACAGCGCTTTCGGTCTTTTGGTCGCTAGTCGCTAGTTTTAGTAAAAGTATTGGGTAGGCTATGGGGAACAGAATTTTATAAAGTCCACGCCACTGACCTTGACCTAGTACCGCGCAACTCAAAATAAAATCAATAAACTATTTTATATATAAGCCAAAAATATTTTAATTTTTAAAACGTTACAGGTCTCAATAGGCCTCGTGCCGCTACAACGCAATTTTTATAATGAAATCTAAAACGCCCCATAGCGCAGGAATGGAAATTATAAATAAGGAAGTAAATCAGTGCTGCTGGGAGAATGTTCAACGAATACCTACTGTTCTTTCAGCTTAGAACAATAATTTCCATTTGTTAGCGTTTCTATATAATACCTTAATAAGGCGTAAAATTCAGTCGACATTTTAAAATTAAATCATGTGCAATAGTACGTTAATTAGTAAGTTAACAATAAAACGTTGCTGGCATCCATATCTCATATTATCAGTTTCAGGTATCTGGGTACTATCTATAATATTTGGGGGAGTGCTTTACTGCTTTAGATTAGCCCTATCATCGCGGCCTTCAATTTAAAAGGTTCCTAGTTTACTGTTTTTAGATTCTATAAATAAATAATTATAAGTATATACTGTTGTTGGCAACCTACATTTATGGCAGTTAAATATATTGTGGCGAGCGATGGTGGCTCATGGTGGAACAATCTAGTAGATATAAGGAGTTTCAGAAAAATGTAGAAGATTCCAGAAGAAAAAGATAAGGACAGATAGAAGGACAGATTAGAAAGGAAGGTAGATAATGAATAAAAGAATAACGAAATGAAGATCGAAATTATGGGTGCTAGAAGATTCTTCAGGGTATATAAGCAGCGTAAGGCGCGCCTGAGGGGTAGTTCTGTTAAAGACAGCAAAGCGACGAATGCGATATGAGAGAGTTGGAAAAATTAAGTGGAAGACAGTATTGCCCTTAGTAAAGAGTTTAGTGGGCAGTTCAGTGAAGGAGTTTGCGTAGCTTAAGAGGAGATCCAGAAGAGGGCTACGCGCGGTAAATTCAGAGGTAAGCACTGCAGTAGCAGGAGGTGATCTACACAGTATCGGCGACGGTATTGCGAGTGATATATCTAATCAGCGGGGCAAAGTTTCGTTAGTTGTGTGTGAAAGGGCAACCATTGCAGAGAAGAATCACGTACGGCCGTGTGAAAAAATAAAAGCATTTATAATTAAAAAACCTGATGTTTATTTTCAATCCGGAGTGAGTACCTCGCTCATACGTAACAATATATTTATAGGAGAAATTATGACATTACATTTGTAATAGGTACTCGTATGACATAATTTAAAGACTTTGTTTGGCATCACGAAACAACATAAAATATAAAAATTTGTGTCAAATCAAGCGCAACTAACTCGCGGGCATATCCTAGTAGAGGTAATACGTGGAATATTCGGAAAGTTTTGCGAAAAAAAAATTTTCTGTACGTTAATATGTTTTTATTAAATCTTTTTAAAATACTCTCCACCGGCGTCTATACAAAGTTTCATGCCTCTGAACCAGTTTTAGGAACACTTTTTCCAGTCCGCTGCAGACACCACGCTTAGAGCTTGCTCGAATGCTGACAGCGCATTTTCCGACGATGAAAATTTGACCGGCGTGCTATTCATGAAGTCCCTCGTATCGTCGGCGGGCGCGTTGTCGTGGTGGAGCAGTTGCCCGTAGAGCCCGGGGTATTTGGTCGCTTATTGCCTACAACAAAGAAAACTTCTGCAAAACATTTGGTAGTATACAATTTGCGGCGTTAATGATTCTTTGGTTCCGTGAAAGAATTGACACCAAGTAGCCAATCAAACAGAACAAAAAATTAGCAATCAAAATCTTCGCCCCGCTTCTAAATCACTTCACTATGGCAGGAGTTGATTCGTTTTGAAACACCCAAACCAACTGACGCTTTGTAATCCATCCATTCCATCCACTTGTAATCCATAACGCGTAAATGCTCCCGGGGCAGATCCATTTTTCAACGAGACACGCTAATTTAAATTAGTTCGCAAACAATTTGGAGTCAAGTTTTGAAATCGAAACGTACCTAATTTTAGTTATAATTAATCATATTTTCAAAATAGATTATAACTGTGTTAACTGACCAGTCTTTCATATATTAAAACTTTTATCGCAATTCTGAGATGCCTGAAAATATTTTGTTATGTTAAAATCAAGTTGAATTGTGAGCGATATGAAAATAGCTGATATGTATCTATAATATACTCTATATTATTATTATCTATAAGTATAATGTAAGTAATAGTGTAAGTAAAATATTAGAATTGTCTAAGTTACTTAGAAACTAAAATAAAATACATATATACATAACTTCACGAAAGGTCCCTTGCGGGGCAGGCACGAACGTATATAAAATACATACATAACAAAACAATAAGTATAATGTAATAGTAAAGTTAAATAAAATAACAGATTTTTATACTCTTATAAAATAGAAACCGTCGTAGGGAGCAACAAAGAAGAGCTAATGAAAGCAAAGTATATAAATTCTGGCTATTTTTTATTCATATTAAAATTGAAGGTTTAAAATGGCAAGCAACGGGAGTGGTCCGGGCTGCAATAAAGGTGGTAAACACGTAAATACAGTGGCATTTCAGGGTTATCGTATATTATCATGTACTTATTGTCTGATTTAAAAAAATATATTTCTTCAAGTGAGTTATTTTCCTTGAAAACCATCTTTCATGTTAGAATCTATACTAGGAAAGTCTTTACCTTTACATAGTATAAATTAACAAAGTCTCGTGTCTGTTTGCCTGACTGTACTCTTATATCCGCTAACTCCTAAACCACACAACGGTTTTTTCAAGGAATATACACTAGTTTTTGCCCACGGCTTCGCTAGTCATATATAAAAACCTAAAAAAGTTTTTATGTAAGTAAAATAGGCCAAAGAAATGCTAACTTGGCGTTCCTGCATTCGGTCTGTTAATAAAGAATACCGAAGCCGTGCAGTGGAGAAGAAAAAGTAGAAGGCTGCCTGTCCTTTGAAGCGGAGCGAAGCTGCAGAGCGGAGAAACGAAGAAATACTTATTACCCAATAGTATTGCATAAATATTGCAACATCGCATCCAATCCTATTGGTTACTATTTCTACGTTTTTCCGCTCCGCAGTCTAGCTCCGCTTTAATGGACAGGCAGCCTTAAATAAGAACTCAAAGAACTGCAAATAATGATTCATTCAAGAAATGAAAGAAAAGAAAGAAAGTAATTTGGATGGTATAATTATCAATTAAAAGGTCGTTTTATGTATTAGTTAAAGTTATTAATGCTTACCGTAACCGCCTGTTTACAGTTTCAAAGGTTCGAATCTTGGTCTTAGCGTTTTCTCTGACATTATGTGTATGGAATTGATAAAAAAATCTGAGTAAAAAAACCTTGAACATCAATCAATATAAGCGATGTGCGAGACCCACAAATCTGTCTTGGTCAAACACAACAGTTTGCTTTTGAATTTGAAACGGAGTCACCTAAACAAAATTTAAGACTTTAAGAACTAATATTATGCATTTATGCATTAGTGTTATTCTAGACTTTTTAACATAAAACAATTCATGCTATTCGTATAGATAAATATTATTACCTATATATAGCTGTATAGATTGCAACTGGACATGATTCCATATAAGTATAATTTTATGCGATTGTTTTTAAAACATGGCCTGTGTTATCATTGACATACCTTTTTGTAAGTGTTTACAACAAAAGTTTTACATATTTTTCGTGGCGACAATGTAGTTCTTATCGTAAATTAGTTATTTCTTTCCATACTTTTAATGTTACGTAGTTCATAATGATAACGCATTTATTTATAATTGTTACTAGATTGGACTCTTTTATCATTAAAATTAAGGTAAGTGTTATTGTCAAATAACAATTATTTTACTTTTAACTCTTGGATGATTAGAACATAAAGCACAATTTTAAGGTGTAAATCCATCATCATCACACTACCGCTAGGGAACGTCTCTGTAATAGGATACTGTATGTGTTTTTTATACTTTTTATTTTTCGTTTGTTTTGTACAAAATCGACTACCTAAATTACTTTTTCTTATAACTAATATCTCATAAGTAATCACCTTTAGTGTTTCCTAAAATTAACATACTAATCCATTTACTGCTAACTATTGGTAATTTAAAAATATATTATTATTACATTAGACATAATATACCTACCTACTCGATTTCCTATATTAACCTTCTCTGTAATATTTACGCATGTCACCATAAAATTTTCTTTCAACTCCATGCCAATTAAAGTTCAAATTCAAATTTTAATTCAAATTTTATTTCTTGACGTCAATTCCCAGTTAGCTTGCTGTATCGAACTTGTTTAATCTAAAAACGTCGAAGCATCTGTTTTTTAATACCCTCTATATTAAAAAACAGATGCAAGTCAATATCTTTTTAAGTCCGGAATTACAGGTACGCGAAAAGATCTTAAACTTGAAACGGTATTTCAAAAGTTTTTGCGTATTCTGCTAGAACCGTATTAATCGTCGGTCGCCGTGTCCAGGTTGAAGAATTTAGGGATTAACATGGAATTAGACACCGAACAGCAAATTCAGAACCAATGACAATGACTGGATCTCGAAAGCCTAAGTTACTTCCAATAAGTAGTCCCAACTTCGAGGCTTATGTAATAAGCCTAAAGATCTTTTTACTTTGCAAACAGCACTAGATGAGCCCATGAACTGTTATCCATAAATCAGAAAAAAAATCACTCATGTCTGGCTCTTATGAATAGAAAATAAAATAGGTACTTAATTGAGATATCACGATTTAGTCATATTTTTCTAACACAGTTAGCACATTTATTGTAGCTACCAGATATTCTTATAATACCTGCTCTCACGTTACTCTACGTGCGGAGTATTTCACAAACAAAATCCTCGTGATATTTATGTTTATAAGAAACATAAGTCCTGCAAGTTGTGTAAGTATGATGTATGTGTGTGTACAAATCTTTGGTGGATTTGGAGGCAAAGAAATTATTCGAACAATCGAATCAAGTGTAGATAAATGATCTGGAGCTGTCGCTTGCAGTACCTAATGATTATTCTGCCCCATATCATATATAAGCTGAGCCTGCCAGCAAGACTAATGTTCTCCCATAAGGTGTAAAAAAAAGGAAACATGATTTAATTTTTACTTAACCATATAAATAATTATTTCCAGAAATTAAACTTATTTTACATCTATTTTTCATAAATTCCTATTAAATTAACTTTTATCGAAGAAGTATAAGATGTCATCTTCAATTTATTAAAATATATGTTTTATACATTTTAATTTGCAAAAGTACTTCTCAAAAACCAGTTAGAACCTCCCAAACCGCTGTATAAAAGTCTATCTACTAAGTATGCAGGTAGGTAGGTACTTTACGAGCATATAATGCGACTCCGTCACTGTAAACGAAATATATTGGAATACATTAGGCAGTATCGCTTTTTACATGGTTACCGCATGAATATTTTTCAAGACATGAGTTATACGTGTAGTGGAACATATTTTTCCGCAAACCGACGACGGTTGAGATTATCAATTTATCACCTCATAGAAAAAAGTGTGAATTCAATTAAAATAAAATTGGTAGCGTAATGGCTAGCGCATGCACAACTTAGGCTGTTTTCTGACCTAATGTGCATATTGTTATAATTACCACGTGCTAATAACGGTGAAGGAAAACATCGTGATGCAACCTGCACATCGAGATAGCCGATGTGTCAAACCTGCCAAGCCGCCTTGACAAGCGTGGCGGGTATTCTATCCATTCCCCTACAGTGGGAGGCCCGAGCCCAGCAGTGGGACAGTTATGGGCTGCTGTTATATTTTTACTTAATTACATATACAATTAAATTACTGGGATCATATACGCGTACAGATTAGAATTAGGTACAAGGAACGGTCTATCACTAGCGATTCCGTCTAAGCAACATTAGAACCCGGCCACGATTTTATTCTTCACGACTGGCGACGCGATGCGACGAGTAGAACGTCGGAGGTAAAGGTCAAGCGCGATGACTTGTAGCACTGTCTCATGCATCTTAAAAATTTGGATACTGTCGCCCGTCGCGACGGACTTAGCTATCGCTGCTAAGCTGCAAGGCTGTGGCCGGGACGTTAACATGGAGAAAATAATATGGCGCAATCGACAAGCCGTGCTAATTCATTATAAAAAAATCAAAAGCAGTTCTAGCCATTCCCGTTTTAAAAATAAATAAGAATTTCACAATGTGCTAAATGATATGTCACAAATTTCCTCAACCAAAAATGAACAATATTGTCATGATGATTACAACTTGCAATATTTGTCTTCAATAATACGTTAGGTATATGGATTACATGTTAGCATTATATTGTGATGATGATTACTCGGTTCATGCTAACAGATTTACACACTAACTAACGGTCTTATTCATATTGAGTAGTAGTTTAGTAATATTAAGTTTTAAGTTCTTAAAGAAGCCCGCAAACTTATTCTAACACATTAAAAATAAGTCCGATAATATTTATATCAGAAGATAGATCTCTCATAATAAATACGTTTCTCGTGTAACACAATCTTGTAAAATAAAAAAGTTAAAACTGTTTTTTGGAAAAGAAAGATGATAATAATGTACTAAAATCTGAAAGTAATTTGCTAAGTCCAAGGTACCAGTTAACACACCAATCTCGTCATCAGTATAGGATTAGGTTATGTACACCTCACAAAATAATCACTGCAACGGTAACTTAATATAATACATGCATATAGCTCGTACTAATTATTATCGATGTGTACTAAAAGTGTGACATTAACACTTTGTACCAGTGTTAGGTAACCGAGTCGCTGTAGCTGTGTCTCATTTAAATGAGTTGAACCCAAACTGAAATTATACATCGCTCAGACAGTTTTTCTGATGTAATGTGCAATTCAATTATAACAAAAAGTTTCACTGGAAAACATAGTTTGAAGTTAAAATTTAAATCTACTTCCTCTACTCTATGTACACCAGCAGCACGTTTAGCTATCAGTTTTCTTCATATTTATCTCTCTCGTTTTTTATGTTTTAAATAAATACAGAAGTACGTTATCCAATTACTTTTCGAAGAATTAATGAGTTGCAGCAAAAAGAAAACAAACATATTGTTACAATCACTACGTGAGGACGATAAAAGGAAACCTCATAACAAGCAAAGCCCACACATCAAAATTAACGATATTATGTCAAAACCGCCAATCTGTCTTAGACAAGCATGTCGGTTGTATTTTTTGTTTCCATATAAATGGAGGTCCCGAGCCCAGCAATGGAACGAAGGTTGCGTGTTACTGCAAGTACGCTCCTGAACTACTGTTCTTGTACATTTAAGAGAAAGGGTTAGAGAATGCATTCTTGCTGAACGCTTCTAAGCAACTCCAAAAGTTTTGTAATTGTTTGACCAAGGTTCTGCATGTTTTAACACCTGGATTCTATGAAAGCTACGATGTGGAACTCTAAGCTGGACCATAGCCACAATCAAGTTATACTTTCCTGTTGACCATATCTACAAGACAACTAATACAATTTGTGTTGACTGTAAAACGCATAGTAGGTATTGGGCGATTACGCTCGCGTAGGCAACGACTTTCAAACGTTTTGCGTGCGCACACTAGGGATTTGCAATTAACTCAGTAGAGGTTTTCTCTGAGCACTACGAAATGAGGTTTTTAAAGAAATTATATTTTAATTACTTGCAAGTCGACAACGCTTTCATATTGCAAATGTCCTTAATCAATTGTTACCACATCCTATCAGGTGACTCATTAACTTGCCCGCTATACTCAAGCATAAAAGGATTTTCTCCCTTAGACCCTTTCCCGTTACGAAACCGGATTCCTCTTGTGAAATCTAGGAATCAAGAAAATATCACAGTATTTAATGCGCAGGAGTATTTTACTGCCATGCGATATAAATTCTTTATTGAATAAAAAAGCGATAATATGGATCATACTAGAATTGTATCGTATGTTTCTTTTAAGGCAGTTTTATCAACTTACACTCATCAAAACTAATTTATATAAAGTATTCATTAGAGTGTTTGTTTGTACCTGTGAAGAGAAAGCCATGTATGTGAACTTATTTGGGACTAATAAAGCATGCTATCGATGATCTTCAGATCCGGCGACTAACATAGGATACTTTTAACACCAACATTTTAAAGTTCTCACTGTTTTGTTTCAGGTTAACGCGGGTGAAGCAGCAGGGAAAGCCCTTGTAATGTTGCTATCTATCGTTATATTAAAAACATTAACGATAACGATAATTATATTAAAGATTTGATATTATTATCTCAGGCCAATAGGTTAATTTTTGTATTCGGTACAAATAATTTCATGTAAATACAATAAGAGTTTGATAAATATTTCATAATAGGAAAATATAATTACGTCTGAACCATTGAGTTATATTATTTCCATAATATTATCTAAGTTTTCGCGATATGCATACATAATAAAACCACGTTTTAACGGTTTTAAGCGCGTTATCGGACAAACCAAAACTTAATCAATTGCCGCGCTTAAAAACGTTAAAACGTAGTTTTACTATAACATTTCCATGTTTTGAAGATTTTCCTGTAGTTTTCAAAATTTTAAATTCACACCATGGAGGATAGAGGTAAGGAGAACCATATCAGTATATTAAAAAGTGTCCACTGAAGGGCAGCAAATTAAGATCGCGCCACAATAGCAAGTAGTAAGTATTTAAAAAATAGCGCCACAAATAATTAAAGTAGGATACTAGAATAAAAAAGAAAAGAGAGACTTCCTGTTTGTCACCGCGCTTGCGTTTTGAACCCACTTCACTTCATTTATAACTGCTAAATTCATATCATTTCCTTTTCTACACTAGCGCTATTTTGACGAGTTTTCGAACCATAATTTGCTGTTTACAGGTGGACACTTTTTCAACTGATCCCCCATACTAGATAGGCCTCCTTACATCTATTCTCCATGAGTGATACAAAATCTAGCTTATTTATCTATAGTTCTCAGAGATGTGTCAGGCAAGGAGGCTGCACATTATAGAGGGTAGTTAGTGCCTCTACCCTCCATAATGCATTTGTCGCAATTTTGAAAGTTGGTTTAATTGAAAATTATTCATTGTTATAATACAATTTATCTAATAGCTTGATTCATGTTTCCAAAAATCTAATGCTAAATTAATATGTTTTATAACTAATCGATTTTATAGATGTTAAGAAATTGAATACTTATTAGCGTTTTGTTTACTGATTAGTTTAATATCTGTATTATTAAACTGAATGAAGAAAGAAAGGCCTTATGTGAGTAGTGATACCTCGGTCCCTCCTACGTGCTTGCCTTCGCCAGCCGGCACGGACTGGAGATCGCTCGAGCTAAGAACAAGCTCCAGGGGTGGACGTGATAAATAGCATAACGTCAGGAGTAGCTTCGGTGAACCTGTAGCCTATCTTTGTACACCCCTTTAGCCACTCAATCCATGTTGGCCCTGTGTTCTATGGCATATTTTGGGGCCTATGCAGGGAGTGGCGAATGACCCCCTGCCCATTTTTCCATGTACCCTGAACATTGTGAGAGGCAGACACCATAGTCCCCATATTCCCAGACCCCTAGTACCACTAGCAGTTCACCCCAGCAGCCCGGTACTTTTTGTCCTCATTTCCCACAATAGTCCTGCACTGGCCCGGGCTAGCTCTCGAGTGCATTATTACATGTACATTATATGACAGGGATAACTGCAGTGTCACGCTACATTTATATTAAATTTGTCAATGGGGCTTTACGTGTTGGCCTTCCTATGGCCCCACGCAAGCCCTCCAAATGTCCATGCCATTTTGATAGCCCGTGGTCTCCAAAAAAAACATTAATAAAACTAATTCTACTTGTGTAATATTTAATTTATAAATCAAATAAATATACCTAATTAAATAAAAGCAACAATAAAATATTTTGTTACTTTAAATTTGAAATAAATACCTAATCATATAATTATAATATAATAACCAAATAAACTGTAATCACGTTTAATTCACACACTGAAAAGTTATATAAAATTAAAATTTCATCATATTTCTTTGGGGCTGCACGAATCTGGGGATTTTATATTAAAACTTTACTTTGGTCAAAAATGGTAACTGGGCGAAGCCATACGCTATTCTTAAAATAAGTTAAATATTATTATCTTTGTTCAATTCAATTTCATTTGATTTTCAAAAGACACAAGTAAACTAGTAAACAAAACAATGTTAAAATGCAGGACTGAGTAGGTAGTATTCTTCTTCTTATTTTCTTGAGTTTGAACAAATGAAAATCTACCATCTAACAGTCTAACTTAACAGACTTAAAATTATGCTTAGAAAATAGGTAGTACATATCTATTTCAAGGCCTTTCTATCACTAGTTGTACCTACTGAGCGTGAATTGAATACAAATAACGAAAAACTAATGAAAAGCAGTGAACTTTGTAATATACCTATATTGTAGGTAACATATAAGTGAATCAAGTACGTACGCCACGCGTTGTATCGGTCACCGGTTTAGTACTTGCTTGTCATGATAGTTGTTTATCGCGTCGAACTCTATATAAGGGGGGCTGCAAGGCATTGAAGTGGTATTTGTGATCACGGTACGCGCCCAGTGTGTCGCTCCGTGTTATATTAGCTGACTGGTTTATATACATCAATTAAAATGGACTCCAGGGACCCAGCCTCTGATCAACTTGTCAACTTTAAGAAAGGCCTAAAAGTGAGTACAACAATTAATCGTAATGATCTCAATAGTTACAATTGAAAATCAAAAGTGTCAAATCATAGAGCAATTAGCATATCTTAAAAGTCTAATTAAACCCTATGTGGAATATTCATTGGCACAATTATTTATGTACCTGGTTTTACTTTAATATGTGTATTTATTATGACATTGATGAACAATGCTAATTTATGCACATGTTCAGATTTAGAATTTGTTTTGTTACATATAAATAACAATTGTGTTATTTGGATAGGAAGTTCTTCAATGTCATTAGTTGATATCAAATATTTCATAATATTTTTAAGTTAATTGAGATTCTGCTATGCTTTGTGTATATTTAACAATGCTGAGTATTAAATTGACCTTTGAACCTATATTATCATTGAATACTTTTTTCGATATGACAATTGTAATTAAAAAGATATTATACAATTCATAATTACTAAAATACTGCAATATTCAAGCTTATAAATATTTTAAGCAACTTGTACTTTAGATTGTTGTCTTCTTCAAATAACTATAATTCATGACAATCTATGTCTGGTGTTAATCAACAATAAATGATTGCGCAATAGATATAAAGATTGGGGGGGGGGGTATAGTCATGGGACATATTTTACTTATTATGAACAGATTCAAACTTTTTTAATATAGGTGGGAAGCAAAGCGAAGTACAGTTTCCGCCTTAGCCTTTGTGGTTATTTTTTTTTATAAACTCAAATAATAAATAAAAGTGTCTCATATCCATACTGCATATGCATATGTTTTCTTTCAAATTATAAATTTCTATAGCTTTCTGTAGGTATTCTGGTGGGACTTGAAAATTTACCATGAGCTTATAGCTGATACTGCTATTACATAGCGAATTTATTTAAATACCTGTTCAATCATCATAAGTCAGGAGGCATAATCACAAAACTGACTGTGCAATTGCTAATTGTGTAGTATTTAATTAATAATAAATAAAATATTTTCTTTTTCAGGATTCTCCTGGCTACATTACAACCAAATCTGGTGCACCTGTTGGTGTAAAGACTGCAATTCAAACTGTTGGCAAAAATGGTCCAGCTTTGCTTCAGGATGTGAACTTTTTAGATGAAATGTCTGCTTTTGACAGAGAACGCATACCAGAACGTGTTGTACATGCTAAGGGTGCTGGTGCTTTTGGATACTTTGAGGTTACTCATGACATCACTAAATATTCTGCTGCAAAAGTATTTGAGTCAATCGGTAAAAAGACACCAATTGCTGTACGTTTCTCAACTGTTGGTGGAGAAAGTGGCTCTGCAGACACTGTCCGTGACCCTAGGGGATTTGCAGTAAAGTTCTACACTGATGATGGCATTTGGGATCTTGTCGGCAACAATACTCCTGTTTTCTTCATTAGAGATCCTACTCTTTTCCCAAGTTTTATCCACACACAAAAGAGAAATCCTGCAACCCACTTAAAGGACGCTGATATGTTTTGGGACTTTTTGACTTTGAGACCAGAAACTATGCACCAAGTTGTATATTTGTTTGGCGACCGTGGTATCCCTGATGGTTATAGACATATGAATGGTTATGGCTCTCATACTTTCAAACTAGTAAATGCACAAGGAGTTGGTCACTGGGTTAAATTTCACTACAAAACCGACTTGGGAGTAAAAAATTTGCCTGTGCAAAAGGCCAATGAACTGTCTGGATCTGATCCAGATTATTCCATCAGGGACTTGTACAATGCTATTGCTAAAGGAGACTTTCCAACTTGGACTTTCTATATCCAGGTAATGACAATGGCTCAAGCAGAGACCTGCAAATTCAATCCATTTGATCTGACTAAGGTTTGGTCACATGCAGAGTATCCACTTATTCCTGTTGGTAAATTGGTACTAGATAGAAACCCGAAGAACTACTTTGCTGAGGTGGAGCAAATTGCTTTCAGCCCAGCTCATCTGGTACCAGGAATTGAGCCATCACCTGATAAGATGTTACAAGGACGTCTCTTTTCCTACAGTGACACTCATCGCCACAGACTGGGTGCAAATTACTTGCAGATACCTGTCAACTGCCCCTATCGTGTGACTGTGGCAAACTACCAGAGAGATGGCCCACAGAATATGTGCAACCAAGACAGCAGTCCAAACTATTTCCCTAACTCTTTCTCTGGACCGCAAGAGTGCCCACGTGCCCAGCGCCTGCAGCCTAGATACAACGTCAGTGGCGATGTGGATAGATATGACAGTGGTCAAACTGAAGACAACTTCTCCCAAGCCACCGCACTGTATAAGCAAGTTATGGATGATGCTGAGAAGAAGAGACTTGTGGATAATATTGTTGACCACTTGAAAGGTGCTGCCGGCTTCCTTCAAGAGAGAGCTATTAAAGTTTTCACTCAAGTGCATCCTGATCTTGGAAGCAAGATTGCAGCTGGCCTTGCACCTTACAAGAAATACCATGCTAACTTGTAACAAAAATATAAAATTGGAAATGGGGTGCTATTTTACATACAAAACAATTAACTAATTGTAGGAAACATGGTACTTATTACTATGTTAATTTTTATTATTTTATTGTATTCAATATACATTTATATGATGATGTTTCATGAGTAATTTTAAAATTTAAAGGGCTGATTTTTACATTTTATCTGGTTCTGTATAGCTGACTTGCTTTTAATGGGTAAATATACAATTGTTTTTAAATATTGGATTATTGTCTTACTTCTAGATGTTTGTTTAATTTGACTTGCATGGATTTGAATAAAACCTACTTCTATATTATACACATATTTCCAACACAGCTTAGTGTTGGAAAGATGTCTGTAATATAGAAGGGTTGATGCCATACTGATAAATAAAATTTTGTGGCATTCTATTGATTCTGTATTTATCTGAAACTATTGAATCTATTTGAAAGTAGGGTTTACTTAATTACTTTATGCTGTTTCGCAAGGAATTTATTAGTTTTATATTATCAAGACAAAAATGTATTGCTTTCTTAAATTATTCATATGATACTTGGAATTATATTTTTGATATTATTTGCAAGTGTGCGCGTTATATGGGTCATGTTTACGAATCCCCGGTAATAGCCCTAGTTTTGTATTATAAAAATAGCACAGCAATACACAGGATAACACATATACATTGAGATGACTGAAACCTCAGGCAGTTTTGTGATTTACTAAGCATACATACACAATTTTACGCCTTGCGGGGTAGGCACGTACAACAGAGCGCCATTTAGGCTTATTCTTACACCACATACACTAAGCATATATTTGAATAATTATCAAACTGGTGGTAAAGAAAGCATCTCGTAATAAATAAATAAATAAATAAATATATATATATATACACTGCTACATTCTTGTAATGGTAATGTAAAAAATAAGTTACTTTAATATTTGAAATTTTTTTAATTCCTTCGAGACATGTGCTTTGTTAAATTTCTGTTTAACAGTCTAAACATTTTATTTAGTACATACGAACGCCTTCGTGTTCTGTACCGTAAAGGTTTTTCGGTATTTGGTAAAATTGGCCGAAACTCGTTGCTTTTCACATTGTTTGAGTTAGAATTAAGTTTTATGTTTCGTTTGCGGTAACTCTGAAAAAATATGCAATCCTGTTTTTCTTTACTCTTCAGTATAGCATCTATATCATCGATTTTATGTATAATATCGGCATTTTGCTTCATTAAGCTATCAGTTATAGTTTTAATATGTATCAAGTCACTATTTATCTTAGGCAGTTGAATTTTGTTGACCAATTCGAACTTCTCACCTAAAGATGTAATAGCAGAAAATAGATGAACATTCCCTTTGTATTCTAACTTTTCAGCTTGCAATTTCTTGCCGTAATTTTGACAAAGGGTGCACTTCCATTGATAGCCCCTGTCACCTGCAGCTGATTCCTGATGGTCTTTATGTGAGTCTGCCACGCAATTTATGTGACATTTTGATTCGCAGGTTGCACACTTAAGACCTTCATTACGCCGTAAGAATCTTCGACAACGGGAGCAAATCATTCTGAAACTAAAAGGGCAAATAATATTCAATCGTCAGTACATTGCTGTAAATAATATGTATAAAGCCAAATAGCTTCAAGACCCATAGTTCAAGTATTGGAAGCAGAAAAGGACCTAAAATATTAAAAGGGAAAAATCGAATCCAATAGATGTTTTCAGTCCAAAAATTGCGCACAGGGCTGATAAATATATCGATGTGACTATTTGTACGGGTACTGGACGAATAAATTATATCTATTCGTACAGTTATTCATTTTTTTTTAAATTAAGAATGAATTGGATGATTGGCTTGTTTTTTAATTAGGTTTTTTTTTAATGACATGTTTTAAAGAATTATTGAAGACATGAAAATAAAAATAATTACATAAATTCTAAAATGAGGGTGGGGTATAGATACACGGCACATTTATTTATTATGAACAAATCGGAACATTTTTAATATAGGCAGGCTAAGGCGGGTGCGAGGCGAAGCGGAGCAGTCGCCTTAGCCTTCGTGGTTATTTTTTTTATAACCACCCAAAAATAATTTTCCGACACATACACGATTAGTCCCTATGTGTACTGGCACTGTAAATTACGGAACAAGAACTGCTTATATGTTACTACAAAGTATACGCGAGTATTTGCGTACTGCTCTTGTATGGATTGGAAGAACTTCGTAAAATACTTATTTTCAATCTTTAATTAGGTTAGGTTAGGTTTTTTTTTAATATCCGCTCTCCGGACGAACGAGGTTATCCGGGCTTAGTACCCGTATTAATAATTATAAATTGTTCGTATGGTAACCGTATTAATAATTATAAATTGTTCGTACAGTACCTGTATTAATAGACTCAGCCATTCGGTGTGACTATTTGTACGGGTACTGGACGAATAAATTATGTTTATTCGTACGGTAACCGTACGAATAGATTCAGCCTAAATATATAGTGTATCATCTATGGCAGATAACTTGAAACTTACGTAATTGTACAACATATAAAACTTCTGGTTAGATAAACGCTTACATTTATAAATTATTTTTCCAAATGCTTAAAATACATTAAAACTAGAAAAATAAGTAAAAAAAACTAAGCTTTAACAAAACATTACTCTCATAATGTTATCACAAATTAATGTCATTATGTCACTTGATTGCTCTATGCAAAGAGTATACATTGAATATATAGAGAGCTCTATGGGTTGATCTGGAAAAGTTAATTAAATATAAAAACTACAGATAAAAGGATATAATAATATCAATAAACACATAACAATTGTTTTACGAAAGTTTCAAAGAGTTTCTGGTTTCCTACTTTATTTTGAAAAAAAGACAGTTGTAGGGTTGGAGAGTAGATTATTTTTAGGGTTGTAACGGAGGCGTTCTTAGCGGAGGCGGAGGCGGATGCGGAGGCGACGGGTTTCACCTCCGCGGATGCGGAGGTTAACGGAGGCAGAGGAGGAAGAGAAAGTGAAAAAATAATAGTTTATGGTTTATTAAAACTATCAATAGTACAAAATATTTAATTATTTTAATTATTATTAATTAAAATATAAATTTATTTAATTAATTTTAGACAGATTGAATCTTGTCGCGTATCATTCATTTGACAAATGACGTTCTCACGCCCCCTGCTCCACCCCAACCGCGCTCCCGCCGCGCACGCGTTGATTCTAGTTCGATTGACGCGCGCCTGACTAATGGTGGAAAATATAACCATTAACCAATAAATTTACCAATAAAAAAATTACCATTCTATTCGATAAATAAAATTAAGCAAGACGGTTAAAATTTAAAAATACCATTTAACAAATGCACTGCGTGTAGTCGCGTAGATAATTATTGGAAATTATATACATGCAAGTTTCAACTTTATAATCATTAAAACATAAGATTTATTTTCGCTTTGCAGATGTTTTCACCTTATCGTGTAAATATAAAATTTTGATGATTTGATTGTTTGCTCTATGGCCCTCAAAATAAAGCACAATATTTAACTTGGTGTTTTTTACAGTTAATAATATTTTTATTTGTTAGAAAATGAAATGAAACGATATTTTTAAGTTAGCGATCGCGAAGATAACGTGATTGGTTGATTTTTTAAACGTAATATATTGTTTGGTAATTTATATTACGGCGGGTCAGTGCATATTTTCTATTGTTTTGGTAAAGTTGTGTTTTTGTATATTCAGTATTTTCAACCAATAAAAATATCGGTAAAAAATATCTATTACCAAGTAACAAATAGATAAATTCGACCGTTAACGCCATCTCTAGGCCTGAGTCGTCACAAGCGTCACTGCTTGCGTATGATTAGTAAATAAACCTCCGTTATGACTCCGCAAAAATTACACGGATGCGGAGGCGGAGGTACGATTTCTTGCGGAACTTCCGCAGTAACGGAGGCGGAAGCGAAGTTCCGTTACTACCCTAGTTATTTTAAACTATGCTAAATATGTAGTATCCAGAGCATCTACCTTATGAAAACGATTTATGAACTTTTGATTTTTATTTTACATAGAAGAATAATAATGTTCTTAATCATGGAGTAAATGCTGTGTGCGAGTCGTGTTCACACATATAAGATTTCTGTATAATTTTCTTTGAAGCCAGGGTAGGGTCACGACTTTCAATAAGTAATCCGTAAGATTCAATTTTGAAATAATAATAATCTAACTTAAAAAACCAATCAAGTTTTTTTTATACGGAACCGTTTTAAGTATTGATAATTAGCAGAATGCAATAATGCGTAACATAAGTGGTTGTACTCTATCTGATGATATTTATTCAAAATATTGTTAAAATATCTACGTAAGCGTCATCCACTTTAGCAAATATTTGATTATAATAAATGTTTTTATGTAAATAAAAAATATTTTTGTTATGCATTAATAGACTTCATCATTTAATATTTTAAATGATGATATTCCTAAATATGTAAGTTCCTGTAACTACCTAGCTAGCTGTGATACTCAGATAATTTAGATCAGGGGAATGAATCGTAAATTGTCAGGATTCACATACCACATCAGGATTTAGAAATCAAATCTTCGCCACATATAGCTTTCTTGGTCTTAGTTAATGTTGTTACAATTATCATTATGCATAATAATATATCAGCCAATAAATGTCCCACTGCTGGGCTCGAATCTCCCATTATAGGGGAATGGACAGTATACCCGCCACGCTTACCCAAGGCGGCTTGGCAGATTTGACAAATCGGTTATCTCGGTGTGTAGGTTGCATCACGATGTTATCCCTCACCGTTATTAGCACGTGGTAATTGTAACAAAATGCGCATTAGAGCAGAAAACTAAGTGGTGCGTGCGTTCCGGCCAGGATCGAACCAGCGTTCTTTGAGTTTGGGACGCGTGAGCTAGCCATTACGACCACGACTTATCATTATCATTATGACAATGAAGAAAATATAGTGAAGATACTTGCACATTTTAATTACCCACATATATATAGTATATACTAGAGTTTGCCTTGGACAAACGTAGCTGGTAAATGGTCCATTTCCACAAACAAGCAGGGGGAACAGAAATAAACCTAAATTATACTAACTTTTCTAAGGCATGCTGACGTGTGTTGACTGTTGATGTATGTAACACCTTTACATACCATTCAATTAATATTACAATAAATGAGGTAAGTGGTCGCACAGACTGGGTTAATTCCACGGTAACCACGGTAGCAGCGTAGGCCACACATGGATCCCGCGGCCCCAGCATATGACAACTGGAGGAGCACCGGATTGATTAGTGGGTATTCTAGCAGAACAGCCGGTGAATCTCATACTGTCCTCGGAGAAATTCGTCGAGATCACAAACATTCCATGGTTGCTTTTTTTACCTACGGATCCATTAAAAGCATTTAATCAAAAACATCGCAAACTAGTTTAAAAGAAATCGTTCGTAATAGTTTTCGATGGAAATATTTTTCAAAGTTCTCAGTAAGTTATCTAGTCATTGTTTAAAAATTAGAGAAGTGGACAAAATGAATTGAAATTGCAGTTTACATCTCACTAATTGTAGACATTATTAAAAAGTTAATAAGGAACATTGTGATTGCTGTCTTTTCAAGATCTGACCTTTCTGACCTTTAAAACTCCCCCCTAATTGTATTTATTTTTTCTCGAATTTGTATAGCGATAACACCTTACTCAATTTACATTCCAGGAGTTTCTGGAAAAATGATCGTGACATAGGTAGTACAATGACTGATGGACGGAGAATATTTTATAAGGGCCCCATTTTTACCAAACTAGCTATAGAACCTTGACAAGTAATTAAAATGGTTTATGTTGAAATAGGAAATTGGTTTTTAATTTAAAATATTTTATAAAAACATGCCATCTGATGTTGTCGATGTTTTACGTACAACGTATAATGCCTGTGCTGCATCTGGGGATAATGGTAGTGTTAGTGTCCCTTTGACGCAGATGTATCGACATCTATTTTTCATATCCCTAAATGAAAAGGGCGACCCACCCCTAAATATATTTTTTTTATTTTGATATTTTTGTGATTAGGAATTAAAAATACATACAACCCAAAATTTTCATCCATCTACCACTAACCACTACTTGTTAATAGCATTATAGTATTTTAATAATTTTCTTCTGGGATGATTTAGAGTCAAATTTGGACAAGGTAGTAGGCGCTGCAATCGAGTACCAGAACTTAGGTGGCTTTTTGTTGTTGTATGTGTTCAAGTATGTCCCGGAATTTTAACGATTATCGACGAAATTAACGATGGGACCCAGTAGGTGGCGCCGCGATACTCCTAAACGGTGGGCGTGATTTTGATGAAGTTTTCTGTTCGTTCAGGTGGATTTGAGAATAGTTTAGATTAACATTGGTCCCGGTAGATGGCGTTGGAATCGGGTTCAAGATGTTTATTTTTTAAAGGCGGGACAACGTTGGGTACAGCTAGTGTATTTATAAAATTAAGAGTGGTGTGGCAAGGGCACGCCATTGGAATTAACAGTATCCCGAATTCAGATAACCTTACGATTGAGACGATATTGTACGGCGATTTTGATGAGATAGTGACAGCAAAATTGGGTCTCATGTGGTAATCTTCGAGCGAGAACAAACTTTATAGCAAGCTCCTTAATGTTTTGTATTTGACCTTAACCAATAGATGGCGAGATTTTCGCTTCTTTACTAGTAAATAGTGCCGACCCTCGTAATTCTTAAATTAAAGGATGGAAATTCAGAAAAACTCAAATGTTAAATCTTAACAAGTATCTATTTTTTTAATATTTGGCTTCTTTGGTTTAATAAATAATAAGTTTCAAATGATAATAAAACAGCAATAACACATTGCGAGCGTTGTAAATACTATAGTATGTATCTAGGTATGTATATACTACATAAAAAGTAAGTACAAAAAAAGTTTATAATTAGGGTTATTCATAAGTAGTTGTGTAGGTGTTTAAATAAGTACTAATATCTGAACAATATATGAAACATCTAAAAATGAAACTAGTAATATATATATATATATATATATATATATATATATATATATATATATATATATATATATATATATATATATATATATACATATATATTTACGATCTTCAAAAAATGCTTAATGATGAGATACATTTTACAAGAATTTATTCTCATTTCTAGCAATATATCCCTTTACATTACATAACTCATATTAGAGGACTAAGAGGTTTAAAAAAAAAAACAAGCCTACATTATTCTCGTATATGAGTTGTTTTATATCGTTGCAAATATATAACAAAAACAATGAATTTAACAAGAAGAAAAGCATTTTTAATCTTCAACAGACCGCAGAAAGATCGCAAACTAATTAGATCCGCTACTAGTAGGAGAAGAGTGTATTATTCAAACATTTTAATATAGTTAGGAACACAATTATTATTGTAAAAACCCTAAATCAAATTATTCACGAGACATACCTTGCGGGTAGAGCTTGAATACCTAGTAAGATTTTTCCTGTCTTCGACTTCCTCAAGTAATATTTTACTTAATAATTCGATGTGGTATAATCACATGTTACATACGTCTTAATATATTCTATCGTCACATACCGGTTTAGTAGTCATAGTGTAAAATTTGTAAAGGGCCTTCTAGATCATCTAAGTATTTGTTTCAAATGTAACATGTAAATTACATGTCTTAAAATATAATTTACGAACCCTCTTAGAATTCTACTACCGGGGTCTCCCAGAGGGATGTACAAGTAAAAAATGATGAATGAAAAAGATGTTTATATTCAAAATACTTCTGGGATAACAGTGGTCATGTGTGCTATTAGCTTCTTAGTTTTAATTTAGGGACACGAATATACCAGTTATGATATAGCAACTAAGTACTATTTATTGTTTGTAATGTCATTTAAAAAATATCTGAGTAATTAATTTAAAATCAAGCATTACAATACAATCGTGTTGCTGCTAATATTGTAGTCGAAATGCGGATATTATTATTAAAAGTGTTCAATAAAAACAATAACACGATACAAGTGCTATGAAAAGTCGCACCTAGACGCAAGTAGCAATGTAGCATTACAAACAATAAATGAGAGAGGTGTATAGACTAAGTCCATTTGCTTATTAACCGCGACAAACGACAATAAAAACCAGCAACTAAAGCTTACATTTTCATTTCGGTTTTTGCCTCCGAGGAGGTGAGATCATCTGCATGCGATGTCAAACAGCCTCGATCGATTCGATATCTCAACTAAAAGAATGATGTTTGTTAAATTAGCATTTGCATTAGTTGTTTTGAGTGGTGTTGCAGGCGAAGGGCAACCAGTGGTTCAAACACCCTTAGGGAATCTCAGTGGTTATTATATGAAAACTAGAGGAGGGAGACAGGTATCTGCTTTCACCGCCATACCTTACGCATTGCCTCCAGTAGAACAACTAAGGTTCAAGGTAATTTTCACTTATTATTGCTTGTAGTGTGCATTGCAAAATTAAGCGAATTTACGCTAAAATTAAAAATCTGCTAAATAATATTTTTGATGATCAATAGGCCTGACAGTTTGAATTTTTTACAGCGCGATTATCACTTTTATCAATTAATCAATCTTTGAAGGATAGTCTTATTTACAAGCATTTCGTAACTTGTATTCACAATATTGTACAAGTGTTCACTGTATAGCTTAAGCGTTAAATTATGTTAAAACTTTGCTAAAACATAAGTCTCACCGATTAATCTATAAGGAAATAAGTAGGTACGTAATATAAGTTGCGTATTTCATCAATACATTCGCAGGCAATCAATTCAATTAAATGCAAATAAATTCAGTGACGTTTAAAAGTATAAGCCGAAAGTTTTTTCGTAACAATATTCTTGATCGAACCACCTGTACGGCTCAGGTAAGTTGTTGCATAAAAAATATCCATAAATAAGTAAATTATGCGTGAAAGTGTTTTTATTTTTTGTATTGATCAAGCACAGCAGTCACACTGACGGCCCGACTGTGACGGAAAGTGGTTACCATCGCCTATGGACATTAGCAATACCAGAGGTCCTGCCAATGTGCTGCCGGCCTTGAAAGTAAAACTGTAACCTGGCCACTTAAGCCGGAATACAACTCAAAGTTGTTATGACAGCATACTCTAGACCAGGGATGGTATAAATCCAGACGGGCAAATGCCCTACAATCTGGCTGTGGGTTGTTTTGCCCCCATTTATAAAAGGCCGCCCGGCCACTGAAATTATTATTCTTTTTCCATTCCTGCACGGAGGAAAAATTTCAAAGGAAAAAAGAAAGTATTAGTTCAGTCTCTTTCTACTTACCTATATACTTTGTTTATAATAACTTTATAATATTAAGACAATTTATATGGCATTGTCAATAAGTAAATTAATAATGTACTTACATACGTAGTTCATAGTTCAATAACGAATTTTTTGTTTTATTCTTTTATGTGAAGTCTTTAGTTCACAATAGATACACAGTGGTGAAGTAGAGACTCAGTCAATTACTGTAAGGTCTATGGTATCAAAAATAGAATTTTTCGATCTAAGTAATTAAATTACCTATAAATAAACTACTAAAACTAACATTAAAATTAATAAATAAAACTATAAAAAAAACAAATAAAATTTTATTTGTAAAATTACAAGTCTTAGTAGCTTCTTTTTAATTTTTCTTTCGTTTAGTTCAAAAGTACACATATACTTGTTAAATTGGCGTGCAAATGTGACAATTATTATGTAGATAACAATAATATTTATTCATTTCTGTAATTAATAAATTAATTTAATTATTAACGAAAGGTTATAATTTTACAATGAGCAAGTACATACGTAAATAAAATGTCATTATTACTTTTATTATAATAATGTGATTTATTAAAATGTTTTGTATGCAAGTAATAGAATAAAAGAACTTAGCAAGTAACAGAATAAAAGCGCTTATTGACTAACAAATTGAATAATTTCTTTTTAAACTATTTATTAGGTAACTCTTAGGGAGGATTCGATCAAACACAAAGTTACACCAGTTTACGTATTACTGGAATTATTTTACTTTTGGATAACGTCGACTGCATTTTTGCGTGTAATTCTAGGAATAAGTTCCGTATTCTCACTCTATTTTCAATGAAAGAATGAAGAACAAATTAATAACAATTATAACATACTACTTCGTCTCAGTCGACGCGGTCAGAGTGATTCTAATATCTCAAAATAATAGTAATTTCAAAGTGAAAAATGAAATATCCTTTAGTTTAGAAAATGTATGAAATAGACTCTGATTATGGTTTACTGTATTTATCGTTTTAAAATAAACATTTATATGTATATAAAACTAGTGTCTACCCCGTTAATACAGGTTATATTGTATGAATTTTTTATTTTATTTTATGTTAGTGTTATTTTATCCCGGAAGATTTACTTCACCTTACATCGCAAACTATCCCATTTCCCGGGGTGAACAGTATGTATGTCCATTTTCGATATGAAAACTACATTAAAAAAATTACAGCCAAACGGAACCAGTACTCCTAGTAATTTTTCCATGAAGTCTTGGCAGACTGATAGATCAAGTTACTATCGTATTCTTTTACATGATATTTTTTTATATCTATAAACTTGAGAAATGATTTGTCTCCCATACCAACTTTCATCCTCTATTTCAACCCATTCTTGTTTTATTTATCTTTCCCCTGTCTATTTATCTGTAAACTTCATAAATGACAAAAAGGACCAAAATGACCTAAATAACCAAAAGGAGCTAAATAACCAAAATTACCAAATTGATCATAGTTACAAAATGACCAAAATAGTCGATTCTTTGTCCGATAGCAATACATACATACATACATACATAACTTCACGCCAGGTCCCTTGCGGGGTAGGCACGAACAACAGAGCGCCATTTAGGCTTATTCTTACACACCTCACTTGCTTCTTTGACATTCATAGTTCTTGTCATGCACGCTCGTCTGTTTTTAAGGCTCCTGACATCACCTTCTGCTAGTACACGATCAATTTGATCATGGAAGGTGTGTCGTGGCCTTCCGCGACTTCTGCATCCATCCACTTTTGCATTGTATATCTGTTTGGTCATTCTTTCATCATACATTCTTTCCACATGCCCGAACCACCGGAGCATTCCTTTCCTTACCTTCACCCCGACACTCTCTCTCATAGCAATACATTACCTAAAAATAAATTTTACTCTTGGAGAATATTCATTATTCTATAAAATTTCAGGTATAATGATTTACTCTCGGATAGCTATCTTATTCATAGTTCAGTAGTTGGTAAAATATAAAATTGATTTACTCTAGTGTCACGAATAGAATCACGATTTATTCTTAGATTGTAATTTACACTTGTTTGGTCGAATCGAGCCTTAATGACTTATGAATTCTATAGTATATCTTTACGTTGGTTTTATAGGTATATATTTTCTTTGATAATTCGAAATAAGCTTGTAGCGGATTTTTTTAGGGAAGTATATGTTTGACTACTGTCTCATCTGATGTTGAGTAATGACGCAGTTTAGGATGGAGCACGCTTACCTAGAAGATACCTATTCACTCGTAACGTGAAAACTTCAAGATTGTATTTATCAGGAAAACAGACTGGCAAATTATTATCCGGGAATATTAGTCTGTGTAAAGATATCCCGCGAAAATTAGATTAAATACCGCTCGCTGAACCTACCTAAAATAAAACTAATACATAAAAAACTAACAAATCTAATTTTTTTTACGGTATGTACTTTTTTATATAGACCTTTCCGAAGTCTTATAACCTATATCAGTATCTCAATTTATGCATTTATTTATTAATTGCCGCTCTGTCCGTGTATTTCAGTCTAACGACACTAGGGGAAGATGACCTGCTGACCTAGGACTAATTTAGAGCTATATTTGCTTGTTTTTTAATTAATTTTAGTGAATTTCGTGATAGCGAAATGGCCAGAGCACGCGTCCAGGACTCGAAGGGTGCGGATACGATTCCTAGCCAGAACGCATGCATCATTTAGTTTTCTAAAATAAGCGCATATTGTAACAAATACCACGTGATCATAACGGGAAAGTAGGCATTAAGCAAGTGATAAAACAGACACATTGGGGTAATCAATGTACCAAACCTGTCAGCCGAGTATAATGTTCGTTCCCCAATAGTGGCAAGCCCGAACCCAGCAGTAGGACGTTTCTGAGCTGTTATTATTATTATTATAAGTGCTTTCCAGATTTAACATTTATATAATTTTTATGCCGTTGTGTATATATACATAGTTCTGTTGTTGTAGTTCTAAATAGATATTTTTATTTCTATATTTTTCTAAATAATAAAACCTTAAAAAGCGAAAAAAGAATGAGTTGTAACGCAAACCAGTTATGTAGGATTTTAGAAGCTTTTCAGAATTGCCTTTTTATACAATAATTAATAGTGGACATTCGTCTCTTTTCACAAAATTACTTATACATTAAATTATACAAATGTATAAAGTTTGATATTATAATTTTTGTACGGATGTTCAAAATGTTATATTATGATACTTGTATATATATATATATAATATAATAAGTATATATCATATACTTATTATATTATACAAGTATTTTATGTAAAAATATTATAAACTCATGTAATACAAACCTTACTACTAAATATACTACACTATATACTTACTACTACTATATACTTACTATAAACATAATTAGGTAGGTAGTAGGTAGTTTTATAGTATAGGTTATGATTATAAACTACAAATGATGACAACAAACAATGAAACTTATTGTACTGTGTCTGGTTTTCAATTTTTCTCACGGGCCATAAAAAATAATGCAGCAATGTATTGTTTAGTATTTTACGTTATGGTGGCTCAAAGAATAAGGCAACCGCTACGCATTTCATAACGTTCGCTCGAATACCCGTAACGAATTTACCGCATTGGAATGTTTCCAGAATCTTAAAATTACTCACTGATCATAAAGAACAACATAGTAGGGACACCTGCAAGATTATATATTTGTATAACACGCTAACTTGTAAAACTGCAGTGAATTCGTGAATGTATTGTTAATTCCATAGGCATGGCTTAAGCCCAGCTAAGGTTTATGAGCTGCTTATTTTATCTTTAATATTGAAATCGTTAGAGGAACGTCTACCTAAATCTGTCCAATGTACCTACAAATATTATGCATGGCATTGTGGTTGCGAATATGAAATTTAGAACACTCATCCCTTCAACTGACGTAGCCAGATTATGCAACTTGTCATGTAATAGTCGTAAAATACTATTTGGCGTCACAAAATACCGGCGAGTATCATTAAAATAACTTTATCAATAAAATGTAATAAAATAATAATTTTATAAACACAGTGTCCACATCGATAGTAGGCAATGTCAAATTTGGAATGTTTAATAGCTATAATGTATATTAAGTATGATATGACCGCGATTACGTCCACGCTTGACTTGAAATTCCCGCGGGATTCGTAGCACACAAAGTACTGCAACTATCGTTTTAGTGAAAGCTGTGTTGGAATAAGCTATTTCTTAAGCACCCGAATAATTACAAACCGGTCCCGGAAAAATTCCTGCGGGATTCCCAGGATAAAAACATATCACACATCTTATTACATAAAATTATCTTTCGATCAGTGAAAAAATGTATTGGATTTTTTTTAATATGGCCATTTTAAATCATTCCCAGAAAAATTGCCGCGGGATTATCAGGATAAAAAGTAGCGCAATTTTATGTTATTTTAAGTTGCATTTAAAAAAGTGATTCAACATTACTATTTAAATAATAACTTGAGTTTTAGTATATAAGCGGACAAATACAGTGACGCTTTTAAGCTGGCTGTTTAGGGTTCTGTAAACATTTTAGTTCATACGAAACCCCCATGTGCCGAATGCCTTTTTATACATTCATAATTAAACTATTTTAAATTGCCTTCATATTGCCACCCTGAAAATATTCGCAGCCTAGGTCCCGGCCTATACATTACATCCAGCACTGGACAAATGAAAAAATCTTTGGGATTTAAATATGTATTATATTGATAGTAGTATTCATGTATCTATCTGTATATTACTTTTGCTGGTAAAAAAAACATCGAACTAGATTTTCTTTAGATATCAAAAAACATTAAAAAATATTATCGTATTATCGTTAGAATTGATACTTATTTCAATAAATGTTATAACATGATTATTCGCTATTATTAATCCTTGAGTAAGATATGAGGAAAATATCTAGTCGTATCTTTGTTGTAAGCATATTAGATAAGTACTCAATAATTTTCTTGTAAAATTCCATTCACAGGCCCCCGTTTCCGTGAAACCATGGGAAGGAACGCTAGACGCAACAAAAGTCACTCCAGTGTGTGTTCAACGGAATCCATACATCCGGCAAGCTAATATTGTAGGCCAGGAAGACTGTCTGTTTTTGAATATTTACTCACCTGTTGAGTTCAATGTAAGTACAGTAACTAATGACTATCCTCATTATTTAACTTTAATATTAATTTTAAGGAATCAAATAAAGTACAGCTATTTCCATGAAATTAAAATAATTAATCACGTATCAATTTACGCATAGAATTCGGTATTCCAGTTTGAGTTTCCGTAAAGATTTATTCGACTATGTACCTCTGTCTACTCCATATCTCAACAGCTATTCAACCGATATTATTCGAATCTATTTTATTTTATTAGAGGCGCTAATAGCTATCATTAATAATAACTAGAAATAAGTTCGTGTAAGAGAAGCTATTAATAAGCCTCCATAGATAACAGTAAAAATGTAAATAGAAAAATAAAATGAAAATTTAACAAAGAAACAATAATAAACAATGTGCATAAATTGCGCTAAACAATGCTACACTATTAATAAATAGGTCTGAGTCTATATTTTCCAACTTACTTAACTTATTAAATTCATTTGCTGTTCTGATACAGAACTTTTCCGTTATAAGAATTTTTAAGCCTTGTTTATATTTTTTTCTGAATTTTCCGGCCTGTAATTTAAAAGTAAGAAATATTGTACGACTAAAATGAAATTTCTTACCATCTATGAAAAATAAATAAAATCAGCCAAAGGCATACAATGACCTCGCCAAGAAACTTTAAATAGTTAATACCCAATATCTCAAAAACTTTTTATCTTATGTTATTCAAACCAATTATCTTTACGTCTTTTTAAGGTTCTGTACCTATTAGGCAATAACAAAACCCTTTGTTTTCATTATATGCATCTGTCTGCCCATTTGTCTTTGTATGTCACAGTAATTTTTCTCGGAAATTATTAGATCTATAAAACAACATTTATTAGAGTTTACAATAAGCTAAAGAAATTTATAAATAATCGAATACAAGAAAAAAAAGAAAACTTAACTTATTTGTATTATATTCTAGCCAAAGTCCCTCAAGACTATAAGGAGAATACTGAGCCCAGATCACCGTCTTCTATGGGTAAGGTGCCCAGAAGGCTGGCTACGTTTCCTTGCTGGATCGCCATACTGATCCGGTGCCCGAGGTGCTTATCAGCCTTCTGATCACCTGATTATTACATTTTATATACTTAAAATATATTAAATCTATATGAATGTAATAACATAATAGTAAGGACATTATTTTCTCTAAATTTTGACAGTAAAAAATTGAATAAAGATTTAAATCCTAGGATGTGTACACGAACTTGCTGCCAGTGATGGTTTTTATTCACGGCGGCGGTTGGATGTGTGGCGATTCTACAACTGAAATGTACGGGCCTGAGTTTCTTCTCGATAGGGATGTTATCCTCGTGACGATAAACTACCGTTTAGGTAAGGCTTCATAAATCGTAACTATTAATATCACATATTATTATAATATGACGGCTTCTGTGGTTGTGTGGGCTAAGCCTTTGCCGGCCTAGCTCAATGCAACGCATAGGTTCTCGGTTCAATTCCTGGTATAGTACATTTTCTCCGTTATTTACTATAGTCTGGGTGCCTGGGATCGGCTCCAGAGTTGTACGCTGTATAAGTATTACCCATAACACAAGCGTGACTTGCTTAATTTGGGGATATACAATATGTGTGTTTGTCTGCCGATTATTTATTAATTCAGTTTGAACTCTAGTTTTGAGTTTCAGTTTCTTTTTTTAGTTTATGGGGTCCAGCGTCTTTTGTGTTGATATTGACAGTTCCAATTTTAGAAAAGAGATATTGATAATTTATTAAACAAGATCATAAAAAAGTTAGTGTCGTCGGAGAAGGACTTTATCAACAAATACAATCTAGCTAGACTCTATTAGTAGACGACACTACAAGCCAGCGACTTTGATTTGATTTTGAATACTAAACGCACATATTTCTAGCCACCTAAATTATAATTTTGCTATTTATCTCCACACGTTACTATCAGCGGTAGTTGGACGCTACGTGAGTCTTATATCTCACGTCGCATAAAAGTGGCGTCGGAACTGAGGTCTTACTCTCAAACATCTTGCGTTGTTCATTTTTGTATTAGCCCTTTTTTTAAATTTATGTTCTTTTTCCATTGTATGTTCCATTTATGTTTGTGTTACACAGACTATATTATTGTAGTTTTAATCTTCATTGACTTGACTCTTTCGGGCTGAGTAGACGAAATCGAACGACTAAACGCGTTTGAGGGTAAGCTTTCTCTGGTTTTACGAACATTTTCACGCAATTCTTTGGTAGTGGAGATATTTAATCAATATTTTCTTGTAAAGTCTTATTTTTCTTGTATTCTTATAATGAATACTATAGAATAAAGAACATCTTAACACTACAGTGCACGCGAATATTTTGATACAATTCCATAAATTTATTCGCAAACTGGAAAGTTAGGATTAAAAATATGAAATACTAGTTTTAAAAGTTTATTTATAATAAAATTCAATTAGCAATAAGCCCCACCTTTTTTATATTGTATTAATATTTGTAGGGGGTATGCTAAATAATAACTTTAACGTAGTATGCTAAATAAATAAATAAATAATAAGTAGTATGCTAAAGAATAATTTTAACCCATGGACATCTGACATCTTACGCTTCGTGATCACAGCTACTAAAAAGTGGCCGAAATACCGAAATGAAAATCAAACAAAATGCCGAGCTTAAAACGTAATTTTATTCAATAAATATTTAAAACTAATTTTATAAATTACTTATTAATTGACAATTCTTTTTTATTTATTTATGTACTTATTATTTTCTTTTAAAACGAATATCAAAAAAACATCACACCTAATATAAATTTAGAACAATTCACAGACAGCTTGGCGGCCGACACATTATATTTTGCTTTAATAATTTTGAATTAAAAATCCAAACAGCAGTTTATTTTATTGGCAGACCTTTTTATGTTTAACTCTAATTTCTTCAGGACCACTGGGATACTTGTCAACGCAAGACAAACATTGTCCTGGAAATAACGGGCTTAAAGATCAGCAAGAAGCGCTAAGGTTCATCCAAAAGAATATCGCGAGTTTTGGCGGCGATAAAAACTCAGTAACAATATTTGGAGAAAGCGCTGGTGGTGCTAGTGTTCATTTTCATATGATTTCACCTACAAGCGAAGGTAATTTTAAGGTATATATTATGTGCGTAGATCATCTTACACCATCTCGACACATTAGTGACATGACCATTCCAATGGCGTTAGTACTTATATTTGTTTGTATTTTCGTTGTTTCACTTCTATCAGTGAACAAAGAGCAATTTGAAAACCACTGTCAGGAGGAAATCTCATCATTTAGATTATCCTGCTAATCGGCGTTGAACAGGCATAGTGAGTATACAATCCCCCTCATACAAAAAGAAACAGCCCTGCAAAATGGACATTTATGGATTGATCTTAGTATTTGTTCATTAAAACATTTTAGATTAAATAATTAGTAAATATTTATTTAGTTATTCATTATATTATACAAAACCAATTTTAATTGGTTAAACAATAACGAGTATTAACGTGCATAAAAACAAAGATGTTTTGATTCACTACCCTACTTCATATTATAACGTTACGTGAAGTAACAACTCTTTTATTTAGGTGACACAGATACTATAAAGTATCTTTATGATTCTTGAACAAAAGATTTGTCAATCTTATAGTGTTTGAAATTAACGTGTACAAATTAAAAAAAAAATGCAATTTTATTGGCATATGTATAGATAGGCACGAAGATTATTAGCGTTAGATTTTTAGAGTTATGCGGCAGGGCCGGGCCAAGATATCCCGTATTTGCGGAGTCTTTGTGCCCAAGTCAAAGCAGACCAACTACAAAAGAAATTGATTAGTTATTTGGGGAACAGATTTTACATTTCACCTCCATCAGGGCTCAATAAAGATGGGAAGCTAGCGAAAGGTTTCCTTAACATCGAAGACGACGCCTTGCTCTCATAATGAAGAATATTAACGACTGCAAGCAGTAGAAAAGAAAAACAGACCGCAAGTCCCGAAAGGGATGCTCCAGATCCACTAAGTTTTAACGGGATGAAAAAGATAAATTCGAATACATTTTTCAAATAATAGTTTTTTTAATAAGTTTTTCCTTTTAAGGTCTATTCCATAAGGCTATATCAGAATCCGGCACAGCGTTAGTGCCTTGGGCTGAAGCATCACCGGGTGAAGCACTAAGAAATGCATTTAAGTTAGCAAAGTTTATGGATTGTCCTCAAGCTCCTTCAGAACAGATGTTAGACTGCCTTCGATCTAAAGACAGCTACGACATCATCAACACAGAATATCGTTTTTATGTACGTGTTTTTACTAAATAAGAACAATTACTTTATTCGTGATAATTAAGGCATCTAAAATGTTGCGTACGTCGAGATTTCCTGTACCATAACGACGTGGAATTTTCAAAATGGTATCATAGAACTCCTTCATCTGTGCGTGTTCGTCGTGTCGTCTCGTTAGATGGTGACCGCAAATCTGAAACGATTTCAACTACAGCTACTGTGACGTACTGTGGGCAGTAAAATGCTAATGTTCGAGCCAGTCGTGTCCTATTATATAGATTACCTATATAACCTATTTTAGCCATTGAGTTACTTATATGTACTACATACCAGAGAAGCTATTCAAAACAAAAAAGTTCGAACTTGATGAAAGCGGGTGCCTGCGTGGGGCGAGCGTGCCGTGGACTCATGCGCTATAGATTATACATCGCAGAAGTGACGTGTCACAGCTTTTATACATACACAACTTTATTTGAATTCATACTTTATTAAAATTTATTAATAGGTACTTAAGTAAATAAACAAATGGTAAAGTATAAAAGAAAAATAAAATCGATCGTTATGCGTTTATTTAAGCTTAAATACTTTGACAATAGTTTTAAATCATATAAAATAAATTGGTGCATTTAAAGAATTAAATGTGCACTTAAGCTTCTATGAGTGCCACTTCAGTAAAAGTGCAGTAATTATTAAAATCTCAGTTTCCGTCATATATTTACAATTTTGTTGGATGATAACAACAAACTTATTAATGCGCAACGTCTTTTTCTTTTATAACTATCTGATCTTCAATTTTTCAGTATTTTTTAAAAGTGAAATCATCCTGTTTTAGTGTCATATTTTTCGTTATCCTTAAAATGCACGGAACCTATGTGCGTATGGTCAGAAGGTAGCTACGCTCTTTCGCTGTGATTCATTTGCAAAATTTAATCCATCCCTCTCACTTTTCATGATCCCAGGATACCTTCAAATCCAATCAGATCTATGATCTGTTTGGATTTGTAGTCATTACAAAAACACTCTATCGCTCACTATGCGAGGTCAGATAAATTGTACATTTCATAAAACAACTCATGGGAGTTAAAATAATTTCATTGTCTATAAACATTTATTAGGAATACATAAATACTATCGTTTGTCTCATCTGCGTAAGCACAAATTGTTACTCTATGAAATTCGACTGAACAGGCGCAGCGATGACGCCTTAAAATGGATAAAATTTAATTAAAATAAGTTGTTTCACCGACAATGCAACCAACTTACCGATGAAAAGTCACATTCTAAAAGCCCTTGAAATTTATTTGAGTGGTTTAAACATCACTTTAGTTTTAATAGTTACTTTTCACTCAAACACGTAAAGTATCGACAGCCCAGCGCAGACTAAACGAGTCATAGTCCATGGACCATAATAAATGAGTGCTCAAACAAACTAGTTAGACTTCTCGTACGTAGTACATTATACCTCGATGATTTTATCTAAGTAATGACTGGTCAGTCCGCTGTAGTTACAAAACAAACTTAATAAAGATAAATAAAATCATTGTTCATAGGCGTGTGGTTAAACATTATTTTGAAAAATTAAAATGTTTCTTAGTGACGTTTATGGAAACGTACTACGAAAATACTTCTCGATATAATTATGTTTATTGACTTGAGTTCTAAAGCAATATGGTAAGGTACTACGGGGAGATCACTCAATTTAGGTGGTTGTTTCCACGTGCAACTAGACACTGAACGATCCTAAAATTTCCTGCACTAATCGCTGGACGTCAGCTAACCTGGCTGTAAAATCTTTTCTATACGTTGGTGTATACATTTTATTTTGTACTTATCCTATCCCAAAATATTCGCGACTTAACTAAAAAGCTGTAATCAATTATTGAGGATTTTTTTTTGCAGTCTTGGGACTATGAACCAATGACTCCGTTCAAAGCCGTGGTGGAACCTGACTTTCCGGGAGCATTTATAACTAAAAACCCAAGGAAAATTCCAACCACTACCAGTGTTCCTTGGATGACCGGTTTGAATAAGGACGAAGGGTGTTTGAAATCTGTGTGTGAGTATTTGTGTTTATTTTAATCTTCTTTGATTGTTTTCGTGATTTGAGATATTTTCGATTACACACTTTTTAAAAGTTCCATAAACGAAACAAATATTGGACATTCGTTTTCATGGACTCCAGGGAACTTTTAATTGTGCATGGACTGACACATTCTTACCCACAGTACAAATTTACAAAACCTTTGATGACATCCTTTTGAAAACTACTTATACTGATGTGACTTAGATGATTAATTTGTGATAATTATGGGTATGCCTTGATCAAGGTAAAAAATATTTTATTAGTATAACAAGCTTGAACGCGTATAGTTGGCTGGGCCAAGGTCAAATACAAGTTTTGGCCCATCGACCACTCACTCTTGTGTGTATTTAATATGTGTATTTAATATGTATATACCATAACAAGGTCTATAAAATGGTTGGACTGTAGCTGTATTGCTAAAAGTGGGCCACGTGTGGTCATCTTGAACCAATCCAATTTTCTTTATATAATTGGATATTATTCTTAGGCAATCTTAGTTAATGGTTATATATGTAGTGCTTTTACCATTACTGGATTAATAAATTGTTGCATAATCGTAGTCATGCAAGTGTTGTCACCGTGTTATGCCTCCGTCCCATAAATATACATTATTATTTAACTCATTAGCTCACTATGTTCTTCGCATTTTCTGATAAATTTATTTTGCATATAGAGTTTATTTTTAGTCTTTAATGTATTTAAGGTTTTATTCTTTAGCCGAATACATTAAGCTTAGGTACTAGGTCTTCGAAATTGTAGAGGTTTGACTGGCACCAGACGATTAATTTCTCGTGACAAGTCAAAAGGTTACATTCCAAGAAATAATTTACATTTTCCATACAAAAACTATCAGCGAGTAGAAACAATGAATATCTTATAACAATTGTTAATTTTTTGCTCTCATATTATCATTTGAAAACAAAACTGCACACTATAAGGTCTCTCTTTAAATGCCCTCCAAAAACTTATTCTATAAATACGTCAATGTTTTACAGGGATTACAGCCAATAAAACAAGATATCATGAATTTATGTCTGGTTTTGAAACAATAGCACCAGTTACATTTTACTATGAAAACTCACCCTACGTTGATTACATTACACGCAAAATACGTAACCACTATTTTAAGGGAGACATTAATGAAGTGAAAAGGGGCCTATTGAACGTAAGTGTTATTACTGCTATTGTATTTCACTTATTATAACGTTAAAGCTTACAATCTCATATTTTAGATGTACTCGGATTCCTATTTTTCATATCCTGGCTTAGAAGCGGTGGAATTAGTTCTCAGCTACACAAAGAAGCCAGTTTACTTATACGAATTGGCGTATAGAGCGACGAACAGTTTTTCACAAGTTTTTGGCGATCCTGAAGAAGATTATGGTAGCTATTGCTTTTTGTTATTTATAAGGTAGAACAGATTTTGAGTACAAAGTGTAGGTAATTATAGAAATCCTGTATACCTAAAGCCACTGCAAAGCGGTCTATTCTTTGCTTGGATTATGATTTAAAAACGACACTAGATATTAAATCGACCTTTTATTGCATTAACCATATTTTTTAAAGATTAACATTTTAAATTTAAATAAAATACCTGGAATTAAATTTTCAAGATTCATTGTTATTCTTAGCGAATAGAAATAAATTTCATATTAATAATCTTCTATATATTAGTTATAATAAAATCCCCATTTGTGGTTAAAAAGTATGACACAGTCTTCCATTGGAGGACGAATATTTTTAATATAATATATAAAACGTAGTTCAAGAATGTTCATACATTTTGCATATATATTACAACGAACAAAGCGCATCTGTCAAATTATACTTTCGGAAACAACAGTATTCAAATGCACAAACAGGTAGTTAATACGTATTAATTCGTAACATTTGATTCATAGGCGTTTGTCATGCTGATGAATTGATGCATTTATTCCCTATACATTTTCTCACGAAGGAGTTCTCATCAAAAGATATAGAAATAAGCGAGTTGATTGTAACTTTATGGACTAACTTTGCTACAAGTGGGTAAGTAAAATATAATTTATATTTATAAGAATTATTATTATAAAGAGACTGAGGACATACATATGGATAAAGAGACTGACGATGAATACGTTTTAAACCTGATTTTTTTCAGGTTTAAAACTTATTCATCGTCCTAAATCACAAAGCGATGAATGTTTTAGTGAACAATTCAACTGTTTTATTAACGCAACTGTAATTACATTTTTGTTATCATATGATTTTTTAAAATAATTTATGTTTTACTACTTTTTTGGTAATTTGTGGGTAAAAATAAATAAAAATTATTAATAGATTTTTGTCTTCTGTGACCACGGCCACTGAAAAGCGGCCGAAACGTCGGATAAACCAAAATCAAATAAATTACCGCGCTTAATATCGTTTAAACGTAGTTTTATTACGTGTACAAGTCGCGAAAACTTAAGAAAATATTATATTTTTTCATCTCATTTTGTTTTTTTATTTAATGCGAAGATTCAACTAGATAAGCTATGTTTTATAAACACGACAAAACTATCTAAGGCTACATTGTTCTTCCATGGTAGATCAAGGAAAGGAGGAACAGTGTTATATTACGTCATTCTGATTCTTAAATAGCTATGCCCGCCATTTTGTTGGAGCGGGACTTCAACTGTGTATTCATACTTAGACATTGTCTGACAATTGCAAGATATTAGCTTAATTAACATTCCTATTTAAATCCTTAAAACTTTCATTAAAATCTGTTGTGAGCTTGCGAGCCTATTCGAGATAAACTTTCCCACAGAATAACAGACCAACATTCTAAAAACACTTTTTAATATTATAGATATTTAAATTTGATTCATGTACATACATAAAATAACGTTTGACGAATATAAAGTATTTTTTTAATATTCTAGGAATCCGAACAAACCAGTTGAGATTCCATTCAAATGGGAGCCCGCAACGAGCGGAGCTTCATTAGAATATCTTGAATTAGCAGAAGCCTCCACAATGAAGGAGAATTGGGCTTCTCAAGCAAGATTCTGGGGGACACTGCCATTGTGGCACAACTTCCATGCTAAGAGAATTAACGACGAACTGTGACGAAATAGTATGTTAGTTAATAATTAGTAAATAAAATCACAAAAGAACAATTTTATATATAGAACAATATTTCCTTATGTAAAATAATAGTTGTTTTGTTATAATTGTTAAATAAATTAATTGCACCTATCGTCATTTTTATTATTCAAAATTTTGCCAACGCAAAATATCTGTATCTATATAGAAATTTGTACAATAGTTTTTGTGCGACCACCACATATTAAAATTATCATAAACACTCATAGTGTTCATAAGAGTACTATTATTAATCATAGCACAGAATTGACAGTAATCATCCGTATCTGGGCTTTCGTGCTTAAAATGATAAGAATAATGTTTCTTCCATTTGAACATCTTGTGGTATTCCGTCTTATTTTTTATTAAAGCATCCATTTTTTTCGCCAGCTTTACAGTCCCCAGTTCAATAGCATTGATGTAAGAGCCAGGTGGCAGAAACCTTAAAGGAATATAAGTATATAATTTGTTTTCAATCTTCATTTTTAATCACTGCATGCTAAATTTTGTGTCGCAATGTGGAATATATATTCTTTGACGATTTTGAATTATCACCAACTCTTCTACTTCAAGAATGGTTTCTTAACAAAACATTTGTTTAAAACATAAATTATTGGGAAATACCTATTAAATTTATTGTAGGAAAGAAAATATTTGCTGTCGAGAATGAAAGCACATTTAACAAAAAAGTTACACTAACAGGTCTTAGTAACCATAAATATGTTATAAAAAGAAAATATAAACTATTGAAAAAATGTACAGAACATTCACGGAAATGACTCAGCATTATCCTGTGTCAAAAACTGACACAGCCCTGGCTTTCAGTTCCAGCCTCCATCAAAATATACGTCTATACGTAATACATTCGTAAAGTAATTCAAAACAAAAAAATAACTTCAATATTAATAACAAAAAATTTACTTGCGGTATAATTTTGTACTCAATTGCAAGATATATTTTAACAGTTCTATTATATTATAGTTACAGATAATTTCTAAATAAATCATATATTATTGGCAATTTTTCATTTAGTGAAAGGTACTAGTGTATGCAATGAAAAGTCACTATATCTATCTATCTCGGTACCTCTATCTATCCTAATATAAGTAATCAAGATTATAACGAGATTAACGTAAGTAGTCGAAGCGAAAGGTATATGCCAAGATTGTGTCCATTGTGTGAAGTCAGATGGATCTGTACAAACCTCCCTGTAAAATAGGCGTAATAGTAGTGTAAGGTTATATCGATTTGTAAAACTTATCAACTTGCCAGATACAAGTTTGGCGGGTATGATCTCTGCCATCTGGTCATCTGAAATACAGAAGCTCGAATCCAGCAGAAGTAGAATGTGGGTAGATAACATATGAGTGATAATCAGAGTGAGTAAGAAGGTAAATGGATACTTTGAGAACAATATACCTTTACCTATTATAATTCGCTCCACCAAAAACTATAGGGACGGTGTAGTGGTTGACAGCATGTAATATTTTCTCAGTAACATAATCTTCACTTAAGGAGTTTTCGAATGCAAAATAAAAATAATAATCTTTTTCTAACATTATCAGACATCGCTCCATGATATTTCTTGGACACATGAAATTTCCGCATTCACCAAAAATATCAACGTCTAAATTGTACTGATTCAAATATCTTAGTAATTCCATAACGTATTGCTCTCTTTGACTTTGAGTATCGCAGTTCGAAACAAACCAGGCCGCGGCCTTTGTTTTAGAATTCAGTTTTAATTTCAGATCATCACTGATAGAATCCATATCTTCGTCGCGTAGCCACTGTAAATTACTGTTAGGACCAATGACTTGACCCTTTGCATCTTTAATAGTCATGTAACCCCATACTGCGTCGGAATTTAGTTTATACGTCCAGGTCCAATTAAAATATCTATCCCACATGTTAGTGCATATAGGATAATTAGAAGCTGCTTCTATGTTGGCGTAAACAAATTTCTGATTGAAGGTCCTTTGTTCTGGCAAATCATTTTTATTCCGATTATTAACCAGTTGAGGACCATTAAAAACGACTACATCGAATTTATTGTAAGACCCTAAAAGGAATCTATCCCCTGTTACATAACAATTACTCCATTTACACTTTTTTTGCTTGAATATTTGAGTTCCTTCTTTAAAATAAATAAACGGAAAAGTTTTCGGATCCGTCCATAGGAGAATATATTTCCGGTTGTAACCCAAATCAGTGTCATTTTTACTTGCCGTCTTTTTAAACGCAGATGTATTCCATAAGTGATTATGAACCATTCCGTCACTAATATATATTATTAACCGTGTATTACTAAAGAAAAATAATAAGAACATTATACTACCCATCGTTAGTAATGTAGCGAGTTTTTTTGTAAACATATTGAAGAATTATAAAAAACTTTGGCAAGCGATTCACTTACTGCACTAAGACACTTCTGCGAAATGAAAAGACAGCAGATTCGTGATAATAGAGAGTTGATAATTGTTTGCATTCTTATTATTGATTGTTTGTAAACTGTGGCACATTTCTTCAATAATTTGTAAATTACAGGAATAATCTCTTTTTAATTACGCTCTATAAAGATTGAAAATTGTTTCCAATAAGGATTTTTTCTCCCATGATACCCATGTTGCTTAACCTGATAGTGCTTGGAAAACATAAGAATGTCATAGAATTTTTTCATTTATAAATAAGTTTTAATCAATTTAACTTCTCTTCTATCTATAAATTCATTAATATAATCTATTACATATAATCGAATACAATGCAAGAAAACTTAGCCTATTTGTATTGTATTCTTCTCATAGGTCAAGACTATAAGTACAATACTGATCCAAGATCACCGTGTTCGATGGGTAAGTTGCCCAGAAGGCTGGCTACGTTTCCTCGCTGGATCGCCATACTGATCCGTTGGCCGAGGTAAGCACCAGCCCTCTGATCACCTGAAGAGTCAATGAGTCGTTTCAAGCTCATGACCTCAGGACCCCACGGTCCAAGTGTCTCGACAGCAAACGGCATATAATATGGCAATTGTATAATATTAAAATGAATACCTACTTACTAGTGAATAAAACAAACCAATATAGTTTAGATATTTTTATTTGAAAACAGGTGGCAGCATATTTTAATATTAAATACCAGAATAATGTTAAAGAAATGGTTTAACGTATAGAGGTAACGTTTTAAGTACTGTTTTCATAGTTATCATTTACTTATTAACCCCAAACTCTGACGCTTTGGTCCCAGGAGCAGCTGGCCATAGCAATTCCGTTAGGAGCCACAGATATAGACGTCACTCGGTTCTCATGGCCAGCTAAAGATCCTGAAAGAACGTTTACAAGGTTATGAGATGAGAGAGAGAGATTATTAATAGCATGTTTTTAATTGTCAACAATTTATACCTACATTATTATTATCAAAATAACAGACACTAAAATTAAATTAACAATCAAAAATGAGCATTCAATTGAAATGATCTGTTGTACCAACCGGTATGAGACACCTTCAAAGTATCCCAGGAATGGACAGAGTTGTCATCAGAGCCTGCGAGGAGGTATCTGCCACTGAGTGATAGCCCTGTGAATGGAGAAGAATTATATATAACGTGTATAATCGCTCTTATTCAACATTAGACGAATAACTATGACCTGAATGACAGTTCGCTTTATATTTCTCGTGGATGTCATCGCACTCAATGCAATCACTCTAGTGCAGCTCCTTTACCCTGATATTCACATATTGCTACTTTAGCCCTTGAAAGCAGTTGCACCTGTCATATCCTAATTACATCAATAAAGAACCGTGGATAGGAAAATAATAGTCAATGAACCTGATTACGTGATCAATCCTGATCAATGTATCAAGCTATTCTCGTTGACATTAGTAGTCTTCATGACCAAAAAACTGGTGAAGAAATAAAAACTAGGTAGTTACTTAGATTTTACTTACAAGTTTCCTGGTATTTGATCTATGGGTCAACGGCCTTTGATATTTGAATTGATCAATGATCTTATAGCGAAGAGCCTTGATAGTTATCTTAAGAGGCTCTCGCTAGGTTGATGGGTGCAAGTTCATATGATATATCCAGAAACCGATACTCCTGGCTACGGCGCGGACTGTGAGGAGGATCCTGTCGCCGAAACCTTAATAATTAGCGGTCCTATGAGCCATTGCCGGTGTATAACAATTCAAATAACACACAATGACATTCTTTCATAAAATTAAGTAAATTAGTGTTTTAAGAATATTAAGATTTTGATTATTATAGATCAAGTTTGATTCTTGAATAATACCTAGTATTTTGCTTTAGCATTATCCAGTAATAAGCCCAAGCCATAGAACATTTGAAATTTAGTCTCGGCAACATATTGTTTTAAGGCAATAAAATAGACTTATATTTAACCGATCGCCGATATCTTCAGTAATCGTAAATGTCATGATTCCTCAAGCCGCTAACCTCGTGAGGCCCATCCCAATCAAAAATGAAAAACAAAACATTGGTTAGAAGGTTACCAACTTGTTTACAATAACCATATCATTGTAAACAAGGCACCTGGTTTCAATATTCTGCGTTGCATTTGTTATATACCTTAATATGTGCATCCATATTAATAAGGTTTTTCTAAAATACATGCCAGCGACATTGTGATGATATTTAAATTATAAATAATTTATGCTGTGTTAGTGTAATATTTAAATTATAATGGCCTTACTTACTTATAATCGTTTGTTAAATTTTAAGAAACTGCTCAGCAACTGATTCACGAAAATCTTACGCATTTACTCCTCTTAAGGATAAGAGGTGGTGGTAAAGTAACTACATAAGTCATAAATAACTGTCAAAAATAATCAACATAGAGAGGTAGTTTAAGTGACTGCTAAGAGGCGAGATGGCAAGTTTTATTTGAAACAGCCATCGATTAGGGGCTTAAGAGTCCCTTATTTAAGAGATGGTTAATCCTTTCTTAAAGAGATTATTATAAGTAAGGCCCTAAATATTTATGCTTCATTTGCAAATATTCATGGGCAGAGTACCCACTTTCTTTCAGGTTGGCTGAATCTGTTTGCTTACGATCAAAAGAGGTCTCATTACTTTTTTACAATTAGAGGAATATTATAATGATGTGAATCTCTGAAAATAGACATACAAAAGAATAAATCATGTCAAGTACAAGTACATCATACGTTCTCATTAATTTTATGAATCAGCGTATATATAGCACACTAATATCGTGTATCTGATATGATTAGTAGATTTTCGAAAAAATCTATTTGCTTACTTCGTTTTAGATCAAATTGACCTAATTGCATTGCGACATTGACTGCATTTATTATACTTACTTATATATATTAAAATAAAATAAATTCAGATATCCTTTCGCATGATGACAAACAAACGACGTAAAACATTTGTCAGTAAGCCCTTTGACTCTTTTAAGTGTAGTACAAGCACAGAGAAGTATACTAAATCTCATATATTTGGCTCTGGCGTTAGTCCCCTTTACATTGGATGATTGTGATTTCGGAGCAGGAGAGGTGGGTACTACTCTTCAGCTGACGTTTAGCTAATGGCTGAGCAACCCCGGTAGTCCGGTAGTGCGGGCTGATGTTCTCTACAGCGGCGCCTGGTGGCTGTAGTGAAGGCAACTCTCAGTTGTGGTGTTTATTTGCGCTAGTTTAGCGGTTGCGAGTGGTGGTTGCTGCATTTAACGTGGTTGCGCAACTTGGACAGCAGGTGCGAAATTTTTATGATGCTTTCACACCTTCCTCTGTGGGCTCATATGTGGGAGCGCCAATGTTGTCCTTTGCACCCCTTGTGGCCTCTGGACCATTTGGAGCGTCGTTATCCTTGGTTGCTTTGGTTGCCCAATTTCAAAAACTCTTCAGGAGATAGAGAGGCTTCTATACACCTCTTTTCGGCCCTAGTTGATCTTTGCGTTCCCTCTAGTTTCTGGGGTGTTATTAGTGGGGAACAGGGAAGGAGCAGTTCGTATTTTAATATCTATATTATTGACATATAAAGTTTTTCCATGAGGACTGGTAGATGTTGAGATGGAAACTAACAAGCTGTGTGGTATTAACAAAATTATAAATAATGTAAACACTATGGATGCAATATTTCGAACTCCATCAGCATGAATTGAGGGAGTTGGAAATATTGTGAAGGTTTTCGTTAATAATAGTTTATATTGCCCAAGATAAGGTTATCATTATTCCTACTGTCCGGGAAAAGTGATTAATATGGGCATTGTGTATACAGACCGCTCATTATTCCTAGTGATCGTTAGTAGTTAGTAGTAGGTAGTTGTCAAATTGCCGTAAAAAATAGTAGGTAAACGACGGAGAAACGCAAAAAGGTGTTTTTGAATAAAATAATAAATATGTAATACAAAAGAAATAGAGCATATAAGGCGGGTTAGGGTGAGATATATGATACTAAATACCACATAAGTCACAACAGAATACGTGCAGAAACTATATAGATAGGTTGTACAGTCGGCAGCACAATAGTCAACACTAGAGACACAGTTTGATTTAAAAAAACTTAAATATGTGTGTCATAAACACAAAGTAGTACAAATATCTATCATGTAGTTTGACGTTAAGATCTTATTTTACGATATTATTTTTTAATCCAGTGTATCTGTACACACTTCATCCTATTATGACAATTCTTTTACAGTGCAGGATGTCAAACTTTGGAATATGCTGCCTCTTACTGTCAGGACGCTAAATCCTTACCTACCAATATTTAAGAAATTTACTCAGAAAACACTATTTGTCCATAAATAGCTATGTCTGATAAATACAATATAATCATGCTAATACATTTATATATTAGCATGATTATAATAATATATGTATTTTGTAATATATTATTATATGTTATATTCATGACTATGTGTATATGTTTGTATTTGTATATTTATTTGTTAAATTAGTTTGAGCATTTGTGTCCATTGCCTTTTTCCTGCACCACCTACATCGCCTGATTCAATTTTGTTTTTTATTTAGGTTGCCTGGAGGAGATCGCTTTGAGCGATAAAGCCGCCTCTTGTATCGCCTAGAAAATATTGTAATTATTGTTAGTTTTTGTAATTGTATTTTTGGTGTGCATTAAAGAGTTCTCTCTCTCTCTCTTAATACACACTCTAACTAAAAATTAGTACTTATGGCATTTAATACTAACCGCAACTGGTGAACCCGCCGGCGCCAGGTGGAGTGTAATGTCCAAGCTGTTGATCGCTACGAATATCAAATAAACGAGCTGTTTTGTCCTCAGAAGCTGTTGCAAATGCATGACCACTGTTGTGGAACTGTAAACATCAATTTAAAAGTCCGTATTTTCTTTAAAACTTACTAAATGGTATGACGAATGGCGCCTTGCTTGTATTGCACAAACAACATTTTTCTCCTACTATTGTAATGTACTCTGTGGACATTGTGACTAGTAAATTCACGTTTTATTTATCAATTTGGACTCAAAAATCAAAAGTATGTAGTTTTATTTATATATTGTTATTAAATAAATGTACTAAGAATGAATGGAAGTTATCGCAAAACGTGTCCATTTACTTCCGATACTAAAGTTTATAAAGTAAATTATTTGTTTTATGTGTACATGGTGAACAATAAAGAGTTTTCTATCTAAATTGTAAAAACACTACAGAGGCTGCGTTCCATTAGAGACTCACGACGACCACGTTCACGACCGCGTTTTTTTGCGTTCCACTTGCATGTCGGCGTTACAATCGGAATCCCAAGTGGAACAGTTATTCGACTCACCCCTTGACACGGATCGCTGTGAGCGTTGTATGATCGAAAATGATGACGTCATTAGTGACGTTTTCGCCACGCCCACAACGACCGCGATCGCCTTGTGGAACGGCTATCTGGAACCTAATGGAACGCGCTAATAGAGTACATTTGGTACAATGCCACTTATAACTAGCAAATCGTCACTTACATAATCTTATATCTTAACATTTCCTATCAATTATAATAAACATAATTGCTGTTGAAAAGCTTGGTCCTGAAGCCATAAGAACTTTTGCACAACGTTATGAAATTGACTGATTGGCTCTTCAGGTGATCAGAAAGCTGGTGCCTACCTCGGACGAGGGATCAGTATCGCGATCCAGCGAAGAAACGTAGCCAGGCTTCTGGGCACCTTATCCAAAGAAGACGGTGACCTAGGCTCAGTATCCTATTTATAGTCTTCAGGGACTATAGATTGAATACAATACGACTAGTTAACTTACTTAGTTACTTTTACTGTATTAGTTTACAAATTAATTGTAATTAAATTACTTTATAAACTTACTTTCTAAATGCTTGCACTGTCTCTTTGGAAGTTTTTCTTCAAAACCCATTTTGAATAAGTAAGGCAGTTTAAGAAAGCTTAAGTGATTCCAAACTGTCAATAAATAATGTGCCAACAAAGGCGACTCATTATGTAGTTTGATGATAGCTCACTAATAATATTTTCAAATTAACTGCCTTGAACGCCTTGAAGGAACCATACAAGAATGTACTTATACTTATCAGAATGACTAAGTAATAAATACTACGTTCAAAAATAAATTACGCATTATTAATCATCGAGGCATTCCGATCGTGTTTTATATAAAAAACTAGGATATCCCCGCGACTGCGTGCATGTATGGCAAGTAACGTAGATTTCAATTATTTGGCCATTATTTAAAATATAAGGGTATCTTTAGAAGGGCAACGAATTTTTTAGTATGAAAATATATGAATTCCTAAGATTCCCGAAAAAACCCGGAATAATTATTGTTACAAAGGCAAAGGCATACATAACTATATCTATACTAAAGATGTCTAATAAATATAGAAACACGTGTCAACTAAGTTCAATATCACGTGGCTTGGACCAAAGAGGATTTTAAATATATATATAGAGATTGGACGCTCTGAAATTAAAATGGTCAGATTATATTGTTATAGTATCAATCGAATCGGAACCAGCTAATATATACTACCCACTTTACAATACTTCCGAGAAAATCACCGTAGGATTTCAGAAATATAAAGTATTGCATCACTTGAAAAAGCATTCAACTATCGCTCTAGTGAAATTGTATCGAGATCAGCGAATTTCTATGCAACCTAACTAATTTGTACCATACCCGGGAAAATTCCCGCAGGGAACATAAAATATTGCAGCATTTAAAACAGAATGCAAGCTGTCGTTTTAGTGAATGCTAAGCTCGGAATAAGCTAGCTTTTATGCACAAACCGCTCTCAGGAAAGTTCCTGTGGGATATCCGGGATTAAAAATATTACATATTTGATTACACAAAATTTACTATCAATCAGTAAAAAAGTCACATTGGAATTCGTTTTTTTATCTGGCCATTTTAAATCATTCCCAAAAACACCCGCTGGTTTTCCTAGATAAAAAGTAGCATAGATTTTAGTCTATAAATTTGCTGTCATTTTTACGTGTAGGTACTACGGCGTAGTAGTTTTTACGTGAATCCTGTACATAGGCAACTGTTTGACACGATGCATTTTTTCTTGTCTGTACAAGAAAAAATGCATCGTGTTTATATAGTGTATTCCAGGTGATTTTTTAATAGATTCAATGTACAGAAACGGCGTTTATAGAATTATCATTGTATAGTTTTATAGTATAGATGTATTATACATATTAATATTATATATATATTAATATAATACTATACTATACTATAAAAATATATATTAATATTTAGGACGAGGACATATGTATACAGTTTAGAACTTACACAAACACTGTTGACATCAGCCTCGTGGCCGAAAAATGTTTGCTTTGCTTTATCGTCCCGTACGTCCCACAGTTTGCAGGTCTTGTCCACCGAACCAGTCACGTAGGATTTCATGTCTAGAGTAAAAATAACATAAGCATTTATTGATATGATATCTTTACTAAGCAGATACAATAAGAGCCCTGATGAGAATATTATCTGAGGTAACGAGACTGGATAAGGCTAGAAATACATTAGGAGGACCTTTGAAATTGAGAGGAAGAAGACTTAAGTAATATCTGTACTAATATATAAAGCTGAAGAGTTTCTTTGTTTGTTTGCTTGAATGCGCTGATATCAGGAACCACTAGTCTGATTTGAAAAATTTTTTCATTGTTAGATAACCCATTTATCGAGGAAGGCTATAGGCGATATATCCCCAGACTATTATTATTATATTATTACCCCCCAGACTATTATATTATTCAAAAATATTTTCACCCTTTTCGTAAACAAAGTCGCGGGCATGAGAATATAATGAAGAAGTATGAAAATCATCTGAAAATTTAAATGTACCTACATACTTAATAGTAAATATATACATATTAATCCTTTCCCATTTGGGTAGGCAGAAACGATAGATTTCCACCTGATACGATCTTGATATACTTGAGTTATACATCTTTTGCTACATTGACTTACATACATTAAACTCTTCATACACACATGTTTATTATAGATGCTTTTTGCCTGGCCATTCTTTAATACATCTGCGATTTGATCGTAGTTAGTACGTCGCAGTTTACCAGCACCAATTTTACCATCCACACTTTTCAGTCTCTTTTCATGCGTTATCTCTACATGTCCTAACAACCTTAATTTTTTGTAACAAAAACAAAATCTACTTCGAACTAAAAAGCATAAAATAAATATTTAACCGACTTCTTTCTACAACATCTCTTGAAGTCGGTGCCAAGTAAAGCCTAAAATTACTATATTTTGCAAATAAGTTGTTGTTCTTTATGTTTTAAAAAAACCTTTTTAGTTGCGTAAATACATTAATGAATAGCTTTAGAAATAATATATTAAGCGCCTGTATAAATTGTAGTATTAGCATTTGGCACGCGTATACAAGGTTGCTATCTCACTCTTCGGTGTAGACTGTAGACACTCGTCAACAAGGGTCGCTCTCGATTTCTCTGGGATTCATCACATCCTGACTTATTAACCATATCACGACCTCGGCAGTATAGACTGACGAATAAAAAAATGAAAATCGCTCTACTATTTACGAAGATATCGTGTAACAAATAAGTCGGTCAACAAATTTCGAGGGTTTCTTTTGATTTTCGTGGGATCCACTAATCAGATTCTGGCATGGTGACAAAGGGAACAATTCGGAAGTATACATACCCCTTCGAGTAAAAGAAAAAAAAATTAAAATCACAATTCACTAAGCAATCGAGTATCGTACAAATGAATTGAGAACGTATTCCTTTTTGAAGTCGGTTAAAAAAGAAGGATAACTTATTATGTGATTGAAAAGACTTCTTCTTATTCACCTCTAATATTTCAATCAGTCGTTCCTAAAGTGATCTGTGACTGTATCTACCTTGTGCGGTCGCGTTTACAACAAATTAGAATATTCGAACTGATAAATTTAAGTTCACGTAATTTGCAGTAAGTATGAGAATGTAGTTTGTAAATAAATCATGTTATGTTCGTCAGACTGGTGTAACCACGGTCGCTGTGCTGGCCTCCAGTCGGCTCGATTTAATAGATCCAAATCATAACTTGTGAATCTATATAACAACCTAAGGGCTGAGCTGCAAATTGACAGGGCTTTAATTGTCAATTATTTGCTGTCAATATGTCAAAATTCTGCTTTAAGTTATTTTGGTTATTGTCATGACAATTAGAATGTCACAATTTTTTATTAACGGTTGTCAGAAAAATTTTACGTAATTTGATAAAGCAATCTTTTACACACCATGACTAGCGCCGCCTCCAGAGAACTTCCTTTATGAAAACGACGAAAATCTTTCTTGCAACAAAATATCAAGCTGTTACCAAATTTTAATCAGTATTTTTTTTATCACAATAGGCTTATACAAATTCTGTTGAAGGATTTTCGAAAGTAGGAAGGTAAAAAGGTTGAGACCTTAGGGTTAACTAAGATTGAGACAACAAAGTTTGAGCAGAGGTGACTCTTCAAGAAATGTTTTCTATTTTGAAATATTAATTCGTTTAGTCAAACGGAATATTCCATGATTTTAATTTTCCACGTAACATTAAATAATTACAGAAACAAAGATCGTGTTTTGCGGAGTCAGGTTAAATCCGACTCGGCTAAACCTTGAAAATAATTTGAAACAAAGAAGACCGAAATAAACTTCGTAATTATAAATTAATGTGATCCATAAATGCAAAAGTATCTAGCAGCTCAATTTGGTTTTTAGGTTCCATTTTGCGATTAACCGGCTAAAAGGATGAAGGCTTGCGCATATCCTCATGCGAGGCATTGCGAGTGCCTTCTCCGTTTATGAGTTCACTAAAGGTTATAAAGTAAACCTTGATATGTATCTGTGTGCATGTGTATTTATTAATAACGCCCAGCACAGTGGGCATGGATAAGCTAGTGTAAATATAAATTAGAATAATTGAATGTTATTCAATTACAGTCGTGTTGATTCAGTTTTGTGCCTTTCAACCAAATTTATTCAATTTGGTTGATCCGAATAATATCAGCATTACAGTATTTCGGTCAACTATTTTCAATATTTCTTGCTCAATTTGTGTATATTATACAAAATAAAAAAGATGTTTACCAGGTGACAAAGAAATGCTGACGACGTCTCCAGCGTGAGCGTCGAATTCCATTTCCCTTTTTCCGGCCTCGAGGTCCCAAACACATCTTAAAAGTTTAAAAAAATGATAAAAAGTTGATTTTATAATTAGCTTTTTATTATAAACTTATGTAATAATAAATCAAACCCTATTTAATCTATTAATTTTATATTTATGTTTTATTCTATGTATAATCCCCTGTGCTGGAGGACGGGAAAGGTTCCCAAGGACTGGAGCCGCGCTGTCATCGTGCCCTTGTATAAAGGCAAGGGGTCACGTATGGAGTGCGCTACAGGGCCATCAGTTTGATCAGCACAGCATCTAAAGTGTATGCGAAGATTATTGAAAAGAGAATGAGAGCGGTATCCGATGGATTATTGTGGGATGCACAAGGCGGCTCCAGAAATGGAAGGGAATGTATGGATCAAGTTTTCTCGCTCCGCAATATTGTAGAGAAGCAGCTGGCTTTGGGCCGAAAGGTTTTTTGCGGTTTTGTGGATCTAGAGAAAGCATTTTACAGGGTTGTGCGGAAGGACCTCTGGTACATATTGCCCTGATATGGGATTAATGGCCAGCCTGCGTGCTGTGCAGTTCACTTACGAGGACTGTATGGCATGCATGCGGGTGGACGGCAGCCTGTCGCCCTGGTTTGACGTCAATATTGGCGTCCGGCAGGGCTGCGTGCTGTTTATCCTATATCTGGACAATTATCCCAGAGATTAAGATTGATGGATGTTGGGGTGCGGATGGGTGATCTAGTTGTTAGTACTTTGCTTTATGCGGATTATGCCGTGCTTTTAGCCGAATCGCCATCAGAACTGCAAACACTAGTCACAATGACGAAAGATGACTGTCAGGCGAGAGGCTTACATTTGAATGCGAAGAAAACAAAGGTTATGGTGTTTGAAAGAGAAGAAACCAGAACGAATGCAAGGATAATGGTCGATGATGTTATGCTGGAACAACTGAATGAGTTTGTATATCTTGGATGTGCTTTTAGCAGGGATGGAAGGTACACCGCTGACATAGAAAGAAGAGTAAATTTGGGGAATAATGTGAATGGAGCGTTAGGTAAACTTCTAGGCGCTAAGAACCTCAGCCAGAAGGCCCAGCTTGCCATACACATCGCGGTGCTGGTACCTACGCTCACGTATGGAAGCGAGAGTTGGGTATGGAATAGAGAGCATGAAAGTAGAGTAAACGCGGTCGAGATGCGAGCACTGCGCAAAATGTGCGGAGTGACGCTCGCGGACCGCGTTCGTAATACCGAAGTAAGAAAGAGAGTTGGTCTGAAATCGAGTGTCGGGGTGAAGGTAAGGAAAGGAATGCTCCGGTGGTTCGGGCATGCGGAAAGAATGTATGATGAAAGAATGACTAAACAGATATACAAGGCAAAAGTGGATGGATGCAAAAGTAGCGGAAGGCCACGACACACCTTCCATGATCAAATTGATCATGTATTAGCAGAAGGTGATGTCAGGAGCCTTAAGAACAGACGAGCGTGCATGACAAGAGCTATGAATGTCAAAGAAGCAAGTGAGGTGTGTAAGAATAAGCCTGTATGGCACTCTGTTGTTCGTGCCTACCCCGCAAGGGACCTGGCGTGAAGTTATGTATGCATGTATGTATAATCCCCTACCTATAAGTAGAATACAGAACTTAGAACATTTTCTTTTATGGATAAGATGTCCAGAACGCTGGCTAGATTTTCTCAGAGGATTATTATATTGATGCGTTGTTCGAGATAAGCAGAACCCTCTGATCATATGAATTATGAATTTTGACGCTCTCATAGTATCAACATTTAAACGTCCCACTACTGGACTCGAACATTCTCTTTTTTTGTGGTATAAGTAACGCTTGATCAAGCTGCACTGGCAGGATTCACATATTGATAATCGCATGTATGTATGTTAATATATCGACATTTTTAAACGCAAATTACAAATTCGAACCATTTACAGTGTAGATTGAATGCAAGAGTTGTGATAATAACCAATTAAAGTAGAAAGTACTTTTGAATGTATCAATTGACAAAGCCAGTAAATAATTTCAGATTTTGACGAAATAATGTATTATGATAACTTAAAAAGACTATAGTGATGGATTGTACGTTGTTACATTTTCATGTCTCCAGAACCAGTTAGAATGTGGGTGTCGTCGAGAAAACGGCAGCTACTCAGGAAACCCTCGTAACCGGCCAGTTCACGCACCATTTTAGCGGCTCCGGTCGCATCGCGGTTATTTACGTCATAAATGGTACACATGTTATCCATTCCGCCACAAGCTACAATAAGAAGAAAGGGCTTACAAATATCATTTTATTTTTATATATTTAACTAAAAAATACATAAGCAAAATTGTCACAAGTTTTCAGAAACCACGTTTTTCTTATGTACAATATTAAAACGAAGTGTCTCGTCGTCCTCTAACAGGATAAATAATAATCGTCCGTTTAGCGGACGACTTACAAGGTCCACAATAAAAAATGTTTTATAAATATGATTATTTGAAAATTTCGTTTTACTAAACCTAATAAGCTTTCTTTAAAATTTTACAGCAAATGTCTAACGGTTTAAAACCTCCAAACTAGCTCGATATGTACTTATAAAACTGGTAACACTAAACAAAGTAAATATTACTAAATATACAATCTATAAGTATAGGTACTCATATATTCACATTGTAAGGATTTATTGGTCATGTTCTTCTCAAGATTGATCTGAATTTTAGAACAATACTCATACGAAAACCGTGAAATATCTCCTACAGTATTAAGTATTATTTTTAGATTTTAATTAATTTACTAAAACCTTAGATAGCAAAAATGTTATTAGTATATATTACTAGCTGTCCCGGCAGACGTCGTCCTGCCCGGTTGAAAATAGGGGTTGATCGTAGAGGGTTGAAAATTTAGGGTTGTATGTATCTTTTAATGCTGTATCATAAAAAATAGAAATTAAAAATTTTGTCTAAAAAATAAAATAAAAAATTTAGGGGTGGACTACCCCTAACATTTAGGGGGATGAAAAATAGATGTTGGCCGATTCTCAGACCTACTCAATATGCATACAAAATTTCATGAGAATCGGTCAAGCCGTTTCGGAGGAGTATGGGGACGAAAACTGTGACACGAGAATTTTATATATTAGATAAAAACGTACCTAAATGTTAAAATAACATAATTGGGGGTCTGTTTGTTCCTTCTTTGCGGCCTTGAAAGTAAACCTATTGTCATAAGAATTGTTAGGTTTATATGTACTTACTCTTGATTATGGGCGTGATGAGATTGCTTATTGTTTTGCCATGAAAGTATTGTGAGTATATGCATTTTTTTAATATTTACTTTGGTGAGTAATAGTGTTAGAATACTTTACCAACAAAATTTCCGGACGGCGCAAAAGCTACGCTCATCACCCATGCGGATCGCAAAGGTATAACTTGAACCTTGTTGCCGCTCCACGTGTCCCAGATGATAAGCTTGCCATCCAAAGATCCGGTGACGCAGTGCCTGCAAACGACATTTATTATGAAGGACGACTTTCACTATTACTCTTATTTAAATTGATAATCAGAAATAATTGTATGTATGTGGTTAGTATTTGATTGGTACTAACAGCAGATTCAACTCCACCGCAATTAGAGTTGGATAATAATCTATTCAATTATTCATCCTAAAAAGAAGCTTATTAAGATGAACTAAGTAATTAATAAAAATATCAATTATAGATGAGATTTGTTTTTACAGTCAAATATAAGATAATATTATCATAGAATTTTATTTACAATTTAAATTTATGGATACAATTATTTAAATTGAGCCGATAAATCTAATAAAGTGTCCAAATTTCTTTTCCAAATCCTTTATTAGATTTATTAGTTTTTTGTTTGTAAATTTACCAGATTAAGTCAAATATCGGTATTAAGATAAGGAACGACATAATCTCTAGGAATGTAGAGAATGATTAATTTAAGATAATTAATACTTTTAGTACTGTGAATATGGCAGTCTTCGTGTAGAGTGGATTCGAATGCTGCACAATGAAATTAGTAATTTAAATAATATTATATTAACCTTTCAAGTCTTTGACACGTGTTATTAAAATATTATGTTTTCGGTTTGCACGTATCGTCATGAATGTTGTAACTTGCCAAGTAGATGTAAAAAATACGGTGCGCTTTTTTATTCCAAAGGCTAACTAACAAACAACTGTGGTGCAACCCGGCCTACGTTTGTGTAAGAAGTACCATGCCAACAGTGTGCAATGAACCATGGACCGCTACCAACTGTACTTGACGTTTGAAATGTATAGATTTCGCTTAATAAAAGAAACTTGTATTAATGTTTTAGAAACACTAGCTATTATTTCGAGCAAAGCGTTCGCACTGAGAAATGGTAATAATTAATAAACAATTTATAAATCGCATAAGCTTGAACATTTAATGACATGTAATATATTTATGTATTTAAATTAATAATCTTTCAATAGATCGATTCACATTGGAATATACTTATACATAATCAATTTTGATGTTTATTACGAATTGTCTGGAAGAAATCGCTTATTAGCGATAAGACCGCCCTTTGTATACAATTGGAATAATACTAGTGCGTAAGTTTTCTGAAATGGTGTTCAATAAAGTGTTATCTATCTATCTTTTTTCTTGTAAGGATTTACAAAATGTATAACATGTTGTGTAAATTTTGTTTTATTGCCCTTTTAATTATTTTTCTATATGGGCTATTAAGTTCTATACTGTCAAATAGCAACTTTATTGGAGTCAAGTTTGGTAAGATACTAAATAAACATACCTGGAATCCCCACTATAATGAACAGAATTCACTTTATTAATATGCCCCTTCAGCGTCTTCTTTGTTACAAATCTTATCTTGGGCGCGTCTCCGAGATCCCCACATTTTTCTGTCAATTTAGCGTCTGCGAACTTTTCTTGTTCCGCCTATAGCAAATGAGAAACTATAAAATACGCTCTGTTCATTCTACTCAAAGAAATATCTAGAGAATAGACCCTATTTAAGCTCTCTAATATACCCCTTTTTATAATTATTTATATACATACCTTTACTTTAGCAATCAAATCAGTCAATTCTTTCTTCAGTACAGTAGTTTCAGGGTCTTCTTTCGGCATTATTATACCAGAAGTTAGCAATATGGAAAAACGGGTTGCACAATGGACTTCAACTACTAGTATGAGCCATAACGAGCATTCTATAGCTGCTTTTAATCATATTATAAAAATTGGATTAACTCTACTGGTCTACTGAATCATTACAAGTGCTGCTGCGATCTATATCTATAGTTATACTGCGCTATTATGATAACTAATTTATTCCTTACAAACGAGGTCCGTTATCGGACCTACATCAAAAATAAATAAATAAAATTGGAAACCTGTCTGCGAGTTCAAATGAATACTAAAATAAATGGAAACTGCCTATGCGTCGCCGAATTATAAACAATCGTTTTTAGAATTTGTATTTGTTCCCAACCTAGGGACATGACCGTATTCTATGACATTGAATTATCCAAGTTTATGGTTATGTAGACCACTTCAGTTGGTTCATCCAATTTGAAAGACATAAATAAACTGTCTAATATCCGCTTAAAATCTAATTTACTGTAGAAATTAGTTCTGTATTCTAATAACGAAAGGTCATCGTCTTATATAAGTAACAAGTACAAAAGACTGGCTATGTTGTTACCTCGTTGAATTACTTGAAATTAATTTTAAGGTTTTATCATTAATACCTGATAAAGGAACTTAACCAATTATTTTTTGTAATAAAATAACAGAATGTGGCGTAATTCCTAACCAAATTGCTTTCACTTGAAATCAATTATTTTTGATCACGTTTATTACATAAACCTAAACTGGGGTCTCGTTTGACAGACATAGATAGATGATGCTTTATGCTTTTTCTTAAGTTGTCAAGGCAGCTTAAACAAGTGGTCGTATGCGACATGCGAGTCGGACACACACATGCAGGGTTCCCCCGTAAAGAAAGTGCGAATTTGAATACTTAATTTCAACTTTTAATGTGAATAAAGTATTTTATGTTATGTAATTACAGCCTATAAACGTCTCACTCCCATTAAGGGCGAAAGTATACCAACCACACTTGTCCAAGGCGACTAGGAAATTTGATAATGTATGTTCAGGTTTCATCACGATACTCACTTCACTATTAGCAAGTGGCAATTGTTACAATATGCGGATTAGGTCAGGAAACTGCCTAAGAGGTACATACTTTGCGGCCAGGATACAGCTCCCCGCCATTTCAGTTTGAACTGCGTTCGCTAACCATTACGCTATCATGATGACGAAAGATTGTTTAGCGCTCATATTTTTATTTTATAACTGTTTATCTAACTTCCACAAATAACTATATCCAAAAACTTCGTGAAAATGTAAAATCAAATATTTTTCCCATAAAATTTGTGGATTTATAAAAAAAATATTATTTCCTTTCAAAATAATTTTACGGTTTTGGTTGATAAATTTCACATATAAGACAGGGATGACATTAGCTTTTCTTTCAAGGAAAGATTTACTGGTATGCTATGCTCATTCCGTTATCGAAAGTGCATAATAATACATATAAGTACATGTATAAGGTATAAGAGTCAGTCTATTCCCAAGGCTGTTCAACACGAACAAATAAACATACAAATCAAGTCTATTTATATGTTTAATTATCATAATGCATTTATAATAATTTATGAACATAACCACTAAAGTCAAATTATAATAAAGAGATAAAAGTAAGATTTTAAAGATAATCAAACCAATGGCAACAGAGCTGATTTAGTGTCTTTAGAACTCCAATTACACAGTTTCGGTGAAACAAATTTTCCATTGCGGCACCGGTCAGCACTTTCATTTCACGGTTAAATAAGTTTTCTGAAAGTAAAAAAAAAATATAGAGTAGCTCTCACTGTTCCACTGTAATCGTTTTGATAGACTCCATTGCATTGTGATCGCAGTCTACCGTTAGGAGCTTAACTGAGAACATGGTTCCAAGACTTCGAAGCTTTTTGCTATTACTTATTGCTGCAGTCGTTGCGAACGGAAATTCTGGCGATCAATTCTGTCAATCAAAAGGAGAGGAGAAATGCAAGGTCCATAATTTATTTAAAAAAGGTAAAATAAAATGTAACTTTTAATAATATAAGCTACGCTTTGTGTGTTTAGGTACGTTTTTGAAATATTATTTTATTCAAATTAATAAAAAAATATTTTATGCTGGCTTGGGAGCAGGCACCGCTTATAGGCGTGTTATCTTATTGTATATTAAATAACCTGAAATCGATATGAATGATCTGCGAAATATGTCTTGAACAAACGTTCCCCATTTCAGCAAAATAGAATATGGTATCTGACATAGGTACCTTCTGCTTATCTATAATAGGACATACAGAATCTAGCAGTGGAGCGTTTATGGGCTGATATCCACAATTGAATATTAACTTAAAATCGTAAATGGGGACAGTGAAAGTCTAAAAATTCTGCGTTCAATATCAATTTTTATAAATAACTTAATGCGAATTTTCATGTATATATGATTCTCCAGTTAATTATAGTTTTAATAAGAATTAAATTCTACAATTAATTTGACTTTAGAACATTGGGTGTTAAAACATCAAATTTACAGATCTGATCTTTCGATTACCTAGGTAGGTCATTAGATAATCTAACCCAAACTAATATACATTTTGTGAATGTGACAAACATTTATGACTAATAATATAAAAAGGGCACTTTACCTTACCCTTAAAAGAGGGTGACCTAGGCTCAGTATTTTACTTATAGTCTTGAGGGACTATAGGTAGAATACAATGTAACTAAGTTTTCTTTTAATATATTAGTTTATAAAGCCGTTGCAATTATTTTGTAAATAAAATAAAAATATATAGTGTATAATAATATAATCTAAAATTACTAATTAAATATTCATTTATATGTTAATTTAAAATATAAACGAAAATAGAAATTAAGTGGCCTTTGTGGTTTAAGTGTTACCCCGCCTAGATTAATCACAATGATGTATTTATTCTCTAACGATTTATTTTAAAGAAAATAATATAATGTGAAAAATTGGTAAGAAACCTTTACTTATTTTGAAACATGCTTTAAATAAGACGCACGTTATATGTTATAATTTTATATAAACCCACAATTCATTTTAACAACTGCACTTCTTCGGTATCGGCATCAAAAACCCTAAAGCTAAAACACCTGACACACAACGAATAGGCGTTGCGATTAAGCGCCTACCCACGACTATTCTCTGGGGGTGACAGGCTATTCGCTGCGAATAGATCCATTCCACGCGATTTGAATTGACCACGTTCAATCTTACTGTCTGCGAATGCACACTCGCCGCTACAATTCGCTCAGATTCATTTATAGGTTCGTGGAATTGTTTTAAAGGTGTATTAAAAGCCTCGCGATGAACAGACGATATTTTTGTATTTAAGGCACAGTGTCCAAATTTACTAGTTTTCGATTCAGAATTTTCTCTGTAGGTAACAAATTAGCCTTTAAATACAAGAAATTTCTTGCAGTCGCATGGCTGCCAATGCCACTTGTAACACAGGTTTGTTCCCCGGACTGGGCGTAACTACGTTCTAAGTCTCAGGCCTTTGCTACCATAAGCGCGTTGCACATGGGAGCAAGGTGGTTTTAGTGGGTATTAGTCATTGGCCGTCCAATGATCTCGAGTTTCCACACAAGCTGATCCATTATGGACGGATTACCTATAAGGGAATCCCTCCATATGCGATATCGGTCTAATCCCTTGCAAAGGACCCAGTATTGGGCGTAAACATCATTACCCCGCCTTAAAAAAACACAGGTTTGTTCCTGGTCCGGGGTCTTGGCAACCACCTGACTACACAGCTTGCATTTCTTTGGACAATTCTGTCTTTTTTGTACTTTTTACTTGTACTATGTAACACAATAATATTGTAATGGCTTTGTAACAAAGATTTTATTACTATTATTATTATTTTATTACTTATAGAACTCACTGTGTGTTACAGGTAGCGAATTGTCATTGCGAGTATTATTCAAAGCGAATATTCGCTGTGTGTGGCCGAGGCTTTATTGCCAGTTCCTGTGTCTTACCAAACATTCATGTCCCTTACTAGTTATGTATGTAGTTACTTAGTTATGATTTGACATAAACTCCATAAGTCTCTCTACTCTAGTAAGTCAAGTGTGAATATTATATAGTAAGTAGCCATTAAGTGACACGTGTATAAATATGGATCTTGCTAGTCGTCCGTTAAAACTAAGTGTCTAATAATTTTCCACGAAATTGATCGAGAAGGTCAAGTGCGTGAAATTTATTTAGAGAATTATCTAGCCCTATAGTTAGGGAACGATTATTATCGTCTAAGAGCTGGCAACGTTTTCGAGAGAGAATTTCAAGAAGGCCAGTCTTTAGATATGCTATTCCTCTCACTCTCCCGGACGTCATACGGGCAGTCTGGCTGGTGGTAGTGGTTGCGTTCACCAGTGCGCATTGTATCTGTACAGGGAAAATATCAATTTTTCAAAGCACTTTAAGTTTAATGATGATGATTATCAAGATGCCCCCGTTTCTTGTGATACAACTGTGGATTCAAAAATCTACCCTTGATTTTCATGTAACCATCCGAATTTTTGTTTATTTTTATACTTGAGGTTGATAAATATCTTCATTTTGTACAACAATAAATGATTATTTTGATATCGCATTAATCCACTAATTAATTCAATGGTTTTAAGTCTTTTCTCTGAAATATATTTTATAAGGATTTCTAGACCAAGCAAAATTATACCACATCCATCACTTTACACTTTTAGATCGGTCTGGCTGGAGGTTAACAATTGAATTACTGTTTGGCAAATTAATTTTGGGTTTGTAGCTAGTTAAATAACGTCATATAAAAATTTCAGCCATACTAAAATAATTTGAAAAAAAAATATCAATTCTGAATTGGCGTCTGGCACGGTTTAAACAACAACAAAAATGTCTGGCAATAATAGATTCATGTGTCAAAAATTCCAATTAAAATAATAAGCAAAAAAGAAACCTTCTTAAAATGCTTTGCAAAATTGATATTTTCCCTGTACAAATACGATGCGCACTGATGAACGCAACCACTACCGCCAGCCAGACTGCCCGTATGACGTCCGGGAGAGTGAGAGGAATAGCATATCTAAAAACTAGCTTTCTTGAAATTCTTGTTTTTCCGACGTTGCTCGCTCTCGTACCATTAGTCGTCCGGCCACTTGACGACTAGACACTGGCATAAATATACTCGTAGGTAAAGGCAGAGTATTTAGTACCGCTTTATTTTGATTCTTGTCGTGTACATAATACCGTAACGAATCAGCGAAAGCGACAGCTTAAGGCCCTCTGATCTCGTCTTACCTGTAAAATGTAAACAGAAAAGTTAATTTAATAGGTCAATAATTTACATATTATATAGGTACCTACTACTGAGCTCGGTAGATGTTGACCTGCCCAGAAAATATAAAAATCTAGAACCTGATTCCAGCGCCAAGTATTATATTCAGATTGATGGGCTACATTATTAAAGGTTATATTAATGAAATCGGTGCAACAGTAGTAAGAATATAAAATATGTAAAAAGTTTCATGATGATCAGTTGAGTAGTTTTACATTCACATTTCTAATATTAGGAGGGAGATTATATATATACATATATATATATATATATATATATATATGTATATGTATATATATACATATATACATATATATATATATATATATATATATATATATATATATATATATATATATATATATATATATATATATATATATATATGTGTGTGTGTGTGTGTGTGTGTGTGTGTGTGTGTGTGTGTGTGTGTGTGTGTATAATGTATTTTCTTGTTGTTTATTATTTTGTAATTCATATCTTTTAGAATAAGAAATATATAATATTCAAAGTATATCCATAACTTGTCTAGGCTACGTTTATACAGTATAGTTAACATATAAATATATTCTGTGAACTCTCAGCTAATAAGTAACACGGCATCGGCCGTGTAGTTTTAAATTAAATTGGCTGTTCTACAGATATTATGCATCCTTATTATAGACTAGTTGACCCGGCGAACTTCGTACCGCCATATTTTCTGAATTCCTAAAAGACTTTCTTTCATGACACAAAAACAAAATCACAATAATCGGTCCAGGTGACTAGGAGGATTCTAGAATCCGATCTCAGCGCCACCAACCGGTTCTAATTGCGAATCTAAGCCATCCGGGAACCCACTCAAACGCACAAAAACAAAATCACCAAATCACTCCCGGTGATTAGGAGGATTCTAGAACCCGATATCAGCGCCATCTACCGGTTCCAATTGAGGATTTAAACCAGCCCGGGACTCACTCAAATACACACACAAAATTTCATCAAAATCGGTAATGTCGTTCTCAAGTTATGCGCTTACCAACACATTTTGCAATTCGTTTTTATATATAAGATTAACTTCTGCCCGCGACTTCGTTCGCGTGGAAAGGAAGTTAAAAAACACCCGCGATTTTGAAACATTCTTCATTGGTGCTCCGCTCCTATTGCTCTTAGCGTGATGGTTTATAGCCTGTTACCTTCCTCAATAAATGGGCTATCCAATACTGAAAAAAAATTCAAATCAGACCAGTAGTTCCTGAGATTAGCGCGTTCAAGCAAACAAACAAAGAAACAAACTTATCTGCGTTATATATTATATAGATAAGATAAAACTCTCCCACTGACACCACACCCTGTCAAATTATCCGCTTCTATTATGTTACGTTGTAGAGAAATTACATTTTAGTCTCTAATAAGCTGTTTAAAAAATTAAAGCTTTTTAATTATCCCACGGGAACTACATTGACGGACTCATAAACTGCATCAAAGTAAAAGACGACTTTGAAATAAATATTTTAACCAAGTATGCAAACTTTCTATACAGATTTAAATTGAAACCTCTAGATTGGTTCGTGAACTTTAAAACAGCGTAGGGTCATATCCTTAAGTTTAAGTTTGTGTACTGGAAAGGACCTTAAGACTTTTTTTGAAGAAAAAACAGAAATTTAAGGAAAATTGGTTTAATTAAAAAATTGGTTTAACAATAGACACAAACTTTATGCAAGGGTTTATTTATGTTTTAATAAGGTGTATTACCTCCACGTGCCCTTATTACGGATTCTAATCGGTTCCGCATAGATTTTATTAGGGTTATTAAAAGTTCTTGCGGAATATTGTCCCATTCTTCTGAAAGTGCTGTTCTTAGTGCTGCCACTGTCGTGGGCAAAAGGTTTCTCGCATATACAGCTCTTTTTAAATTGTCCCAAACATGGTCAATGGGATTAAGATCCGGGCTGCGTGCTGGCCAATTCATTGTACGTATCCCAACCTCTTCGCAATATTGTCGAACTTGTGCAGCAGCATGCAGCCGAGCATTACCTGCATTAAAGTAAAATTTTCGCCTATGAATACCATGTAAGGCACCTCGTGATCTTCTAACATCTCTGTTATGTAGCGATGTGCAGTCAAACCCCCTCTATTACCGTTTTGACGGACCATGTCTATGAACACAAGTTCTGTTCGCCCATTCATCAATATGCCACCCCAGACCATACACGAACCGCCTCCAAAAGGAACAAGCTCCTCAATGCAACTTTGAGCATATTGCTCCCCACGTCGACGATAGACTCTTCTGCGACCATCTGCACCATATAAACATGTCCTACACTCGTCCGTGAACAATACGGAGGTCCATTGCTCTTCTGTCCAATTCAGATGATCACGCGCAAATCTTAAGCGAGCTTGTCTGTGAGCTACAGACAACTTTGGACCATTTGCTGGTCTAAAAGGGGTGATATCCGCTTCCTTTAACCTTCTTCTTATTGTTCGTGCACTCACGTTACTCCACGCACTTCATTAAGCTCTGTTTTGATGTTAACAGACGTGAGGAAACGATTCCGCAGGGAAGTTGTAACAATAAATCGGTCATCACGACCGGTGGTTGCTCGAGTCCTGGCTGTACCACGTCTCCTTCTGTAAGAACCTGTCTCCACAAACCTTCTGTATATTCTAGAAACCGTAAACTGGTTTAAATTTAAATTTCTACCAATCGTTCGTTGATCCAAGCCCTCCCGCACCAATGCTACAATTTGAGCCGCTTGTTCGGACGAAGTATCCATATTATGGTTCAAAAACTCTCGATGAGTTAAAAAACTAACCCATAATTCTGCTGGTAACAATAATTCAATTGATAAAAGAATAAAAAATCAATGAGTATCAATTTAAAACTTTGCTATAAATAACACGCAAATCTGATACTACGAGTAAATTTTCTTTTCCCGGCTATATTCATTAGTTTTACTGCAGTTCTATTTTTAAATTTTCCTTTTTTTTGAGATTAAGAGCCAGTCTCTCCATATTTATATAATTTAATCTAAAAAGTTTGCATACTTATTTTAAAAAATCATTTCAAAGTAATCCTAAACTTTGATGCAGTTTATGAGTCCGTCAGTTTATTTAATTTTTCGAGATCAAAAGTATCCTATATGTTGACCGGGGATATAAGCTATCACCATACAAAATTTCAAGTAAATCGGTCCAGTCGTTTCGGAGATTAGCCGGTACAAACAGACAGACAAACAGACAAACCGACAAACAGACAAACAGAGAAACAAAAAATTCGAAAAAAATCGAAATTAGTTCTATTTCACTTCTTATTTCCCCCTGACTCGGTTTTTAGCATTTTTTTTCATTGTACGTACAGAAATTCGACCTCTACAATTTTATTATATGTATAGATTACATACATATGGATTTTCCTCCTCCTTTTAAAAGTGTGATACTCTTTTTGAAATTTCGCGCTAATATTGTTCTAGTGCACGTGTCGAACTCTCGATTAACGATATTAAGATGAAAACATATTAACATTCCTCCCGACTGGACGTTTCAAAACAAGAGCGTATCGTTTATAACTTTATAATAACTCACTATCGTCAACAGGTTGATTTAAATCGAGAGAAACGCGTCGCATCACATCAGAAGTGTACGTGGTATAATTTGTTTCTATATGACTATATGTATACATATAATAGTCATAGAAAAATTTTGATTTGACTTTAAACACGTCATGTGGCGTTAGGTTATAACGCGAGTCAATCGTTTGTTTCCACCTTAAATGCGCATTTGTCTCGTACTAATTCATTCTTGCGGGAAACCAGGGCCTCTAGATTGCCTAAATCAAATTCATTATTACGAATTTTACCTATTTTGGGTTATATATATGGCCTAAATCAAATAAATTACCGCGCTAAAAACCGTTGAAACGTAGTTTAATTATACTTATATATATAACAAATTAATGTAATTTGTACTATTTGCATTTATTAACATAATATTGCAAACATAAATGCAGTCAAATCACCAACCACAAAACAAAGTAGGCTGAAAGCTAGTTAAGCAAAAAATTCAACTAGCAGTCACTCGCCGATACTAAAGTGACTAAGGCTATGTGCACCGACTTTTAACCATTGATTAAAATATGTCGGTGCACACCAGCATAAGTTGAGTAGTATTAAAGTAAATATTTTGTCACTTGATTAAGATTAATATATATCATCGAGTCACCCAAGTAAAACTAGACTCGTACATACATCACTATTAACTGCTGTTAAGTGACACTCATAGATAATATACTATACTTAAAATAGATGAATCTCTCTAGTATAAAATATAATTTACCCATGTCAATAGATGGCGCTAGAGTATTATTCAGTATTGTATTCCATTATATTCCATAATATCGCCAAAACATATAATGAGCTGTACAAAAACCATTTATTAGGGATCACACAACTGATATTATACGGTTTTAAATATGATTTTATCAAATCATATATTGAATTGAGTAGGCCAGTGTTATGCACAACGGTCCACTTGATACGACGAACAGATAAAAAATCACAATAAATACAATTGTGAACTTTAAGCTAAGCTAAGCTTTAGTTTATACGTATAAATATTCTTCTAATACTTTTGACATGATTTTTAAAGTGGGATGTCCTATTAGGAAAACCTTTCAAACCTTAAACTTTCGACTTAAATACCTTAATACAATACGTACTTACGGTCTTATTCATGGCGAGTTAGAGTAAATTTGAAGCATTATTTATTTTTTTAAAGAAGTCTTCAAACCTACTCTAACCCAATACGAATAAGAACGTAAAAGAATTTGTGCACGTCAGTTTACTAGGGTCCCGTAGACAAATTGGCAAAAAACTCTCTGTGTAAGTTCCAGACCCCACCTTTTGACACATTTTTTTCAGAAACTGCTCCATTAAGTCAAAAACGTTACCCGAGCCGAATCCACGTCAGTTTAAAGTTAGAGGGATGGCTTTAGTGTGAAAATTGTACGAGTATTCTAATGGTTATACAAATCGAAAATCGTGTAGCTGAATGTAGATGAATAATATATCAATATATAGATTCGATAGGATAAGCAACAAAATTTATATATCGTCCAGTGTATTTTTTTATTAGGTTTAATAATATTGAAATCACGAAATCGTGATACCTATGTCTCGTGAATAACACCAGAACATTAAATCGCGTTGGTCAATATATGAGTTCAAAAATATACATAGTTTCAGTAAATATATTATTTTAAAATCAGATATTTGAAATTAATGGTATATGGTTTCGATTTCATACGCGGCAAAGGCGAGATTATCCACCCCTACTATATATATCAGTATATAGTACTACAAAGCTACAATAGATGATTCTATAAATTCCACTAAATGACTAAATGGTATTGGTAATTATAACTTAACTTAAATTTAAATTGAAATTAAAAGTAAGTACAATAAAATTATATTACAGTTTAATTTAAAATAGTTATATAAAATGAAATAAGTGAAATATGTTTCACTTAATAACTACATATAAAAGTGTGTGAGATTCACCAAATATAAATATTTCGTTCGTAAAATCTTGTCAGCGTAGCGTAATTATTCAGTGACTGTACACGCCATCTTGATTGAAGTTAAGTGTACTAAATAGAAACTACTTATAATTATTGATTCCTCTCGTCTCTTGGTGGCGCTAGTTTCCATACATTTTTTTTATTTTACTTTTATTTAAGGGAGATTCTCCGGGATGGTGACACTGACATTTATTTATTTACAATTTTATGTGGTGTGAGATTAATTTGATGATTTTTTTAGTAGTATACTGTCATAATTTTACTGGCTGTACAAACTCTTGCTCTCATCGTCATCCTATCGACGATCCCGACGTATTGCATGAAGTGTTACACTTTAGATAACATGAAGCGTATCAATTAATAACATCAGTTGCTCGACCGGAGTGATCTCATTCGTGGTGACCGAACGGGTGTAGGGCGATCGGGACGGGAGGAAATTATATACCTATATAATACATAAAATATTCCAGAGCAAGCTTATCGTATTGTTACGGAAGCGGAACACGTATCTAGAACAAGCGTACCGTTTCACAAGTTTTCTTTACCCGGGAGCTAATTTAATAGTTTTAACGACTCCCAGTTTATGTGCCAGAGTAGCCAAGTCCGTTCAACTCTGCATGTAGATATTTAGCGAACAAAATGAAGTCATTTATTCATATTCTAGGATTGTTATACTTATTTATTAATAAAATTAATGGATCAGGTAAGTTTTAAGCCAGCCAGGTATTTCTTTAGGCCATATTTTGCTAGTGAATACTATTATCTAGACATGTCTATATTGATAAAGCTTATTTTATTATAATCAAATAATGTATGCTGTGTGTATTTTTGGACCAAACTCTGTACTTTTAAGTCTTTTATTATATGTTCAGAACTGTTTGCATATATTTTGTATTATTAATACAACAGCACTGCATATTCGAAAAAATGTTTAATCAACATTTTGTGTACATTGATACTATTAGAAAAAGTAGTGTACATTTAGAAAACATAGCTGATTACTTTATAATTAAGAGGACAAAGGTATATCTATAAAAAGGAAAAGCACTGTCTAAACATGAACTTGATAAAAGATAAACATAAATTTGCAATGTACAAAATTAATTGAAATACAGAAGTTTTAGAAGAAATACTAAATCTAGCAAGAGTTATGGAAAATTGTATTAATTGTGCAATTATTACAAATGTATTATAATCTGTAACAGCAATGCTTTTATTTCTACTTTTAATAATTTAATTGTTTTGCAGATGATGTAGTTGTCTTAACAGTGGCAACTGAAAATAATCATGGGCTGGAGAGATTCCTACGATCATGTAGAGTATATGGAATAGATGTTGAAATATTAGGGATGGGTGAAACGTGGACCGGAGGTGATATGAATCATCCTGGGGGTGGGCAAAAAGTTAACTTTCTCAAGGAAAAACTTCACCAATTATCCAAGTCTGAAAATTCTAAAGAAAAAATAGTACTATTTACTGACAGGTATTTGTATGGATTTTAAATCTATTACTACAATAAATCTGTAATAGTTATTTGCACACTATGCATTGTGAAATAAAAAATAATGCAATGAAGGGACTATTTTGAAACAGATTTCAAAAAACAACCTTAAAAAAATATTGAGCGGATTTTTGTGAAATCTCATTATTTTAATTTTATTTTCCTATATTTTCCTAGAAATTTTCACTGCATGGTTCGAAAGAGGGAAACAACTTGCTAATATCTCCCGGCCAGTTAATGTCAATAAAAAGTCAGTTTTTTTTATTTTTCCTGACCAAGGGCTATTTTATATCCCATAAGTTTGTATACTCAAAACAATATTTAAATATGATTTTGATTATGAGTATACACATCTTTGTTCTAGAGATATATGTAAAATAACTTAGATTTTTAACGCAGTTACAGAATTTTTTTACAGATTTTTTTTCCTTCTACTCATTTTAATATAATATAAAATTATTAGAGCTAGGTATGTTTGCTGAAGTGTGCTGCTTCTCCTGTTCAAGCCACAGCATGTTGCTAAGCGGTGGTTAATTAGATTTTGCTCCCATAGAGTAAATAAGCAAAATTAAAGCTAATTAATTAAAATAAACAAGTTGGCAGTAGGCTAAATAAAACTTTAATAACTCATTGACACTTGACATGTATGTCTTCCGTGATCACCGCTACTGAAAAGTGGCCGAAACATCAGAATATTAAAAATCAAATAATTTACCACACTTAAAATTATTAAATCATAGTATTAGTATGAAAAAACAGAGCTATCATAACATACAGAATCAAAGCTTATATATACACATCCACTTGAACAGCCATTAAAAATATAATTTATTTGCAGTTATGATGTCATGTATTTATCAAGCTTAGATGCAATTATAGAGAAGTTCAAATCATTTGATGACACACGGGTGTTATTTTCTGCTGAGCAGTTTTGCTGGCCCGATGCTAAGTTGGCAACTTCATACCCTAAAACAGAAGTGCCTAATCCATATCTTAACTCTGGAGGATTTATAGGTAACATACTTGACAATAAGCTTACATTAAGTTTTTTAATATATTAAAATAAATAATAACTCATTATATTTATCAGTAGGAAGACATTTAATTCAACTTAATTAAAATTGAAATTATTTATTCTATAATACCCAGTTGCTAAATATGCTATATTTAACTGTCTATTTGTCTACCTTTTCATTAGTACAAAATTAACATTAATTGAATACAGTTGATATTAAAATTTCACCAGTACTAAGGCAAATGAATTGATAATAAAATATACTATAAGACAATTTACATTTTATGTGTTGGCCCCTAAACTAATACAACTTGTATATTGAAGACCTCCTTTCTTGTTGACACAATTCACTTTGAAAATAATTACTGTCAGGTCATATATGTGTGTGTGTTTCTTAATTTGGATATTTATCTAAAACAAAAAAGGAAGAAATACAACATGCAATCTAAAGGTTTCACTGTATGATATCATATCAAACTCTCTTCAGTAAAGAATGTTTGCCTGTACACATTGATAAACATTTATTGTGAGATATGTTTGCAATAGTGTTTGTTGTTATAAACATGTTACAAATATTTGCATTTTCTGTTCAGGTTATTTGCCAGAAGTTACTGAAATCATTAATTACAAAACAATAAATGATAAAGATGATGATCAACTGTATTACACAAAAATATATTTGGATGCAAACGTGAGAGAGTCTTTGAAAATATCTCTTGACCATAATTCAGCTATATTTCAAAATTTGAATGGAGCATTGTGTAAGTATTTCATTATTGGTTTGTGCAAATTTCAATTCAAACTATGATTCTTAAATGTATGACTGAATTTGAATGCTTTATAATTGTTTTATTTATATATTATGAAGCTATCAAAATTCTGAATTTCGATCAAAGCTTGCAAAAATATCAAAATTAAATTAATAAAAATTACATGAAAAGTTACTTTTTTAATCCATCAAATTGTCATTGAGATTTGTTGAAGTTTTGGAATCTTATGGAGATAAATCTTCACAGAAGTTACGACTGGAAAGAAAACCGACCAAATTTTTTTTTTCGAGCTGTTATTGCCAATAACCCACACCTGACATTCTCTGTTACTGTGACATTGGCCGAATCAGCGCCAGTAGCGTTGGAGCCAAATCGCCAAAAATAGAATTGAATAGAGATAAATCTGCTGACAGGCAAAATTCTAAAAATTTTCATTTGCTAGGCATGATATAAATTACACTTACAAATTTTTCTTACATTTTGGGATTTTATTGAAATCACAGACTAATGTTTCAATATTATTTATTACAAGCAGTAGAATATAAGCTATATATATAATAAGCCCATAAGCTTAAACATTGAAAACAACTAACTAAAGTATTTCTTTCAGCTGATGTACAACTTAGAGCTAATACTACTGAAGATTGGCCATACCTCGAAAATGTTGTTACAAAAGAACGTCCACTTATTGTTCATGGTAATGGGCCAGCTAAATCGACACTAAATCACTTCGGCAACTATCTGGCTAAAGCCTGGTCCATCAACAAAGGATGTACTGTGTGTGCAGAGAAGAAAATTAAATTTGAGGTAAAAGCCCAAATTTATTAATCATTTCAAAAATTTGGTACTAGTATGTAATAATACCCTCTCGTCATATTTACTAGATGAACAGGCAAATTGCTAAAAACAAATCATTTGGTGGCACACATAAACTAATTATTATTTTTACACCAATACTGGGCCTCTGAGGCAGATGTCAGTCAGCTACATTTAAACAAATACAATCATATTTTTCATGTTACTTTTTTAGTCTTCTACTAAAAATTTACAATAAAAGTTTTAACACTTTAATTTATTTATCTAGGAGGATCAATTACCTACTGTAATGATTGCTGTATTCATCGAACAAGCTACTCCTTTCCTAGAAGAATTCTTAGAGCAGATATTAGAGACAGACTATCCAAAACAAAAGATCCATTTATTCTTAAGAAACAATGTGGAATATCATGAAGCTCAAGTTGATGAATTTTTCCAAGCTCATTCGAAAGAGTATGCTACTGCTAAGCGTATCAAACCCAGTGATTTTATTTCAGAAGCTGAAGCTAGAAATTTAGCCAAGTAAGTTACATACAATATTATAATTATGTACTTTATTATTTTGTTTTATGGATTAATTTTATATACCTTTAAATAAAATCTTATTTCTTCCCGCTTTACAGTCTAGGGAACTAATCAAATACACCAGTCCACAAAATAATCTGGTCTGTACTTTTGACCAGACCTATCTATTACTAAGTATTTAGGTGCGCCGAATCCGATTCTGGTCAGTTTAGTCAATCCATACTCTCAGAATCTTGAAAGTATATGGATTAAGCTGACCCCAGATTCGGATAAAGCCCATTGAAATACATAAGAATAGTTGGGTCTGGTCGTTCTTTGTGGGCGAGTGTTATTTTTATAAAAATTCTTTCGATAATAAACGCGAATGAATAGATAATACTTTTTAACCTGGAAAGTTAGTTTAGTTTTAGCGAAAGTAGCTTCAAAATTTACGTGAGCCAAGCGATTTTTGTTTTCATAATTATTGGGATCGGCAGAATATATACTTGTGCTGAGTTGTGCTATTTTGTACAATAAATATAGAAAGCGAGTTTGTTTAGACGTGTACGACTTTGAAAATGAACCGATTTTAATAAAATTGTATACATATAATCGAGATGAATATACAATTAATTTCTATCTCGAAAGATGCGATTGCTATTACGGCGTTTCAATCTGAAATTTGCGCAAAGGAAGGCACGTTGAAAAACTTTAGTTAAGTTAAACATTGTTATGATTAACTTTTGATCGCAACTTCGTCCGCGTTGATAGTTTTTTTAACTATCCCGCGGGAACTCTTTAATTTTTCGGGATTAAAAGTATCCTATATGTTGACCAGGGATATAAGCCAGTATAAAAAAATCATTTAAATCAGTCCAGTCGTTTCGGAGATTAGCCCGTACAAAAAGAAAAACAAAAAGTTAGAAAAAATATAAATTAGTTCTATTTCATTTGCTACATCCCCCTGACTCGGTTTTTAGCATTTTTTTTCACTGTACAGAAATTCGACCGCTACAGCTTTATTATATGTATGGATAATATGTTTAACATTACGAATTATGTCTAGGGATCGATGCATCAACAGCGTGTGCGACTACTTTTTCGCCGTCGACAGCGTGGCCCGTTTAGAGAGCAGCACTTTGAAACATCTGCTTTATTCGGGCTATGAGGTCATTGCGCCTATGCTCGTTCGTCCAGGCCAAGCGTGGTCCAATTTCTGGGGCGCCCTTAATTCCGCTGGCTTCTATGCTAGGTCTTCAGACTATATGGACATCGTTTATGAAGTTGTAAGGTAAGTTTTAACAAATAATAAATTTATCTCTTATACACAAATGTAATGTAAAAGTTTTATACTTCAACATCGAAATAAAGGAAGGAAAATATGTCTCTCTTATTATTTTTCCGACGTCAAGGACATGTTTAGATCACGCTACATTGCAAATTGTCTCTCTACCTCGTTGAAGCCAATAACTAGCAAATTGAAATTAAATGTAAATACCTTACTATATTGACTCATTTCTATAGTTAGGAGATAACTATTTTTACAGCTAAACATAAATATTTGTTGTTGTTTAACATTGACATTCAATAATATTTCTAACTACAAAATTGTGTTTATCATATGGAAGAAATGTTAACAAACACTAAATATGTTTATCAATAATATTTTATTGTTCAGTGTTATTTATAATTTTGCGATACAATACAGAAACTATACACATCGGATACATGAAATTTTTAATCAAGTAAATGCAATTTGAACGACATTAAGTTATCGTACATTCGCGATAACTTAACGCGCAGGGTTACCGACTCCCAAAAAATTACATTACTTAGCAATGAGTAATAAATAGCCACAAAATGAACATGAATACAAAACGTAAATTGTTAATTTTAGGACCGCTATCAAGTAGTTGTGTCGATTCTAGGGATTTTTACTTTAACTATAAAAATACTAAAGTATAGGTTAATATTATTAAGATTGGTAACCCTGCATGTCAAGTTATCGTGGACGCTCTATACAATTAAAATAGGCCAAGTGTCAGTTCATGTACAATGAAACGTTCCACAGAGGTGACGATCGTGTTCTGTTTTTGTCATTTGGCTACGAGAACCCAAATTGTCTAATAAATATCTCATTTCTGAAAAAGTAAACAACGAATGTGGTTCAAACCAATTTTCTTCAAAGTATTTTATAAGTTATACCACAACGTGTTTCAAAAAAATCCAAACCCTAGTTGGTAAAAATTAGAAACAATAATTTTGCGACTTGTTGCAAATATTTATTAACTGAGTAAATAAATAAATATTTGTCATAATATAATTGTTATGATTTTTGATGGACTGTCTAACGATACCCTATAACCGCTCCCATCTGCATTTTGGGATAACCGCTCCACATCTCTGTAGTGGCTATTCCAAAATTTATTTACTTTATTATTTCGTTGTTACATACTTGCACTTGTGTAAATACATACTTGTACCAAATTTCATTCATATAAACTCAGTACTTTTGAAGAAAATAGCGACGATATATGTACCTAAACAGGCGGACGGATATGGCGATTTCGCAAGAGTCCAGTTATAGCTCAAATAGCTAAGACTAAGGAGCCTTAGAATATAGTCTAAAACATGAAACATGAGCTTACATAATAGAAGCATACTTATTTTGTTATTTGAACGTTGTGTTCTAATCAAATGCAATAGAGAAATCAGTTTTGAATGACCGGCGATCGATGGAGTACATATTGTCGGCTGTACATTCATACACTCCGGCGTCCATTTGTGTTGCTGGGTCGATCTCAATTTTCGATTTCACGCGGTCGTCACCCATTGGCCACTCATGAATCTAAAATTATAACAATAAGCTTTTCATAATAAAACTACATTTAGCCGGTTTTAAGTGCGGCAATTTATATGATTTATATTCCGACGTTTCGGCCACTTTTCAATACCCGTGATCATGGTGGACAAAGATATGAAGTTTCAATGAGAAAAAAATATTTTATTATTTAGCCTAGCGCCAACTTTTAAATTAGGTATAAGGCTCCCATAGAGTGAATAAGCATAAACAAAAAAAATGATAATGAATGAATAATTAAAATGAACAAGTTGGCGGCGGGTTAAAGAAAAATATTAAAATTACTTGAGATCTTTGTTTTCCGTGATCATGACTACTGTGAAAAGTAGCCGAAACATCGCAATAAAAATCAAATAAAATACGGCCCTCAAAACTAATAATAATATAGTTTTATTATGTGTACTAGTTACGAACACTTAAAAAAATACTAAATAAACTTTACATTGATTGATAATATGCAAATTCGCGGCTTCATATTGCCATGTAATTTACACTTTGCTTATGTTAGAGATTTCTTGGAATTACACAAATGTTTTATGAGTAATAGTGCATCGTATTTGCAAACCACATACATAATGCTGTTAGTAATAATTAGTATAAATTGAGTCTATCTGTCGCCGCTACTCGGCTATTGATTGCTTTAATAAAATGGACCTCGTAGGTATCAATTGCTGATCGCCCCTGATATTGTTTAAATTTTATGATCGGAGTAAAAACAACTTTTTCACGATACCATACCATGTACATCGTTGGAACGCTCACTAGGTGAAACTTGACTTAAGATATTTTTAACCCCATTATCAGTGGTATACCTACACGAAGTCGTGAATTGGAAAGCAATCTATCTGAATTGAAAGTTTTCATAGCTAAATTGAGAATAGCGTATGATCCTATATTGCTGACAACTGTGTCAGTCCCCTATTGAAGTAATTGCAATAATGAATATGTGTCAAGACTTAATCGTAAATATATTAAATAGACTATAACTTCAGTTGTTTTTTCTTCTGGTAATTTATTATTAATATTCATTTATAATAACAGCCCAGAAATGTCTCATTGCTGGGCTCGAGCCTCCCATTATAGGGGAACGAACAGTACACCCGCCATGCTTGTCCAAGGCGGCTTAGAAGGTATGACATATCGGTTATTTGATGTGCAGGTTGTATCACGATGTTTTCCATCACCGTTGTTACCACGTGGTAATTGTAACAATATGCAATGTGCATGCGTTCCAGTCAGGATCGAACCCGCGCTCTTTGAGTTGTGGACGCGTGCGCTAGCTAGCCATTATGCTACCACGACTACTATTCATTACTTACATAAATATCAACAAGCAAATAATACTACGATCGTAGAAAATGTTGAAAGGCAGAAACATTGGCTTAATATGGACATGCATTGCAGAGGGTTGAAAACAATATGACAGAAAGAAGTTGTTGTGATAATATTAGGTGGGCGAAAAAGAGATGTATCGAATGTGCGAGGAATGAGTACTGTAGTACTGTCAATACATTACTACAGTTTTGTATGCTTGAGTAGAACATGAAAGGAAAAAACATATTATAGGACCAACCTCAAACAATTGGGCTCAAGGAAAAACAGCATAAACAACTTTATAAAATTGCATAGTGTAGTTTTGTAAACTTGAAAAATCTTATTCATTGTAATAATATCCCAGACTTTCGAATAAAAGTATAGACGGAGCCTACATGAACAATAGCGTCAGATGAAGTGAAGAATTTTTTATAACTTGTATACCTAGACTTTGGTAATATATGTTTAATAGTAATGTATCCAGTGGCAACTATTACGCCGCTATCCGTACTAATTCTATTATTTAACACTTCGTTCTCATAACCCACGGCGGCGCGATCGGCGTCACTCTGAGGCCTGATTTACTAGATACCTGTTTCTTCTTATGAGAATACTGTTTTTCATATACTTCTTAACAAATTGGTTTTATTTAACGCTTGAAAATGGCATAACTACTCATAGCATGGAAGAAGAACCTTCTTCAGTGTTTTATGGTTTGATTAATCGCGCGCGTTCCTTTGGGTTGAAGCGTGACTCTTTAATCCTAACCTTTCTCTATTTGAAGAGTCATTCAATTTAAAAAGTATCTTAAAAATGACAAGTAGTCCTGAGAATGCTAATATTAAAAATCTTTCACTTTAGTATACTAAGTACTCGATTATATTAATACATGCTCCTATAAACTTCTCTATGAGCGTCCGGGTTTTAAAACTCATTTATATTGTAAATCATTCGTAAAAAAATATGTAAACAAAATAGCCATTCGTGTCATCATCCAGTATATTTCCATGAATACCAAATCAAGATAAAGTTTCGCAACGTAGTTCGGAAATCCGATAATACTTTATATCAAGTAAGCATAACTTTCAGCATAAAATATACATTTGACTACGCAAATGATTGCAAATTCTTTCCATATTGTTTTAGTCTAGTTAGCGTTTAGGTACATACTTTATTTGAATTGCTTTAACATGTATTAATGCAAAGTGAGACAACTTGTTACGTTCGAGAGGGGGATTCTCGTGAATATAATATGTGATTTTCAAGCTATAAATATGCAAATTCTGCACTTCGTATAAGTAAAAAAAAATATGACACGTGCAGCATTTACATATTTAAACTATAATTATTAAAATACTATGTTAGTTTAGTATTTATTTTTTGTATAAAATATGCTTTTATATTTTTATAACCGTTATGTAACAAAATATTGCAAACATTTATAATCGTCGTATACGCAATGCAGTAATGTGATCAACACATGTGTCGAGCGGAATCTCATACATTATCCTGCAAGGATTACGTCAATAAACATATTTTCGGTATTCTAGAACAAAAATCGTGGATAAACCGCTGTTTCAGATGACAATCCTTCTAATTTAAAAACTACTTTTAAAAATACTAAACGTTACAGAGCTGTTGTGACATTAAAATGCCACCAATTATTACCTCCAGTTGGCGTTGTGTCAATATCGTTCTAAAATACGGGTAAAAAGATACTTGAAACTTCAAACTACAATCGGTTGTAAATCAAGACCTTACCCAATTAGTAAAAGATGATTAAACAAGGAAATGTGTTAAATAAATGATCACTAGCAATGGTATGGTATATTATACTAAATACATTTTGTTGACCTCAATAGTCGTACATTTGTGAAGGCTATATTTAAAGAAATGGAGTATGAAAATTAAATCAATATAATCAAAAAAGAGATTATTGGATTTTCTGAAAGGATAGCATCTCAGAATACAGAATATATTTCTGTATTCTGAGGATAGCATGATGTAATTTATGTCAGAAGTGAGAAGTATGGAAGAGAAATTAATTCATACTTACAAATTGTGCCCACCCGAAATAATTGGAATTTGATAGAAAATGATTTCTTCAAGTAGGCAGGGTAGTAAGGCTACGTACATAGCTATGAAAGGTCGTACATACATGTAAATAGTGATGTGCAAATATTTCCACGCCGTCTTTGAACCACGTAATATGCGGTCGCGGAGTACCCTTGGCTATGCACAGAAAAGCAATCTTATGGCCCAAAACGTATTCAAGATCAAAGTGAGACGCCAGCATAATTTTTGCTCCCTAAAATAAAAAGTTGGGATTAAAATTTTGTAATTAATATTATTTTTTAGCATTCGTCAGAATCATTTGCATTTATATTATTATTATAACCAAGGGGTTAGGTTTTATCAGCTAACACTGAAACAGATTTGCCTTGAATTATATTTTATTAGATTTAATACTATAAAGAAACAGTACTACCTTAGTTTGGATAAAAATATGCTGTTCGTATGACTTTTGCATCAGCAAAATAAATCCAGTTCCAAATGCATTTAATACTTTTTTAAACTTTCATGAAGGATCTAGCTGCAGTTTAAAACGAGTTTGATAACATGTAAACACTTACGTCATTGTTGTTATAATATTGGTCAGATTCTGGATCTCTGTACTTCCCTGTTATCGGTAATCCAATTTGTACCTGCCAAGTTGATATATCGTTTTAATGAATAATTATGTAAATTAACACTAACTGCGGATGAGATCAAGCTTATAAAATAAAATAGAAGTGCACAAAGTAAAAGTATACCGCGAAAAATCGTTATTACTATATAATACTAGCTGTCCCGGCAGACGTCGTCCTGCCCGGTAAAAAAAAAAAAAATTAGGGGTGGACTACCCCTAACATTTAGGGGGATGAAAAATAGATGTTGTCCCATTCTCAGACCTACCCAATATGCACACAAAGTTTCATGAGAATCGGTCAAGCCGTTTCGGAGGAGTATGGCAAAAAAAACTGTGACACGAGAATTTTATATATTAGATATAACAAGTTATTATTAGATTATGTACTTATAAATATGTCTTAAATTTTGTTTAGTAAATTACCTTCGACTTTGTTCTGCTTCTTGGTCGCCCACGTCTTGCCTCCGAAGAAATAATTAAAAACATATACAGTAAGATTAACCCTAAAAATATGTTGCTTTTGAAAGAAAACATTTGCGTTAATATGCAACACGAAGAATCTTTGGCGAAAGATTTTTTCTCTTAACTGTTTTTAAAGTTTATTTTGGTTTCTCAATATTCTGGTATGGTCTTGCTTGGAGTTCGAAAGCAACTGGTAGTGCCTGCTATTCCTGCCACGCCAATCTTTCAATTGGCTAATGACTAAGTGGCGGAGGAGCTGTCAGGAGGGCCCTTGTCTCCCCTATCCCATGTGTGACAGGCGTCATTTCCTTTCATATTTCGTACGACGAAACTCAAAATTGCTTTCAAGTCTAAACGTAGGTCAACGGAACATACCTTGTTTCTTTTCATAGGACATGAGACAAATACTCGTTTATAAGAAGTTACATTACGCAATCTATATAATCTGTTCTTTTATTATTTCTATATGTTACAAAGCTGACCCATATCTTGTTAAAAATATACGTAAAGGTTATCAATGTAATACCTAAACTTTTTGCCTGATATAAAATGTACCAATTTTATAACATAACAATTATCCGCATAAATGTATATCATACTAATATATTGTTTTACGTTGATTTGCGTAGCAACTGAATATATTTTAAACGATTTTATTTTTTACCTTGTCATAGCTATAGCACAATGGCGTTTCAATCTTTTTCAGTTTTGTTTCCTGTAATATATTTTATACGCCAAAAACGCTAAAACTAATTCTGAAGCGTTGAATTATTTACTATATTTTTGTCGTTGCACTTACCACTTTGTGCCTTACATTTTGAACTACTTATTTTGGCCAAAACAATGGACATTCCAGCATACGGCATTCAAAATAATACCATGTAAATTTTATATCACACTAACATTCCAGTCAGATAACTTTTATTAATCTGGGATAATGTAGCATTCTTGTTATGGTAAAGAATTTGAAATCGGCCCAGTAGCTTTTGAGTTTATTCGTTACAAACAAACGAAAATAAAAATCTTGCATCTTTATAATTAGTAAACATTAGCATGAGTTGAGAGTTGAACATAACATAATAAGTATGATAAATGTAAGAAAGGTGTAAATTGTATTAATAATTTATAATTGCAATATATATCGGGTTTGACTTCCTGATTAACGTAACAATAGACTAACAGGGAGGTAGGTATACCGTGAAAGGTAATAGTTATTATACCATGAAGAGTCATCAAAATTAGCCAACCTATAAAATGGCCAAAAAATTCAAAACAATTCGCGGTATACATAACAATACAGTATTTTAACCAAACTGAATAAATTGTCCATAACCTTTTGTAATTCCATGAACTATATTAACAGGTACAAATATAGGACATACATCGAGTATTAAGATAGTAATATATTTTAATTTATTTTAATTTTGGTCAAATTCTTTTATTAAAATATTTTCTAAGTTTTCGCGACTTGTATACATACTAAAACTACGTTTTAACGGTTTTAAGCACGATAATTTATTTGATTTATGTTATTCCGACGTTTCTGCCGCTTTTCTCTTAAATATTTACAGTATTTGACATAATTTTTGGAACAACAGAACCCTTATAACATCGTCATGTCTGTCGCAGTGACCTGTCTATGTTACAGTCGATTTGATTAAAATTCCGGAAAATATAGCCTGTCGAATTATGATGTATATGCGGCGAATATAATATACATTTCATAAAAGGTTTTTAACAAACTTCCATGTTGTTCGAAAAGTAATATTGTTCATTTTCATTCGAGGTGTTCATTTTCATTTCATCTTGACTACAGCTCTTAGGGTCGGCTGATTTGTGTGATTCCACACTTTCAAGAATATCGTCGTGAAACGTCTAGCCTTCAGCTAATCGTGTTTCGATGAGTGATTTCCAATGGTCCGCTTCGCCGTCTCCCTATCCTATCATCCCTATCACATCCCTTTATCCCATTTCTCCCGTTTATTCCATCGTAAAGGCTGGCAACGCGTTCGCTTGCAGTCGGCTATTGGCAACAATAATTCACTCTCCATTTCATGAGCCGTCTGCTTGCTTGTAAGCTTTGCTATAAAAAATCTGTTTCTAGTTTACTTATGCTATTGTACTTTTATTTGTAACTACAGAGTCATATTAGCATATTTTTCTTAATTATTTTATTATCTTCTACTACCCCCCTAATAATGTTTTATAAGTTGTTAAATATTTAGTAGAAAAGTATGTTTTCTGTGCCGTTACAGATTATTGTAGTGAAAAGTAACATTGGCACATGTAACTAAGGAAGAAAAAATATCACTTCTTCAAACATGCTGAGTGCAAACCTTGTTTGCTGAAAATGCGGCGTACAAATTCTCAAATAATGTTTTGTGTGTAATAATGTGTAAAGAATGTAACTACGTCGCTATTTTTCTCAAATAAAGTTCTTTCTTTCTTTCTTTCTTTAAACATCATAATTATAATATTTCTTAGTAGCTCTTTTATTTAAGTCTAGGAGATGACATACTCACTTTCAAAAATTTTAATTTGGTTGTGTAAAAGTCAGAAAAGGTTAAAATATGTTCAACGAAAATTGCTTTGAACAAAATTCGTTACGTAGTTTTTGACATTATGAACTATTTTCGGTTACTTATTTTTTGAGGTGCTGAGCACAGACTGCAAAACGATGAACGATCGTCACGTCTAGGGAACCCTTCACTATGCATGAACTCGTTGAGTGACTTCCACTGAGCCAATTTTTATTTTTAGATTAGTTCTAACAAGATTGCTAAGTATCTAATTGCCTGTTTCTATATTTTTTCAGAGGCGTTTGGAATGTGCCTTTCATCACTAATTGCTTTGTAGTCAAGAGCTCGATACTTCGATCGCCTGCCGCTAAATATTTGACGTACGCGAAAGAAGGTCTCGATCCCGATATGGCTTTCTGTGCAAGCCTCCGTGAAGCTGTAAGTATATTTAAACCTCATACCAGAATGGCTCGGAGGAAATTGTGCAATTAGCAAAAATATGTTTCTATATTTATTTCTAGAAGACCAGTGACTTGAGATTGACGGCCTCTGTGGTTGAGTAGTCAGTGCGTTGGCCGACTTATTAGTTGGAACACAGAGGTCCCGACTTCGATATCTCTAGTGGTAATTTTCGTGTACAAAATTTCAGTGTTTATTGTCAAGTTGTCTGGAATGACTCCAAAATTGTTGTATATTATCCCTACCTCGAGTGTAACTTGCTTGGCTTGGAGATATGCAATGTTTGTGTTAGTCTATCAAATAAAAAAATATTTTTATAATACAAAAGATACATACGTTACTTACAATAGATCTTTAACAATTTCTGTTATGCTATGTTAGATGAAATACATGCGTATTTATTAGTAACCTTGTGTAAAGCAAGAGGTGAAATTTGTTGCTTCACAGTACCCCACATACATTGAAATAGAATGCTACGTTTAGTAAACACACAACAACCGCTTAGGGTCTGTAGTACTTTCGTGTACATACTTAATACATCTCAATTTTTTTTATCAATCTGACCTCCTTTTGATACAATAAAAAATTTGTTTCACATCATTAATATAAAACATTAATCAGATGGCCTAAAGCGTCCGCTTTTATAGGATCGCTTAGTAAAATTGACACGTGACCAGATATATTGGTAGTTGTAAGACATAGAGTTCCACTTCATTTTGATACTTGTCATGTTCGTCCCATGAATCTGTGTAAGCGGCGGCTTTACGCCAACAGACCCTATAGAAAAGTTGCACTAGCTCTAAACGAATAAAATAGTAAATGCTACATACAGTGTCATTCCCATACATTTTCATTCTATCCGTTTAGCATTCATTCCGATTGTATACAGCGCGCCATCGGCACATTGATGCTAATTTTGGAAGACCGTCTTTCCTTTATGTAACTTAAAGATAAAATAAATTGATAAATTATTTTTCTAAATAACATTTTCAGGGTATATTCATGCATGTGACAAACGAAATGGATTTTGGTCACTTAGTTAATCCAGAAAGTTACGACACAACTCGTACTCATCCGGATGTGTACCAACTGTTCGACAATAAATTAGAATGGGAGACCAGATACCTCAACGAGGAATACCCAAGTAACTACGATGAAGATAGGAAACATTTAATGGTCAGTACTACATTTACTCATGTACAGTCGTCGAATGACAAGGTTCGTCACCCTAAAGTCGACTTTTGCTTGCATCGATACAAGAAACAGTAGGTACTGCCGACATTTTAATAAATGTATTCTTTTACGTTTATGAAATATAGAAACGTCAAAAAAGGAAATTGCAATGTTGATAATGACAGATATAATAAGAATCTGTCATTGAACTTAACAATCAGAAACAAAAACAATATCACTAAGCTTATCAACATTATTAAAACCAAATGAAAGTTTAGAGACAAAACCTTTTTATTAGTTTTATTTAAATTTGTTAATTAGCCACCCTTTTCTCACCACGACTGTGCATTATATTATAACGTCATGCTTACTTATATCAGTTTTTTATATCTTTCTATTAGGTTTGCAATAAATATTTCCTGATTTTAGATGTTGCCCCACTGAAAATATCCTTTAATTTTATTTACTGGCAAAATATGTAACAGTGATCTACGTTACCTGTGTCAAACGTGGACGCAGTAGCGGGCATACCCTAGTGTTATAATAAGATTTAAAAGGAACTGGTGACAGCTATCTTGGAATTAGTTCGCATTATTTATATCTAAATAAAACATTTTAGTTCAATGAACTTGTATTTAGGCCTTGTTAGCAGTCTTATCATGTTTTTTGTTTGATAGGTTTCTGCATAAAATATTATGTCCACTTCCACAATAGCAAGTTATTTATTGTCATTATACTTTGAAAATGTCATAATAAAAACAATTTTAATTACTTTTAAACTGTAATTATAATACGCTCTATGAATCGTTAAAGCTATGAATGAATTTATGGTTTTTCTATTTTTTATGTAGTTTGTCCATTATTGTGATGAATCATTACTAGTGACATCTAGCGAACAAACTGGAACTAACCATTATGATTAGCTTTTTATTCCATGTTTTCTTTCATGCTTCTTTTTCTTTTATGATGGTGTACAATAAAAAATACTCTATTTATTCAATGCTTTTCGACCCGTTCAATGAAATTTTACAGTTATATTTTATAACATACTAGGATTTGCCTGCGACATCATCCAAGGTGGACGGCTAGCAAAATTCACACATTTTATAATAGAAAATTTGCTATCGATCAGTGTAAATATTGGATCGGAATGAGATTTTTTTCAACCTGGCCGCTTTAGACCGCTCTCAAGAAAATTCCCGCCGGATTTCCGGGATATAAAGTACCGCAGATTTTAACACCGAGAATTTGCTATAGATCATCAAATACCGCATCGAAATTGGCCAGTTGTTTTTGCATGAATCTCGAAGAAACAAACAAACACAAAAAATCTAAAAAATAAAAGGCTACACTTTTACGAATCTATAATATTATACTTAGGTAGATTTTTTGAGATCCCGTCAAGTTTCGTAACTTCAACCATAAACCTGTGTAATACTTCATCATGCATAAAAAATGTGCTTTGGTCAGCCATTTGTTGCTGATTAAAAGATGATCGTAAAGTTTTTGGGGGTTTTGTGGAATTATGACTTGTATGGTTTTTTTCCAGCCATGTCCTGACGTGTATTGGTTCCCTCTTATGTCAAAGAGATTCTGCGTGGAGTGGATTGAGATTATGGAAACGTTTGGCCAATGGAGCGACGGCTCAAATAATGTAAGTTAAAAATTGATTTTGGTATAGACTTCTCACATAAGTTTGTATATTGTTTCATATGGCTGGTGATTTACTTATAATTATTATTATTGTATTTAAAAGCTTAAGCTTAAAAAGAGACATAGTTTAAATTTTAAGCCATTATGCATTATAAAAATTCTAATATCACATTAATTGTACAGTTTTACACAACTTATAAAGCCGATCGACAGTTTTCGCTTATACAGAAAGTGTAGACCGGTTTCCGACACGTAAATAATCTATAGTGAACTTTATTCGAAAACAGAAATGGCAGTGTTGCTTTCTATACATTTTTAACTCTGTTTGCTTACACTATTCGTACGCACATTGTCGGACATATCCAACGCTACTAAAATTATAGTAGAATTATTTTCTCCGTGCAGTTTGGGTCATAAATCAAAGCTCGGCCTCAGCCCGGCTAAGGCGGTGAGCATGTTGCGCGGGCGCAACGCCATTATCGATAAAAACTCATTCTTATCAAAGAAAGATTATCATTCTTATAAAAATCATTATAATCTTTTTTGCTGTTAATTTTAAACTTAGATATAAGTATTTATATTTATTTTTAATATAACTTGTTACATTCTAAACTTTTGTACTTATAGTTTTTTAATACATAGATACCTAATTAATATTTTATTTCAAATCATTATTATTCTTATTTTAATAAATATGTTGTTTTATCTATTTTTTTCTTTCATTTATATCACTAACTCACAAAATGACAAAACTAAATACTCTATCGATAACGCTTATCGACAACAATAATGCGTATCACTATGCCTGCCCATAAGGCCCGTGAGTGGAAGAGAGAGCCAAATACTCGCTTCACCGCTCCGATTATTTATGAGCCAAACTGCACGGACAAAAAAATTCTACTTTAGTCTACTACACAGGTACATCGAAGAAATGATTAGTGGTGCAAAATTGTAGTTGAATAACATTAAATACTTTCAAATATTTGCTGTATACATACAAAACAGTTCGTTCTTTGTTATTAATGTAAGTAATGTTTAATAGTGGTGCTTATTATGGTAATAATAAGGCGAGGGCCAGGACTACCATAGGGTTAAACCTAGCTTGGATTCCAAGTTTCTTTAGTTTTTTATGTTATTTCTTTTGCTTTTTGTGGGATATAAGTAATATGAATAAACTCTTACCCCGCCGTCTTTACACATGTGCTATGTGAAATTTACATGAGGTTTTGAAACTCTAAAACAAAATATTTATATTAAATGTATGTTTACGATGCATTCAAAGGATAAACGTTTGGAGAGTGGTTACGAGGCAGTCCCTACACGAGATATCCACATGACCCAAGTTGGCTTGGATAAACATTGGCTTCACATACTCAAGGAATACGTGCGGCCTTTGCAAGAAATGGTCTTCACGGGATATTATCATAATGTAAGTATATGTGTAATAGGGTTTATGGCGAATCTTTGCCTTCTCTATAGTAGGGGAGGTCAAGCGGGGATTTTGGGATTTACTCGAGCGTGGCAGAATAACACAAGGGGAAGAGCCTTGCACCCTATTATGTACCACCATATTTTTTTTTCAAACCGTGGATTTAAGGAAATTACTCCACATAAGTTCCTTTAGGGTTTACTTAACATCCCTTTTGAATATGTGACGCGCTTGAATATTTCTGTGCCACTCTTTTATTTGAAAACCTGTACATGCTCCCCCGACCAGTTATATAATGCATGCCTTTTGACATAACTTTTTTCTTTTTAGCATTTAATCTTCACAATCCAAAAGCTCCCCGCGACGCTAGAACAACTCCACGTTTAACATCTTGGACTCCCCTACTAATAGTTACGATGTTAGGGCGACAAGTTTGCTACAGTTTATATTGAAGGAGCTCAAGGATTGCTGGCTGCAATGAGGAATGAAAATTTTACTTGCATCAAATACCCTGTTTTCAACTTATGCGTTCGTTTATAAGGCTAATTTATAATTTGATTACTTTCAACGACCAATATAAACAGAAGGCGGTTCGATAGTAATTTGACCAGTCATTCGCGCTTGACAAATACCGGGTATATTGGGAGCAGGATGACGTGTTGACAGTTCGGTGGTTTATTGACGTCTCATCCCAAACGCTAGGTTGTCGCCTTATATACACGTCGCTGTAGGCTGTCTAATTACTGGACGGTAGTATCCTATGCGTAATCGGTAGAAACACTTTGGTGTATGTAATTACAATGAATGAGAAATACACTTCGTTTTTTCTTATGAGGTATATAGAGAGGCCAACATTACCTACTTTTAAGAACTCATTCAGAAAACGAGTGACTTCTTAAAAGTAGGTAATGTTTTGGCCTCTCTGACAGTATAAAGCACATATTCCAACTTTCGACAGCTTGTACTGTATATCAGTTATAATAAAAGCATGAAGTGTGTGCAGGTGTTGTGAGCTTACAATACGTATGAATGAGTGCGCAAATTGTGGGAAGAAAAAGGGAAATCAAAACGTTGATATTATACTAAATTTTGTATAATATATAACGTTGATATTATTAAAATAAATTGAAGGTGCAATAGCACCTTCAATTTATTTTTGAGCAAAAATTTATTCAGTTGTTTTATTTCAGCCTCCAGTGTCTGTAATGAACTTCGTGGTACGCTACCGTCCTGACGAACAGCCATTTCTACGGCCCCATCACGATTCCTCAACTTATACCATCAATCTGGCACTCAATACTCCTCGTAAGTATTGTATTTATGATCTCAATACATAGTTATATTATTTTCCAATGATACCTTTTTTGTTAAATGTTAATATAGACTTACTAGCCGTCCTCGCCCGCTTCGCCCGGCGAATTACAAACAAACAAACAAATTGAGAAAACATGGAAAAATATATAGCCTATAACCATTTACGATTAATTCCGCGTCGAATGGTTGTAGTTTCATGCTGATCGGTCCAGTAGTTTTCGAGTTTACCTCGGACAAAGAGAACAAACTTTGCTTATAAATATATATATATATATATATATATAACAGAAATAAATCATTATATATATATATATATATATATATATATATATATATATATATATATATATATATATATATATAATGATTTATTTCTGTTAGAAAGAATTTCACGAACGAATCTTTTTATACTTGCTTAGTTTTGAATTTTTATCAGCCAACTTTAAACTAATTGTATTATTTACCTATCCTATAACATGTTAGATTATTGTACTATTGTAACGAGTTGGAGTACTGATTGAAACTTGCGGGTAGTTGTGGTTCGAATTTTAAATTCGTTCGAATTTAAAAGCGAGCGAGCGGATCAATTTTCGGCATTCTCCCTCTGGTATTGGTGTGAGGCACATGTTATAATAGTGCTCTAGGGTGGCTAATTTTTACACGCTAATCACAAGCTATAATCAATGAACTTTATAAATTAGATCGGTAATCGAGCTGCTATCGCCTCGAAAGTAACACGTTTGATTATTGAGTACCCTATTTATTTTGTAGTAATACTGATTTTAATTACTCATTTATATCAGATGTGGACTACGAAGGTGGCGGCTGCAGGTTCCTTAGATACGATTGTTCGGTGCGCGATACCAAACAAGGCTGGCTTTTGATGCACCCTGGTCGCCTCACGCATTACCACGAAGGACTGAAGGTTACAAATGGAACACGTTACATCATGATTTCCTTCGTTGACCCGTAGACTAATGTAAATACAAAGAAAATAATCCACTGTCCTTTAGTAGTTGTAAAATATTAATATATTCATTTACTTTACAACTCATTCCTGTCGTGACATACATAACAACCATGTCACAGGCGTGTCAATTTTCTACCAATGGTAAGTTAAAGTAATGTTTAGTAAGATATTTGTGCGCTTATATAATGCATATCGATATTTCCGGTGAGTGAATTTAACCGATCCAGTGTCCCCTTGAAATTGGAAGGCCCGGGGTCTAAGCCCAACAGTGGGACATTATGGGATGATATTATCACTAATTAAATTTATAATAGAAAAAACACTAATGGAGTAACCACATAAATATTGTCAGTTTTTACTAGATTGATGATCCATTATTCATCTTATTTAAAATGTAGTGGTTTATCATTTAAAGCATCTCATGTATTTCAACATAAAATAAGTTGTGAATGTATTATTTTTATTAACAAAAATATCATCTATGTTATAAATTTAATAAAAAAATTCATTGCTATTTAAATTAAGTACCCTTTAAAATGTTTTATTTTGGAAGTTCGTTTAAAATTCCGAAATCCAAATCGAATATAAGTACAAAAATAATTTACGATTTTAATATTATAAACTTCTGTAACATGTTACGTAATAACACGATGGACAGTGGACTGTAGAGTAACTTCGGAAGTGACAAATTAAAGATTTTACTATAAAAACATAATTAATTATTTTTACATATTAATGTGGATTGACATTATTTTATACTTAATAATAATTACTTTTAAGCAAATGTGAAAATGTACGAATTAACCAGTAAGTTTACTCGTTTGTGAGCTCATTTTTTGCTGATAAAAGTTATTCATACCATATAATGTACTGTCGCAATGTTTGTTGTTTTTTAGTATTCGACCAGCTACATTCTGTGAATACACAATACCACCACATTTGGAAACAGTGATATTTAAAAATTAAACAAATCCTATTTTTCTAATCATTTATTTTTATTATCATAACGCAATTAGACGAATCTACTTGTAATGTTAATGCATAGATATGTATTTAATTTCGATTATTTATAATCAAAATTTAATAGTTAATATTATTGTAACTGCGTTAAGGGAGTGAAGTCTTTTTCTCTTCTCTTCGCTTTAAACAGAGAACTAGTCGAATATTATATTTGGGCAAATATACTGCTGGTTCATTGCAAATCTAAAATACATTTTTTATATAACAACAGCGTGAGTGCATTGGTTTATTTCAATTTCGCATTCAGTGAGATTATATTTTGGTTACTGGATAACTTTTATTTGATTAAGTTAGCCATAAATAGTCTTAAGGAAAATTGAATGGATAATTTGTGTGAATACATTTATTGTGTATGTCACGCTATACTCAACGATCCAGTACTAAAATAAACCAAAGATATTTCCTTCCTTTAACTAAAATTGATGTCAGATTATAATTATTTCGCAATAAAAGTTTATAATACACATGTGTTTTTGTTTCAATTCGACTCATCTGTGTCTAGATTTTCCACTGTCTCTTTGGTGTTCTCCGAGGCCCAATTTCTGAATGTCTTGCTTGGATATCGGTAATGCTTCCCAAATGCTGGCTCGGCGTACTTTTTGAATTTTTTAAAATCTTTTTCTTCTTGTGCCCACTCAGCGTTGGACACGAATGGTAACACTTTCCTCAGCCACCCAGGGACGAACTGATCCATGTAATAAAACCTTCTTTTCCAAGTCTTATGTGTATCGCAGAAGTTCCCACCATTGCCGCCTAGCCACGTGGGAATACTGTAATACAGCCAAATTGGTCTGAAGTTGCATCTTATAGCTATTAAAAGTAATTATTATTATAAATGCGATTAGTCTGGAATAACACATAGGCTAGTTTTTATCCCAGAAAAAAATACGGTTCCCTTGTGGTTAATATTAACTTGGGCGAAGCTTCGGCCAAAAGATTGTAATATAACAAGTGTGAACTTGGAGGAAACTTCAGGTAAAAAGTACCTCAAATAAACGTGCATATATGAAAAGATTAATGAAAGTATATCAAGCGAAAGGTGTTTGTCAGGACCGTTGTAAGTGGAGATACATCGCCTTTGCCTACCTCCATGGGAATCAGGGGTAAAGAAAAACAAATTAGTTTTCATTTTAAACAAAAATTACGTCTGTAGTTACATAATTTATATTTTACATTTATAACCGTTTATTGAAAAATAAGCCCTCTTGAATTTCATTGCTATCTGATTGATTAACAAAAGCAGTACCTAGGCTTTAATTTCTTGGTTTATTCCGATATTAGGCATACCGTATGTAGTTGATTTAACTGCGTAAGACATTTATTTCTATGATCCGTGCATTTATACTTTTGCTTAACGTACCAATAGATGGCAGCGCTATCGTCTACAAAAACAGATCCTCTTGAAGAAAGGGAGTTAACTATTATACTGTTTACTCGCACGTTTATCAAGTTACATATTTCTTCACACCAAAAACATTTACATTAAAACACTTGATGAAAACAAAAACGTGCCTGGTCTGTTGTAATTAGTTTCACGTTTTTACCGCAATCCTTTATGTCGTGACACACTATTTGTTTATCTCTTTCATTTAATTCAAATAATGTCTCAATAGTCTTATCATCAATAATAATTAATTTCTTAAACGTTGTCGCTACATCATTCTTAGCAATATCACAATTAACATGAACAACAAGAAACATGGCATTACTATAGACGTGGAACTAATGTGATATTCCAGTAACTTTAATAACGTAATTTCAATAAATTTGTAATAAAAAGAAGAAGAAATGGAAAAGATGGGTTATTTTTTATAAAAAATACCTGTTTGTAATGTGACGGGGGACGAATAGAGTAGAATAGTAGGAAATGACAACAAATTGAAAGCAAACAAATAATTAAAATGGGTCTTTTTATGCTTATGGTATTGCTTAGGGAGTCTAGTAGTATGAAATAAGCTTACAGGCTGAGATATCTTAACGCCCATCTATAAACATTGGTATAGTAGTAAGCTGAACCGGGATTGAGGTGTGGATATGTCTTTGCACTGGACAGACCAGCTGCAAGACATATCACAGTCATGCCCGCTTGGTATCCATCTATTAGAACTACTAAACCTGCCCTAATATTATCGATTGATGGTAATTGCACTCTGGCCGTCGATTCTGAAAGTAATACAATAACATTAGTCCATATTAATACATTAGTTCATATTAATACATTAACCCATACTAATACATTAGTTCATTCTAATACATTCGTTAACACTAAAACATTAGTCCATACTTATACATTAGCCTATAGCTATAGTAATACATTAAGCCATAATAATACATTAGTTCATACTAACTAATGGACTAATGTATTATTAGCCCCTAATAATACATTAGTCCATACTGATACATTAGTCCATTCTAATACATTAGTTCACACTAACACATTAGTCCATACTAATTCATTAGCCTGTACTAATACCTTAGTCCATTCTAATACATTAGCCCATATTAATACATTAGCACATGATAATACAATAGTCAATACTAATACATTAGCTCATATTAGTCCATATTAATACATTGGGCCATAATAAGTCCATTCTAATATATTGGTTCACAATAATTCATTAGCTCATACTAATACATTAGTCCATGCTAATACATGAGTCCATTCCAATACATTAAGTCCATACTAATACATTAGTTCATGCTAATACATTAGTGAAACGATGGTATATAATGTACTTGCATCTCATTCCAATGAGAAACTACTACGTGCTGGAAGCAAAAAAAAAACAAAACGTGAGAAAACCAGCTCATCAAAATTATTATGCAAAACCCGCCAAAAACTGTTGTACAAGTATGGAAGATATACTCGTATTATGTACTATCTCCATTGCCCTAGAAATATTAGGCCTTAATCCAGCAATGAGATGTTAATGGAATAATATAATATAGGTGAAAATGACTTTACTTTTTAATTTCCAATTGTATGTGTATGGACTAAAATCTGGTATGAATGAATAATTATTTCGTATATTTTACCTGTTGTTGGTACCGTTAAATCAATACCGATGCGCGGTTTCCAAAAGAATACGCCTGGAATTGCACCCTATAAAATATAAAAAATAATTTGTTTTACTTATTCATTAGACAATTAGGGTTTCGTAGTCATTTTGGCAAAAATAGCATCCTTGTATTTTCTCCATATCCGTCCGTATGTCACTGTATGTGAAAATATTTTTGTTATCAGAAAGTACAGGATCTATTATATATATGACATTTTATTGGAAATTGCAGTATAAATGACGTTATAGAAGGATTTACTACCTAAAACCACGAAAAAAATTTTGCGTGATCGCCATACTATCTCTAGTACTACCGTACTTTATACGAGTAAATACCAGCGCGGGCAGTAATAATTTAAGTTTTAAAGTAGGTATCAATCAGCCGATATGTATGGACATACACTTTTATTTTTGAAAGTAAGCGATGGTTAAAGCTGAACGTGTCTACACATTCAGAGGTGAGGCTAATATCCGAACGACGCACCCACTACCCCTCTTGCGTTGACCCGTCACGCCAAGTGTCGTTGTAAAAAAAGGTTGTGTCGCTATTCTAAAAATCCCAACTAAGTTTCGTCCTGTATTTGCATTGTTTTACGGTTTTTTTTGTATTTTGGTATTAACTTGTATAATAATAACAGCCCATGAACGTCCTACTACTGGGCTCGGGTTTCCTGCTATAGAGGAATGGACAGTATTCCATCCCACACGCTTGTCCAAGGCGGCTTGACAGGTTTAATACATTGGTTATCTCTATTTGCAGGTTTCATCACGATATTTTCATTTACTGTTGTTAGCAATTGGTAATCATAATATGCAAATTAGGTCATAACATGTCTGGTACATGCGTTCCGGCCAGGATTCGAAACCGCGCCCCTTAGTTGGCTTGATATACCGAAAAGTTGAATCAAACAATTTTATTCTCTTCAAAACCATCGATATACCTAATACATCTATTGTTCATTTTAGCTGATATTGTCTATTCACCGCACACCAGCACCAAGCCTTTCAATTTCCCACCACTGTCAAATGTTAATTATAAGGTAGGTAAGGCAATTACCGCCCTCTGTTAAATAACGCCCAAACGACAAAAACGTTCTTTTTTCGAGTTAGCCGCAACACGGCTCAGGCACATAAAGAACACACGATTAGAGACCCGTCTAGCGTTAAACAATACCTCGCGAGCCGCCGCCATGTCAGTGATGAGCTGTAGTGCAAGAAGCTCAGTAACGAACGTCGCTGTTATAAAATCTGTCCTAAGGAAATTGTAAATAATTCTTTATTTTGCTATATTTATTGTATTTTACATTTATTTACAGTGTAGGTAACTACCTTTCATATTTTACTAACATTTTCACTGTACGCATAATAATTTAGAGAAAAATGTTCAAAACTACAGTAACGACCAGCAGGACAATAACGCCCAGTCAAACGTCTGTTGGGCGCTATTACCCTTCGTGGTCGCTATTAACCTACACGTGGGCTTTTAATGTTAAACATTATAATATTTATTATTAAATTTTAATAATAAATGTGTGACAATAACTATCAAAGTAATCTTTTGTCTTAAATTATTTTTTAAATGTGACCTTAAGGGACGTGTTGGTCCCTTTGGGCCTTTGGGCGTCCTTAGCCTTTACCGTTTAATAGCGCCCAATGTACGATTAGACAAATCTTACTGTTTTTGAAAAAACGCCTATTATACTGTTATTTTTTACTGTTATATACTTCTGATATAGATTTTTTTTGTTAGAAATTATTATAGCCCGATGTTTCATACTACTTTAAGCGTGCTAAAAGTTTCGTAGTTTTTATGATAAATTTTAAATAATTTCATTCCCTTTGTTTGTAATAAAGAAGTTTATATGTGACTGTTATGTTTTATTTTGGCGGCCTCTGTGGTTGAACGGGCTAAGCCTTTGCCGGCCTACCTCACTGCAACCCAGAGACTCCGGGTTCGATTCCCGGTATAGTAAATTTCGGAAACGTATTTTCTCCGTTATTTACCATGGTCTGGGTGTCTGGGATCGGCCCCAGAGTGGTCCGTTATATATTACCCATAACACAAGCGTGACTTGCTTAATTTGGGGATATACAATGTGTGTGTTTGTCTGCCGATTATTATTATTTGACAATAAGCACGAATCGTGTTTTTTTCTGTACCAGCATGTTATTTACCAAACGGGCGGTAATTAACATAGTATTTTTAATAACGCCCAAGACAAGACTCTTAAAAATATATTATTTGCATGAAAATTATAAATAGTTACAATACTTAACTAGTAATTTTCGATTCTAAAAACTATGCTTAAAATTTTTATCGCATTATTTATTCCATGTAACGTATACTTAAGGTAAAAATTAAGTTTTAAGTTAGGTGGGCGTTAACTGCCTAGAGTACCTTATTAATAATTCTATACATGTATACCTATTGTATTCTTCACAACAAATCATCAATCCTGACAATAAATTACTCTCATTTTAGACATTTTGCCTATCAGTCTGTAAGCCTGTCTGAAATCTTTTCTCAATTCCGCCACGAAATAAATTGACGGATTATAACGTATATTTTAGAGACTAAAACAAGAATTATATCTCAGACTTTCATGGATATTTCAATTCATCTTTCATATTTCGGAAAATAAGAATATCAAAACATAGACTCGCGCAACCGAAATATACTACAGCTAGTTAGAGCGAAATGTAAAACATACTCGTCAGTATATAGGATTAATGTATTATTATCTAACTTACAATATGCCAAAGGCTTTGCTGAACTTGATATCATTGCATTTATTATTTTCAAATTTAGGACTAAACTAGCTACGTAGGTTAAAAAAATAGTATGGCTGACCTATGAATACTGTATTATGAACTATGGCTTATATACTTAGGCTAGTTTCAGAGTGAGTGGGAATGGACGCCATGCTTGTTCAAGGCAAATAGGCGGGTTAGACACATCGGTTATCGCAATGTGCAGGTTTCATCACGACGTTTTCTTTTAATATTAGCACCTGTTAATAAATAATATACAGATTAGGTCAGAAAACTGCCGTACTGGTGCATACTGTCCGTCCAGGTTTCGAAACCGCACCCTAAGAAGTTTCTAACGCGGGCGTTAACCACTATATCACCACAGCTTACGTAATGAAAATCATATTTTATATTGTAGTTGAAGTATTGGTATATTACATATTATTTTTGTAAGATATTTTCTAAATCGAACATTACGAACACTTGTATCAAATCAAACTGGTGGTAAATAAAAATTAAATATTATTACAGTAAAAACCTAACATAAATCACAAATGAATTGGCATAAAAAAGCAGCTAATTGATGCGTTAAATGACCAGTTTATCTAATTTCAGTAAAACGGATTTGCATTCCCTAACGCAGTGTTTTTCAACGTGTGGGTCGCGACCCCCTAGGGGGTCGCCAAGCCTGCTTAGGGGGGTCGCGAAGCTTCTGTAGCGGAGTTACAAAAGGTTGGGAAAGCTACTGCACAATATCCGTAGATTCACCAAATTGTAAGGACACAAAAGTACTTTCTTTTATTTTTACTATGACTTGATCACGAACATCAGTCGCCATATAGCTTATCCCGCGTTGAATGGTACGGCCAGACAGAGGTATACTTTTGAGTTTTTCGACCTCGTGTTTGCCAAACATAACCAACGCCATATCTAATGCCGCTGGTAAAATCAAACTTTCGGCAATAGTATTGGGTTTTTCTGATTTAGATACAGGAAGAGCTACTGGATAGCAACGCTTTCTCATTTATGTGGGGAGAGGGCGGGGCGGCCGGTATCGGACGTGGTTGTACGTATGCGCCTAAATTGCGTTATCTATTGGCGATGCAAATGATGTAAAAAAAAATGTTTTTCCTACTTGATTATGTATTTAGACGAACCCTAATTGTGAAAAAGAATAAATATGTTGGATTGAATATTTGTCACAAAATAAAATGCTAAAAAATAATAATTTAAAACAAGCTAAAACAGTACACTTTTACAGGAATTCCAACAAAAAAACATAAAATAAAATTTAATAAATTTGAATTAAAATAGTGTAAGAAAAAACGATTTTATTTTAAAGAAATCGTGGGGTGAATGGTATCATCAATAGTTATAAATATTTTATAAACAGATATAAAGGTTTATATTGATAATATCCTGAAATGCACCCCACGCTTTTTTTAAATAAAAATCAAAACTATTAAAATTTATTTTCTATTTTTTAGTTGGATTTTCTATAAAAGCGTATTTGTTTAGTTTTTTTTAACTATTATTCATTTTTAATTTTTTAGTTGAATTTTCTATAAAAGCTTTTTTAGTCTTTTTAAACTATTAGTTATTTTTAATATTTTAGTGATTTAATTCCCTTCTCAGTGGAAACTTTGAAAAAAGAATTAAACACATTGACATTGCAGCGCGTAGTTTCGTTACCGCATGCTAGTTACACATGAGGTTTCTGTGCCACAGTTCAAATGTGATTTGTAATGTATATGAATGTAAGCATATTGGATAATAAATTTAAAACAAAAAAGTCGAGCGATACAGTGGTATATAGGTATAAATACGATACACCTTTTTTCGAAATTTTATATGTGTTGACTTACAGTATTATATCTTAGGTATTTGTGAGAAAAATAGTTGAGACGGGCATGAAGGTTGAATAAGAGTTTTTAGTGGTTTAGTATAAAATTCTACAAAACCATAAGCGGATACGAATGAGACAATCATTTTCATTTAAGTAATGTAGCTTTTGGGATAATATGACATTCTTCACGATTAGAACATCCAAATGGAAGTCCTCTGTACTGTGACTAGATCAGCACGCACTTGACCTATTTTAAATCTAAAATTATCATTTATTTGCCTTCTCGTTCAGTTGGATCAATAAAAACAATATAATAATCAATAATGACAAAGTAAATATGGAGACGCTTATGTGTAGGTACGCTTCTCCGATTAGAATCTGGTGCTCGGAGAATATAAAAATCTCGCACTTACTTGACAGTCGACCATCAGCCACCGACAGCACTGATACAGGGGTTCTACTGATGTTGAATGACTTGGCGAGACCCAGAGATGGCCAGGTCCTTCGACACGAGCCCCGGGGCGTAAGGGGCAGACACACTTAGCACTAAGTTCAATAGTCAAGCCTCAAGTAGGCAAGGCAAATGTCCCACTAATAAAAATTAAGATGCAGAAATCTTCAATAGCATCTAAATTGTGTGCGGTTGTAATGACGGTTGCGACCCAACTACGCGTGCGTCGCGGTGGCGTGACGTATGGCGACGACCTGAACTCCCACGCACAGCGGGCGGTGATAATAACCTACGCGGGGTACAAAGACGCTATAAACCCAAGGCACAATTTCCAACGAGGAATTTACGAAGATGTAGGTGGTGCCAACAATGCTTCGTGCCGTCAAAGGTTTCGTATTTATGATAAAGAAAATTAAGGCAGCTCCCTGATTTGTCGAACCGATATGTTCAATATATGCGGTATCGAAAGCTTACCGAACGCTTGTATTTCTATGACTGTTTGCTTATTCACCAAAAGCGAGAAACGCAAAATTAGTATTATGTGCAGGAAAAAGTATGTTTGGATACCGATTCAGATACAGAAAGCGTTTGAAGACTTCCTAAAAATTACTTTAATAAAATGACTCAATAAAAATTATGCTTTCGATGTATAATTTTTATTCGATGTATTTTTTGAATTTTGAAATATAAAATAAGATATTATACACGTATTGTTGTCAGGTTTTCTGGACATGTGCGCACATAAAAATAATTAAAACAAAGGCAAAAAGAAGAGAAAAAAATATATACACAACTATATCGAGGGGTGAAAGGCTATTTGTTTTAAGCGACATTTTGTGTGATACTACTCAACACGATGGATTTTTCATCCTTATGTCTCAACTTGAAGAAATATAAAGAACCTGATCTCTAGTTTCAGTCTTCAAATGTTCTTTTTTTTTAAATATGGGACATAGTTCGTTAGTGATTTTTTTTCTGGGTCATTAGAAACTTTAAACTTTTCTCCCGACAATTTATAAAAGTGTCGTTTAAAACAAATAGCCTTTCACCCATCGATATGCAATCGCGATTCATTTCCTTGGATGTATACAATTAGAAACTAGAATATAATTGTAGCACACATTGAATTCCAGTTTTAATAGCGTGCTATTGAATGGGCAAAGTGATATAAATAGTTAAGTTTGTAACAAAACTCAAATAAACACATTTTACTTGGAACCAAAATCAAAATTAAGTATAAATCAAAAATAAGTATTAAAATGTTGTAGTTTTGCGAATGATAAAACAGCAACTAATTGAAATTATTAATTAATTATGAATTGATAATTTTAGTTACAGTATAGTCCTTGTCAGAGTTCCTATATAGTAGATACATTATGTAGGTTGTTAACTTACATCTGCCATAGGTATGGCAATAAAACACAAAAGGAAAGTTACTCTCTCGTCCATGTTATTTCTTTAAAAGCGAAAACTGTAATGACGCAGCCCGAAGCTGTCTCTTATAATGAAATACTCCTATGCTCAATGTGTTATGATCACAATAAATTCCACATGTACTGGCAAATCAGTACACATAACACTTGCTTACCTTCGAAACAACTGTGTTTTGACAACAAAGAAATTTTTTAATGTTTGTTTTCGTTTTCTCGAAATATATAGTTGCTCCTTAATTCTGTGTGTTAGCACCATGATGATATTCTATGGAAAATCAAACTTAGTATGTATTTAAAAATTGGTGTTTGTTGTTCTACAATAAAAAGTGTAATTCTTAAAAAACTAAATCGTACATTACTAGAGGACACAAATGGTTTTTCTCCTGCGTTTATAATAGAAAGCGTTTCAATTTCAAACAACGTTTAATTATTAAAATCATGCATGATTTAAATTATATGTCCAAAGTTTAGTCTTTATAATTTTCTTTTCAATTTAATATTTTGAATTATCTAGTTCGGAGAAGTAATGTTTTAATTAAGAACATGTTGTTTAAAAATCCAGGGGCCTAATCTATATCAAACTGCAAAAAAGACTTTGGGCTCCTACAGAAAAGTAACATTCAAAAACAACAAAATTCTTAACAAAAAGGTAAAAATGATGGATATACAAACTTTTTGTATATATATATATTAAATTTCAATTTAATATTGGAACGTGTGGCTAACTTTTGAGTTGTTTCTGCCACCGTTGAAGTTACACTCGAAAATATGTACATACATACATACATAACTTCCCGCCGGGTCCCTTGCGGGGTAGGCACGAACAACAACACAACAACAACAACAACAACAACAACATTGCTACAATGTTGAATGAACATCTCTCGTATTCTTTGATCAAGCCTTCTTAGCCCCCAACATTGGTTATGGGCCCAGGCAGCGCTAGTCCATAGCGCTATTATATTTGTAAAAAGTTTTCAGATCGGAGAATATTCAAAAGCAGTGTAATTAATGGCGAAAAGGTGCCGAACGATGAGCAGCAGTATGTCGATGCGAATCGAGCCCTTGGGCAAGGACAATTACGACAGCTGCAGAATACAGGTACAAGCTCTCTTAATTAAAAACAATGAGTGGAAGTACGTGAGTGGCAAAGTTAGAATACCAGATGATATCAGTGAAGCTGAACGCTGGGTGGAAGAGGACGAAAAAGCCAAAGCCGATCTGATTCTTTCGGTGAGTGGAAGTGAACTTCGTCATATTAGAAGTTGTAAAACTTCCAGAGATGTTTGGCTGAAATTGGAGTCAATATGTGCATCGAAGGGACCCGCCAAGAAAGCTACACTTGTAAAACGTTTAATCTTGCACAAAATATCGGAGACAGGAAATGTTAGAGAGCATTTAGATACTTTTTTCGACGCTGTGGATAAGCTTGCAGACATGGGTATAAGCATAAATGAGGATTTAATATCTATCATGTTATTATACAGTTTGCCCGGAAAATTCGAAAGCTTTAGATGTGCAATTTAATTGAGAGACGAGTTGCCGAAACCAGAGGCCTTGAAAATTAAAATACTTGAAGAGCATGAGTCCAGAGACGCAAAGAAAAATCCGGACGAGGGTGTTTTTTACACGAATGCGAGAAGGTATCCTAAGAAAGGCGCAAAGAACAGAAGTACAGTTGGAGACAAAACGGATTTCAATAAGAGAGGAACTGAAAAGAAAGCAGGTTTTAGGTTTAAATGTTATAAATGTCATGAACGTGGACATAAAGCATCAGATTGTAAAAATAAAGTAGGTAGAAAAGCACAGAAAGCAGTAGAAAGACATTGCATTAATGACGTTCTAACCACTTTTAATGTTCTAGATGTAGACGTCCAGTGGGATCGTTCATGCCGATAGCCAAGGGGCTATATTTTTAGCTCAAGACCCAATGTTTCATGCGCGTAGCAAGCATATTGATATTCGATATCATTACATTAGGGAGGTTTTAAAAGATACGAACGACATTGTATTGAAACATGTGCCCACTGAATCCATGTTGGCAGACGTGCTCACTAAGCCATTGGCTAGTGTTAAACACTACAAGTGTTTAGACGGTTTAGGTTTAGGTATTAAGTCATGTTAATTTATCTTCTCGATGTTATATGTAATTAAATTAAAATTTATAGGGGCGTGATGGATATACAAACTTTTTGTATATATATATATATATTAAATTTCAATTTAATATTGGAACGTGTGGCTGACTTTTGAGTTGTTTCTGCCACCGTTGAAGTTACACTCGAAACTGTTGATGTTGTAGCAACGAACATCTCTCGTATTCTTTGATCAAGCCTTCTTAGTCCCCAACAAAAAAATAGTAGTAGGATGAAACCCATTGGAAAAGGAAGAGAATATAAAAAAACGAAAGGAAAAATAATTTACGGGCGATCTGAGGTCGGGAAGTGAAAGGGGGGGGGTGAGTTTTAGATATTACCTACAACTTTGCCATTCAACTTTTTCCATAGGACTTTTAGTTTTGCCGGAAATCGAGATAAACCGTTCTTCACCCTTAAAACTCACCCCTTCCAATTCTTGACCTCAGATCGCCCGTAAATTATTTTTCCTTTCATTTTTGTTATATTCTCTTCCTTTCCCATACTATATTTTTTTTTGTTTATAATTGATCTACCCTGGTCTATTAATTTTAAGTATATAGGTATTATTTTTAAAGATTTTAATTATGTTAATAGACTGGAACTAAATACAATTTAAGGTAGGTGTAGGTATTCTGTATACACTAGTATACATGAATAGACTGGGAGCGGCGAGATATTGCATAAAGTTATACCATACTTACACTGTGACCCTTAGCAGGTACATAATTAATACGATTCTGCGAAACACCCTTCTAGTCCCACAGGTTGGCCAGTGGGTAGCCCACCACGCCACTTAGGTTACATACAGCGTCGTACTAACCAGTAATAAAAAATAACACTTCATTTTTATGTTTCATTTTTAAAGTTCGCTAGCCTTTTAAGTTTATGGCATGACCGCCTGTCCGTCAGTTAGTTAGTTTTTGTATGTCGCAGTATTTTTTCTCAAAAGCTGCTGAGTTTATATGAATGGAATTAAACAGCAAGATGTAGTCTATATGGTGTTACAAGTTACTACACCGATGTGTACCATTTTACAGACATATAATTTTCTCATTTAAGTGGCTTTCATTTTTTTGTAATGTACGAGTATATACATAGTCGTATGGAGTGTCGTTCTTTAATGGCTTGTTTATTGTAGTTAATCGATGTGCGCTCCCTAGGTCCCTGCACTCGGGTGCCACGCTTTTCTTGCACCCCGGGTAATCGGCTCTAGTTGCGCTCCAACTATAAAACGGGAGTTTGTTGTTGTATGTTTATCTTATCGCATATTAACTCGCATATGGTTCCAGAGAAATAAATCAAATATTTCAGAATTATGAAATAGATGTCTGTCTTATAGTTATCCCTTTTATCCGTATATAAAGTACTAGTATTTGCCACTGACTTTGTCGACGCTTGACTTGAAATTCCCGCGGGATTCCCGGGACAATAAGTATCAACTTCATTCTATCCGTGCAGAAACGGAGAAATAATACAATTTCCTGCGGCCGGGCGGCCTGTTGTAAGAGGCGACAAAATAACCCACAGCCAGGTGTTAGGGTATTTACTTGACTGGACGGCGACCACCCCTGGTGTGTGACCAGGTTCCAGTCTCCTTTAAGAGAGCAGCAGCGCATTTGTAGCACCTTTGGTGTTGCAAATGTCCATAGGCAATGGTAACCACTTTCCATCAAGTGGGCCGTCTGCCCGTCTGATGAACTCCTACAATAGAAAGAAGTTATACATTTTATTACATAAAAGTGGCTATCGATCAGTAAAAATCACATTGGTATTCGTTTTTTTGGCCATTTAAGATCATTTTCAAAAAAAGTACCACGGGAGTCCTAGAATAAAAAGTAGATTTTAAGTCTAAAGATTTGCTGTCGGTCCAATAGTTTCACGTTTTTACGTGAATCCCGAATACGCAGAAAAACCAACAGGACAAGAAAACTTATAAATTTGCATCGTGTTCTCCATCGTTTATATAGTTATAGTGTATTTCAGATTACAGACAGGGCATGTTTAGAATTTTATAATGTTAAAGATAAATAATAAATAAGTAAATATAAATATAATAAATAACTTTAAAAGTACAGGTATAAGTACTAAACATAACGATACTTAATTCATTCAGACTTATTCGCGTAAACTTCAAACGTGCATCCTGCGAAAACTGTTCTACTAGAATATTAGGGCATCAAGATTCATTATTTGTAAGTGGTTCATTCCCAAGATCATAGAGAAAGACCAAACAAACGTTCAAAGTTCAAATCAAAGAATATGTATTTCGTATGCTTTAGTAGAGCAAATCTGATACTTATAGCTTGCTGCAACATATTTAACTAAAAGTATAAATGTGCTTGTACTGATGAGTATAAAATATTTATGGTGAGACACAATAGCGCTGCAGCGGTAAAAAACAGAATTAAATTAGGGCGCGTTGTTCAGCATTGATCTGCCCCGCCCAAAGGACTACTGTGTTGCTGACTTCACTCTAATAGTTCCGTTACTCGCTTACTTCGTTGCCTACAACCTCATGTATGAAACATACTATTTATACGATTTTGTTTAGTCGCTTCCATTAACAAAACCAAATGTTTGGCAGTATAAAAAATTCAATTCAGAAAGGACGCAGGTTTCAATGTTGTATAAATTCCCTCTTTATTAAATGTTTCTTCAATCATCGTGGATTACAAGAATATTGTGCCCGAAGCGTATCGCAAACAAGGATCACGAGCCAGCACATAACGCGATTAGTGAGATCTAAGCATTATTTTCATTGTGGTTATTTGTTATTGTGAACAACTGCCGCGTTGAATTTAAAATGGTTTTTATTCAGCAATAATGCTGCGAGATTCATGTTATTGCAAAACGCATATCTCAGACATATTCGAAGTGATTTCGAGTGTCAAGCACAGTAGATCCACGTCGAGTTAAAGGGCACATACAATCTTTGTGCAGTGTGGACAGATAGTACATTATTATTAATATCATACTCATAAGTCGGCACAACGTTTCGACACAGCAAATTACGTTACTCAAATCATTTTCTGGCGAGGAGCTCGCCATCGACTGTAAGGGGACAGACCGCAAAGGCAGCGTCATTGAGTCGAATCGAAGCGTCGCCAAGACTGGCTGCAGGTGCGGAGTGCGGTCGCGGCGGGGGCAGCGCGGCCGGAGGCGGCGCCGCGGCAGGCCGCCCTGGCTATGGCTATGAGGCGCTCTCAGCAGCCAGCGACGGCAGCGAGGGTGAGCCTGACGACGCGCCGGAGTACGCAGCTTTTGAAATGGAACTCTCAGGAGGTGCAGAATCCGCCGAAGCACCCTCCTCCCGAGGATCTACAAGAGTTAACTTTCCGCCAGGAGTAGAAATGGATAGAAGGCCAACAACCACTACGATAGCTGCTGCGGCTTATCACCGAGGTCGTGGTCGTTCCATGAGTGCTTGGAGTGACATAAGTCGCTCCAGTATTCGCTTCGAAGAGAGGTCAGTAGTAGTTAGCTTTCACAGTTAATCATTCCTTGTGAAATAGATAATAGTCTTCTTATCATGTACCACCATTAATTTTAGTTGTATGGGTCGCATACAAACAATCATGCGAGAAAGGGTAGGTTGCAAATACAGGGTGCAATAATCATGGTGTGCTGAATACGAAAGAGTTGGGTATTTCATGCCATATTAGAAAGACCGTCGGAAGAAGGTTAGTAAATACTGCTGAAAAGGGTTCTACATACACTCACCACTTCAACATTATTTCCTTAGAAAGAAGCCGTGCTCCATACATCCTTTGAGCCTGAGATGTGCCTGACGCATTTCGCCGTATTGGGCCCTGCGTCCACATGCGCACACTGGACCGCACCGTAATAACAGTCGGAATTCAAAAGGGCTTTACTCTTAAATCACTAAATTCAAACTTCGGGCAACTGTAATAAAATGCTTTATGAACCTTCCTTGATATTTTATCCAAAATTCAAAGCTGACCTTACTACAAGTCTAAGAAACTCCAAAGACGTTGTTAGAAGATCTTCTCTATTGTTTGGTTTAGTTTTTGGTTAGAGTCAAGTCGTTTCGGAGGAGTATGGCAACGAAAACTGTGACACGAGAATTTTATATATTAGATTTTTTCCACTTCCTTTATCAATATTATGATTATAATAAGATTTCAGGCAACCTTTTGTCTCTTGCATATAATATTTTAACCAAAACAGTTTAATTTTTAGCGAATTTTGGTTATGTTTAAAGTAATAAACATGTATTATTATTATATGATACAACTACTCGTATTTGATCACCACAAAGTTATGGTAACTCAATGGTTTAGGTTCGCATACTACACTAGAATTATCCGAAGAGGTCGAACCCTAGTAGGTAGGTCGTCTATTTTACTTACATTAAAACTAAATTAGGATATATACCGCAAGCGAAGCCGCGTATAGTAGCCAGTATATAATATATAAACCTTACTTGAAAAATTTTCTAACTGATAGTGAATATCGCTTAAAAATCCGTTGAGTGGTTTAGGAGAAGTGAGCGGATATATCAACAGACTGACACGGAAAGCGACTTCGTTTTATACAAGGCAAATACCCTATCACTTTCCCAGTTGGTAGAGTATTTTCCCGACTGGATGGACTGGATATAGGGCTATTATAAGAGCTATGAAAGCATAAAATAGGTAAAATATGTAAGTATACTAACATCATAATTACTTGTATTTCTCTGAATTAAAAAAAAATCGAGATAACGATGATACGCACTTTAAAAAAATGTAAACTTACTTTTAACTTTAAAAAAGACTTTAAAATGTCAGTTCTAAAGTAAGTTACGAGTACACTTCAGACATAAAATAAAAGTATAATATTCATGGGTATATAAACTAGCGTGGTATTTTGTGTTAGCAGAATTGCGAGGAGAACTTCTACGTAGTAATGTATGCTTCACAAGTACTAATGTGCGATAGTAAACACGCAACACACTCAACACTGTTGAAAAGCGTTGCCTGTTTTTAGAGTTCTGTTAGCTAATTCCTTTAGCTAACAGAATTCTCCTTTCACATATAACTCCAGTCTTTATATGTATCGTATCTATCTTCTATATTCATTTAAGGTTATATATTTATTAGTACTAGAGCTAAATAAGAAAGTTTGCACACTTATAGAGTTTACAATAAATATAAGAATAAAAGATTTTTTTTATACTAAGTTAAAATTGGAATAGAAAAGTTAAGAATCGATAATGAAAGAGAAAGAATTTCAAACTCGATAAAAGATTTCTAAGAATTTGAACACCTCAAAAAAATTCCTATTTTATCATTGAGTTATATGTAATACATAATACAGCTAGATAGATATAAAGATAGCTATTTGAAACAAAAAAGTACGAAGTTTCTGTTGAACGGACTGTGGAGGTTTCCTGTATTGAGCTTGAGCGCTATGTAATTGTCTGCGTCTACCGAACCCCCACAGGAGATTATAATGTATTTGAAAGGACAATGGAGGACTTATTAAGAAAATTAAATAAAACTAATAAATTGCCTATAGTTTGTGGGGATTTTAATGTTAATTTGTTGGAAATGTCATCAACTCGTTCCAAGATCATTAATCTTTTCAAATCGTTCAATCTTATACATGTCTTTAATGAACCTACGCGTATAACTGCTAATTCAGCAACCTGTTTGGACAATATATTTTGTAGTTGCGAAATAATCGACAAATCAGTCTTAGATGTACTACGGTCGGATCACTGTGGCCAGTTTATATCAATACCTTTTGATAGTATTAAAATCAATTCTAAATTAACCTGTAGGCCAGTGAATAATTATCGCTTAAGAACCTTTAAAGATAATTTATCCAAAACAATTCCTACTTTGGATCTCAGCAGCGAAGATCCAAACAACTTGTATAGTAATTTTTTCGACTGAATTTGAAAACACATTTAAAACCAAAATAATCAACAAAAGTAATAAACTTAAGTTTAGTGATTGCGCTACGAAAGGTATATATAAAAGTCGAATGAAACTGTATGAATTATACAGTGAAAAACAATTTAATCAAAATCCAGACTTCCTTCACTATATTAAAAAGTACTCTAAGACCTTTAAAAGAGTGTGCATCGCTGCCAAATCTCTATATTATAGTAACAGAATTAAAAAATCATCAAATATCATTAAGACAACTTGGAGTGTTATAAATGATGCTTCCGGCAAGAGTTCACGTCGAGATGATGTAATTAAACTTGTAATCAACAATAACACCATTAGTAATAACTTTGAAATTGCACAAACATTTAATGAATACTTTAGGGATATACCAACTTTAATAACTAGCTCTTTGTCATCATCACCACTGGAAGCTGAGCTGCTGATGACACAGTACGTTGATCGATGTAATATCACATTCAAATTTAATCATATAGATACAGATGATATTGTAAAAACGTTTAAATCGTTACATATTAAAAACACAACTGACTTTTGGGGTATATCCTTAAAAGTATTAAGTGACTTAATATGCACTATTGCGCTACCACTAGTACAAATATTTAATCGATGTGTAGATAAAGGAGTATTTCCTGACTTAATGAAAGTTAGCAAAGTTATTCCTATATTTAAAAGTGGAAACAAAAACGACCCCTCCAACTTTAGGCCAATTTCTATTTTACCAAACTTAAGCAAGGTTTTCGAAAAAATAATTTTAAATCAACTGCTCTCACATTTTAATATTAATAAATTAATTCATACTAAACAGTTCGGGTTCACCAAAGGTCGTTCCACTACCGATGCAGGTGTTGAGCTTCTAAAACACATTTATGGTGCTTGGGAAGGGTCACAGAATGCCATTGGTGTATTCTGTGACCTGTCCAAGGCATTCGATTGCGTTGAACACGTGACCCTTCTGAAAAAGCTCAATTATTACGGTATTTATGGCGATTCTCTCAATGTTCTGTCGTCTTACTTAAACAATAGATCCCAAAGCGTTGAAATTAACAATATCAAATCTCGTGAGACTGGCATATCTATGGATGTGCCCCAGGGCTCTATTCTAGGTCCCTTCTTGTTTTTGATACATATTAATGATTTGCCATATTTTATTAATGATATGTGTGAGGTAGTGTTGTTTGCTGATGACACGTCACTTATATTTAAAGTAGACAGAAATAAACAGAACTTTGACGATGTAAACAACGCCTTAACCGAAATATCTAAGTGGTTTACCGTAAATAACTTATCACTCAATCCGAATAAAACTAAATGTGTTAAGTTTGTTATGTCCAATGTAAAAGAATACGATGTTAATATTTCCCTTAACGACACTAGACTTAACCTAGTAGATTCAACTGTATTCTTAGGCATTAACCTAGATCAGAAACTCCAGTGGGGCGCTCATATATCTAGTCTCTCAGGAAAGCTTAGTTCTGCTGCATATGCGGTCAGAAGAGTTAGGCAGTTCACTGACGAAGAGACTGCTAGACTAGTTTATTTTAGTTATTTTCATAGTGTCATGTCCTATGGTATTTTACTTTGGGGCAACACTGCTGACTTGGAGACTATATTTGTTTTACAAAAAAGAGCCGTAAGGTCAATTTACAACCTCGGCCCTCGGGTGTCTCTTAGGGGACGCTTTAAGGAAATCGGTATTATGACGGTCTACTGCCAATATATTTTCAACAATATAATTTATATTCGTAATAATTTGAGTGCCTACAAGCGGTATAAGGATGTTCACGATTTCAACACCAGGCATTGTAATAAACTGATATTGCCATCTTTTAGATTACAAAAAGTATTGTCTTCTTTCTTGGGGGTTGGTATACGGTTCTTCAATAAGATTCCGAGTGAAATGTTAGATCTGCCCTTCACTAAATTCAAAATCAAAATAAAAAGTATCTTGCTTAATAAGGGATACTACACTATTGAAGAATATTTAAATGACAAAACTTCATTTACATAACAGCTCGCTCCAACCTCTTATACTGTGTTTTGTACGAGTATAACGTTTTTATCTTGCCGTACTTGTAAGGAGATATGTTGCAAAAAAAAAATTACGTTACGTCTTTATATTTATAACTATAATTATTTTCTATCCTTTTATTGCGCTTTTGTCTTATTGAATATGCACTGTTTGCTACAACTCCATTAATTCTTCAAAAGTTATTTTGTAACATAATTCTGTATAAAATCTTTTTTAAAAAAAGTACTTAACTATAAAAAATAGAACAACAAATATAAAGAAAAACAATTTTTAGCTAGACGTGTTGCTGGGGAGTTTCTTGCCGCTTCTTCTCCTTAACAGCAATAACACGTTGCGAAGCGGTGTACATAGACTAAGAAGTAAAATTAAATTTTAACCTATATGTATGACCTTCAAAAAGTGTTCTCCAGTGGAACTTATTTTGAATAAAAACTTTTGAATTTTGAATTTTTTTGAATTTTGAACTTGACAAAAGCCGGCGCCTGCGCGGGGTGAGCGTGCCATGGACTCATGCCCTATAGATTATACACCGCAGAAGTGATGTGTCACAGCTTTTGTAACTACAACATTTGATTAGTATTCATACTTTATTTTAAAATGTATTAATAGGTAGTTAAATAATTAAACAAATGGTTAAGTAAAAAACAAAATTAAAATCGATTGTTATGCGTTTAAATACATTAACAATACCTTAAAATCAAATTAAATAAAAATAAAAGAAATTGGTACATTAAAGAACTCGCTTCTGCCCGCGACACAACGTTACATTTTTCATTGGCTTTTTATAAAAGATCTTTATCTAGTTGTCCGTTAATCGAATCAGGAACGAAAAAAATACTGATTCCTGCGTCCAGGCGGTCTGTCTGTTGTAAACTTGTAACAGGCTACAAAGTGCCAGTGCCAGATAGTATAACATTTGCCTGTCTAGATGACGCTTACCCTGGTCTAGAGTATGAAGCCATAATATCTTTGAAGTCGGTTTTGGCATTCGTGACCAAGTTCCAGTGCCTCTTTCAAGGCCGGTAACACACATATATATATATAATAAAGTCGTGTTAAGCTAATTTTACATTACTAGTGGCATGAAAATAGTTCCGTGACATTAATTTTATCAACAATTTCACGTGTAAACGTCAAGTTTTACAATGCATGCATCGATTTCACGACACTGAAACAGTTTCGTGTCGCGCGCGATTTTTCGATAAAACTAGTGTCATGCAACTAATGTCGTCGTGTCGCCAAAGCGCCTGCGCTGATAGGAAGTGTGCTTTTTAGTCGTGATAAGGACGGAAAATGTCAAACCAACGTTGTACAGCTGATAAAAATATAAAATTTATTGATGAGCGAAATGAGTGTCTCTGGGATCCGAAACACATTCAATACAAAAATAGAGATGAAAAATTATGTTCACTCATCAACGGTGTCGCACGTAGATTCACCAACGTCTTTTCTTTCGAGACAACCTTTTCTTATCTTTATACAATAACATTTGCATGACAACATTTTGCAATGCAAAATAAAGCTTTGATGTTGGCGGAGCTATGAAAACAGGCATACTGTGGATTTTATGACACTATTATTTTCAATGAAACTAGTTCCACAGATACTGCAAGTACTGTCATGAAATTAGGTTCATCATGCATGAAACTAGTTTCGTTATGTAAATTCGGCTTTAGTTACAATATTTATAACTCAAGAGCGCCTGTACGTAATGGGCTGAAAATTAGTCGGGAGGTAGCTTAGATCCAGGAGACGGACATAGGATTCTTTATCATCCCGTTGGAACCGGTAGGTAGCGCTGAGATCAGATTCTAGAATCCTTCTAATCACACCGAGCGATTTTGGTGATTTTGTTTTTGTGTGTTTGAGTGAGCTCCCGGATGGGTTAAATCCACAATTGTAACCGGTAGGTGGCGCTGAGGTTCGGTCCTAGATATTTCCAGAGCAGGACCACGTCTGCCGGGGTAGAAATAAGGTGTCATCGAAATAAGCTTCTTAACCAAATTTGTTAGTTGGATAGGTGGTTAGAAAAACGCACTAGCACACAATTCAAAAATAATAAAAATCTAGATATGTTTTTTGTTGCTAAGCAGATGTTATTGAATATTATAGTTTCATAAGTTCAACGATGCTAACCAGCATGTGACCCGGATGAACCAGAATTTCGTACTATCGTTGTAGCTAAAACGATCGATAAGCGCGACATTACGATTATAGCCGATCACTAAAGTGCATCACCTACATGTAGGTAATTTTCCTGAAACGTTTCAATAAACATTTCGGCATGACAGATCTAGCTTCCATATACATCCATACAAATTGATTTGTCAGTTGGAACCTACTGCCCTTCCTTACTCCTTCGAAATTCATTCATTGCACTAAATACACTCTTTGGTTGGGATTTATCAGATGAAGTAACTAACATGCATGATACACTAAACGACAATACTATTGTAAGTAACCATACTAAAATGAGAAATATTGATAGGAATTGATATTAAATTAGATTTTAATAAAATAAAGTAATTAGGAGGATTGTAGAACCCGATCTCAGCGCCACCTACCGGTTCTAATTGCGAATCTAAACCATCCGGGAACCCATTTAAACACACAAAAACAAAATCACTAAAATCGCTCCAGGTGATTAAGAGAATTGTAGAACCCGATCTCAGCGCCACCTACGGATTCCAATTGTGGATTGAAACCATCGCGGAACCCACTCAATTATACACACAAAATTTAATTAAAATCGGTAAAGTCGTTCTCAAGTTATGCGCTTACCAACACATTTTGCGATTCATTTTTATATATAAGATAATTAAAACGTTCTAAAGCTTTCAATACGTTTTTCGAGTTTCGAAAACCAGAAAGTAACCTATATAGCAGCGAATCGCCAGAATGTATTTGTAACTAGCATGTGGTAACGAAACTTCGCGCTGCAATGTCAACGATGTATTTGTGTATTAATTGCAACGGCGGCTCCAAAAAAGCAACATCATCGCCACATTTTTTGACTTATTCTTCTACCCCACAGAAAAGTCTTTTATCCAGATAAAAGGTATTCTGGTAAATGTTGTTTGTACCCGTGACAACGGGTATGCAAAATTTTAAGATGTCAAATTAAGTAGCTAAGGCGTGAAAGCATAACAAACAAAGAGACTCACTATTATTTTACTTACAAGATTAGAGGAAATTGAAGAAATATGATTAAGGATTTATCTTGTTATAAGAGATGTCGCCAAAATTGAAAATTTAATATATTCAATTAACACAATACTATTTATTATTCCAAAAATAATTTAAGGGAACGCTGTGTTAAAATAATTTAAGGATGAAGAAAGCATAGATGAAGGAGACTATTTTATAACAGAAACCTTAAAACAAATATGTGTATGACAACAGAATAGACGACGGTATTACGCGTACTTACTAGACCAAAACGTCGACATTTTGAAAAAGGTCAGGTAAAATAGTACCTTAAACAAACGTGCAAACGTAAAGGGGTTCATGAAAATAGATGAAGTGAAAAGCGTATGCCAACATACGTTGTAAGTGGAGATGCATCGTTTTAACTAATCCTTTGGAAAGCAGACATGATTACGTCAGGGAATACAAATCGGTTTTACTGAAATCAGATAAACTGTTGTTTTGGTCATTTAATGCATCAAAATGCTGATTTTTTATGCCTATTCATTTGTGATTTATGTTATATTTTTACTGTGTTAACATTAAATTTTGATTCGCCACCAGTTTCATTTGATATGAGTCGATAGTTATTCGTAATGTACGATTTTCAAATATCTCACAATAATAATAAGTAATGTATGTTACAAGTCAGGTCCCGACAAAAACAAAATCCTGTATATCCGAAAAAAGCCCATTTTATTACCTGCCGGCATTTAAACTAATTGTAATTTTTTTATGATCGTCTTCCATAGATTAGTGGCCAAACAGATTAAAGGCCTGTATAAAAGCCAAATGTTTCGAATAGAATATTTTTTTATTTTTTGCTGAGACTAATAAATATGTAGGTATGTTAATAATATTACATTACTTCATTAAATAAATAATGTATTTTCATTTGTAAGAGAACTTTAGGCTGGACTAGTAATGTTCACTTATATTTTACGTTAATATTACAGCGGGAATTACAACGTGACAGTTGTTACAATTGGGTTGCGATCTTATAAATTTATATCCACAATCCTAATTAAATCTTCGAAGCCACGGATTTAAACTTATTGAATATGGCCGATTGAAATCTCTTAGCTGATTAAAGTCGGTTTAAATCAGTTTCATATCGACTTTTGTGAGCGTAAGGATGATAGAACAAGGGTTTATTGTCAGATTCAGAGAGAAATAAGCTGAATGCGGGGTCGGTGGTCGGGTGAGTACCGGACCGGGGAGGAGGGCGCGGGTGCCCGAAATGTGAAGTCGAGGGAGGTAGGCTCGCCCGCAAAGGGTAGCCTATTCTGGTGGGTGAACGCAGCGGCGCAGCGGTCCAAATCACATTCAGCCGTGCAGACGGCACGAGACGCACGGCGAATAAGTAAAGGGCGCGTGTGTTGCTACCGCCGCCTTCGGCCACCACTCGCGAACGACATAAACACAACTGCGACATTCGGGGAACCAACAAAATAAAATTATTACAGTGCCACAGACAATCATCGCATCTAGAAAAAGTTCTTTTGAAAATATCAAACTTATCCGTCTCTGATGTATTCCGTTTTTTCATTTTAACTTTTGCTGCTTTTTTCGCATAAAAATTCTCGCTTACATGTAAAAACATACTTTCGTATACCTTTTGGATGGCGTATAATGGTAATGGAATTAAGAGACGATATATTTTCCATTAATGGATGCAGTGGGTTTGTACTTACCTATGTATATTGCTTCTAAAAGTTTCTATGTCTATATTTATCTAATTCTCTATAGTCCACATAATTCTCATATTGTAAACTCAGAGTACGTTATTATAATAGAAAATGTAAACTGCAAACTATCTACATACATTATCTGTTTATTAATTTGTACAATAAATACTAGTTTACATATCTAATAATAAAAATAGGTGTTGTTAAGTGTGCAGCGAGTAAGTTTTTGAGGTCAACTAAACTTAACAACGAGTTGGCAAGCTTGTACTCTACGAAAATAGACTAATGTGGGACAACACGACACTTGGTACTTTCTCACTCTGCTCTTATCTATTGTTCTAAAACTTCCCGTTTTCTTAGCACTAATGACAATGACGCATCTTGGATTAATTACTTCTAAACAACAACATTGAAGACTAGGATAAATACATAGTGTCTTGTACTTAATGATCATACCATTATTCCAATTACTTGAACATTTACGCACTTCGTATGCTTGTGGTAATTCAAAAAGGAACTGCCAATGTTTCATCGCCTGGAATAATCCCACAACAAAACACGGTATTGGAGTTTTCAGTGTATCGTAACTAGTTTGGCACAAAGTTTAACTAATACAAAATCGTTGTGACGGTATGTATGTCTGTCCGTACGTGAATATCACAGTCGTTTTTATCAAAAGCTTATCACTGGGTTTACATGGAAAATATTTGGCAGCAAGGTTATGCTATAGATGTCGTTACAGAGTGGTGTAGTAAGATCATACATATGAATGACACAAACCGTATAGGTTATCTATAAAACCCTTCACTGTGTGTGGACTGCCACGCGATTGGTCGGATAACTAGGTTACCGTTTTAGTACTTCTTCTACTCTTACAAACATTAATAGGTTATTTTACTGACTTCGAAAATATAATACATGTGTATCGTCGGATAAATACGAAATTATGTATATATTAGAGGAAAATATTTTTATCCCTTCCTGAAACACGCGTAACACGAGAACTATGGCAAGTATAGCTACAATAATTTGTGCGAAAGTATTCCAAACTAGCTTCTATGAACCTTCAGTCGGAAAAATTCGAAATTATGTATATGTTATAGTCAAACATTGAAGCTCTTTCGCTCCTAGCTTTGACTAGTCAAACCACAGGGCTGACATAAATTCTGAGTCAAAGTCCAAATAAATGACATTTTTTCTGGCTTTGGCCAACGAATTATTGTCTAACCTAGAAGAGACCAGTTTATACAGTCAAACGCTGAAACTCAGTTTCATGAAATCGGGGTTTGACCAGTCAGACCTCAATTAGGTATTGAATTGTGTTCGTTTGTAAGAACGACATTTTTAAAGTTTAATGTTTATTGTTCCAATATTATAATAATCAATCAATCCATCAATAGGATTGATGACAGTAATTTTAAAAAATAGTCTTTATTTTGACAACAAGATGCGTTTTTTCGAAGGGCAGTTATTATTACAGTGACACTTTATAAAGCCTTGGCCACCAAACATAGAATCTGAATAAAACAGAAAAACGTGTTTATTATTCCGTGTTTCGTCCCTACTCTGTATAAACCATCAACGGTTTTATTTTGTATGATACCCAAAACATTTCAAGAATCTCCTTTGGCTTATCGAATCTAGGAATGAATACTCGTGGGTATGGTTACAATTTTTTTAAATCGTGGTTGGCGGAAATTTTCATTCAGTTAATCGTTTCATAATATTGCCCTAAGCTTGGGTGCAGTACGAATCGATGTTTGACCGAGTCTAGCTTAGTTGCTTGTAGGATCGACTATGTAAAGCCTGAAACAGATTATTTTACGTTCGACGTTTGACTAAAAATTTAGGTACTACTAGATTTGACTAAGAATATTGTTGTCAAAGGCCGAAATTGGAATTCATTTCGGGTTTTGGCGAAAGACCTTGGATAAACCAGCTATTCCGGGAAGAGACTGCATTTCAACCTTTGACTATAACATATAATATATTAAATTGTCCGTTCCTGAAACAGGAGAAACACTCCTTTTTTCTATATTTCCTAAAGTCTTTGATTATTAAAAATCATTCGTCCACTGTCAGGCACTTGGTATAGTGGTAATGTCACGAAAGAAACTCTTAAAAGTTTAATTGTAATTTACTAAATTCTTCTTCCTACAATCGATATCGTCTGTTACACGTAGGTCTCCCCAAATTTGCGCCACATACCCGGTCTTCCGATTTCCTTATCCAGTTTGCCTCTTTGGAGTGCTTTCTACGTGGAGCAGTTTACTGAAACGTGTTTTCCACTCCAGGACTCGACCGAGCATACTAGAAGCCTCCTTACTTAACTAGATTCGCCTGTTGGCTATTTTATCTAAGGTGTGCATCTTTTTTCTGAGATAGACAGATTCCTGCACAATCTTTAGAAATAAGCCATCGACGCTTACCAGTCTAGATAAAATGTTTGTTGAACATGGCTTTATTTACTGCCCAATATATGATAATGATAAGTGCAAACCACTGGGAAGATTTATTTTAGTTATTCAGCACCTCGGTAAGTTGCCATCACATCACATCACACAGACAAAAAACGGAAACTATGAATTGAGACCGTAAAAGTATTTTGAGCTACGCGATAAGATAAGCAAGTGAGACGTGAGACAAGACCGCATAATACGATATATCCACGTTACTGTATGAAGAACGTGCAACTGAATTAAGCGCCGTCCGCGTTTCCTCTTTTTTTATTAGGCATGAGTTCCCGTTTTTTAACTATCTCATCTGATGTTAAGGCACGATGCGATCTAGGATGCGGTACGCTTACTTAGTGGATACTTATTTGGTCGTGTCTTAAAGATGACTGGTTTCTATGAATTGAGAAACACAGACTCCAGCAAATAGTTCCACTAGACAGACAGGTTCGCAAAAGAAAGTTGGAAGCAAAACCTTTAGTCCTGATCAATAATATGTCCACCGTGTAACAATGATGCGAACTGGTGTGTCTCTTAGTCCGATGATATAAAGAGTATGGAGAAAGTAAGTCATGAAGTCCCATAGCACATTCTCCGAAGTGGATGCGATAGAAAACCGACAGATTTACTACCTTACGGCGAAGCTCAAGGCTTTAAAGCCGAGCATGAAAAAGACAATCACCGCCAAGCATCCCCATCTCTGTCACGCGTTTTATATATTATTTATATATTTAAATGCATACGTGGTAGATGCATCGTGTGCCACAATCCCCTTACTCGTGTCTCGCACAAGTACCTCAAGGTCTACCTTAAAGATTCCTTCTACCTCCAAGTATCAAGACTGTAAAAATGCCGATCATCCACCTTCGGTACAAATTTTCTATCAATTTATACAATTCCTACGGGAATCCCAGTATAAAAAGTATTGCAGATTTAAAGTCTAAAAATTTGCTGTAGAGCGAAATCAGCCCAGTTATTTTACGTGAATTCCAAACAAACAGATAAGAAATCTAAACGAATAGTTTTTTTAGATTTTTATAACATTCTAGATCTATAATTTATATTGCTACTAGTAGACACTAACGCCATATATTAGAAAAATACACAGTTAATATCGATGTTAATAAAATGTTAACTTTACTTGAATTATATCAAATTTAAAAGTAGCTCTTTGTTCAGTAATTACACGTGTTAATATAAAGATATTGAATAAACGTTCCTTAGATAAACAACATCACCATCCAAATATCGGCTTTCAAACAAAAACAAACGCAGTGAAATTTATCGACGCTTTAAAAGTTACGATGTCAAAGATAAACAGATTAATCGAATATTTATACAGAGTTATAAGCAACTGATGCGTATAATACATGAAGATGTCGTTTTGATAACTTTGAACATAGCTATATATATAGGTATATAAAATGACATATTACTCATAGTCTACACATAGAAATTCACTTAAACATTGGCCGTGTGCGAGTCTCATTTGCTAATAATTTATTTTAAATGCAATAAATACTTTGACAAAACATAAAAATAATGTTAAACTACAATATGGATGGATGGGTACAAATGTAAAGGTAGACTAAAGAGATGGATGGATTGTGTGAAGAATGAAGTGATGATATGTAGTGTGACAGAGGATGTGTATGTCAGAATAGAATAGTGTGGAAAGAAAAAATATATTGTGCCGACCCCAGTTAATTGGGTTAAGGTGAAAGAAAGGAGAGAGACAGTAAGTAGTTTATTGAAATTTAATAAAGTTTTCTTTTATAAAATTTAACTCCTCACTCTCGTCAACCATATTTGCGATTTGCACGTATGGCACTAAGGCTTACCGCTACAATTTAATTCGTTTTTGGTTTAATTCCATAAATGAGTGCTTTGCATTAACATAAAAAATGTAATTTATCATCCACCGACGTATAAAGCCATCAATATAGAATGATCACCTACCCGATTAAAAGTGCCCACGAGTTATCATCATTGGTAACTTACAGAGGTGATAAATTATTAAAAACAGACACAAAACTACAAGCGATAAAATAAATAAATAGATTTATTATTGTTTTTTTTAAATTAATCTGAACAGATGTGAAATCAATATTGGATATCTATCCCCTTACCCCAGGTTGCCAATTTTCCAGCAACATAAATAAATAAACAACCATATCAAGTTAATAGCATAAATAATTAAATATAGTATTATGCAATTACGTTACGGTGCACAGGATGCCCGCTTCTATAAACAGGGTATATATAAATATATAATCTTTTGATATTCGTACCTTTTATTATGACTTACGAGAAAGTTAAAATTATTTGTATGACTAATATTTATAACTACACAGACTGCTGGTTGAAGTTAAGGCTGATATAATAGACACCACTTTTAGAGATATTTCAGTTCCTGCTAACCAGAAGCCACTAACACGTTCAACCACATATTTATCCCAATCCTACCCGTACTAACCAACCATTAGTTTTGCTAGACTAGATGGTAATTATTCTAAGCTATATTTAGCAAAACGAGATCTACATCAGGGCTCACGTTCTCTAAGTCCCTAGGTAACATCTAATCTGTGACAAACAAGAGCAGCTTTTTTTTCACGTATTTTATATAATATATCGGATACCTTAGTTGCGTTGTTGAATTTATTCATAACAAACAGTTTGAGGAGAGCTCGCAAATATAATAAGAAGGTCTACTATTGTTTTATTTAAAACAATTCAATTTCACATACCGTGCACTTCTTACAAGTGCATTCCACTCAGAGTAAGTCTGGCTTCCATCGCTCGCAGCTTTCTGTTGAAACCTCATAACGTCAAGCGAGGTATTGGATTAGATTTCATTTTATACTACCTCTTAGACGGTACATTTATTTAATTTGAAAGGAGCGCATATTTTCTTAGCTCTGTGATCCTCGATAAATTTTATTTCCTGTGGAATATCTTTGTTTGCAAAGTTTAGTCATTTATCACAGCTGACGGCGGTAAAAAAATAGATGTTTAACCCAATGCAGTAAAACTCTATCGTATTATATTACGGGTCATGATAATAACTTTTTGAAAGATTGCGTGATAATGATCTAGTCTAACTATTACGCAGCATTAGTAATATATGTGACGTTCACTGATTACCAGTTAATTAAAGATGACACATACATGCATACATAACTTCACGCCAGGTCCCTTGCGGGGTAGGCACGAACAACAGAGCGCCATTCAGGCTTATAAGGCTTATTAAGGATGATATAAAATAAATTAAATCTGTAACCACACACTCACTCTTTTCACTTGTACACACATCACACACATAGACACCACATACACATACACACACAGACACACCACATACACATACACACACAGACACGCCACATACAGATACACACCCCAAACATACATGTATGCATTTCCACATACATTACAAATATTAACACGAAAATTTCAAATGTATGTATAAACTTTAAATAATTTTCTTTTTTAATTGTATAAACAAACGAGTTGTCTGGAAGTGGTCACTAACAACTGCAACACAGTATTAACTACAGCAGTTGTTTGCAATACCAAATTGTTTGTGTATACTATGTTGTTGGTTTCGAATAATTTCTTTGATTCTTTAAAAATATAAATCACTTTAACTCCAGCTACAAAAATAGGAAACGACTGTTCAATTTCACTAGTGCGTTTAACATGAGACAAACCGTTAAAGCGACATATAGTACGAAATAGATTTATTTGAGTAAAATGTTACCTTATTTTTTATAATTGTTAGACATTACTTTGCTTCAGTTATTTATAATGCCGTGAACGAACGTTGAGAGTGCAACGTGTTATCTAATTTCACAGTTGCAATTTGTAGTCACCACTATGATGCTTCGCGGTACTGGTATTTTGTCGTCTCTTCTAAAATAGCTGGTAGTGATTTTTTACCGATGAACTAGCACTGACTGTGGAGTGTAATTTCTATCACTACCCAGTAAACACTTTAGGAATGCACCAAAAGACCCCTGTCAGTGTAGTTGAAAAGTAATTAAACAAAAACAAATAACTTATAAATATTGACTACGAAGTTATCTATAATATTGTAAACTTCTTAAGACGCTGTGTCTATATATTGAAGCTGTTTAAAAAATATAACCGAAATAGACTATTCTTATACGAACGATGGAGAACACGATGTATTTTTTTTGAGTTTCTTACCTGTTTGTCGGTTTTCTATTTTTGTTCGGTATTCACGTAAAAACTACGGGGTCCATTACGACGCAGTTTTCACTGATCGATAGCAAATTCTTGGATATGAATCTGCGATACTTTTTATCGCGGGTATCTCGTGGGAATTTGCCAGGAGACTGGTATATAGTTATTAGGGCGTATAAAAATGATCTTATTCCTACACAATTTTCACTAAAACGTCATCTTACATTCTTTTTTTAATGCTGGGATATTTTGAGTCACGGAAATCCCGCGGGATTTTTCCCGGGGATGGTATAAATTAATTAAATTGCATGAATAGTAGCTGATTTAATTACGAATTCACTATAACGAAAGTCATTTTTCAAGTAAGGCGTTTTTTTCCAGGGAATTTTAATTTTCCAGGGAGTGTTTAAACGTGGGTAGTATATATAAAAATTTGATGATTCGAATATGATTGATACCGTTATATACTGTTTATTAATGAATTATTTAGTTCATTATAATATTATATTTAATTTATTCTACTTGTTTTGTTTCAACGAATCAAACAATGAAAATAACACAATATATATTATGTAGAAATATTGAGTCTTCTGAAATACTTACAAACATCAATTACCGTCTTGTATCGCATCGTGGTCAGTTCCTGTATCATACCGACCGTTCATTTACCTTACTATCAGTTAAAACTTGGCATAACTTCCATACAATTAGGCCATTAGACAGTTACAGAACAGGCTCCTTAAAAACCTATTTCTGAGTATATTATACATACATATTACGTCCGTAAAAGTATTACATTTTATTCTTTACTTGTTTATTGGTCCGAATTATCTCTCCTGATTTTTTTCCCAATTCTAAACGCATTGTACAAACTCGAGATAGATAGATTTAATCAGTCTTAATCACTCATATCTCAGTAATGATACCTACTAAATATTCTTTCAATTTGAAATTCCCACGATGTACTATAATTTTGTTTATACATTTTACACATTTTCTACCTAGTACCAATGTTGATGTTATCAATATTAGGTATCTTTATATAAACCGAATTTATAAAAAAAATGTACATAAATGGGTATCTCATGTTTTGAAAAAAAAACAAGCAGGCACGCCTCATAAAATTTCCTTAAGACATTTAACCCTTTATCGGATCCCTAAATTGCTCTTTTATGATAAAATGTCAATTTCTTTTATAAGCGTTTACAAGGGATGTCGTTTACATGGAAACATTTTTATCTTATTGAACCCCAAAGGGGCTAAATTTCCAAACTATTGTCAAAGTATTTTTTGGCAGAAGTTCAACTCTGTTGTAAAAGCTAACATTTTTTCCAAATTCAAATACCAGAGTAACACAAACTTCTATTAACTCTTTTCTTTCGATATATGGTGTTCCTATGTGACTACACGCTTAGCCCATAACTCCCGATTGCGAGGTCGTCCCAATTTTCTGAGGTAAATAGTGTCTTTATTCTTTCATATAGCACCTATCGAAATAGATATCGACTCATATAGGAACATTATCCAAATCCGTAGATAGGGTAAGTCCGTGTTATTCCACACACAATTAAGGGTTCCGTAGAACTGATGAAATTCCACTAGTTTTGTAATTTGACTAAGGAACAGCAAAGATTGAATTGTAACCAAAAAAGTATTTTTCAAGATTATTACCTTGATATTGCCAAAATGTTCTAACCTACTTCAAAGTTTCAAACCTTAGAGATGCTATCAACAGTATTCACATTTCCGAAAGCAAAAATCTCGTAATCCATTGAATTAAAGTCATTAAGAAAAAGGGATATGATACTTAAAGATCTGTCAATGAATATTATTAACAATACCCCAAAGCCTATGTGCACTGATTTTGTTTTGTTTTTCTGAATCAGCACAACATAATGGGCAACGGGTGGATCCTGGTGACCGGTTTATTTTTAACCTATTTCAGGCACTAACCTCTTACTCAGTGGTGTTACTAGTTTTATGTTGTACAGTGCATTAAAGAGGGAATAAAGAACCTTTAATAATTCTTGAGTGATTTAGCAACATTTTTGATTGCATACTCGTAGATGGCCTTACTGCCAGATTTCGTACATATCATTCCGTATAGATGCAGTAGGTAGGTTCTTCAGGAAAATGGCTATGACATAATAATCATCACCTTAAAGTCGACTTCTGCTTACACGAGTACAATGTTGCCAGGACTGTTTCCTCCCAACATTTTGATAAATATTACGTTTTGCCACGTTTATAAAATATAGAATCGTGAAAAAAAATACAATGTGCACAATGACAGACACTGTTCTTAACAATAGTTTTAATAATCATAAACAAAGAGGATATAATCACTATGCTAGAATCACTATCATAAATATTAAAACCAATAAAAGGTTTTACACCTCTGAACAATCTTCTTAACAAGATAGAAAATCAAACAACTTTAATGTAAATAACTTTAAAATTAATTGCCAAACAGTTAAACATAATTTTCTGTGGATCAGTCTGTTCTGTGAAAAGATGACATGTGCTCGCATGTGAATGTTAAATGAATTTAATTAAAAACTGTACTTTAAATTCACCAACGTTTTGAAAGTGGCATGGCTAGGTCTCTAGAAGATAGCACGGCCCTGTTAAAATGTATTGTCTAATTTTGCCGAAACCGACCGCTGGAACTGTTGTAAATCTCGTTAGGGTTGGATTGGCTTTTGCTTTACAAGTGATTGCTGTTCTTATTAACTACAGAAACCTTAAATCCTTATTACACTACACGAATTTAGAGGCCTGGTACAAGTCTTAGGCATGATCTAAATATAGATACTGTGTTTTTTTTATCATTCATTCACTTGCCCTACCATTGTCAAATTGTAACCGTTAGTAAGATAAGGAACCGGGTCTTAAAGGAAAAATTATCCTAAGCATACGTAGTGACTAATTTCTGAGTACTTAAACAAAACCATACTTAAACTTCAGTCTAAAATACGTTACATTCGCATTTAAATAACTATGTTTAGTAATTTAAATTTAGTAGTACTATGTAGACTGATAGTTTTATATATATTGTACAGGTTGTAAGAAAATGACATTGCACGCTTTGCCAATAGTATTTATAGCCGAACTAGCTATATACAGGCCTTTTTTGTCACATCTTTTTTGAGGGCATTCGCTAATTCCCGAAAGTTAGTCTATATTTTATATGTCTATGTCAAAAGCCCTTTTTTATAATATGACTTCGCCAAAGACGTTTAGTTTCTCCTGTAAATATGTATTTTAATATGTAGGCAATTTGTATTGAGCTGTAATAAACGTGATAAATAAGTAACTATATGTAAAGTTATCACTTAAAAGAACAAAGCTTTGACATTAAGACAAATGAGTGAGACTGATAAGTTTAGTTTGGCGTTTAGGTATTGGAAATCTAAGTGAAGTGAACAAAATTATTTCCTATACATAACATGGCTTAAACAACATAATGGTTTCATATTTATGACTTACCCTCAAAAGAGAAAAAAGCGAAAAGGCATTTACATCAACTTGGGTACAATTATGAAAGCAATTTATAAAAAGTTGCTTGCGAATTTCGTTGAGATTTGTTGGAATATTTGTACCGAAGGTGGATGTTCGACATTTTTGGTACCGTGACATACGATACATATACCACATTGCATTTAAATATATAAAGGACATGTAAACGCAAGACAGGGATGGGGATGATTGGCGGTGATTGTGTTTTTGATGCTCGGCTTTACAGCATTGAGCATCGCCGTAGGGTAGCGTCTGTCGGTTTTCTATCAGATCCACTTCGGAGAATGCGGTATGGAAGTGCACGACCTAGTTCCCCCATACTCTTCATTAGACTGGACACAAAAATATCGTCATTTTTTTATACATCGAAAATATTATTTGGGGTGTCAAAAAAAGATTATTGTGAGAGTTGGAATCCTTTATATTAATATTATTATTTTTTACTGAGCGAGTCTTTGTCTCAGAATTTCCAAATCATTGACTTAACGAAATTGATTCTTTGAAATTTTTTTGAAGAAAATTGTATGCTCTACAAAAAAGGTCTAATTGAAATTTTCCGTCAGATGAACCGTTTCCTTACAACCATACCTTAAATATTGCTATAGTTTTACAATTTGATCTTTTAATTTTGGAATTTTGTAAATCATGTAAAAGTCAGTACCTACCTGGGAAAAAAATCGATAAATATTGTTAGTATGGGAAATCAAATGCTCTACAACTGAATTGACAGAATTAAAGTGGCTGTAGGCCGGTCACTTCTATCGTAGAACCGATAGTCGACGTGTTGTGTCTGTCTGTGATGGTCTGTGTTTGTTTTGGAAAAAATATTAGATATTTTTTTACCTGTACAAAAAAGTACGATACGCTCTAATAAATATCATGTCTACACCTATCCAAATATCCCACACGCTGACTAGGTGAACAAAAGAGAGCGAGCGTATCAAAAGCTCAACTCACTTGAAATTTTCTCTCGAAAAATTTATAACAGTTCTTTTTTTCCTAATTTTTTACACTGGTTTGAAGGAAACGAGCCAAGATGTCTATTTTATTTTGAACGTGTAATAGTTCAAGAGAGTATAATATGCTTATCTGAAGCAATCTAACATCTATACCGGGTTTCTAAATCTGTGTATAACAAGTTGTGATGTGTAATGGTTAAAACAGTCAACCTCTACGAATTGGGTTACGGTTTAAAAAGATCCTAACGCTCGTTGTTATCTTTGGTTGTCCTCCTAATTTATTTTCCTTGTAGTCATCAATACAACGATTGTTAACAATATCCTCGGTATTTTAATATATGTCGCACATTATTAATAGATAGATAAATATTTATTGTACACCATTACACAAAAACATATTTTATTACTTATACGCTTTAATATAGATACAAGTAGTTACATGTATTCGTCCATTTTTAATAGGTGAAAACCGACAGAGTGCGTCGCCGGCCATAAATAGTGAGGAGTTCCAACTGTGTGTGTGAGTGGCGATGAAGTACCACTGTCGTTGCCATTTGGGTAAGGAACTCTAAAAAGCACATAAATGAATTGTTAATATGACCCCACACACATCAGAAACTACTTTCTTGTTCTAATTAATTCTCATACGTATAAAACTTGAAAAATAAAGTTGTATACGTAGTAGAACCATGCTGGATTGATTATCTTAATTACTGCCCGCTGGGCCGGCTCTATTAATATAATATCAAGCTCTCACAGAATATTGGCGTGAAATGGGTAGTCTGAATCTAATCTAGTTTTATACGGCAAATGAGAGTTTCGGTGGCCCACTCTCCCGTCCCCTGTACCAGGGACGGCGAACCAATATCACGCGTGCCATTGAGGGTACGCGACACAATATCTTCGGCATGCCACCGATCACATGAAATATTATATTACGAACGCCGAAGAAATCGTTTGACAGAAGACTCAAGTGCAGCACACATTCTGCTACAAGTAACAACTTAATACAAGTTATTTGTTATCTAATCTGCAAGAAGAGAAGTCACTCTAATGTTACTTTAGTTTGAAAGAAGGAATATATTTATTTTCAATATGCGACATACATACACAAAATAAATAATATAATATCAGATGTGTTTTGCCGCAGTTTCATAAATGAGGTTTGCACTCAGTATATTGCTGTGCCGTAACGTGGTCTGACACAGCACTGATTTTCAGTGCCCACCTCCTAAATCAAACGTATATGACGAGACCCTTTGTAAAAATAAGAAACATTAATTACGATAGTTTAACTATGGAATGAATATAATATTTTATTATTATATAATATTTGAATTACGCGTATAACTGAATTATAATTCTTAGACTGCAAAATGCAATGCAAAAGTATTTATTTCTTGTAGTAAATAAAGAGTTGTAAGTTGATTATTTTTATTAAAATTATTTAACGGCACGTCTATGGCCTCATTAAATATTTCTTCAGAAAAAAATGGCATATTAATACATAAAGGTTCGCCAGCCCAGCCCTATATCATCCCCTGTATCACACCCTAAACGCAGAGAACCCATTGACATTGCTCCTGATGTCGCAAACGTCTATAGACAATTGCAAGCACTTTCCATCAGGTGGCCCATACATATGAGCTACCTGATGGATTTATTGCCTGAAGCGGGCAAACACGCTTCAGGCAATAAAAATATATTTGTACTCGTTGCTACACTATCATACTTATAGATATTTTCATTTTTAATAGCGAGAATAGCCTCCTAATAAAGAAAAGGCTGTGAGATTCAAAACGAGAAATACAGGACGGAATTATAAGTATTTTTTTACAATTGACAGAATCCGAAAGGAGATAATAGGCGCCTAATTTTGTATTTATAGTAGGCTTCACTGATGATAAAAAAAGTACTGGACTGTTTCTGAGAATAGAACGCCGAGATAAATTATGTAGGCCCACTACGAGTTACGGTTCCGGAACGAAATGTAGGTCATCAAAAGGTTTGATTACATTACATACTTTCGAACGGTTTCATGTAATACTTCATCTATTTTACTATCTTGCTATCTTTTATTATCTATACTTGCTTGCAGCAATTCTAAAGCACAGTTTGAATTACAGGGCGAAAATAATAGGGGCGCCACTTTCGCAAATTTGTCTAAACTCTAGCAACTCCAATATTAGGTCAAGCGTAAATTCGATACTTACTAGTAATTTTTAGTACGACATCAAACATCGCGTAAGTATCAAATTGCTTTGGTTATGAGGTACATATTTACTTTAATAATAATGACTAAAATTTTCTAACCAAGCGTTTGTGATAGTTGACAGAACAATTGATTGAAAGAAGCTAAACTAACCATTATAAACGTATAATGTCGGCTTTTTTTTTGATAAATATCGTCGATTTATAACGAATATCTTTCCTTGAAATTTCACTCGCCATTCTTGCTAAAAATCCCCGCTCACGTGAAACTTGGTATTGTTACATACGTATTTAATTATTTCTTAGCGGATTTAAGACTCGATTCAAACTTTAAAAATAAAATAACATGAATTCGCTTTGTTTATGATTCACTTACCATAACTACAGATGAAATATAATATTGCCAGTAGATAAAAACATTAGTTCATTTTCTAGACATTTTGGTCGAGTTTTAGTTATGTAAAGCGTAACAAACGCTTATGATCTAAGATAATTATGTTTTTCACCGGTATTTAGATGAGCCAAGGAAATCTGTGTCTAAAATTAGTTTATTGTACTACACTGCATTTGTTGCAAAGAAATTAAATATTAGCTAAGGACACTACATTTCATTGCCAAATTCTATCCCTCCAGAGGTTGTCTAGTAGAAACCGTTTCTAGCGATAAGACCGCCCGTTATACTTGTCATAACGATTATAGCGCTGTATTTATTTTGTGATGTGTGCAATTAACAATATTATATTTTTAGATAAAAATGTTAAAGCTTGGATATTTTTAACTCAAATAAATAATGCGTTTTACAGTTTAGCAAAAGTTGTCGGTTGGTTCCAGTTTGCATAATTACTATTTACATCTATATGTATTTCAAATTTTTTTAATCATCTATCTTGAAAGTTAGGCTTGTATTCTAGAACGTACTTAATCATTACCTTATACTAGAAATAAGTTCAGTCGAAATAAAGAGTGTTTTGGAATACTTGAAACGAAGACTAGCCACATAACATTCGTATATAGGTGCCACTACACAAATTTAAATAATGTGATGCACTAAATAAGTAAAGTATTAGTGCCGATTTTGTTCATGCTTGATATTAAAGGTGCACCTATTCTTATAAAATATAAATTTGTCACGATTGATCTCAACCACATAGCACTTTTTTAAAATTAATTATCTATATGCCCATATTTAAAAGTGATTATCTAATATGTATGAACATTAAAATATGTTAAGACGAGATTTTCACAGCCACAAAGACACCCATCGCGAATGTGAGTCGCGCTTCTATATTTATTTTTGTGTTTCTCATGAAAAACGAATAAGTACTATGTGGTTTTGTATATTAAAATGGACTGTGCTTGAGGCTTACGGCTGCTGCTTTAACGTGACAGCTGCAGCGTTTTAATTTAATTCATTTGCGGATAATGTTTTAAGTGTTGACTTTAAATTGATCACCGTTCTTAAATACAAGCCTTATAAGTACTATAAAAATTTGTTATGAATATAACATTTCAATTGGCTTTTTGTTTATGTTCAATAATTTTTAGAAAACATCCACACAATAAGTGAAAAGTGAAAGTTTACGGATAAACAGTGAATTGATGATTGACATTAAATTATATCGAATCAAAACCTCAGACTTAAAGTGTATGTAAACTTCACATATAATGTCGATGTTCTTCTTCCGGTTTCACAATCTTCGACGTGCCGAGGAGACGCGGAAGAAGCACAGCAGAAACATGAACTCCAGACGAAACATGAGTTCAGACACAGTAACAGCCCCATCTAGGCTACTAGAAAGACCCCTCAGCGTGCCAGTCGACAGCCTCGATGAAATCGCCCTACAGATACCCAGGTTTATTAGAAGACTTGTCGTATTGCTTTATGCCTTGTGGTTAGCACATCTGAGCCCTTCTACTTGTCACCACGCCGAATACTTAGGCGTGAAAGCTTCAAATATCATAACCTTCCGCTCTTTAGATCTCCAAATCTTACCTATCTTCTTTAGAATATTTTATCTAAATAATAACATATATAATATAGACATTGGCTTTACAGCTTCATAGAGCTTAATCGAGTACCAACTAAGCTTTGGTCAATCAGCGGGCGAGGCGGTCCGACTCGAAGCGACTCGAAGCTGGCGGGACGGCAACGCGGCGTTGGCGTCACATTGCGGGCATGTTGATCCCCCTGGCATCGCGTCGGCCGACCCATCACACTCGGCGCGATTTCTCATATCGCGACTCCCTTCCTATGGATTCCCAAATCGCATATTTCAGGCTTGTTATTTTATATTCATGATGACTCAAATCATACAAAACAAAACAACAAATGGCCTCAAACAATTTCGATGAGTGTTTCAACTTTTTCCACCTCCATATTTGTAAAAGACTGCAACACTGGCACCCCGTTCCGCCGCATTTCCGCCAGACGCGGGGGCGTCGCGACCGCTAGTCGAGCGCCAAGGAAACGGGACGGTTCTATGTGGCATATTCTATATTAAGTAGATAATATATTACAAGTCTTTACGTCCCGCCAGCGTCGAACCATCATCCCGTCCCGTCTGCTGTTCGACCAAAGCTTTAGCTTCTGCTGAATGTAAGATTACCACCCCCCGCCCCCTCCCTCCCATCCGGCATGGCACGATAATCACATTAAGTAGTATTTGTATAATAATCGTGGAATTAATGTCTAGAACCGTTCGAGTGAAGTCTTGCAGAAGCGTTAATAAGCGTTCTCTTTAATAGATAGATTAAGAAATGGCGCTCTGTTGTTCGTACCTACTCTAAATATTACATTCTCGGAATCTGCACCTACCTACCTACAGCGGACTTTATTATAATTTATTAAAGTTAAGGGGTGTCAGGGGATAGCAATTGTCATAAGTATCCGGCAATGGATGACGAGATTTGTATCCCGTAAAAATATAAAAAATGAGCTTTATACTATAAAAAATTTAAGTTTAAGTACTATTTTATACACCACAGGTAAACTGTCACCTGTCCAAATAACCACAACCCAAACTCTTGTAGTCGCTGGTCGATCTTATCTGTTCTTATCTCCATACAAAAACTTTCAAGTTTTATAAAATAACGAAGGTCTGGCTCTTAAGCTATAGGGTTGATACTTGAAATGTAATTATAAGCACGACACCCTGTGTGGCAATCGGCTTAACACAAATTACAAATGTAACGTGAAATACTCGTATGTCATTTTATTACAGAGAAAAACTAAAAAGTATAAAATAACTTATTTCTAAAGCATCACTATCTAAAATATCTTAAAGTCGGCAATTTTTATGTTTTACTTTGCACCGACTTCAAGATGTTTTAGATAATATATATTAATAATAATAGCTTTAGAAATAAGTTATTTTATACTTTTTACTTTTTTAGTTTTTGAAGTCGGTTTTTTTAAACGAATTTTTTATTTTTTATTTGTTACTTTTTGTGTCTAGCTATGTGTGGGCGGACCTATGAATGGTGCCGCGCTTCTTAAAAAATATAGGTCCCAAGAAACGGGAACAAAAAAATATTCGTAAAATGAAAACTACTGGGCCAAACTATGTACAATTTTTAGGGGACCAATTGGAAGCCATTCCGCGTCGAACAAAAAAGAATCACGTAAGTCGGATCATAAATCACGATGTAATCGGTGAACATTCATTAAAAAAAACAAAAAAAAAGATCGCGACGAATTGAATTACCTCCTCCTTTTTTTGAAGTTGGTTAAAAATATAATTAAATGCGAAACGCATCTATAATTTTGAGTTTTGTAATAAAATAAAATAAGTAGTACCTAATAATTAAAAAGCTTTAACAAAACGAACATATCAACTGAATATTGAAATGAAAATGAATATACATATTAAATTTGGACATGACAAACAAATATTAACAGAGGCAAAAGGTGCCACAAACCACAAAACAATATTTGAACATATTTGTCCATACTGCTATTTTCACTATCGTGACTGTTATCATCACTTAAATTAATTATAAATTCATTTTCTAAAATATTATTTACTAGCCCGTGACTTCGTCCGCGTGGAATAGTTACTTTAGGCTAACGCTAACTTTAACCCGCGACTTTATTTACGTAGAAGGTGAAAAGCACGCAGTTGATGTTCTCAAAAGGAAAAGAAACCCCGATTTTGAAACATTCTTCATTGGTGCTCCGCTCTTAGCGTGATGATATATAATAGCCTTCCTCGATAAATGGGATATCGAACACTGAAAGAATTTTTCAAATCAGACCAGTAGTTCATGAGGTTAGCGCGTTCAATCAAACAAACAAACTCTTCAGCCTTATATATTAGTATAAGATTACCACACGATTCACCATAAAGAACAACAATTTGTTCCTTCAAAGGTAACTAATAATTACACGAAACTTCATAAGTGGGCAAACGTCAAACCGGGCATCATAGTTTGTCGTACAAATAATTCAATAAGGCCCTATAACTTGTGTAGTATATTTTGTGTAACTAACATGTGCAGCAGCATAATTTTCGGTGTAGACCTTAACGTGTCGGTGGTCTATCGTTACCTAAATGGAGCGAGCTTCGAAGCACTTAATGTACTTGCTAGCTTGGTAGACTTAATTGCTGTCTAGATTATTATGGACTATTAAATAGTCTCTGCTATATTTTATTGGTCAAGTTTTAAATTATGTTATAATAATAAAATTCGATCAAGTGCGTTTCAATCGAAGTACGGTGAATGCTTTCGTAATGGTGACCAACATTCACCATTTCTGTCATCTGACTACAGAATACTACAAAAGTGTCTAAACGAAAATATTCTAATTTTCAATAGGCACTTAAAACCTGTATATAATGGCATTAGTAAATCAATGAGTTATCTTGCGAATCTGGCGAGTATGTTCCTATCATCATTTGAACGAATGATTATAGAATTTCTATTCAAACCCACTGAACCGTTTATTTTCAAATAAGTGTGTGAAAATTTTGTGTATCAAGCCAGTACCTTTTTAAATAGCCTTTAATCAAAAGTCTCAGTCAAAATGCAGATCTTTTACTGGCGCCAAACGAGAGAGTTCTTGTACAGCTAAAATAAGGCATATCCCATTAATCATATGAAATGTTCGACACAAATACAAGATTCTTAAAAACAACTATTGTTTATTTTTAACCCAATATAACACACTAAAAGATTACTTACCTTGTCAAGGAATCCTGAAATGTATCTATTTACATTGTAAAACTATGATCTAATTTTATACACAAATATAATATTTTATAGATTTTATTAATCGCTTTTGCGCTCTGAACTTAAGCCCCTTGAAGTATCTACTGTAGCCAGTGGTTTCGGTATCAATTTCCGCATGAATAACTTTTAGAAAGGATCTTTACAATACTTGCTCTAGACTGGGTAGTAGTGAAGTCCGAATTAATGTTGGCCACTGTAGTACACACTATCATTATATTACAATGGTATATTTACCTTAGATATTTCTTAAGGAATATACACTAGAACACAGTCTGTGTTCTATGTTACCATTTTTATTCACAATATGTGAACTACCATATAACCATTATCTATACATATAATAAAATTGTAGAGGTCGAATTTCTGTACAATGAAAAAAAAATCTAAAAACCGAGTCAGGGGGATGTAAGAAGTGAAATAGAAATAAAACAAAATAAATTTTTTAATTTTTTTGTTTCTCTGTTTGTCTGTCGGTTTGTACCGGCTAATCTCCAAAACGACTAGACCGATTTAAATGAAATTTTGTATGGCGGTAGCTTATAGCCCTGGTCAACATATAGGTTACTTTTGGTCCCGAAAAAACAAAGAATTCCCGTGGGATAGTTAAAAAACCGCACCACGTGAACGAAGTCGCGGGCAGAAGCTATCAATTGTATTATTGTTACGACCGACAAAGACAAATTCACACCTGCATACCTATCGCTATTTGGACATCTTTTGTTTACTTTGTGTTTAAAATTTATAATGAAAAAAAAAACAGCCCATTGTGTATTGTAATCTTTTACGGCTTATTGTGGTATTGTGATCACTGCCAGGTCTCTCGGATTTAAAATACAAACTGAAACTAATTCTATGAAATACGGCCCACGCGGCTGGGCAGACATATTGCATCGGTGCAGTATAAGCAATGCCCCAATTGAGAGGTGAGAGTCGAGCGATAACCAGCCGCGAAGCAAGACTTGTGTACATTCGGTAATCTATTTAGTGACTGACTTGGTACGTGTATTTGAATTACGATCTTCTGCATTACTATACGTTTACATTACTTTACTAGGTCTCAGTATGTCAAAATTGGTGATTATGTTAGCCAAGATTTTCTAATTAATTTTGGCGTACCTCAAGGCAGTGTCCTCGGACCCACATTATTTTTAATATATGTGAACAACCTGTGTCAATTAACTATACCTAACTGCAAAATTTTAAGTTATGCAGACGACACGGCTTTATTAGTTAGTGGTAGCTCTTGGGATAAAGTGGCTAACAACGCCGAGACTGCTATGCATACTGTTATGCTGTGGCTTTCAAATAACCTACCTACTCACATTAAATGTTAATAAAACTAAATTTGTACCTTTTGCCCCTAACATCTCTCTATTGCCTCCTGTGTCCTTAACAATTCTTGCTCATAATTGTAATCTTGATCGGTCTGTTATTTGTACATATCCTCCACAAAGCCGAGTAGATTTTATAAGGTACTTAGGCGTTTTAATTGACAATACATTGAATTGGAAACCACAAATACAAGCGTTAATTTCTCGTGTGCGTAAACTGATTTTTGTTTTCAAATCACTTAGGAATGTTGTTGGTATTGAAATTTTAAAAACAGTGTTTTATACTCTGGGACAATCAATCTTAAATTATTGCATTACAGCCTGGGGTGGAGCGGCGAAATCAATTCTCTTAAGACTTGAAAGAGCTCAACGAGCAGTTCTTAAAGTTTTTTGTTTAAACCAATACGGTTTCCAACTTCCGAACTATACTTTTTGTCTAAGGTTCTTTCTGTAAGGAAACTATTTATTATGCAGTTAGTTCTTCATAAACACCGTATTGTGCCGTTTGATCCTAGTATATATAATAAAAGAAGATACGACTTAGTTTGTACACTTGTACCATGCCGCCTGCGATTAGCTGACCGACATGCTTATTTTCTTAGTCCCAAAATTTACAACCGAGTTAATAAATTACTAAATATATACTCTCTTACTCATCGCGAATGTAAATTAAAATTATTCAACTGGCTAATAGAACTCCCTTATGACGACACCGAGAATTTACTAAACTGAATTCACCAGTTTAATAGGTCTGTAACCATACACTCACTCATTTCACTTGTACACACATCACACACATTCACATCACAAACACATACACACCACATTCATATACACACCAAAAACAAATATTACGAAAATTTAAAATGTATAAACTTTAAGATTATTTTCGTTTGTATTGTATAACAAACGAGTTGTCTGGAAGTGGGCGCTAACAACTGCAACACAGTATTATACTACAGCAGTTGTTTGCGACACCAAATTGTTACTGTATACTTTGTTATTGGTTTCGAATAAATTCTTTAATTCTCTTTAAAATTCTTTAATCTTTAAAAGTTTGGACTTAATGCATTCGGCTATATTTGTACCTGTGTTATGCGCGGTATAGTTCTAATAAACTCTATAATAAATCCAACGGCATTTTAAATGGAGTCCTGCAACTCATAACATTATCATAGAACAATACTATGATACATGCACTTCAAGTCATGTTACTTTGGAAAACTATTCTTTCACAATGCACAGATTTCAACTAATTCACTAAACATAGGACCTTACAGTGCATAACTAATAAACAACGAATTCGAACGAGTCGAATTGCAAAAAGATTTTTTTTATTTCCCATAAGTATTAGTTATACTAATACTTATTTTAGCAAAAATAAAGCGTGTCGTCGTTTCAGCAATAAATTTACAGGGCTGTATTAGAAATAAACCTCTCACAGGGGCCGCGAGCTCCGAGCTTTCTTTCAAGTGCCGTGATAGCACTTTGCATAATTAGGACGTATCCATTCTGTAAGAGGGAGCACCTTTTAGTGACAACATTTTAATTGCTCTGCTGCATCTAATACATAACAGCTTTTCATATAATGAACATCGTGTTTATAAATTATGTAAGTATAATAATTAATCTTTGCATTTCTATCAGTTATTTTTAATAAAAGTGTCTAATATCAATGAAATTTTATGAAAATTTTTATGGTTTACACGGTATGGTAAAATAATAGAAAATGCAGTAACGGCCATACAATTTATAATTGGGCGATACAAAAAAATACGTACAAAGTCGCACGTCGTCATTATAATAATCCTACAATGGCGCCACTCACCTAAAGCCTTAGGTGAGTGGCGACACCTCGTACCTGACTCCGGGGGCCAAGACAAGGCCCCCGCCTCCGTGCTTGCCTTAGCTAGCCGGCACGGAGTGGAGATCGCTAGAGCTAAGACTCAAGCTCTAGGGGTGGAAGTGATAAATGGCCTAACGTCGGAAGTAGCTTCGGTGAACCTGCAGTTCACCTCTCTACACCCCTTAGCCACTCACACCCATGTTGCCCCTGCCTTTTATGGCATTTTTTAGGGCCCATGCAAGGAGTGGCGAGTCACCGTCTGCCCATTTTTCCATGTTCCCTGAACATTGCGACGGGCAGACGCCATAGTCCCCATATTCCCAGACCGCTAGTACCACTAACAGTTCACCCCAATAGCCCGGTACTTTTTGTCCTCATCTCCCACAATAGTCCTAAACTGGCCGGGGCTTGTCCTTGGGTGCATTATTATATGGTGTACACAGGGATAATCGCCGGTTAGTGTCACGCCACATATTTACATTAAATTTGTCAAGGGGCCTGTACGTGTTGGCCTCCCCATGGCCCCACGCAAGCTCTCCAAAAGTCTGGGCCATTTTTATAGCCCGTGGTCTTAAAGACATACAATTATCTATAATGGAAAGACATAAATATGTTGCATAGTAACTTTTACCTTTAAATTCGTAATAAATGCGAGTGACTCCTAACTTTTAGCACTCGGGTGAAAAAATAAATAAAAAAACACTTTGTTGCACTTTTGTTTATTAATTCCGAAAATTTAAAACGCCGCAGCTAAATGAATTACCAGTTACAAAAATTTAATTTGCCTTATTGTTTATTTCCTATGTTAATGAAAGTTCATGTTTATGCCGTCGTAATAAACGTGCCAAGCTTTATACTCATGCAGAGATATTAAATACAACAACTTTGTGAGTAAACATCAGTTGGATGTAAGCAACAAGCAAGCCAAGAAAGCAAACAGCACGAGTAACATTTTCGCAAATACGCACATTTCAGTCATGAAACATTATGTACAGTGGTGAATGTAAATATGAACTCTGACATTTGATAACATCCATATATTAGTAGACTTGTACAACTTTGCGACGTTATACATATAATATCTGTGCCCGCGACGTCGTTCGCGTGAAATTTGCTTTCATAACTCCCCGATTTTGAAACATTCTTCATTGGTGCTCCGCTCCTATTGGTCTTAGCGTGATCATATATAGCCTATATCCTTCCTCGATAAAAGGGCTATCTAACACTGAAAGATTTTTTCAAAGCAGACCAATAGTTCCTAAGATTAGCGCGTTTACTCAAGCAAACAAACTCTTCAGTTTTATATATTAGTATAAGATTAACTTTTCTATTTACTACTACTTTCTGTCACTGGTATAGTAAAACGTGTATAATAAACTCTTCCTTCATTTGTAATCAACTTTTAAATCAATCTAACAAAATAGCTCTTAAATACATCCGTGCTGGGCTCGGTTCTCCCGTTTTCGGGAACAGACTATCCCTATAATACATATAGCCATCGCGGTTGACTAAAGCAGATGAGATAAAACATACAAAAGGTTCTTCTAACGTTTGTAATGAAAACAAAAATTTATACATTAGGTAGAAAAATGCTCAAATAGTGGATGTTCTCCCGCTATGAATTGAACTCAAGTCATTTGTAAGAAATGCGAGTGAGTGCGTTAGCCACTGAGGTGCCACAGCTTCTTTTACTATGACTCAATATAAATATTGTACGCAACATCCCTATCCCTATCCCTATTATCCCTATTATAATATTATAAATGCGAAAGTAACTCTGTCTGTCTGTCTGTCTGTCTGTCTGTTCCGTTTTCACGTAAAAACTACTGGACCGATTTGGCTGAAACTCAGTATATATATATTTTCGATACCGAGGATGAACATAGGATACTTTTTATCCCGAAAAATGGGATAGTTTCCGGGATAAAATGATATTTGTCTGTTTGTTTGTTATGCTTTTACGGGAAAACTACTGGACCGATTTGGCTGAAATTCGGCACGTGTGTAAATTAAATACTGAGGATGGACAAGGGATAATTTTCATTTTGGCCTTTTTGGTAATTTTGGCCTCTTTGGTCATTTTGGCCTCTTTAGTCATTTTGGCCTATTTGGTCATTTTGGCCTATTTGGTAATTTTGGCCTTATTGATCATTTTGACCTTTTTGGTCATTTTGGCCTATTTGGTCATTTTGGCCTATTTGGTCATTTTAGCCTATTTGGTAACTTTGGCCTTATTGATCTTTTTGACCTTTTTGGTCATTTTGACCTATTTGGTCATTTTGGCCTATTTGGTCATTTTGGCCTATTTGATCATTTTGGCCTCTTTGGTCATTTTGGCCTATTTGGTAATTTTGGCCTATATGGTCATTTTGGCCTATTTGGTCATTTTGGCCTATATGGTCATTTTGGCCTCTTTTGTCATTTTGGCCTCTGGTCATTTTGGCCTATTTGGTCATTTTGGCCTATATGGTCATTTTGGCCTATTTGGTCATTTTGGCCTTATTGATCATTTTGACCTTTTTGGTCATTTTGGCCTTTTTGGTCATTTTGGCCTATTTGGTCATTTTGGCCTATTTGGTCATTTTGGCCTATTTGGTCATTTTGGCCTCTGGTAATTTTGGCCTATTTGGTAATTTTGGCCTTATTGATCATTTTGACCTTTTTGGTCATTTTGGCCTATTTGGTCATTTTGGCCTTATTGATCATTTTGACCTTTTTGGTAATTTTGGCCTTTTTGGCAATTTTGGCCTCTTTTGTCATTTTGGCCTCTTTGGTCATTTTGGCCTATTTGGTAATTTTGGCCTTATTGATCATTTTGACCTTTTTGGTCATTTTGGCCTATTTGGTCATTTTGGCCTATTTGGTCATTTTGGCCTCTTTGGTCATTTTGGCCTCTTTGGTCATTTTGACCATTTTGATTATTTTGGCCTTTTTGGTCGTTTTTTCCTCTTCCGTCATTTTAGCTATGTCGGTCACTGTGGTCTTTTGGTCATTTTGGCCTCTTTGGTCAAGTTTTGTAATTTATTTTGTTGACAGATAGACGGGGGATAGTATACATAATTAGAGATATAAAATGAAGTGAATCTTCCGTGGGCAAATACATAAAAACATTGTAATATAATATAACCTGTAGCACTTGCTCTTTAAACAAGAGATACGCACTAGAGGTTAACCCGCGGCGCAGCCGCGGGGTAAACTCTAGTCTTCTATATACGTGTACTAAAAACTTTGTATCCCTTTTTATGAAAATTACGCGGACGGAAGAGTATGAAATTTCGCACACTTTTAAATAGAGAACATTTATAGTTTAAATAGAGAAGAAACGACGAATGCCTTTTTTCTAATTATACACAAAAAGTACACTAAAATATTACACACAATGTATACCATGTCTTTGACACACACACGCATATATACTCTTTTGTTTATTGTTAAAGTCAAATTAACAAAGTAGCCTTAGCGAAATCTGTGATTATAGAAGCCTTAAACAACAAATTATTATAGCCTTTGACAACAAAATATTATGGTCGAATTTCGACCACGGGCTACCACTAGTATAAATAAACATTCCAATGACATTATTATACCTATAGATGTTTCAATTATGTGGAAAATGAGCATTTTTTGCTAAAGGTACATTTTGTTGAACATATGTGAGTGGGTAATAAAACTACGTTTTAACGGTTTTAAGCGCGGTAATTTATTTGATTTTGGTTTATCCGACGTTTCGGCCGCAGCGGCCTTAAGAAAATATTATATGTGAGTGGGTATGAAAATGTCACGAAAATTTATGGCTAGTTAAGGTATTTCCCATTACTGCCCCGTATCCATATTTCCATCAGTATAGATAAGTATTAGGTTTATTGTACATCAAAGCATACTTAAAAAATAGAAACAGAAAACACAATAATGGGACTTTCGCTCAAAGGCGAGAGCATAAGGGTAGTATATAAACACATAATCATGCTCGAGCTGGCGCTGGTCGTCCTTTCATTTCCGCAAGAGAAACCCATACCTACAAGAACGTCAGCTGCAGCAGCAAAAGTAAGTATTTTCTTGTTTACATACTCACGCTCCTTAGTTCCCCCCTCAAAGCAGTAGGAATATATAAGCTAGAGCTTAAGTATTAGAATTTTGCAAAATAAAACGACCGATAACGCGTAAGCTCCATACGATAAAAAATAAAAACTTACATACATACATAACTTCACGCCAGGTCCCTTGCGGGGTAGGCACGAACAACAGAGCGCCATACAGGCTTATTCTTACACACCTCACTTGCTTCTTTGACATTCATAGCTCTTGTCATGCACGCTCGTCTGTTCTTAAGGCTCCTGACATCACCTTCTGCTAGTACACGATCAATTTGATCATGGAAGGTGTGTCGTGGCCTTAAAAATAAAAACTTCGTTTAAAAAAACCGACTTCAAAACAAAAAAAAACTAAAATGTATAAAATAACTTATTTCTAAAGCTATTATTATTAATATATATTATTTAAAACATTTTAAAGTCGGTGCTTAGTAATTTTCAAAATATAATAATTTTTATGTTTTACTTTGAACCGACTTCAAGATGTTTTAGATAATATATAATAATAGCTTTAGAAATAAGTTATTTTATACATTTTAGTTTTTGAAGTCGGTTTTTTTAAACGAAGTTTTTATTTTTTATTTGTTACTTTTTAGTGTCTAGCTATGTATGGGTGGAAATACGAATGGTGTCGCGCTTCTTAAAAAATATAGGTCCCAAGAAACGGGAACAAAAGAATGTTCGTAAAATGAAAACTGCTTGGACAAACTATGTCAAATTTTTAGGGAACCACATGGCAGCTATTCCGCGTCGAACAAAAAAGAATCACGTAAATCGAATCTTAAATCTTAGAGTAATCGGTGTACATATGGAACGAAAAGGAAGTTTTTTTCATATAAAATGTTCATAAAATGAAAACTACTAAGCTAAACTATGTAAAATTTTTAGGGTACCAATCGGAAGCTATTCCTCATCGAACAAAAAAAGAATCACGTAAATCGAATCATAAATCACGGAGTAATCGGTGAACATAAATTTAAAAAAAAAACAAAAAGATCCCGACGAATTGAGAACCTCCTCCTTTTTTCGAAGTCGGTTAAAGACAGTCAAAACTTGAGAAATTACTTTTTGGACACTCATAATAGACAGTACATTTTATGTAGTAGTATAAAATTGCAGTATAATAATAAAAAAATAATTTTAACAAAATAAAGCAACTCTAACTGTAACTCTCATAAATTCTCTGCACTCTAAATAAAATATTAAGCCACATGAGTTCCGCTTGTTATGAGTACGTAACATGCTAACATTTTTACGCTCCGCTGGTTACTGATTTTTGTGTTTTATGGAATAAACGAATTGGTATATATTGTTAATTAATATTTGTTTACGGCGTTCCATACCTGAAGCGTTTTATAACAAAACACACATAAGCAAATTGACAGTATCTACACGTACACTACGCCAAGTAATTGTAGTACTAAACGAGAAAATGTTTAGGGTAGTTTAATCTACGTAGATATTATAATTTTTCATATTCGTAAGATGTCTGTTGTTAGTATGTTATTTTATGACTCGGCATAGTTTAAGGAAATATGCTGGCTGCAAAAAAAGCTGAGTATAGTTTCAAAGGTGAGATGGAACTTCACTGCAGAGCTACTTTAATCTTTACTGTGCCCAAGTAAGATCTTGCATGGAGTACTGTTCTCCCCTTGGTAACGGCTCAGCTAAATACCACATTGAAGCGCTAGAGTCAATTGAGATAGAGCCAAGAGGTTTAATGGTAGCGACCAGCTTGTCAATACAAGGCTTCGAAACCTAGAGCATCGACGCTGGGTTGCTAGTCTATCAGTTGTTTATAGGATTCGTTTCGAAGAGTGTACAGTTGAACTGTTTGACCTGATTCCCCCTACACCATTCTATCTTCGGACAAGGCGCTCTTATCTGTGGAATTGCCACCAGGGCGATCGAAACGTTTCACCTGCGGCTGATTTATGGAATGTACTACCAGTGGCTGTGTTCCCCGAAAAGTACAATCCGGGTTTCTTCAAGTCTCGTGTGAATAGGTACTAGGTAAGTGTGCTCTATCTTCGACTGCGTCATCATGTAACATCGGGCGTGATCGTGGTCAAACGCGAACCTATTTATCATTTTTAAAATATGTAGTATCGAAATTCTTAGGGATATTTAAAACTACTAACAGATAGATATTATTTAGAATAAAAGGATTACAAATATACTCTGGTGAAAAATTTATCAAGATTAATTTGTTAGCGTGCATCTATTTTATAGATGGTAGAGCCCTGCTAGAAACATTTTTTTGATTACTCTCTCAGAATATAGGCGTGAAAAGGCGATCCAACCGTGTTACGTACTATAAGTGAGAGTAGCGATGGCCCATTTCCCCCCTATCAAATCTTCCTCATCCCACCCCTTCCAATCCGTAATCACATTCCTCCTGTCTGTCCCCTCTATCTCATCTAAAGGCTGGCAACACGATGGCTTCGTCCTTAGTGTTGCAAACGTCTAAAGGCTACAGTAACTACTTTCTATGAGCTAGGCTGTCTGCCTGTTTACCAACTTTGCAATAATAAAAATGCGTGTCGTTCTTCTTTAATATTTGCTAAATATCTCAAAAACCACTCAATGTATCTTGTTCAAACCAATTTTAGTGCATACACCTACAAAATTTAGTTTTATATATTTGAAGCAGTTTAGGCAGATAAGACCCTTTTGCATACTGACCCACAGATAATACAATTTGGACGCGTTGCGTTAGTAGCTCACAATGGACGACTTACGGTCGTGGCGAAAACGTCACTAATGACGTCATCATTATATCACACAGCCCTCACAACGAGCCATGTCACAGAGTATTAATTATCTCTGTCGATTGACATTAAAATAGGCGCGATTTTTGAATTTACCAATGATATTTGTGTACTTCATAGTTTATGACATCAAGATTCCACAATCTGTTCCACTAGAGTTTATGATTGTAACCTCTGCAAGGAAGTGGAACGGAAAAAATCACGGTAGTGAACGTGGTCGTTGTGAGCCTCTTGTGGAACGTAGCATATACATACTGGTTTGTTGGCGGCCAAACAAATAAGCATGTCAATTGACATCTGACAGCTGATATGTCAACAGAAAAATATCGAACTCCAAAAAATTATAATGAATACATCAATCATAATTCATAAATATACGTCTTAAATCCCAAATTATCATAATGAATTTAGTTTTTCTACTGCATTTGTTTGTACTTATTCAAGAAGGTATGTTGTAAAGAACAGCAGGGCCGCCCTAGCTTTTTTACCGCCGTAGCCGTAACGCCGCTTGAAAAATGCACCCTCCCCCCCCCCCCCACCGAAGTTTATGAAAATTTCGCTAACCAGAAAAATTATACATAATTAAGTTAAAAGAGAAGCTTCTGTCAAAAGTCTTCTATCTAGCTTTCTTCTCCCGGAACCCTGTCTATTCGTCTTGTATGTACTACTTGTTGATTTCACTACTCATATATTTTCTAGATTCAAGTGGACGAAATAAAATATATTGTTGTATGTTGTTTTTTTTTGCTTTAAAAGTTCAAGCGTTTTTCCAGACATTTTTCCAGGTATTTTTGACATCCCTAAATTTTGCCAACTCCGTAAGCGGTTGCCTACCGTGCCCGCAGTCTCGAGCCGCCCCTGATCACGGGCAATGTTACTTCGCAAAAATCCATCGTAGATTATGGTTGTTGTTTCCTATTTCACTATAATATCTTTGTATACAAACAAGTTTGTTTGTTTTGTGATAGAAGACTGTATTAAAAACAACTTAGTGTAAAAGCTTGTTGGTAAAGCCTTTACAAACTATACATATAATTCATGGTACGATTGAGCCAGATGGAACGAATAATATGTAGGGTACGGGTGTATATACTATTGCGTTTTATTCATTCTAGCTCTGTACATTGTAGTGATGTACCAAATATCCACATTCGCAAACATTCAAGTTGCGAATTTTTGACGAATGTCAACTAAACAAGTGATGAGGAAAAAAACTGCAATCAGAGTACATTATTCCATATACAGGGCATCCGACGGTTATGGGACAAGGAAGAAAGTATTTAAAGTTCTAATATTCATAATGTTATTTAACCTTTTGTTAACAAGTTCATTTGTACATTTTTCATCTATATTTTATTTATTGAATATGCGTTTTATTTCAAAAATGTATTCGCATTCGTGAATGTAAAAACTCGATATTAGTTACATCACTAGTAGGTACATACCAACAGCAAATACTAATGTGTACTAAGCGGGCGGTAGACTTATTAGTGTGCTATATATACACAGCAATGTGTTTGTTACGTGACCCCTTAAAGACGGGTTCAACGATGTTTTGTTGCAGGTCGAACTGGTTTAGACCTATCGGCTGTCACTGACCGCGTCATTTTTGTTAATCAGCAAGTTAAAATATATGATTAAGTAATTACTTTCAATAAATGTAAATTAGTTTATACATTAGTATTTAATTTATTAGTCCCATCTTACACGCTTTTAGCAGTACACGAATGCATGTGAGGAAATCATTCACCGTTATTTTCATTCACTTTCAAAATTTATTTGAAAATTTGGACACGTACATAATAAGGACCAGTGACAATATAATAATTTCATGACATTATCGTGATGTCCTGAAAAAGATCATTGGGATAAAATTACAATTTCCTACATTTGTCCGATATTTGCAATCTGCCCTATAATTACACTAATACTATAATTCATTTTCTGTCCCACCTAAATCTACATCACCAGATTAGCCAAGAATTTCCTTTAAGTTTCCTGAAAGTAATCGCTTTTAACGAAAAACCGCTTTAATACCAAGAAAGTGTGTAACATGGGATTGTTTTCATTATTTATTATTAGCGATAAAGTGTTAAGTGTATCTTGCAATTAGGCTCTAATAGCTAAGTGGCATAGGTAGTGGGCGGATTTACCAATAGGCTGAATAGGGGCGACAAAGGGGCAATTTTTTATGTCGTACAGATATCACTAAACATATTTATATACTATTTATATGTTCCTGATTAATCAAGTGAAGTCGCATCCTACATAAAAATCTTAATTTATCCCATTTCCATTATTTATTTAACGCGTATAACTTTTTTCATTCTTCAATAATCTCACCTCAAATGTTTATTCTTAACTCGACACATTTTAAAAGTATTAACGAAAAATTACATAATTACAGTTATATTATTGTCTGTTTTGAAATAACTTCACTCACACACCATATTATCTAAATACACAATAACAATTTGATTTCATGATTGTAATCTGATATGAAATGAAAGCGTTAGCGCATGTCCATTCAATATCCAGCGACTCTCTTGCAGTTTGACTGCTCTGTTAAGGACGTGAAGCTACCTGCTGTACAAACGGTCTCCTTTTATTACTAATTTGATTTTAGTTAATTCCAATTAATAATATTTATTAGCATTAAGTAAAATCAAATTACAACTATTAATAAAAGGAAATGGTTTGTACAAACCGTTTCCTTACGTACTCGATTTAGAATTATCATAAACTTAAAAATACTTCAATTGCTACATATTATTTATTTAATGTTGAATAATTCCTAACTATATCTTCGGAATCTAATTTCCAATACCTTTGAAATTTATATTGAGGTATCCTTGAATCTATACTGAACATAAAAAAAATAAAGAAAAAAGTTATGACTAAAATAAATCAAACATTTTCCATTTGATTTTGATTAATTTTCCGCTTCGGAGTCCAAGGTAAAATAATGATGAAATTTATATGAGACTACTATGAGACTACGTTTATACAACTCAAAAAGTTATAACTAACATATATAAAATTCACAGAATATAAAGTTTAAAATAAAATTGTAATATGTAAATAGACTCACTGAAATAACACTAACATAATATATTGTTTAATCGTTTAGGTTTTTGATAGATAAAAGTATTAAGATATATTAAGTTTATAAACAATTTTGCACAAAGTTCAATTTTTGTGCTATCCGTATTTAATTTGTATTGTTTCTAGTTCTTGGGATGAGCAGCACGGAACACATTTTGGATGAGTTAAGAATAAATTTCAGATCATTCAAGATTTTATATGTGGCTTGATGTGGGGAACACGGACCAACTCTTATTAATTCCACACAAATAATTCAACATGTAATGTTTCACCAATTGGTCATTGTTTTCTACAATTTGAGTAGTTGCGTTTAGGTATGTCAGGAACACCCATCGATCCCCTGCTTCATAATCTACTAATTACGGAAAAAGGTTGTGTAATTAAAACGACAGTGCCCAAATTATAAAGTTACAATTTCATTAAAGAAAAAATAATTAATATGATTGTGAACTAGGGTATAATTTGTGGAGGTCGCTAGGTGTGGCAAAATATGAATAGTCTCCAAGCGGTAAACCGCTAAATCTGGGCTGAGGTATCCGCACAGCATTTTAGTGATGAGGCTTCGAATCCTGACCAAGGAAAGCCGCTTTTTAAGCAGTTTTCCAACTTCCTTAACAGTATTGCAATTACCATATATTCAAGCAGTCGGAAAACATTCTAAGAAAGTTTACCCGTTGAAGCTTCACATACCTATGTGAAACTCGCTAATCCACGAAGGAGATATGCAACCCAGCAACGGGATATTTATATGAAAACTAAGGATTAAAAATAGGGAATTATAATTATATGACATAGATGATGCTTACGTCTTTCGTGACTATTCAAAGAGCAGAGATTAAATCCTGAATCTAATATGGTTTCCCTTTATACTTACCGAACTATAACAATACTATTTATTATATATTCAATCTGAAGATCCTTGTTGAATGCTATAAAGCCTATGAATCGTTATTGGCTGACATAAATTAGTAGTTTCTGGAACTGAGCCTAAGTCGACAGTACATTGTTAAAAATGTAGGTGGATAATTACACATCACTTATGCCTTTGACGATGTGACAACTGATTGTTTTCGATAGACCGCAACCAGCATCATATACTCTACCTACGACATTTATATCTTGTTATGACAATCAGGGGTTCATAGTCTGGTTTTAAGGTTATAAGCAATAATCTAATATATAAAATTCTCGTGGCACAGTTTTCGTTGCCATACTCCTCCGAAACGGCTTGACCGACAAAATTTTTAATTTCTATTTTTTTATGATACAGCATTAAAACCCTAAATTTTCAACCCTCTACGATCAACCCCTATTTTTTACCGGGCAGGACGACGTCTGCCGGGACAGCTAGTATTATATAAAAATAAATATCATTGGTTATAAGCAGCTCAAAGAGGCGCAAAATAAAAAAATATCTGTAGTTACTCCGCTATCCGTACAGGGATTCTTTTTAATATGCGTATTATATTATACTGTTTGATACCATGCAAGTGCTGAGGACTAGTTTATATTTTGCATAGAGAAAATACGCTTTGCTATTCAAAGGGGCTTACAGCCAGCCTTCTCTTGCTTTGCATGTAGTATAAAATTAAAGTACGTAACATTTTGAATGGTTTCAAGGTAGGTATGTATATGGAGTTGAAGGTGCCTACTGGAACTCATTGCTGGCTTGATCCCGCAAAATAATAAGTCACATGTTTTAACTTTGGAGTATGCATTCTTTGTTTCATCCAAACACACATTTCACGAGAAGTAATATTTTAGGCATTTTTAACAGTACTTTTTTTATTTCGGTTTTGTAATTGTATATTATAGGACGATTACTTCTAAAATTATTTATTACCACTGATACCATTGCGAAAAATGTGTACCGTGCCTAATCACCATTATAATCATGCAAAGTACCCATGATCATCATATTCATAATACTTCTCACCATAACCATGAAATCAAATAAGTTTATTTAACAATAAATACAGGTCGGTCGTATGTACAATATTTTTTAGTTTTTACCTTTATGTTATAAAAGTTAGTAAAATGGTAAATGGTAATGGCGAAAATGGTAAACGCACTATAACTATAGACAGTAATATCGCGATATAAACAAGTAATAAAACCATAGTAACTAGACTATACAATACCTACAGTAGTGTAGTCTCTAAAGTGGAGTACTTAACGAGTAAACCAAACGATTACTTAAAGGCTTTGAGATTAATCTGCCTTTTTATGAACCATTATTTTTCAAGAAGAGTTTTATAAGCTTAGAAACCTATAATGTATTTGTGTTATTTTTTCAAAGAGAGGTTGAAGAATGGAAGCACCAAATTACGCCATGTGTAGAAGAAAAGTGAGAAAGCGAACCACATTTTTGTATTTTATGATATTCACTACTACTTTTTGCCAAATATTATTCTAAAGACATAGGACTCAGTATTAATTACTTAAATAAGGCTGAGCATACAGACATAAGCAGACGGATGGAAGTGTTGGTTTTATATAGATTACGTATATTGATTCACTTATCTCGTACAGCTAGAATCCAAAACCTAAAAGGCGATTTTATGACGTCTGCACAATTAGAGGTGCTAAGTATACGACTAGGGAGTTCAGAAGATTTTTTGAATTTCAAAGAAGTTGTTTATACTACAAGGTAAATAAGTTGTCGTATTTATGACTCAGAAACTAAATAACAGTCACGGAAAGACTTTCAGTTTTTACTTACACTCACACAGATACATACACTAACACTCTCACAGCCAGACAGTTGTAATTATAAGTTCTTACACATATATACATACACATACTTCTTTCTTTTCTTTTATTGAAATTCCCAATGGTGGCGGTTATGATAGGCTAAGGCTTGGAGTACCATCACACAGGATAACGATAACGTAGTTTGTACCCCTATCTTTTCCACTTTAATTAAGTGTATTTAATTTTGAACTCTATTTTTTTTAAATCCAAATTGATTACGGAACCCTTTAAAGAGATACTTACCTACTAACTAACTCGTTACATACGAGCTATGATCTAAAATGTAAATCATTCAGCTTACGTCTAAAACCAGACAGAGTTACCCGAAAATATAGTTGAAAATTCATTTGTTATTCTACTGTGATCGGTACTTCACGCTTTGATTAAATTCGATACCAAGATTCAAAGCAACGCCTCTAAAAAGTCACAAAAAAGAATTCGCAATGCGACAAATTCTAAAGGACTGTGATCAAGCAGCTCTTTAGGTTACACACACATACATGTCCTTGGCTGTATGATGTGTAAACATTTAAAAGGCTGGTCTAACATTTCTAAGTAATATCCTTTTATCCTTACGTAAAAATCTCTTAGCTCGAGCAACTTAGCCTAATGACCGGTTCCTATTTCTTACTATTCATTCACTTGCCTAACCAATGGTAGAATTATTATATTAGTTGTATGGAGCGTAAAATTTTAACCGATAGTAAGACGATCGGTAAGACAAAGGAAAAGTTCACGTGTTGTCTCTATTTCGGCCGAGGTTTGATGAATTCGCGTTGCGACGTGTGTCGTTGATGTGAAAATAAAACAAACGTGTTTACGCCTTAGCGGCTGGCTTTTTTCTGTCTTGTTGTACAATATGAACTTATGAACTAAAAATACTTAGTCTACACATTACACGACCCCCCTAAATTAATAAAAAAAATGAAAAGAAACATTTTTTTTAGCTAACATATTTCTTAGTTCTATTCTTATGAACTATAGTTTGTTTATCTTTAATTCTTATTTCTACGTTAGGATCTAAGTCTCTTATTACATTATAAGGGCCTGTATACAATGTATCTAACTTTGAACCAGTTTCATTTTTTAACAGCAACTTTTCACCTGGTTGGTACATAACTGGATTAATACTCTTGTCATAATTCTGTTTTCTTACATATTTACTTAAAATTAAATTATTCCTAGCATCTTTCTGAGCCTTTTGAATTCTATACTTAAATTCTAAAACATAATTATCAAAATTGTACAATGGATCTACAACACTACATAAGTTATTAGGTAGTCTACACACTTGTCCAAACACTAACTCATAAGGTGTATATTTAGTTTCGGGGTGTACAGCGGTATTAAAAGAAAAACACCAATACTGCAACCATGAGCTCCACGATGATGGGTGGTTATTTGTTTGAATTCGTAAATATGCTCCTAACATTTTATGAGTATTTTCTAATGAACCAATACTTTGATGGTGGTAAGCCGTAGCTATTGTTTGAGTTATGCCTAATATTTTACATAATTCTGACATTATATTAGAAACAAATTCTGTACCTCTATCGCTTGCTATTTCTCTAGGTATACCATAACGAAGAATAAAGTTTTCGCAAAATGTTTTGGCAACTTCTGAAGTAGATTTAGTTTTCAATGGATACGCTTTTTTTTTACCTGGGGAAATGCGTTACCGCACCTTCAGCCGCGCGGGGGATCATGCGCGGCCGGTGTGAGGGGCTCCCCGACGCCGGTTCAATACGACCAGCTGCCGGTATACCCACTAAAACTCCATGGGAGCCTTCTTTCCGCCTAGCGCCGGGGTCACGGTATGTGCGCGAGCTTAACCCGCGACCCCGGCAGCGGCTGGCCGCCTCATAAGCAGAGGCGGCCTCTCCTGTGTGCGGGCCGGGGAATGGTGTTTCCCCGGCCCTGAGAGGGACGCGCGGCTACCTCTCGCGCCCCCCAGACCTCGACGCCCGCTGCCGCCGGGAGGGGGAGGCTGCGAAGGATTACTCCTGGGCCATCACCCCTCCCTCTCCTTTCTCCCCCTCCGCCGCCTCGCGCTCTCAGCAGCGTCGGCGGATGGAGTGGGGGAGGGTAGGTCGCCGGTCAGGCGGGCGGTGGTGGGGTGGACATCACCACCGCCGTCCTCGACGGCCAGCGGAGAAAATCTCGACGCTGGCGGTCGCAACGGAAGGGATGAGTGTTTGGGGAGGAGGTTTGGGAAGGAGGGGAAGGCATTAGGATTTGGAGGCGGAAAGGTGGGACACCACTGTCACGGAGTGAAGGGGGGAATGTGACAGTGGCCGCTCGGGCCTCGGGGACGCATCCCCTTGTACCGCTACCTGGACGGGAGGGGGGGGAGTCCAGGGCGGCACCCCCTGGGGGATCAATGGATACGCTTCTACGTATTTACTTAACTCACATTATAAAGTAAGTACATAACAATAGCCTTAATCGTCTCTATCTATTGGTCCCATAATATCTAAAAATATTTTATCAAATGATGATGAAGCTGTACTTGTAATTGTTAATGGTTCTTTATAAATTTTTATGTATTTTTGTTGTTGACATTTTTTCGCATTTTCCTACATAACATTTAACGTCTCTTTCTATCGATGGCCAATAATAATATTTTTTAATATTATTTATCATCCTTCTAATACCTAAGTAACCACTACTTGGCAATAAATGAAAATCGTTCATGATTACACTTTTTTCTTCTTCCGTATATATTCTTTGAACATTTCTAACTATGCATAGTCTAGGTAAAATTAACTCTTTATATTTATTTATCTCACTGGCTAGCCATTTTATTATATCTTTATTTTTACGCGTTTTTATTATTATTATTTCCGTAATATATAAATCTTTGCAAAATAGTGTCATTTCTTTCAACAAATCAACTCGTGCCTTTGTTGATAAAGAATAATGACTTGCAAATATATTATTTTCCTCTTTAGAGTAAATAAAGTTATCATTTCTAGAAAAATATAAGTCCGTATTTCGTGATTTTCGTATTACTCTTCTGCGCAGTTCGTTATCCGATAATATAACTAATTCTATATCCGAGTCAGATTTTTTGAGAATCTCTACAACTTTAGGTTGATCAGTCCTATTGTTAGTAGGGATCTCCACGTTATTTGTCATATCCTGAGCCAATTTCTTTTTGGTTTGTGATCTAGTTAAAACTCATATCGACTTTTTATTCATTTCTTTTAATTCATCAGATGTTAAGATGATCCTAGATAACGCGTCCGCGACTACATTATCCTTTCCTTTTACGTACTCTACTTTAAAATCGTATTCCTCTAAAATTAAACGAAATTTCATTAAACGACTTGATGGATTACACATACTAAATAAATGAATCAAAGGTCTATGACCCGTTCTTATAATAAATTTTCTACCATATAAATATGGCCTAAAGTGCTTTATAGACCAAACAATCGATAAAAGTTCTTTTTCTATAGTTACGTAGTTTTACTCTGCTTTATTCAAAGAGCGACTGGCATAAGCAACTGGTTTTTCATTAGAATTACAAAGTACACTTCCTATTGCAAAACCGGAACTATCTGTTTGTAAAATAAATTCGTTTTCTGGTGAGAAATTGGGATAATCTAAAACTGGCGGGTTGGAAAGTAAACTTTTAAGAGTCTCAAATGCATTTTGACATTCTGCATTCCATTCAAACTTTACGTTTTTTCGACATAATTTGTTTAGTGTTTAAAACAATTTCAGCAAAATGTTTAATAAACTTCCTATAGTACTTACTAAATGCAACAAATCGTTTCACATCGTTCACACACGTGGGCATCGGGTAGCTTTCAATGACGCATGTTTTTGCCGGATCGGGTAAAATACCGTCACCAGATATCACATGTCCTAAGTATAAACATTGACGCTTTAAAAACTCACATTTCGATGGATTTAATTTAACTTTACGTAATCTTGAAAAAACAGACATAAGATTTTTATTGTGATCTGTCAAATTTCTTCCAAATATAATTAAATCGTCTTAATAAATTATACATTTATCATAATTAAGGCCTGACATAGCTACTGTCATCAATCTACTAAATGCTGAAGGACTAATTTTAAGTCCCATTGGTAACCTACACATCTGATATTATCCTTTATCTGTTGTGAACGCCGTGTATTTTCTAGATTTCTGTTCTAAAGTACACTGATAAAAACTATTACTTAAATCGCAATGACTAAAATAAATAGCCCCTGATAGTGAATCTAATATATCATTTATATTCGGCAGAGGGAATTTATCATCTTGTATTCTCTCATTTAACTGTCTATAATCAATTACTACTCTCCATTTTTTCTGTCCGTCTCTCTCCGTCTTTTTAGGTATTAATAATAATGGGCTTGACCATTCGCTACTAGTTTTTTCTATAATACCGTTTTCTAGCATCTGGTCAATATGTTTATTAAGTTTGTCTTTTTGTGCAAAAGGTATTCTATAAGGTTTCCTATATACAGGTGTTGCGTAATCTTTCAATTGTATAGACTGCTCGTAAACATTCGTAACACTAAGCTTATCCCCTGGCAGGTGAAATATATCTGAGTATTTAGCACATATTTGTTCTATAGACAATTGCTCCTCCTTTTCTAAATATGTATTTAATTTTAATAAAGAAAATAATGTTTTTATCCTATCTACGCTTACTTCTGACTTTTCGAAAGTACAAAAATTATAATTGTCTAAGTTATCTATCTCAAGGTCATTCAAGTTGAGAGTCACCTTTTCTGTATTTGTATTTAAAATACGTACAGGCATCTTTCCATGTTTCGGTGTTGCCATGACACAGGCTAAGAAAACACCACTACAAATTTCCCTAGGTAAAATAACACAATCGTATTTTACACGTGTTGGAATATATTACTTCACATCTTGGTTCTATTGTCAAAGAATAATTATAATAATGCATAGGCAATATCGACATGCTTTTTCCAACTACAAGTGACAAAAAATTATTATTATAATCTATCACTCCCCTATATTTCTTCATAAAGTCCTGACCTAATTATACCTATTGCTTTACAAGGCAGGTCTTCAAAAACATAAAATTTATGGTGAAAGTATAATTTATTTTCACACTGTAATGGAAGGAATACAAATCCCTTAGATTTCAAACTTCCTCCTATACCATGTATGCTTAAGTCACATTTTTGTAAATCTAACTTAACTTTATTAAAAATACTATAATTAATGGCTGATAACGAAGTGCCCGTATCTACTAAAAATTCTAAATTAATATTATCTACTTTTAAATTTACCCAATTAATACTATCACAAACTAAAACCTAATTAGAAACGAAAAAATTCGTTGGAAGGCTCCTTATTACTTCCATAATTCACTTTAGATACACGTGGATTATTGTTAGTAAAATGATGTAAAGTTCTATAATTAGAATGATTTACGTAATTACCTCGTTGACCATTCCCACGGAATTTGCGGTGATATGTACCGTGGTGTGACATACCGTAATGCGATGCGCCGCGGCGGCTGCTTTGTGTCGTCGCTGCCGTTGCCGCGTTGCCTGACGCAGCAAATCGCTGTTGCGTACTTATTCTATTATTTGATGAGAAATTATTAGAAAATACGCGCCCGCGCGGGTTATGAAATTTAGCCGAATAATTTCCAAATCTACGTCTAGAGTAGAATGGCATTACCGGATAATCGGAAGATGAAGCCGACTCATCTTCTGCAAGCCTAATCGCATCTTTTAGCGACGTTAGGTTGCGCGCTACGATTATGGTTCCTAACCTTTGGCTATTTAACCCTTCTGAAAAGCGTTTGATGGCATTTATCTCGTTAAGTGGGCACAAAACTTCATAAGCATTAGCATTGCCATTCGCCTGAGAAATTGTCAAGTCGACAAATAACTTTTCTAATTCGTCCCCATACTCTTTAATTGTCTTGTGACCTTGTGTGGTCTTTTGCAGCTGTGCTTGTAATGACGTATCAGACTTACGCGATATTAAATGTGTGCACATGTCCTTTACAAGTAAACTGACACTATTATAGGATTTATCTAAACGCATTTTTGCACCACTAGTTAATCGGGTTTTTAAGACAAAATTTATCAATAAAGATTTATCGTTATTTTCTAACATTGCTTCATATAACTCAATCGCATCTATTAATTCATGAGTGACTTTCTCGTCACCAGTCATTTTTGGTAAAAGGCTTACTGCCGTTTTTAAGGAAAATCTTTCGTTTGACATTTTGTCCGATGGAAAATTACTACTACACATTAAACTAGACTCGTTTTCAAATTTCAAAATTTTTGAATAGGTTTCTTTTATAGAAGTACATAATATTAATATTTCCCGAGAACTGTTCTTGGGCAAGTAATTAAAAAATCCTTAAAACTATCATATAACAATTTCGCTTCTACTAACTTATTTTTAAAATTACTGCCTACTCTTCTTTTCGGGCCTAATTTACGTATGTATTCGTGAATATAGTCTAACTTCTTATCAATATCAGCTAACTCTAATTCTGTTAACATACTAAAAATACTACATAATTTTATTAAAAACTCACATAATTTTACTAAAATAAAAGGGGGAAATTATGTTATATGTTTAAAATACCGTACAAAATATCTCCTTATCTTCTTTTATATTGCTACGGGGTCGACCTGGCTGCGATGGCCTTCAGTCCGACGCTAACTCACACGGGACAGGATACGCTGCATCGTCTCTCACTGGAACTCCCTATGCATCCATTGGGTGTGGCACTTCTTATAGAGGGCACGGCCAGCAACAAGCACGATACGATGATGCAGGATGTTGTTTTTTTGAAGGTGCTCCGCCGTGGCTTGAGCGTGGTTTGATCCTCATAATTTTTCGTTCTTCTTTTAATTTTTCTTCTTATAAAAAATCTCCTTTTAATTGTTCTTCTTCTATTTTTATTTTTCTTCTTTTGATTTAGTTTTTCTTCTTTTAATTTAATTTATCTTCTATATTTTCTTGTTTTACATGTCTTCTTTTAGTTTCTTCTTTATTTATTTTTTTCATGTAATAACTTGCCTTAGAGAATATTGTAGTTGTTACATGATGTAAACTGGCAGGGTCGCCACGCGACGTGTGTCGTTGATGTGAAAATAAAACAAACGTGTTTACGCCTTAGCGGCTGGCTTTATTCTGTCTTGTTGTACAATATGAACTTATGAACTAAAAATACTTAGTCTACACACTACAGCGTTTTAGAACTGTATAAGTTCAAAGTTGTTGAGATAAAGAGTAGACATTTATATGTTACGGGCAATTTGATTAATAAAGCATATATTAATAAGGACAAAGGGGTTGTGGTCCATTAAAACAGTATGTGTCTCCTCCCCGAAAACGGAGGCCATCATGTTCCATAGGAAATTCCGGAATCCCCCCCCCGGACCTGTCCGTTACAGTTCAGGGGGTGGCAGTTAGAGTAGGGCCCAAGATGACATATCTTGGGCTAGTCCTGGACGGGAAATGGCTGTTCAAAGCGCACTTTGAGCAGCTAGTTCCCAAACTTGTGAATTCCGCGGGCGTACTCCCCAGGCTTCTTCCCAACGTGGGGGGGCCGGGGGGTGCGACGCGGAAACTTTATTCTGGCATCCTGAGGAGTATGGCACTTTACGGTGCCCCCGTCTGGTTCGATTCGCTTCATCGCCACAACCGAACCCTGCTGCACCGCGCGCAGCGGGTTCTGGCCGTGAGAACCATACGGGGGTATCGTACAGTGTCTTGGACGGCGGCGACACTCTTGGCAGGCGAGCTGCCCTGGCCTCTCCAGGCAGACGTCCTGTCCAGAGTTCGTCGTACCCAGCAGGATGCCCTAGCTAGAGGACTGACCTTCTGTCAAGTCGAGATAGAGACGGTCAGGAAGCGGGAAACCGCTTGCTGCCTCGTCGGCTGGTCCCGTGACCTCGAACACCCTGCGGCCGGCGGCTTTACGGTGGATGCAATCAGGTCACAGCTGGAGAAATGGGTCACCCGCACCAGCGGAACCCTGACCTTCAGGACGACACAGATACTGACTGGACACGGTTATTTCGATCAGTATCTGTTTCGCATTGTGGGCTGCTTGCCTTCTCCGGATTGCCGCCAGTGCGGTGCACCCGATACGGCGTTTCATACGCTTGTCGAGTGCGCTGCATGAACGCCGGAGCGTTTTGAGCTCGAGACGCACGTAGGAGCCGTCGGATCGGTCGGCGACTTGGTAACGGCCATGTTGCAGAGCGACGACCGCTGGGATGCAGCGGTAACTTTTTGCGAGGCAGTAATGTCTCTCAAAGAGGCCGCAGAAAGGGATAGGGAGCGAAGTCCTTCGGCGCGTGCTACGGTCTCTTCTCGAGGTCGCCGGCCTTCAGCTGGCACCCGGAGAGTCAGGTACGCGCATTACTTCCCTCCCTGAGTTAGGTTAGGCGGAACGAGGGGGCCCTTAGCTACTAGGTAAAGCAAGGGATTTAACAACTACCCCCGTCTCGAAGTGGAGTGCGTTCTCCCAGGGCACACTTCAGGCACTTTATTGCGCTGGATTGACTGTTGCGTAACTATGTTCTATATCTCAGTCTTTCCATCACAAACAAAAGCGAAGGGTCGACAGGGAGGAGGGGGTTTTTAGTGGGTATTGAGGTTGCTCGCCCGTGCGGCATCAGTCGGAGTCTCCACACGGACGGAACGCAAATAAAGCATACAATTGCTAGCGTTACCGCCCCCTGTGGATGCGTGCCGTTTCCTAGTGACGGCCCAGAGTGCGTACATCGGTTAGTGATTTTCCCTCGCCTCAAAAAAAAAGTATGTGGTTATGTGTTTGCGCGCGCGTGACTGTATATATGTGTGTGTGTGTGTGTGTGCATGTGTGTGTGCGCGCGTACGCGCGCGTAGTTCACACTTCGAAGCAGTGAAGCTTCAGAGAAATATACACACAAATAAATTTTCTCTTACTTGTATTAGTAATAAATATAATTCCATTAGCCTACATCCTTCAACATTTTATAATTCAAAAAAATCAATCTTAATTGCACTTTAAAGCACTAGCTTAAAGTTCAAAATTCAATGCACTGTTACGCATAACTTACTTTGATCCACGTACAAAAGAATATTTGCCTTGATAGAGCTAAAATTCGTGTGAAGTCTTTTAGAATTTATTTTAATTGAAAAATAATTCTAACAGATAAAGATTTCTCTTTATCGTTAGAATTATTTATACGTGTTTTATTTCGAATTAAATAAGGTTGAATTTTATGTGATTATCTCATTTCGTGTCACTTTTTCGTTACATCGCTTTTCAAATGACAACGATACTAAAACAAATTCACTTCAAAAATCTTGGTTTGAGAGGCTACGGCTCCGCTTCGTTACACGCCCGCCTTAGCCTTTTAAAATTGCCAATTTATCAAATTGCTCGTAACATATACATAATAATATTTATCTAATTAATAAAATGTGTTACATAGTATTTAATTATATTTGTAAGTTAGTTTTAGTTTTATATTGTAGCTTATAGTTATAACCTACCCGTATTTATTACAATATAATTTTATTCTTATGATACGGGGGAACTTCCCGCCGCGATTTTCCCTTTACGCTACCACAATGGGTTATTTAAGAACTGAGTTATAAACAAAAATCGACGTCGGCAACACGTTAACACACTCCTGGTGTTGCAAACCTCCATAGGCGGCCGTGACCACTTTCCATCAGGTGGGCCGTCTGCCTGTTTGCTAGCTTTTGGTAATAAAAATCTTAAAAAACCTCGTATGCGTCGCGTGACCGCGAAAATTATTTTATTTTCATTGTGCAATGCTTGATCAAAGAGAATGATATGCAGAGATGATCTTGAATCGAGACTTTTATTAAAGGCGACTGTAATTTGTCTAGGGATATATGGGAGTGGGAGGTATGCCAAATCCTGCACAACAACCAATTAGGTAATAAGCACCACTAACCTCTGAATCCACCTTCAATGGGGCAGCTCCGTCTGCTCCTTAAAATGCAGGACACTAATAAATAGGTCATCAGGTGGCACTTTATACACCGACTTTAGCACATACATTAAAACAAGTAAGGCTTCTATTTAAAATGTAGTGAGGTAGAAGCATTTGAAGTGAAAAGTTCACTCTGGTCTTTGCACGAAATACGCAACACGTCCGAACTGAACCTCTCGTACGTATGAGACTGGTTTCGGTAAGAAAGCTGCCGGCATTTATCAAACTACCCACACAGTAGAACATGTAAGGATCCGACATTCGCCGAATTCTATTTTAATACTCGAATCAAAAATTAAGGAGTTTCACCAAGTATTTACGTATCATGTCGCTTATGACAATCAAAATAATATCGAATAAATTATTTATTAGCAAAACACAACAAATTATTTCATTTCAGTAGCCCTTATAGTCGGGGATACACCATCCATTTTTGCTACTGATTACTATCAAGCTAATTTTCCGTGAATCGCTTCATTTTGATGAGACACCCAACTTTTTCTATTACAAACATTTTCGATTGTGGTAGCTAGCAGGGGTAGCCGCAATGAAATATGTCGATTTGACTTTTGAGTGTAGGACTGGGATAACGTACCAAGCAATTTGTAGGAAAATGTTGCTGTTAAATTATTTAAATAATTATGTATTAAGCATTGATATATTAATGGTATTAAGCAACAGAAAAAAATCAGTTGATTAGTAATCATTTTTGGTGAACACGTTTTCAATACATGTTCGGTGGGGACTCTTTGATCAAACCATACATTTTGTAGGATAAATATTTTTTCGAATAAGTCATATAATTATCTTGAGATAGAAAAAGACCCCTTTAGTATAGTATATATTTTTAAGAATCATCAAATCGATTTATTTTATCCCTGATACGCCCGATAGCTACCACAATCGAAAATGATTGTAATAGAAAAAGTTGGGCGTCTCATCAAAATGCAGCTACTCACGGAATATTAGCTTGATTACTATCACTAGCAAAAATGGACGATGTATCCCCGACTATATAACCTTGCCTTTCAACATAAAATCACAGCAAGAAAAATATTTATAGTTATTTTCATATAATGAACACAATGGAGACGTGATGTCTCCATAGATGTCATCTTATACCTTGTTATTGATATCGTGTTACATTAATTCATTCTATTAATAAGAATAGTTATGTTTTATAAATTGGTATAGTGAAAGAATCAAGCTAGGTAGGTATTTGATTTCAACATTTTGGTTCTATGATTCACCTGTTTCTTTTTTGTAGGGTCCCGTAGCCATTTGGCAAAAACGGAATCAGAAATAGAAAATATGGCCTTAATGAACGTAGGTCATCAACGTAGTAAAGATCAACTTTCAAAGAAATTTATTTCGTACAATATCCGTTGAGTACTTTTTGTAATACTTAGAGCTCCGCTGCAAAACCGGTGACGTTTATCACACCTCCGGATCCTTCCGTTGGGCACTGCTACTAAGCAGGTACCCGATTTGTTTAATTGACAAATTATTTAATTATAACCACATTTATTTATACTTTCAAGATATTAACAACATGTAAAAAATAATAAATTACACCACTATTAACTCGTCATTGTATTTATCAAGGTATAAGCATCAATGGTCTTAAATATGAAAGCGGATGAAATAAATAAATTTCCTGTAGCAACGGAGATAGTGTAGAGTAGACAGTACAACTCAAGGTTGTTAATTATAAAACCGGCTACAAAGAAGTCTTTGTGTACTGCATTTTTTACAATAACTGCTTTTGAATACAAGTCACGGCCGCCACAAAGTGAATTGAATTACCCAAAGGCTCACTTTTGTTTTCTGGGTTACTCTTTCAAAATTAACTTTAACTTGCAAAGACGGATGGACAAACATGGCGATTGTATAAAATCAAGGAACCCCTTTTTACGAAAATGGCAAACGGAACCCTAAAGATTAAACTAACACAAGTAAAACGGACGAACGTTTTGCTTCAATATTTTTGATGATAAGTTCTATTAAAAACTGGAATTTCTTATATCGACATCTGTTTTTCCTGCAACAGATAATTTCGGTGTAGTCACGTCTGAATAGATAACAGCACATTTAGATATATTACAAAAATGATATACAGAATAACCTAGCCCGGTGATACTATGCGGACATATCTTGCTCGTCTGCGGTTAAACGGAGACAAAAAAAAAATCTAGCCGACCTCCTATAATAATCATGCCCCCCATGCCTAGCAGTTATTAACTTATTATTTCTAAAGTATGTATGTGATCTCAAAATTAAAACACACATATCAAATCACACAAGGACAGTTCATAATTAAACAATTAAAGATAACATAAATTCGACACTTACTCAGTTTACTGAAAAGCGCAGCGCCTGGCCAATGGTAAAACCATTGTGTCTGCTTTTTTTATTGGACTTGACTTTATGTTGTTGGCCCGTAGACCTCACAACTTTATCGAGGTTATTCGCATCGCGAAGGCACTCGAGCCCGGGGGACAACTTGCTCGAGGGAGCTCCCTAGGGGGATTTACCTCGGCTGGATTGTTGCCACGAAGGGGGGTGAATCTAATGATGCCAGTTTTGTCTGCCTCGCCTCACACACCGCTTAAATACTATAAAGTACTTGAAAGTACTGTCAATTAAATGTTCGCAATCTAAAATGTCCAGCAACTTGTTAATACCTGTTACAAATGCCACGAAAACGTTAAGTAATCACTAACTAATCCTTGTTATTCACTGCAACAGATCAATAAACATCTGCCTAACATAGCGATTATTTCGTGATTCCTTTTTTTATTGCTGGAGTACAGCAGACGGGTTGACGGCCCGATTGTGATAGAAAGTGGTTACCGTCGCCTATAAACATTTGCAACACTAAAGATGCTAATGGGCTGCTGGACTCGTATATGGGGCTGGTTTAATAGCGATGTGCAATTGTTACTTTGAGAAAAATCGAATGAATCGACAATTGTGCAAGCGCGTATTCGATTGTCAATTCATTCGTCATAGCTAAATAACTATCGAAAGTAAATAAAAAATCGAATACATTTGTGCGAGCACGGCGCGATAGTAAAGTTATAGCGCAGGCGCACCGCAATAGTACTAAAACATGTTTTACCAATCGTCCTGTGTAATCTTCGACTGTTGTGCGGATTATTAATCATAAACAATCGAGTGCAGGCCAATTGACAAGTGAGCCATGAACACAAAATAGTAACACATCAATAACAATCGAAAAACACCAAATGAAATGAAATGAAATGGAACTTTATTTGTAAAAATACAGGTAATAGTTACAACTAGGTGGTAGAAAGTACAGATGTCCTCACTGTATTTGACCTACACATGGTCATACAAACACTTAATCTAAAAAAAAAACAATTCTAATAGTCATTGTTCGTTATATTATAAAAAATAAAAACACAAAAATGAAACAATGTCAACAAGAAAAATAAATTAAATGTCAAAAGCGAAAGATATAAATAAAATGTAAAAAATATCATATCATTAAAATATCATGTCTTTATCATATTTAAGGAAATCATTAATAGAGTATGTCATATTTTCCAGTAACCATATTTTTAGCTTTTTTAATGTTTCTCGATTGCAATCGAATAACCGGAAAAATCGAATCATTCCATTGTTTTTAGTAACAATCGACCATCGCTAGGCTGGAACCTGGCCGCTAATCGGGGAGCACAACTCAAGGTTGTTATGATGTCTTACCACAAATGTTCTGCCACCTGGCTCTGGGTTGTTTTGTCGCTTTCTATGGTTGTGCACGGATAAAAATTTATACCTGACATAATCAATTAAATTATGACATTATAATACGAGTAATTACTACAACTGTAAGTTCATAACATTTCCTATATATCTCCCTGGCATTCTATGCCTAATACATAACGTATTTACATAATAAAAACCTTATTTAATTTCGAAGTATTTATTTATAATTTTTGTTTCATGGTCTTTTATAACGTCAGAAAAATTAATTACTCTTTGGAAAGTAGTTACTTATATGAATGATCGATATGAACATTTGTAACACCTGATGTGTTACCGACGGTCTGTCTGCCGGGAATTTATGACACAACAAATGCCCCAAATTATAGGTAGGTAGTTAGTAGGAAAACTTCGATTAGAAGCAATTGAAAAGTTCTTGACTACCTACTATTAAAAACACACGTATAGCGGCCCAAATTCATCTAGGAATTTTCTATCTAGGAATTAAATTTCATTTGTTACTTTTTAGTGTCTAGCTATCTATGGGTGGACCTAAGAATGGTGCCGCGCTTCTTAAAAAATATAGGTCCCAAGAACCGGGAACAAAAAAATGTTCTTAAAATGAAAACTACTGGACCAAACTATGTAAAATTTTTAGGGGACCAATTGGAAGCTATTCCGCGTCGAACAAAAACAAAAATCACGTAAATCGGATCATAAATAACGGAGTAATCGGCGAACATACATAAAAAAAAAGCAAAAAAAAAAGATCCCGACGAATTGAGAACCTCCTCCTTTTTTCGAAGTCGGTTAAAAAGAACATAAAGCAATCATCACACTTTTAGTAGTAGGCATAGAGTAAAATCGTGTAGAAAGACGACTTAACAAGCGGTAATGGTCTTTGTATTCAAGGTATTGTGACTATTATTTAATGATAACAGATGTAGGCATGAACGTTATGGGTAGTAAACACAGTACTGTAACCTACTTGCCGTTTTCAAATCGATATCTACGCTTACTTATTTCAACGCCTATGTATCTGTGTAGCATAACCGTAAAAGACATTGTCGATAAGATAAACACATTCATATCTGAATTTACGTTACCTTTTTCTAGGACATTTCTACTAGAATAGCTAACAAAGACCAACTTTGATTTTCTATTATTTGTTATCTGAATACAAAACATAACATTGGAAAATAGTTTTAGAGTAAATAGTATAATAAGTTTTTTAAACAAGTCGTAGTAAAATAAATAAAATATTCTTATAAAATAAATGGAACTTGTAAACAATAACATTTAATTTTGTATCGTATACCGTCGTCGTCGTAATCATCGTTGTATACCTATTATATATTTTCAAACGCACGTATAATGAACAAGATAAATAAAATAAATCAAATGTTGAAGTTTATTTCTTCCTTAAACAAACTTTGAAATTTAAAGATAAAGAAGTCAATGCAACCTAACATAAATAACGTCACAACCCAAAGGCTTAGCAAGCAAGGATATCATCACGTAATCAGTGCAAAGGGTGGAAATCCCTATTAATATTATAAATGCGAAAGTAACTCTGTCTGTCTGTCTGTTCCGTTTCCACGAAAAAACTACTGGACCGATTTGGCTGAAACTCAGTATATATATATATATATATATATATATATATATATATATATATATATATATATATATATATATATATATATTTTCGATACCGAGGATGAACATAGGATACTTTTTATCCCGAAAAATGGGTTAGTTTCCGGGATAACATGATATTTGTCTGTTTGTTTGTTATGCTTTTACGGAAAAACTACTGGACCGATTTGGCTGAAATTCGGTACGTATGTAAATTAAATACTGAGGATGGACAAGGGGTAATTTTCATTTTGGCCTTTTTGGTAATTTGGGCCTACTTATTTGGTAATTTTGGCCTTTTAGGTCATTTTGGCCTTTTTGATCATTTTGACCTTTTTGGTCATTTTGGCCCATTTGGTCATTTTGGCCTATTTGGTCATTTTGGTCATTTTGGCCTATTTGGTCATTTTTCCTTTTTGGTCATTTTGGCCTATTTGGTCATTTTGGCCTATTTGGTCATTTTGGCCTATTTGGTCATTTTGGCCTATTTGGTCATTTTGGCCTTTTATCATTTTGACCTTTTTGGTCAGTTTGGCCCATTTGGTCATTTTGGTCTATTTGGTCATTTTGGACATTTTGGCCTATTTGGTCATTTTGGCCTATTTGGTCATTTTGGCCTATTTGGTCATTTTGGCCTTTTTGGTCATTTTGGCCTATTTGGTCATTTTGGCCTTTTTGATCATTTTGACCTTTTTGGTCATTTTGGTCATTTAGACCATTTTGGCCTTTTTGGTCAAGTTTTGTAATTTATTTTGTTGACAGGTAGACGGGGGATGGTATATATAATTAACGATATAAAATGAAGTGAATCTTCTGTGCGCAAATACATAAAAATGTAATATAATATAACCTGTAGCACTTGCTCTATAAACAAGAGACACGCACTATGTAATATGTTAGAAGTGTGGCAGTTATCATGTTTGAGGGAGAATATTTCATTCTCATCATCATCGGCTTCAGTAAATTTTTGAGTAGATGAGGTTCTATAGTTAAATTGTTTAGTTAACAAACTTACATCAGATCAAATGCACTCTAAAAAGTAAAAATATATGTAATTTAATATTACCATGGAAAACGTACTCTTTTTCGTAGTGCAACTTGTCCTTACAAAAATTTCCAATTTTATGGGTGTTAAAATATTTAATAATTTTCCAGTTGCCATAAAAAGTGCTAATTTGAATTTATTTAAAGTCAGTCTTCACAATTGGTTTTGGAGAGGTGATTTTACTCGGTGTATGATTATTTAATTGTTGTTTGTTGTTGTACTTAGGTCTTGGAGGCAGGAGGTAAAATTTTCTATTTTTTTATCTTGTCAGCAATCACAAGGTTTTACAGCTATGGCACAAATATCTGTTAAGCTTTTACCGCCTTAGAACCTTGATTAAAAGCAAAAAATGGAAGTGTCAAAAATGCTCATTTATCTCGATTTGACAATTCATTTTAATCATTTGAAAAAGACCTGCAAGCGTTGCCATCCAACATGGCTATGTGGCCAGTGTTTTGGAAACGTTCCAAACGTACAGTAATCTGGGGCCCATACTTTAACAATACTTTTTTTTATCAACCATATACATATTTAATTATTATTAAATAGATAAATCTAACAATTTACTTAAATCAAATTATAATATACGAGTATTCCGGTTGACCAAAACCTCTTCTTTTCAGTGATTTAAAACAAGCAACAGTTGCCAAACAAATAAATGTATACAAGTTAAAGAATACACAAGTTTTCAGATATTAGCTGTGGTTTTGCTCGACCACGACTTCGTCGACACTGATCGGGAAGTAGACGATCACAGTTGTCTTAACAATGTGTAACAGTTGGCTTTAAAGTATGAAACTAGATCAATCTGAAATATTCTTCTGTAATATATAAAGAAAAATTTACATATCAATATAATATTAATAATTATTTACTAGCGGTCCCGGCACACGTTATTCCCTAAAAAAATAAAAAATTAGAACCCGACTCTAGTGCCTTCTATCGTTTCCAATTGTGAATCTAAGCCATCCGGTGACCTACTCAAACACACACAATAAAATCATCATAATCGCTCCATGAGACTAGAAGGATCCTAGAACCTGTTTTCAGCGCCACCTACCGGTACCAATTGTGAATCTACACCATCCGGGGACCTACGCAAACGTACAATAAAGTCATAAAAATAGGTTCATGAGATTAGA